>CM064527.1:20242697-20442697 GCA_032716605.1 Paralithodes platypus | reverse complement strand
CCTGAGCGAGCTTCACAGAGCCCAGCCTCCTAAGTGAAAGACAGGTTCAACTTAGAACTTTACCTATAACATAGGCAACTTACAATTAACTATCAAAAGAAAGAGTTTTTATGTGATTTTTTTTGTATTTAATTTTAATGTTGTTTTTGACGGCTGCTCTACAGGGGCAAGCTTATTTTACTCCACTCTCAACACACACTGACTGAACGGCGAGGATTCTCCTGCAAACAAACCCTCCCGCGACAAACAATCAGCCAAAACATTATCAGTGCCCTTAGCATGCCACACATCCAACTTGTGTTCCGGCAGCACAACAACACCTGATACTGATAAACTGCCCCGTTCATCACAAGACTGGCACTTCTCTTCTCTCTTTCCGGCAACGGGGCCTGCCAATAACCTTTCACTAGTTCTACCTTCGTAATAGGCGATGCAGCCCCGATGCGGTCTATGGTGTCGTCAACTCTCGATAAGGTATAGGCGTCTGTCAGGGATAATTCACACCCACTCTTGCAATCAACACACACTGATCTTGCCACTTAACACAGGTTGTAAAGTTACAGGCAACGACCAGTCACGACATTCCTTATCCCTCAGACCCTTCGTCAACACGTAATCCAGCTCTGCTTGCACCACAGGCTGTCGAGCAGGATTTATACGGTAGGGAATTAAACTGAGCCTTGCACTGTCTCCAGCCTCCATGTCGGATTCTACCCCGTACATCAGGCCTGGAGAAGCAACAAACATGCGGATGCACTGCCACAGCCTAGGAAACAAATTATCTCACAGAACAACATGCCTAGTGCCCTCCCACAACCCAGCCGAGACTGCAGCTTCTAACCTGTAGTCTCCCTCCTTCTCCACCTTCGTCCCTAGAACAGCCAGGTCATGAGAGGGACAATCAGTACCACCTGTGCAGTCACTCCCATAGTTCATTATTGCTAAGGCTTCCCCGCCGATACCGTACATGCGCACCCCCGCATTCCTTACGACTACATCTGCCTGCGCAGCATCACCGCTTTTAGCGACATGGCCAGATACAGTCGGTCTATGGTAGGGCTGTTGCATTCGACTAGAGCAGCATTGGGAGGCTATGCGACGACCGGGCACATCCACTCCACAGCCAACCTCACCAATCTGCTCAATGTCCTCCTCCTGACCACCACCCTTGGCAGCCATGGGTCGACCCTGACCTGACAACCATGTCCAAGCCTCGTCGCCCACCTTGAACCACCGAAACAACAAGGCAAACGGTCTCCCAACATTCACGTGACCTGCCTGCGGAACATCTTGCACCGCCTAAGTTGTGAGGCTCGGGGGCTCAGCACGACCAGTGGGGTATGAACCGAGCTGGTGCTGGAGCGCTGCACACTGCTGCTCAGGCAGGTGCTCTAGCGCTTCCACAGCCACCAGACTCGTGTCCCCCGCCCACTGCTCCGCCGAGACATGACAATCCCTACTCTCCTCCACCTGTGCCCTACTGCCCCCCTCTCCTTCTCGACCTTGGCCGCTGCAGACCAACGCAGGGACAGTAGGCTGCTCAGGTGGTTGCCTCACAAACTCCTCCAACAGGTTCACATGACATGTTTCCCCGCCCTCGTGTTTGATCTCGACAGCACCATTACCACACTTCTGAACTTCCGGATCCTCCAACTGCAGTTTACAAATATCTGAGAGAACCAACCTGTCTAAGTGCTTCCGAAGCAACCCAAGTCCTCCCCCAATATCAAACTGAGCAACTCTTTTTTCTCTCTGTGTGTAACGTTGCAGCTTCGGAGCCTCTTCCTGCCCTACCTCCTCACTAGCTGTGACAGGTCCTGGGGCTTCTCCAGACTCCAACAATGGAGCCAATACTGAGTCGCCAAGAAGAGCTGCTGGTACTAAACTCTCCAAACTTTTACCAACATTAGCCATCTTCTTCCAACCGTTCCTCCGTTGATCAGAAGACTGAGGAATAGGCTGTGACACTTTGGATGCAAGAGGTCTTGTAACAACGCACGCCATAGGTTGTACTTGACACTTCTCTACCCATTCCTGTTCCATCCTACTCACGTCGGCCGGCTTCTCGGCAACGACTAAGGGGGAAACCTCAGAAGTAGGCACTGCAAATTTGTTGCCGAGAAGGAGGTCGACGCCCCCAACAGGCAAGTTCTCCACAATTCCCACATCCAACTCTCGTATCACACCATCTACCTCCAGTTCCATCCTGACCAACGGGTATGACCTGATAGCATTGATACCTTGCACCACAACCACCCGTGCCGCGTTTATTGGTCTACCAGTAAAGTTCTTCATCAAAGTCTGAGAGGCACCCGTGTCTCGCAACAGCTCAACTCCATGCTTCTTACCAGCCCACTTCACGCAGCCACGCCCTCGATGGTCGCAAAAGAATCGCGGACAGGGTTCGAGCCTTCCGGATTCTTCTCCATTGGCTGTGTCCCAGCCTCTGACGTTATACCCCGGGCAAACTCAGACGACTTCGGGGACACCCCAATGTTGCGAGCCAAAGACACAACTGCATTAGGTAGCTTGCTTGGACAGGCTCTTGCAAAATGCCCCTTCTCATGACAATGAAAACACTCTAACTCCCCCTTGGGCTTCCCTTGAGGTGGGGAAGGGCCCGGACACTTTCTAAACGGGACGGTACTAGGTTTATGGTCAGTTTTGGTGTCGTTGCTCTTGTTCTTAGTGTAATTATGTATATCAGTGGTTCAGGGAGGGGGAGGATTACGCTCCTTATTGCCTGCATCACTTCTCTGTGCAAGACCGCACCCACAAATCAAAGATAACCGAAGGTCAGCCATCTCAGCTGCCTCCTGAAGAGTTTTCGTTTTTTTTTCTTTAAGATTCAACGTCAAATCGCCGCCTGTACACTTGAAAAATTGTTCTAGAAGCATCAGCTGTTTCAACTCCTCAAACATCGATGCCTTCTCAGAACGCAGCCAGTTTCTAAATGCATCGGACAGATCCCGGGCATGCTCAAGAAAGGTGCACTCACGACCCTTCGTTACACCCCGGAACTTCAATCTGTACGTCTCTGGTTGTAATTCATATGCCCGCAGGACAGCCTCCTTCAATGAGAGGTAAGAAATTGAGAGAGAGAGAAAGTGCTCTATAGGTAGAAGTCGGGACAGGTGTGAAGGGTATGCTGGTCAGGCAAGCTCTGAGGAAGGTAGCTCCTCGAGACCCCCAGGATCACACAAAGGCATGGTGGTCAGCCAATCACAGGCCGCTACGTCACCAGGCAGCAGGCCTCCAGAAGCCGCCAGGAACCACCAGCCAATCAAAACCGAGAGAAAGGCCACGCGGCGAGAAACTCCTCCAGGAGGGAGGAGGGAGGAGGGAAGCAACACTCATTACCCCCTCGCTGCCCGCTCGCTCTCTCTCCCTCCTTCACTACAATGGATCTCATGTTCTACTCATGATATAAAATATAATGCATTGTCACAGGCGAAAATAAAGACCACTTCTATACTGCCTGTGACATGACGATTCACAAGAAAGAAAGTACAACATTGTAGATAGACTGTAGCCCATTTCACTGCCCTGGCGTGCGCTAGTGGCTACCGGGAGGCGATTCTGCCAACGCTGGCAGGCGTCACACCCCGCCTAAGATATAGGATGCTCAACATTAGGCGAGCACGATATCTGACAAGGCAGAATGCCGACAAGACCCGTCACACATAGCCACTCCGCCAGAAATGAAATGCAAAGCTCAATCATAAACAAAACAACATTTTAGCATAAATTAAATCTTATAACCCCTCCCAAACATAATAGTATAATTTTTAGCCTGCTATGCTCCCTGAGCGAGCTTCACAGAGCCCAGCCTCCTAAGTGAAAGACAGGTTCAACTTAGGACTTTAGCTATAACATAGGCAACTTACAATTAATTATCAAAAGAAAGAGTTTTTATGTGATTTTTTTTTTATTTAATTTTAATGTTGTTTTTGACGGCTGCTGTACAGGGGCAAGCCTATTTTACTCCACTCTCAACACACACTGACTGAACGGCAAGGGTTCTCCTGCAAACAAACCCTCCCGTGACAAACAATCAGCCAAAACATTATCAGTGCCCTTAGCATGCCACACATCCAACTTGTGTTCCGGCAGCACAACAACACCTGACACTGATAAACTGCCCAGTTCATCACAAGACTGGCACTTCTCTTCGCTCTTTCCGGCATCGGGGCCTGCCAATAACCTTTCACTAGTTCTACCTTCGTAATAGGCGATGCAGCCCCGATGCGGTCTATGGTGTCGTCAACTCTCGATAAGGTATAGGCGTCTGTCAGGGATAATTCACACCCACTCTTGCAATCAACACAAACACTGATCTTGCCACTTAACACAGGTTGTAAAGTTACAGGCAACGACCACTCACGACATTCCTTATCCCTCAGACCCTTCGTCAACACGTAATCCAGCTCTGCTTGCACCACAGGCTGTCGAGCAGGATTTATACGGTAGGGAATTAAACTGAGCCTTGCACTGTCTCCAGCCTCCATGTCGGATTCTACCCCGTACATCAGGCCTGGAGAAGCAACAAACATGTGGATGCACTGCCACAGCCTAGTAAACAACTTATCTCGCAGAACAACATTCCTAGTGCCCTCCCACAACCCTGCCGAGACCGCAGCTCTAACCTGTAGTCTCCCTCCTTCTCCACCTTCGTCCCTAGAACAGCCAGGTCATGAGAGGGACAATCAGTACCACCTGTGCAGTCACTCCCATAGTTCATTATTACTAATGCTTCCCCGCCGATACCGTACATGCGCACCCCCGCATTCCTTACGACTACATCTGCCTGCGCAGCATCACCGCTTATAGCGACATGGCCAGATACAGTCGGTCTATGGTAGGGCTGTTGCATTCGACTAGAGCAGCATTGGGAGGCTATGCGACGACCGGGCACATCCACTCCACAGCCAACCTCACCAATCTGCTCAATGTCCTCCTTCTGACCACCACCCTTGGCAGCCATGGGTCGACCCTGACCGGACAACCATGTCCAAGCCTCGTCGCCCACCTTGAACCACCGAAACAACGAGGCAAACGGTCTCCCAACATTCACTTGACCTGCCCGCGGAACATCTTGCACCGCCTGAGTTGTCAGGCTCGGGGGCTCGGCATGACCAGTGGGGTATGAACCGAGCTGGTGCTGGAGCGCTGCACACTGCTGCTCAGGCAGGTGCTCTAGCGCTTCCACAGCCACCAGACTCGTGTCCCCCGCCCACTGCTCCGCCGAGACATGACAATCCCTACTCTCCTCCACCTGTGCCCTACTGCCCCCCTCTCCTTCTCCACCTTGGCCGCTGCACACCAACGCAGGGACAGTAGGCTGCTCAGGTGGTTGCCTCACAAACTCCTCCAACAGGTTCACATGACATGTTTCCCCGTCCTCGTGTTTGATCTCGACAGCACCATTACCACACTTCTGAACTTCCGGATCCTCCAACTGCAGTTTACAAATATCTGAGGGAACCAACCTGTCTAAGTGCTTCCGAAGCAACCCAAGTCCTCCCCCAATATCAAACTGAGCAACCCTTTTTTCTCTCTGTGTGTAACATTGCTGCCTCCGAGTCTCTTCCTGCCCTACCTCCTCACTAGCTGTGACAGGTCCTGGGGCTTCTCCAGACTCCAACAATGGTGCCAATACTGAGTCGCCAAGAAGAGCTGCTGGTACTAAACTCTCCAAACTTTTACCAACATTAGCCATCTTCTTCCAACCGTTCCTCCGTTGATCAGAAGACTGAGGAATAGGCTGTGACACTTTGGATGCAAGAGGTCTTGTAACAACGCACGCCATAGGTTGTACTTGACACTTCTCTACCCACTCCTTTTACATTCTACTCACGTCGGCCGGCTTCTCGGCAACGACTAAGGGGGAAACCTCAGAAGTAGGCACCGCAAAATCGTTGCCGAGAAGGAGGTCGACGCCCCCAACAGGCAAGTTCTCCACAATTCCCACATCCAACTCTCGTATCACACCATCTACCTCCAGTTCCATCCTGACCAACGGGTATGACCTGATAGCATTGATACCTTGCACCACAACCACCCGTGCCGCGTTTATTGGTCTACCAGTAAAGTTCTTCATCAAAGTCTGAGAGGCACCCGTGTCTCGCAACAGCTCAACTCCATGCTTCTTACCAGCCCACTTCATGCAGCCACGCCCTCGATGGTCGCAAAAGACATCGCAGACAGGGTTCGAGCCTTCCGGATTCTTCTCCACTGGCTGTGTCCCAGCCTCTGACGTTATACCCCGGGCAAACTCAGACGACTTCGGGGACACCCCAATGTTGCGAGCCAAAGACACAACTGCATTAGGTAGCTTGCATGGACAGGCTCTTGCAAAATGCCCCTTCTCATGACAATGAAAACACCCTTGGGCTTCCCTTGAGGTGGGGAAGGGCCTGAACCCTTTCTAAACGGGACGGTACAAGGTTTATGGTCAGTTTTGGTGTCGTTGCTCTTGTTCTTAGTGTAATTATGTGTATCAGTGGTTCGGGGAGGGGGAGGATTACGCTCCTTATTGCCTGCATCACTTCTCTGTGCAAGACCGTACCCACGAATCATAGATAACCGAAGGTCAGCCATCTCAGGTGCCTCCTGAAGAGTTTTCGGGGTTTTTTCTTTAAGATTCAACGTCAAATTGCCGCCCGTACACTTGAAAAATTGTTCTAGAAGCATCAGCTGTTTCAACTCCTCAAACGTCGATGCCTTCTCAGAACGCAGCCAGTTTCTAAATGCATCGGACAGATCCCGGGCATGCTCAAGAAAGGTGCACTCACGACCCTTCGTTACACCACGGAACTTCAAACTGTACGTCTCTGGTTGTAACTCATATGCCCGCAGGACAGCGTCCTTCAATATCTCATAATCGATGCACGACTCCAAGGGCAACGCATCATATGCCTTGAGTCCTTTGCCAACCAACCTAGAGGAAACAAGGGCTGCCCACTTAACCTCGGGCCATTGGTGCTCCCGGCACTTCTTCTCAAAACGCATAACAAATTCAGTGACACCCGACTCGTCAAATACAGGGACTAACTTAAGAAGGTGCGATAAAGACTGATCAAGACCTCGATTCCCAGAACCGAGACGCTGCCCTATCGACTCCACCCTCATTGTTCCCTGATTAAATAGCACTGTATGAATATTCCCATATTCAAAATATGCTATAGGGGTGCAATGCCTGCTGAGTTATCTGCTCAACAGGTGGCGTTGTGTGTGTGTAAGTGTGAGAGTCCGAGTGTAGGGGGTGAGACAGTGAAGCACGGGAACGAGATGGCTTCAGAGATGGGGTCGTTTCGGGCCATGAGTGAGCACCGTGCCTCATGTGAAGGCAAGATGGCAGGTGCTCGTTGTACTCTACGTGCTTCACATGTCTCACTCCCTAGACTGGAACAAGACCTCACGGGCTTCACTGTTCATTGTAAAGCGGTGAATGTTAAGGCTCTCAGCCTATGCCCGAGAGGAAGTAAGTTGGAATATAGAAAAAAAAAAAAAAAAAAAAAAAAAAAAACCTAGACTTCTCAAGATCTATGTCTGCACAGTACATGGTCTTTCTCTCCTCAGACTGAATCCTGAGCTCAACCTCATGTCTGGCCTTTCTCCTCCTGATCTTAGCCATCTCTATCTGGAAGAGCATATCTGCAGTTAAACCTTGAGGAGGAGGAGATGCAACAATTGGAGACTCACCCAAGTGCAAACCACGCTGCCAGTGACTATCGGCCTGCGGAAATGTACCCGGCTCCGGAGCCCGAGGGAGCGCCATGGTAGGAGTCGAGTGGAATGGGGGCTGGGCCGAAGGTGCCCCAGCTCCCGCTCCACCCGAAGCCCCACACACCCAGCCGAGCACACAGGCCACCAGGTCACCTCTCGACGTTTATAAAAAAAAAAAATACCTAGCTCTTATGTAGCACTATTCACTCAAAAATATAAAATGCTTGAAGACTCTTAAGTGTTATACTACTTGCCAAAACAAAATCCACGTGTCCACTATATTCCTTTAAACAAAAAATAAATGACCACAACACTCCTGCAATATTTCTCTAAGTTCACAAAATCCTAAGCAAGGTCGCCATTTGTTACGACCGGGACTCGTATAAAACAAGGGCTCTTAATCATTGGACTAGAAAGGCACACAGCCACAACGGTAACACTAGATACAACCCTCGAACTTATAATGCCGGCGCACAAAAACACCTATACCCTCCAGAGTTAAATCTGCGATAACGGGGTATCCTATAACTCGGTATAAATGCACTACTACTACAGGCTGATGATCTCTGATACAGCCTGATCACAACAACATACAATAATGTTAATAATGTATACAAGGAAAAAGAGAGAGAGCTTAATTAAATCACTGAAATGATTTAATGCAAACAAGAAGAAGGTATAATTAAAGTTACTCTAAACAATACTAAACTGTCACTCCTATATTAAAGAAAGTGAACGAAAGTCCTAAAGCATCGAGCAGGAATCTTCTGAAGAAAGTATGATGCTGCTTAAGATGATCGAATCGGATTTTGAACTGTTATATAAAGCAGGAACAAGATATGACAAGTGTATGGACATACAGTGTTAACTGGCACGGGAGTAATAATAAATGCGCAATAGTATTATCTCCAACAACAAAAGAAGTACTTCCTCAGGCAACATAAAAGCCTGCTCAGGTTGTGCAACTCAACAACAACCAAGGCTTACAATCAACGTGAATAAAAATGTTGCATACATAACATAAGAGTTTATAATCTTAATCGGGTGTCTGCTAGGCGAATAAAGTCTAGCTGGGATGTAGTAGGCTAGGAAACAATGGCTGAGCAAGCGGCTCGTAGCCTAGCGAGGTCCTTAAGACTGTACGGCCTAATTACGTTAAATGACGGGGTGCTCTTTTGAGAGATCCAGATCGCTAGTATCTGGTTCTCTCCTGGTGACCCTCTCAAAGTCAATGAAAAACGAGTTAGCACAGTGTTGGGTGGCAGAGGCAAAAGCCCTCACTCGCAACACAGTGCTACACTCACAAGCTACACAGTCAGAGAGACAAGCTAGGCTTCCAGCGTATCCGTTGCGATTGTACAGGTTCAGCAAAAGCTGGTACACATCGGAAATCACAACAACAATGGCCTCACCCCAGTCTAGCATTAAATAGCCCAGCAGACAACCAAGCAAAAGGTAGGGAGACACCGTGAGTGTGTCGAACCTCTACAGACAAAATGGTAACCCCTCCAAAATGCCTATCTAAACATGTAATATCTGAGAGCTTCAGCATATAATACGATGGCCGCTATATGAAATCGTGCAGAACCAAAGGGGAGTTATGATGTTAAATAGAGTGGAAGAATGAGAGGTAAGAAGTTGAGAGAGAGAGAAAGTGCTCTATAGGTAGAAGTCGGGGACAGGTGGTAAGGGAGGTGTGAAGGGTATACTGGTCAGGCAAGCTCTGAGGAAGGTAGCTTCTCGAGACCCCCAGGATCACACAAAGGCATGGTGGTCAGCCAATCACAGGCCGCTACGTCACCAGGCAGCAGGCCTCCAGAAGGCGCCAGGAACCACCAGCCAATCAAAACCGAGAGAAAGGCCACGCGGTGTTACGATCCAGGTTCTCAAAGACACAGGGCTCTTCAACATTGGACTAGATAATGACAAAATGCAACAACGGTAACACCTAGATCCAACCCCTGCCTTAAACACTGGAAAACAAAACACCATTACCACCCTGAGTCGTGCCTGGACCACGAGGTATCCTATGACTCGGTAACTGGTGCACACACACTAGGCTGACGCTCGATGAAACAGCCTATTCTCAAACAGTAAAAGATTACTCGATTAGGTTACACAAAGAAAAGATAGTTAACGTGATTATTTAACGTTACGGTAGATACTCAAATAACTGGCACTCCTGTATTAAAGAAAGTGCAATGCTAGTCCTGCAACATCAACTGGAAACTTCTGAAATAAGTCTGATGCTGGGAAGATGTTCGTAAAGAATCTTGAACAATTATAATGCAGAATACCGGTCACAATAAATACTAGGACATATAGTAATAATAGGCAGGCGAATAATAAAGACTGCGCAAAGGTAGTAATGCTCGACAACTAAAGAAGTGCTTCATGACCCAACGCAACAGCCTACTAGGGTTGTGCAACTCAACAACAACCTCGGCTCAAAAGTGCGTGAATAATAATGTGGCATACATATAATAATGGGGGCTTATCTCTAACCAGTGTCTGCTCGGTTAATAAAGTCTAGCTGGGGTATCAAGGCAGGGCAACAATGGGCGAGCATGCGGCTCGTAGCCTAACGTTGTCCGAAGGTGGTATAATGAAGTTTACGTTATATGACGGGGATGCTCTTGATAAATCTAGGTCTCTAGTACCTAGTTCTATCCTGGCGATCCCTCAGAAGTCAACACAAAGAAGCAGCACTATGTTGTGAGGGATAGGCTATGGCCCTCTCACACCACAGTGCTGTGCTCGCAAAGTAAACCCACCCGAAGACAACCTAGGCTCCCACAGTACCTGTCGATGTCGTGCAGGGCTTAGCTAACACTGCACACATCGGATACAACGACACAGTAACCTTACCCCTAGTCTAGCTTTAAATAACTAAGCAGAATCACTCAACACCCTGCCAGGGAGACATATACCGGTCTACAACCTTCCCGAGAGAGGACACACACGGAAAAGTCCGTCTCTCCAAACCTCATTAAAGCCTAATACATAGAAATATCTGAGAGCTTCGCGTACAATACGACTGGCCGACGGTGAACGTCTATGCTGAAACCTGAAGGGATGTTGAGTTTAATAAAGATTAGAGAATGAGAAAGGAGAAGTCGAGAGAGAGAAATAGTATGCAAAGTGGCGAGTATGGGGGACAGAATTGCAAAGGATGTAGACGATACGCGTGTCAGGCCAGCCCTGAGGAGAATAGCTCCTCTGGGCCCCTCCGGATCCCACACAAAGGCACGGTGGTCAGCCAATCACAGGCCGCTACTTCACCCGGCAGCAGGCCTGCAGAAGGCGCCAGGAACCACCAGCCAATCAAAACCGAGAGAAAAGACCATGCGGGCGAACAACTCCTCCGGGAGGGAGGAGGGAGGAGGAGGAAAAGCAACAGCAATTGTCACCTCCCCCACCCTGCTCGCTCGCTCTCTCTCTCTCGCTCGCTTCCCACACAAGCAACATTTATATTATAGTGAATATAAAATATAAGGCGCAGTCACAGACCAAAACAAAGACCATTTCTAGACTATCTGTGGCAACACGACCCTAATGAAATAAAGCAGATCATTCTAGGACAACTGTAGCCTATCCCCCCATCCTGGCGAGCGCTAGCGAGCTGCAATGCCCCATGCAACCATTCTGCCAGCACCGGGAGGCGTCACAGCGGCGAGAAACTCCTCCAGGAGGGAGGAGGGAAGCAACACTCACTACCCCCTCGCTGCCCGCTCGCTCTCTCTCTCTCCTTCACTACAATGCATCTTATGTTCTACTCATGATATAAAATATAATGCATTGTCACAGGCGAAAATAAATACCACTTCTATACTGCCTGTGACATGACGATTCACAAGAAAGAAAGTACAACATTGTAGATAGACTGTAGCCCATTTCACTGCCCTGGCGAGCGCTAGTGGCTAGCGGGAGGCGATTCTGCTAACGCTGGCAGGCGTCACAATTGAAAGTGACAAGGTTTTGTCTGCCCTAATTGGAGATAGTAGAGAGATCAGAAGATAGGTGCTTTATGGCCTCCTAACGTGAATTTTGGAGTTACTGCTGTGGATAATGTTGATTATGCCTAGTCGAATAATGTAATGTAGAGGCGTCAGCATATGAGTGAATGGGTCTGGAGGTGCAGTTGAGAAGGTCGTTAATGAATAATAGGAAGATAATTGGAGATAGGACAGAACCCTGAGGAACACCGGAGTTGATAGGTTGAGGAAGTGAACGATGGCGGTCCACAACCGCAGCTATGGAACGACTGGAAGGGAAATTAGAGACAAAAGCACAGATGGAGGGATAGAAATCGAAGGAGGGAAGTTTGGAAATGAGGGATTTGTGCCAGACTCTATCGAAGGCCTTCGATATGTCTAGAGCAAATATATATATATATAATTATACTAATCACAAACACCAGAACCCCTTCACAACCGAGCTAGCACAACAACTTTTACTACAATCAAACACAAACACACTCACAACGACCACCACTGCCATAACAATACCTAACAACACTGACCATAAGTAAGGGGAGGTATGCCCTTCTCCCTCATGTTTAGCCTCATTTGTTTTTGAGATTTTAAGTAGTTTGTTCCATTAGTTTGCCGATTTTAAGACATTTCATCCCATTTCCTTGTCAATATTACGTGCCATTTCGGTCTCTCTCTCTCTCTCTCTCTCTCTCTATCTCTCTCTTTGAGGGAACGGAGGGTGGGGAGAGAGCTTTCTTCTTTTCTATCCTTTCCTTCCAATTTCCTTTTCTATCGGATATGCCATCTCTACTAGAATTAAGTCCTGACCACCTCGTTTGGATTGTAAGGTCTGTGTGGCCAGTGTATCTATGTAAATCTCTCTCTCTCTCTCTCTCTCTCATCGTTGAATGAATAGACCTTTGAAATGGTTGCCAAGAACATCAGATATATGGAGAGAAAAAGTGGTGCAAAGAATGGCCAGACAGGAACAAAAGCGGGAAATGGATCTAAGATGAATAAAACCTGGATAGAAAAGATACGGAAGAGTTGTGAGAAGGTCTTTTCAGAGGATGAGGGGAGAACCTGAATGACGAGAGAGAGAGAGAGAGAGAGAGAGAGAGAGAGAGAGAGAGAGAGAGAGAGAGAGAGAGATGGGGCTGATATTGAATATTGGAACACCAACAATTGTCGATAGAAAATGAGCTTGTACTATAGGTAGCGCCAGCGAACTTGACAATAATGTTGACCCCTTAACTTCTTATACAGTAATTCGAAATTAATGAAAGCAATCGGGCTGACGTTTCTATTATTTGGGAAGAGTCCACCAGGAGAGCGGGAGAGAGAGAGCGGGAGAGAGAGAAAGAAAGAGAGAGAGAGAGAGAGAGAGAGAGAGAGAGATATGGGAGTGTTAAACAGATAAACACCAATATCTTGAGTGTGATTAGTTCCGACGGGACCCTGGATGGGACAGCTTGCAGTAAGTGAACCCATTACGTTCCTCTCACGCTGGGCTGCTCTCTCTCTCTCTCTCTCTCTCTCTCTCTCTCGCTAGGAATATATTGACACCTGAATGAGGGTAAACCTCTTAAAACAGTAGGCTGAATGGGGCCGAATGGATACAAGCCAAAGAAAGAGGGAGAGAAATAGAAAACAAAAGCGAGGTGGGCTCCCTTAATTATTTCAAATGTGCCTAATATTTGTACTGGCTCTCATATATAGGCTTATTTTCTTGCCAATGTGTATGCTTAGCGATCTACAGTTAGTGTTAAGGGAGCCCATCTCGCTTGTTTTCCCCTGTTCTCCCTCTTTGTTTGGTTTGTATCCATTCGGCCCCATCCAGCCTACTGTTTTAAGATGTTTACCCCCATCCAGGTGTCAATTTTTCCTGGTGAGCAGTAGCGAGCCAGCATATATATATTTTTGCTTTGATAGCAAGCTAAATTTGTACATTTTTCAATAGAAAAATGTCTCCTGCGAAGCCGGATTTCTCCATACAATGCTGGCTCGCCATCGCTCGCCAGGAAGAAATTGACACCTGGATGGGGATAAATGTCTTAAAACAGTTGGCTGAATGGGGCCGAATGGATACAAGCCAGGGAAAGAGAGAAAAGGAGAGAAAGATAAAAACAAGCCGGTGACCCCCCTTAACTTACATTGGTCTCTGATTGCATGGCTCTTGGTTATTGTGCGTTTTAATGTTTGTGTAAATGTATTTGTTGATATAATAAGTAGTTGTTTATTCCTGTGCATAACCCTTTGAGTACCAGCGACGTGTGCTATATTGCATGGCTCTTGGTTATTGTGCGTTTTAATGTTTGTGTACATGTATTTGTTGATATAATAAGTAGTTGTTTATTCCTGTGCATAACCCTTTGAGTACCAGCGACGTGTGCTATATTGTTGTCTAGATAGCCTATATTAAAACGATATTATGCAGCTTAGGAAGAATCTGTGGTAGATAAAAGGGTTGGTTGAGATAGTTTGAAGCTTTAATATTGCTAGAAGTCCTCCCTAAGCTGAATGAATCTGTCTAAAAGTTGCCAGAATATGATAACAAGGACGTCCCTGGTACTGTATGTGATAATCGGGCTCAGTGAGTTCATTATATCATATAATGAATAGTTGACCAGTTTGCAAGGTCGTTTGAACAAATTAGTTGCATGTGTCATACCCCAAAAGTATTCGTGTGTATATTTTCCCAATTAATATTTTATCAATTAGCGGACCTAACGGGGGCAAAAAAAAAAAAACGGCAACAATTATATGCACCATCGTGCAGTATAATGTTAATATATTATATCCCCGTTAAAACTATGTGACTCACCTAAATTAAATAATATAATGCCAACAGTTCATAATTAGCTGACAAGGAATATGTTGCTTTTTATGGGTATCATATTAATAGAGTGGGATATAATTGTTGTATCCTCCGGCCATTGTGAGGAAGAGGTCGTTCACAATACAGCTATTTATATGGACATCCTCTTCAACAAGCTGACATTTTGGATATATTTGAATACTGTATCTTTCCCCACCATTAAATAAATTTCATACAACTAGGATATACTGTATTTTACCCCTTCATTGTGGGCGATGTATGGATATGTTGTATGTAAAAAACGCCAATACTGCAGAAGTACCCATTCGTTTTGATATTACCAACTGATTTGGTAGGACCAAACCACTCCCCTTGTACAGTCGCGCTAATAAGTCATGTCTCAGCTGTCATTACGTTTGGCTTGCTCTGTGCTGTATTAATGTCTGTCAGATGCTGAATAGGGTGGGTAGGTGTCAGGGGTGGATCAAATACAATTGTATTTGTATTTGAATTGTATTTAAATACGATTTTCATTGTATTTGTATTTGTAATTGTATTTTGGCAACCAGAAGAAAAAGTATTTTGTATTTGTATTTGTATTTTGACACTTGTTAGTGTTACATGCAGTAGGCTAGTTTAAGGCTACTGCCTTTTGACTCTTCCATAAACAAAGGATTTTTGTGTAGTTGTTATTACTACTTACAGACAATTTGTGAGGACGAAAAAACGTAAATTTGTTATATTTTATAATTTTGTTATTTATATTACTGCTATTGTTACCTGCAAGCAGTAACGTTGAATATTCTGAATCTGTTGTGCATCTTTTCCCGCTTGTTTTGAATTGAAATCCCGCGCAACCTTTCCGTTGATGCTCGGTCTGACTCGCTGAGTTAGATCACAGGCTCAGATCGAGCGGCAACGAAAAGTATTTGTATTTGTATTTTTACATCTTAATTTCAGAAGTATTTGTATTTATATTTGAATTTTTGCATTAAGGAATACAAGTATTTGTATCTGTATTTGATCCACCCCTGGTAGGTGTAGGAACATGCTTGTATATCTCACTTGAAATGAATTAATTAAGTTTAGATAAAGCCGATACCAATTATTGATCAAAATAAAGATTTGGTGTTAAGACATCACTTATTAGGCCGACTGTACCAGACGCCTGCATAACCTTCTAACCTTCCCTACCATACTAACATAGTCTGCTTCAAGCTTTGATTGTGGAAGGGTGTGTCTCCAAGCAAGAAGTGAGTAAGAAATGGAACTTCAAGGGAAACTGGTCCACTTTTACATGAATTTATGACCGCTAAGTCCAAGGTTCAATTATGAGGTTTATTTCATCTTACAGGCCATTACTTGTACCGTCTTCTAAAAACGAAACTTGATTAAGGGGGTAGTGCTCGCTTTTTCTGGACCCCCATCTCCCTCATTTTTAGCATATTAGTTTTGAGATAACTGAATAAATAGAGAGAGAAAATAAGAAGCCACTATCCCTTTAATGAATTATATCACCAACTCCCTCCAGCTTTTCATTTACTAGACTAAAACCCGTTCGTCAGTTATTAAATCAGCCACTCCATAATAATTCCACCACCAATTTCTGTGTGTAACCTGTTCAGTCCCGATGACATCCTAAAATATTTAGTTTGGCTGTTATTCAAAGAGTTGGCTTTATTTTTCAGTTTAAAAGGACTCTCCAACGGTTAAGAGGTTTCAAACTATCTCATTTAACCCTTTTTACTATCACAGAACCTTCTTAAGTGCAGAAAGTCGTCTAAATATAGCTAGAATAAAATAAAAAGGAACACCTTGAGATGGTTCAAGCATGTGGAACGTATGGGGAGCGAGAGTATGACTAAGAGAGTGTACGAGAGTGAGGTGGAAGGACAGAGAGGGAGAGGTAAATCGAATGAGAGGTGGAAGGATGGAGTGAAGAAGTATATGAGTGAAGGCAGTGCTGAATGGGAGGAGGGGCGTCGTCTCACTGGGGAAAGAGGTGCATGGAGCCGTTTCGTTCATGGCCACTTCTTCGGGGATCACGGCGTCCGGCAATAGATAGATAGAACATAAAACAAACGTCCCCGGTACAGAAGGGGTTAAGGTCACTCCACGTAGCCTACCACTCCAATGTAGTCCATGCCTCAATTGACCTCTTGCAAGTTTTGGTCTATAAGGAAGCTGGACCGTTAGACATCGATGTATAGCAGAATTAGAAACTAAAACATGGTAATAGTACATTCATAAATACATAAAACCCAATACATTTAACTTCCTTTTATTCATCAAAAACCTACATTATTATTGTATATCTATTTTATATCAATATTTATGGCTCCAACTTCCTTATAGCCTGAAGTTCCCGCCGCTCCACCCTTCCACTTGCATATTCCACTTCACCCCAGCTACTGAAGGGGAGAAGGGCCGTTTCTCTGGTCCCCTTTCTTCCTCATGTTTATCCCCATTAGTTTTGACATTTTAAGACGTTTGTGATTCCAGACATTTGCATAGTCTCACAGATAAAGTAGTATTTTAACCCTCTCGCTATCCTATGACCTCGAGGGTTGCCGTTTAGCAATCCGAAATAGAATTATCTCAATCTCATAATTACCTCTCCTAAATTAGTTTTCTGCCCACAGCTCACTCAAACACATCTGCAGAGGTTGAAGTAACTAAACTAAAGGTTTCTAAACACCTCTGATGGTCAGAAAGGTTTTTAAGTATCCCAGAAAGGGTAAATCGCGTCCTGTAGGTGAAAGGGTTAACCCATTCATTACCGTGACTCCTTTTCATCATATTCGGGACACTATTTGATGATTTTATACAGCTTAGGAAGGATGTGTGGTAGCTCAAAACCCATATCCTCCTTCTATCTACCCGACATACTGTTTCACCTGACTTTCCCTTATTTTTCAACAATACACAAATCAACCCTTTATATTCTCTCAGTTTTCTTGGTGTTTCTTTGTCTCCTGACCTTTTTTTGGAAAGATCATATTCCCACTCTGTTTAAAACAGGTCAGGTCAAGTGAAGGTATTGAGGGATAAGCCTTTACAACGGCACCTCATGGCTACTTTCTACTTTTTCCTATTTTCTGAAGAGTGTACAGAGGGGAGAAGGGGTGTTGGAGAGAGAGGAAGCTGTTGGAGTGGCTTAGCTTCCCAGAAGTTAGGTGTGCTCAACTGTCTCCGTGGGTTCTAACCCAACACAGCTTCTTGCTCTGTATAGAGGCACGGTGGGGCCCATCCTATGACTTACACTGTGTCAAGCTCCGTGTGTCCAGACATTTTGACTTTAACATACCGGTACCTTGAATTTGGCTCTCTGTCAACTTCGAGGAAAAGGCAAACACTCTGATTTCGTGCACCATAAAATGTTATTTTCTTTCACATTCCGCTATTCAGTGTGCAGTTGGGTCGAGTACATGATTAGATTGATATTCAGTATTCGATAAATGGACATAAAATCGTAGTAATGTACTTAACCTTTAACTGTCTTGATGGTGTAATGGTTAGAGTTTACAAGATCTGTATAGTCACTCTGTCCAGTCACCGATATTAGTGCTCTATAGTTCCAAAAATATGCCAGAATAAACGTTGGGATATTACAATGAATTTACAGATTTTCTTACTAAGGTTAAAATCTTCAGTTTCCCCCTTGGTCGTTCTGCTACACTGCTGAACGAGTTATGGGTCTCAATTTTCTTTGATATGCAAATTTCTCTCCGGCCCTTGTAAAAACTCGTTTTCTTCGATATTAGTCTCTCTCTCTCTCTATATCTCGCTCTCGCTCTCTCTCATATACAGTATATACAGTATATATACAGTATATATTGCCTGACGCCGTGATCGCTGAAGGGGTGGCCACGAACGAAATGCCCCCATGCACCTCTGTCGCCAGTCAGTCGATGCCCCTCCTCCCAACCAGCACCGCCTTCATTTATATACTTCTTCACTCCATCCTTCCACCTCGCTCTCGCACACCCTCTTCGTCATTCTCTCGCTTCCCATACATTCCATATGACCGAACCATCTCAAGGTGTTCCTTTTCACACTTTCCAACACATATACCTCCACACCACACCTTCCTCTTACTTCCTCATTCGTCTGTCTATCCCTCCATGTATCTCCGCACGCACTTCTCAAGTAACTCATTTCCACTTCTCTCACTCTTGGTATGAGTCTCTCCACCAACGTCCATGCTTCGCTTCCGTAAGTCAGTGTCAGGATTACCACACTGTCATGGCAGGACTTCTTCACTTCCATGCTGGCAGCTGACCACCCTATTTTTTGTTACTGCTTTCATCGTCCCTACAACCCTCTTCCCCTGTTAAACCCTCTCCCGCACTTCTTCATCCATATTCCCATCTTTACTGAGCACACTACCCAGATACTTAACCCTTCTTTAGCGGGGCCCGACTTAAGTCCGTATCTAAAAAGCTGGACAATGTGGCGGGGCCCGACTTAAGTCTGTGTGCAATTTTGGCGCAATATTGGTTCTGAGAGAGAGACGAGCGACGGGAGGAGCGTAGGTTACCTCATGACCGCTCGCCACGGCCGTCGTGGGTCTACTGACATGTACTCCACACTACTCCACTCTCCCTCCCTCGCTACACACGTAATTATGTAACGAAATTACCGTATTTTAGCGATTTTGCCCTTCGGTTGCACGATCGTTGCAAGACAGCCAGTGATCGTAGAAGGATGGTTCTGGTGTCATTGGAAAGCTCAATTTACGCCTTTTCAGGGATACATATTGTATTACGCTCTGGCTCTTGTTTATGCATGAAAAAGAGCACGGAAACAACGCCATTTATGGTAAAAACCCCCTGCTGGGCGGCACGGTGAAATATACTCCACCAGCCGCTCTTTGAGTGTTAATTGAGCTGACAATCTCCATAGCCTGACCGTTCAACTTCACCTCACATTCTGTGGCATCACCCTTTTCGAAGACCCTAACCTTGCTCTTCCCCACATTTACCTTAAGATTCCGTTTTTCGCACACTGTTCCAAACATATTTACCAGACCCTACAACTCCCATTCAGTATTGCTCATCAGAACTGTATCATCAGAAAACAGCAGTACAGGTAGCTTCCACTCGTTTCCCTCCATTATCAGCGATACACCAACATCCACTGCTCGTCCTTGTATTTCTTTCATGACTCCATCCATATATACAGTAAACAACCACAGGGACATCACACACCCTTGTGACACCGATATGAGTAAGCTGTGTGAAGATAGCTTAAGCCGGTATCACACGAGCGCTTTTCCCTCAACACTGGTCTGGCAGCTTATGAGGTCAACCTTTAGAATATTTATGTCAACTAAATTCATCTAACATCACTCTAGTATCCGATACCAGTGCAAAATATTCAAGAAATGTAGCCAGAAAAAAGTTGACCATCGAATTTTGACTATAAAAGCTCTCGTGTCATACCGGCTTTATTGTTTGTGTCATAATGTTTCGTTTCCGTGGCCCCATGACCCACAACTAAAACTTGAGCGATAAGTTCCATTGATTTAAAATATATATGCAGTTATATATCGAGGAAGGGTCTTATATTCAGAACAATACGTTACGTTCTTTAAAAAAAAAAAAAAAAATACACATGTCCATTAATAGAAACAGTGAAGCCGTCAACGATCCTTGGCACACTTCAGTAAAGGATTTGTGTGCTATTATTTCATATTTGTTTTCACCAAACCACCAATTAATTTACAAATAAACCTAACTAGTGAAATCAATGAAAGTAATGAATACATGTGTTACTCCAAGGACTCGAACCTAGGATACTCACACCGAAATTCCGCACACTAAGCATTAGGCTATCAAGACAGAAATTAGTCCTATCACAATATTGCGTTATGATTCCAGCACATTATTGACCTTCATCACTTCTCTCGGCGCAGTGAGTTAACCCCTTATGTACCGGCGCCGTCCTTTAAACTTTGTTCTGTCTATTATTAGACGATTGTATTCAGTTTAAAAGCGGCCTCCAGCAATGAACAGGCTTCGAACTAGCTCACTTAACACTTTTTACTACTACACATCCTTCTTAAACTGCACAAAACTGTCTAAACATAGCTAGAATAAGATTAATCAGACGTCGCAGGTACAGAAGGGGATAAACTATACTTGATTTGTTTTATCCTGGCGAGAATGTACCGAGACCGCTTGTAGTGGAAGTTTACATTATAATATACTGTATATGGAGCTCAAAATTGATGCACTAGTGTGACTAAATATGTTCTAGAAACATAGCCTACACTCATATAAAACTATAAGGTATATCCTGTGTGTAGCGGGGAGACATGTATATATATTTCAATAATTTAGCAATGTTACACTATATTTTTACATTTTACATTCATAAATAGTCCACTAATAGTAATATACTCGGTTAGGTTTTGGTTAGGTTAGGTTTAAGATATTGTTCAATGTTTCTCAGTAAATAGGCATCTGTACATATATCTCAATAATTTGGTAATGTTACAATATATTTTTACATTTTACATTCATAAATAGTCCACTAATATACTAAGTTAGGTTTTGGTTAGATTAGGTATTGTTAATGTTTCTCAGGAAACAGGCATCTGTAGGCTACATATAGCAATCATTTGGTAATGTTACAATATATTTTTAAATTATACATCCATAAATTGCCCACTAATATATTAGGTTAGGTTAGGTTAGGTTTAAGATATTGTTCAATGTTTCTTAGTTCAACGTTTCTTAGCATCTGAAAAACAGTTCTCCCCGCTACACAGGATCTTACCAAATAAAACAATAATAATAAAACATTCATAGTAATCATTGTTATATTTTTCCGCATGCCCCGGATAATGATACAAAATAGCCTACGAGATAATAGCCTAACATAAAGAGTTTGTAGTTAACAGTCGGTAAGATAAGTACTTTAAAAAAAAAAAAAAAAAAAAAAAAAAATATATATATATATATATATATATATATATATATATATATATATATATATATACATATATATATATATATACACACTCTGGCACCTTCCCCAGTTTTCCTCGAGACAGAGCCCGAACATGGACATCACAACACATCAGAACAACAAATCAAAACAAAACACAATATCACCCTCATATAAAATATTTATGGGCTGCTAATATTTCGATAATTATATATGCAGTTTTAGAAATATAGTAGTGACAGTAACTCGTACATTAACATAGGTAATGTTGCAGTAAGCAACACCAAATTTAAAGGAACACGCAGAACAGTGGATATTTATGTAGGTAATGTCGACTTGGATTCTGAGAGCAATGATATTATTCAATACATTAAAGATGAACTTGATGTTAATGTTGTTGATTGTAAAGAACTAGAATCGCAGTATCTTGTAAGAGATTGGAAATCTTTTAAATTAACAGTTGACATAGAGGAGAGAAATCAGTTACTTCTTGCTGAATATTGGCCGAAAAGCGTTGTGGTGAGAAAATATTACACGTCAAAGTCTAGGAATAATTCATAGATTTCCCTCTAGCTATTAATATGCTTAGTTGTGTCTCTTTTAATTGTAATTATGTTAGAAACAACTTAGAAACTGTAAAAACATTATCGAATGAGTATGATATAATTGTGGAAAATATCTCAAGGTATTCCAGAAACCGACCTACCCAAATTCCTGGCCTTCGAATCTTACCCTTCACCACAATTTTTCTAGGTCTATTGAATATATTACGAAGGACCACACAAATAAATACCGTTCTGTGAAACGGATAATCAGTCTAATCTGCGCATAAAGAGCTCAGCTGGAGGAGACAACAATATGAACAATTAGACTGACAAAGGAAAGATCTTACTTGTTTATCGGGAAACGTGGACTTATCTTTAGCGAGGCGTAGGTGGCAAATGGTCAAGTAACTGTAAAGAATGTAAAAGCAATTTAATTCACGAAATATGCGCAACTAAATTAGTTATATCTGAATTATTTTAAGAAATTACAAGAGAAAACGATAACGAAATTACGGGTTATAATTATTTACCTGTTGTTTTTTGGAGGTCACGCTTCATAACGAATACGTATTTATGTTGACTTAATACGACCCGAAATTAAACAGCAAATCGTCCTAACTCAACATATTGGCCAATAATGTATTGTCGAACAGCCTAACTAGTTTGTCCATAAAGATCATAGAATAATTTAAAGACAAACATAGAAGGACTTAGCTGTACACACACGATGTAAGAATTAGTCGTGTGCGATGTTTAACCCTCCATAATCCATGAACTATTAAGGAGATCTGTTCACGGTAACTGCTAGGTTGATACTGCCGCTCCTAAATATTTGAGAGCTTTATTTCATTTATTTGCTATATTTATCGCTCACCAAACTAAAAACTAAAGCTAAAGGTACAGCACCAATAATACGTTTGTGAACCAAGAGTCGAATCTCTCGTTTGTGAAACAAGATTCGAATCTCTTGTTTTAATATTGATCTCTAAGTTTCGAACCATCAGCCAAATTTGAGGATTCGAAGCATTTATAATATTTAAATGCTTATATTTATCAAAATTACAAAATAACAGATATAACTATTCTGAATCTATGAATCCGTAGAGATTAATTGTTTTGTTTGTAGAATAACCCATAATTAGCTTTCGCTATGGGTATTCAAATATATTTCTGTTCATTAATGAGTAACTGATTAAATTAATATCATATATCGATAAACTATCCTTCCCTAAGGAATCCTCTCCTCTAACGAGTAGGAGTAGCATTTTTTCACTTCGGATAATTTTATCGTTTATGTCAGATACTTTTTGTAAATTCTGACAATAATTCTACTGCAGGAACTAATGTTACTTGAAGAAGATTTGCCTTATATGAATACAATCAATGATTCCTTTGACTGTGTAGCTTGCGTAGAAGATAAAACCACTGCTGGGATAGTAGAGGGTAGGCCATCTAAGGGAGTTGCTATTTTATGGAGGAAAAGTTTAAGTAAATTTATCAATCCTGTTTATTGTAATGATAGGATTTTAGGAATTATATTATCTTCGGAAAATCAGAAATATTTTATAGTAAATGTCTATCTACCGTGCGATAAGCAAAATGATGATGCAATAGATGAATACAGACAGTCACTCGCTATGCTTGATAATCTTATTGAAGAGCAAAATATTAACAACTTAATTATAAGCGGCGATTTTAATGCAAATTATAGAAAGGGTAGATTTTGGAATGAATTGATGAATTTATTATGAACAAGAATATGAAGGTTGGTGACTCAGTGTTGCCACTTGATACTTTTACTTATTTGTGTCCAAGCAAGAGTACAGTTAGTTGGTTGGATCATGTTGTTCTATCACAAAGTCTAAGCAGTTTTGTTTCTGATATAACTGTGCGCTATGATCTTGCTCTCTATGACCATTTCCCTATAACTTTCAACCTTAATATTAAGATGGCACATACTGTAATAAAAACAGATTCTCATTTTTCACAATTTGTAAACTGGTCGCTGTTTTCTTCTAATGAAGTAATAACGACTTACAAAGATAAAGTAAATTAAAGCATTATGCAGTTTGGTTTGATGAAATTGGATTGTTTGGACTGTTGTGTATATAAATGTACAAATAAAGATCATATTATTGAAATTGATTATATATAAAAAACTCTTGTGGATGTTATTATAAATTCAACTAATGAATAATTATACTGTTGTGACAAAAAGAAAGGAACACATTACACCTGGTTGGAATGATCATGTATCCCACTTGTATAAAATTGCTAGAGAGAGATTTTTAATATGGAAAAACATAGGATGTCCCTTATCTGGAGATATACTTGATCATATGAAAGAGACTAGAAAAGCATTTAAAAACGCACTAAGATATAATAAATTATAAAAACAAATGAAAACCAGATTATAAATGACAAATTAGCTGATCTATCTATCTATCTATTGCCTGATGCCGTGATCCCCGAAGGGGTGGCCACGAACGAACCGCCCCCATGCACCTCTGTCCCCAGTCAGTCGACGCCCCTCCCCCCAACCAGCACCGCCTTCGTTCATGTAGTTCCTCACTCCATCCTTCCACCTCATATTCGGTCTACCTCTCCCCCTCTGTCCCTCCACCTCGCTCTCGTACACCCTCTTAGTCATTCTCTCGCTTTCCATACGTTCCATATGGCCGAACCATCTCAAGTTGTTCCTTTTCACACTTTCCAGCACATCTACCTCCACACCACACCTCCTTCTTACTTCCTCATTAGTCTGTCTATCCCTCCATGTAACTCCGCACGCACTCCTTAAGTAATTCATTTCCACTGCTCTCACTCTTGGTCTGAGTCTCTCAACCAACGTCCATGCTTCGCTTCCGTAAGTCAGTGTCGGGATTACCACACTGTCATGCAAGGACTTCTTCACTTCCATACTGACCACCCTATTTCTTGTCTGCTTTTAGCGTTCCTACAACCCTCTTCCCCTGTTGTACCCTCTCCCGCACCTCTTCATCCATAGTCCCATCTTTACTCAACACACTGCCCAGATACTTAAAAGAGTTGACGATCTCCATAGCCTGACCGTTCAGCTTCACCTCACACTCTGTGACTTCACCCCTTTCGAAGACCATAACCTTGCTCTTCCCCGTATTTACCTTCAAATTCCGTTTTTCGCACACTGTTCCAAACTCATTTACCAGACCCTGCAACTCCCATTCATTATCACTCATCAGAACTGTATCATCCGCAAACAGCAGTATAGGTAGCTTCCACTCAATTCCCTCCCTTTTCAGCGATACACCAACATCCACTGCTCTTGATAGTATTTCTTTCATAACTCCATCCATATATACAGTAAACAACCACGGGGACATCACACACCCCTGTTTCAAACCAACATTCAGGTCAAAGAACTCGCTCTGCTCACTCTCCATACGTACTGCCGCCTTTGCACCCTCATACATGCTCTTCACTGCTTTCAGCAACTTGCCCTCTACTCCGTATATTCTAAGTACTTTCCACAAACCTTCTCTATCCACTCTGTCATAGGCCTTCTCCAAGTCCATAAAGGCAACATACACCTTTTGTTTCTTCTCCAGATACTTCTCCACAACACAATTCAGGGTAAAAATCTGATCTACACATCCTCTTCCCTTCCTAAAACCTCCCTGCTCGTCGCCTATCCATTTCTCCGTTCTCACTCTCACTCTCTCAATCACTACCCTACTGTATACCTTCCCTACTACGCTTAGAAGACATATTCCTCGGTGGTTACCACACACTCCTCTTTCCCCTTTGCCCTTATATAGGGGGACTATTATGCCAGTCTTCCAGTCATCGGGTGCACTCCCCTTCTCCCATGCTAGTTTGCACATTTTCCATACCCATTCTATCACTATCTCACCACCATACCTCAACATTTCCCCACACACTCCATCTGTTCCTGGTGCTTTCCCCAACTTCACTCTTTTCATGGCTTCCCACACTTCTGACCTCCTGATCCCCACCTCCTCCTCCACTACTTCTCTTCTTCTCCCTCCCATACCATATCCAGCTATGTTTGCTGGCTCTTCATTCCTTTCATTTAGCAACTCACTGAAGTACTCCCTCCATCTTTCGACTCTCTCTTGCTTCTCGGCTAGCATTCTCCCATTCTTATCTTTCACACCCTTACTGTTTCCCTTGCTACCTTCCCTAACTTTCTTGACTTCTTTCCAGAACAGTTTCTTACTCTCCCTCCATTTTACACTCAGATTCCTTCCAAATTCCTCATCTACTCTTCTCTTACTTTCCTTCACTACTCTCTTCACCACCCTCTTACTCTCCACGTACCTCGCTCGTTTCTGTCTCTCGGAATCTTCATTCCCTCTACTACCCAACCACTCTCTATATGCTTTCTTCTTTTCTTCCACAGCTATTCTTACCTCTTCTGTCCACCATGCTGTACCTTTCACTCCCCTCCCTCTTCTCTTCACTCCACACACCTCCTCACATGCTGCACAGATCTCATCCTTAAACACCTTGCTCATCTCCTCCACTTCCTCCATAACTTCCAGGTCGAACCCACCTAGTCGTCTTTCCACTGCTCTCCTAGCTGATGCTTTGGCGAATAAAAGATATAACGTGTTTTGGAAAGAAGTGAGGAAGACAAAGAAAAATAAATCCTATATTAATATGAAAATAGAAGGTGAATGTGAAGCAATTCTTCTTGCTGAAAAATTCTCTCAGAGGTTTAAAGGCATCTTTGATGACGAAAAATGTCAAAATGTATAGAATTTAAAGTACCAGTACCTTACCACAAAATTATATGCAAATGTAAGAAAAGGACAGTTATTAGGAAATATTAATATAAAATATGATGTATGTCAAGGAATTAGTGACCTTAAGTATGTCATTGGTTACGATAATGTACATTCAAATCATATCAAACATGGTTCTGAATATTTAGTGAAGCTATTAGCTAAACTCTTTTCGTCTTTTGTCACACATGGATACTTGCCTGAAAGAATGACTTTTGGAGTTATTTTACCTTTAGTAAAAGATAAATTTAAAGATCAGAGTGATATAGAAAATTACAGACCAATTGTATCATCCTCAGTGTTCCTCAAACTGTTTGAGAATTGTTTAAAATACCATATTGAACGGTATGTGACTTTTAATGACAGACAGCATGGATTTAGAGTGAATCACTCTACGTCTACAGCATGCTTAGTTTTAAAGGAATCCATTTAAGATATAATTCTTTAAGCTCAAATGTATATGCGTCTTTTATAGATCTGAAGAAAGCTTTTGATAAAATTAATCATTTTAAGCGTATTCATACACTTTTAAAATTAAATATTCCTATTTTGTATGTAAAAATTTGATATTTCTTATATAGGAATCAAAGCGTAGCTACTAAGCATAAAGATGCAGTATCAGATCCTTGGAAAATTAAAAATGGAGTGAGACAAGGTGGTATTCTGTCAACAGTTCTATTTAATATTTACATTAATGACATGATAGAAAAAGTATCTGAGAGTAGTACAGGCTGCAAGTTGGGTAACAGATCTAGCAACATAATTGCTTATGCCGATGACTTGGTTCTGCTTTCTCCTTCTTCATCAGGTTTACAAGAATTATTGAACATAATTGAAAATGAAGCAAAGGCAATTGATATTGAAATTAATCCTAGTAAGTCTGTTTGTATGTATTTTAAGCACAAACACGATAATGTCAAGGATCCGATTTTATATTTATATGAAAGTAAGTTAGAAGTTGTACACGAATGTAGATATCTTGGCTTTGTAATATATTGCAATTTGCATAATGACAAAGACATAATAAGATGCAGGAATAAGTTTTATAACGAATTCAATTGCCTTTTGCGGAAATGTTCTAGCGTTAGCTGTAATGTATTTAGTAAATTATTCCAGAGTTATTGTATGAGTTTTTATGGATCAGAATTGTGGTTCTGTAATAAGAAATGTTATGTCCCATTGAAACAATTTGCAATAGGCTTCCATAAAGCAATAAAGACAATGATGAAGCTAAGATACTGGGAGAGCAACCATAAGGCATGTCACCTTGCAGGACTAATGACGTTTAATCATTTTATAAATTGGCAGAAAATCAGGTTTAGTTATAAAATAATTAGTAATCCCTGCAAATATTTAAGAAAATGTCTGTTAAATGGGTCCGAGGATCTGTTCCTGGCTAAGGAAGCCAAGTCTGTACTACTTTCAGAGTATAACATTGAAAGCATGATGGAAAATGACATAGATGCCATTAAGTCACGGATACTGTATGTTCAAAATAATGAACCCACCTTGCGGTAGGATGAAATTTTATACACTGTATATATTATGTAAAATGTTACCATGTAACCTTTTATGAAATAAAGAATTAACTAACTAACTAACTATCTATCTATATATCTATTTTTTCTATCTATATACTCTGGCACATACCACATTTATATATTTGTATTTATTTATTATTATTATTTTTTTATTTTTTTATTTATTTATTTATTTTTTTGAAAGGTGGGGTCAAAGGTTGAGTGAGAATTTTGAGGAACGAAAGATGTTCTGGAAGGATGTAAATAGAGTAAGAAAAGGAGGACAAAAGAGGGAAGAGTCAGTGAAAGATGCAAATGGAGAATTGCTAGTGGAACCAGTTGAAGTGAGGAAAAGATATGCTGAGTATTTTGAATCTTTGGTAAATGCAAGAGATGGAAGAGAAGCAGTGATTGAAGCAGTGGTTGATGGAGATGGGTTACCCAGGCCACCCAGGTGGCAGGGAATGAATGTAAGGATTGATGACAATGAGGTGAAAGAGGCAGTGAAACAAATGAAAGCGGGAAAAGCAGAAGGTTTGGATGGTATTGCTGTGGAGTGTATAAAGAAGGGTGGAGATGTGATAATAGATTGGTTGGTGAGACTTTTCAATGTGTGCTATGTGATGTCAAGGGTACCAATAGACAGGAAGAGTGCATGTATTGTGCTGTTGTACAATAAGAAGGGAGATCGACAGGAGTGTTCAAGTTATAGAGGTATTAGTTTATTATCAGTGGTTGGAAAGCTGTATGGCAGGGTGTTGATAGAGAGGATAATAAAATGTACAGAAGTTGCAATAGGAGAAGAACAGTGCGGTTTTAGGAGGGGAAGAGGGTGCATGGATCAGATGTTTGCAGTAGGACAGTTATGCGAGAAGTATTTAGAGAAGCATAAGGAGATATTTTGGGCTTTTATGGATTTGGAAAAAGCGTATGATCGTGTGGATCGTGAAGCAATTTGGAAGGTGTTAAGGATTTATGAAATTGGAGGAAATTTGTTGGAAGTAGTTAAGAATTTTTATGAAGGGAGCAGAGCATGACTGTGTTAGAGTAGGAAATGGTGAGTTGAGTGAATAGTTTGAGGTAAAGGTAGGTTTGCGACAGGGTTGTGTATTGTCACCATGGCTGTTTAATATGTTTATGGATGGTGTTGTGAGGGAGGTGAAAATGACAACTATGGGAAGAGGATTGGGTTTAGTAGGAAAGAATGGTAGAGATTGGGAGTTGAATCAGTTGCTGTTTGCTGATGACACAGTGTTGGTGGCGGATTCTGAAGAGAAATTGCAGGGGTAGTCAAAGAGTTTGGAGTGGTTTGTGGGAGGAGGAAACTGAAGGTGAACGTCAATAAAAGTAAAGTAATGGTGTGTAATAGGGGTGATCATAGGGTGAATCTAGATGTGAGGCTGGATGGGGAAATATTGGAACAAGTAGAGTGCAGTGGCGTCACCATGGGTAAAATGTTGTGGGGGCTGTAGCCCTGGCATAGATAGGTGGGTGGGTTGCGAGCGAAGCGAGCCTGAGCAGCTGGGGGGTCCGGGAAATTTGAGCAGTTTCTGGGGCCTTTTTGAGGCCTAAAAATGTGTATAAGTAAGAAACATATGACACATAAATATTGATGAGCCTGATACCAGGCATCAGTCAGTAAGTTACAAGGCCTCCCTGTCCCTGACCCTTTTTAGATGTTCTTTTCATCACTCTGCACTGGCTGGTAGCCTGGTAGCCACAAAACTCAAAAGTTACAGTCAATTATAATTAGGCCTACTTCTGATTAAGTCATAGATCTGTAAAAACAAAAATGCATAGGTAAAATTAGCATAGTATTAAATTAATGTTCATAATAGCCTAACGTATATACAGGCAATGAATGTGTTCTCGATACATTATAATTAAACCGAAAACGTTACAACACACAGTACACACTGTCACACAAGACACAACTGATACCAGCCACAGTTCAGGCACTTCTCAACGTAAACAATCCGATTCTCCGAACATTCGAAAATGCATAATATAATATTAATATACCGGTATATTTTTAGACTAAATAATTAAAATAAACCAATTTTAAAGACCTGCGATTAATATAAATAATATATTATATTGTAAATATATAATAAGTCTCATAAAAACAATACATATTGCATTTATATTTCCAATAATTTCAATAAATATAACGGCTCAAGCTTCAAAGAAAACCAAGCTTGGTGAAAATATAGGGGAAACTTACTAATATTACTATTATGATTTGAGTCATAGCCATAGGTTTATGTAAATTGTGAATACATATTCACATTACATAAACAATTCGTATTTAACCTATATGGATCAATTAATAAAACGTATATTGGGGGGGGGGGGGGTTGGATGCAGGGCTGGTGAATATGGTGAACTGGTTATGCATTATTTATTATTTAATTTGTATTTACTTATTTTAATTACTTTTGGCAGTTTTGGGGTTTGCTTTTTTTGGGGGGCTGAGACCTTGATTTGGGAGGGCTAAGCCCCCCCAAGCGCCCCCCCCTGGTGACGCCACTGGTAGAGTGTTTTAAATATCTAGAAGGAACGATAAGCAGGAGTGCAGGTATGGACATGGAGATAAAACAGAGAGTGTGTGAAGAAAGGAAAGTTTTCGGAGCAATGGGAAGTATGTGGAAGACGAGAAATCTCGGAATGAAAGTAAAAAGTGCAATGTATCAAGGAATTGTTGTGCCAACAGTGATGTATGGGGCTGAAACATGGGCTCTGAAGAAAAAGGAGAGAAGGAAGCTGGATGTGATGGAGATGAGCTGCTTGAGGAGTATGTGTGGAGTTACTCGTAAAGACGGATTGAGGAATGAACAGATACATAGGAGAGTGGGGCAGCAGGAACATTTGTCAGCCAGAGTGGACAGAAGGGTGCTGAGCTGGTATGGCCATGTTGAACGAATGGGAGATGAAAGGCTTACAAAGAGAATATATGAGTCAGATACAAGGGGAGATAGAAGGGCAGGAAGCCCCCATTGAGATGGAGAGACTGTGTAAGACAAGCTTTGGATGATAGAGGAATGACTATAGATCAGGCAAAGGAAGTGGTAATAAACAGGAATGAATGGAGAATGCTTGTGAATAGTTGAGTGAACACGTGGTCATTTGGGGGAAGGCGTCGGGCGCAAGTTGGACTAGATAATAGTCCATCAGGCGCCTGGCCCGGGGAGACGATTAATATGAAGGGTGCGCCTGGAAGTGTGGTGGGCGGGCTTGTGGCTTTGGCTCCGCTACATGTCTGTCTGCCGAGATCGGAGCCTCTCCGGGTGGTCAGGGGCTGGGGGAGTGCTGGAGCGACCTTGGTGACCCTGGTCTCTGGGTATTCTCCTGGGTGACCTGGCTGTGTGTGAATTTTGTGTTTTGTCTGTGTTTGTTCGCTGTTTTGTCTTGTGTTTTGTGTTTTCCTGTTCTTGCTCTGTCTTGAGTCGGCCACCCCCAAGAAAATACAACAAATAAAATAGAGCTAAATAAAATAAATAATAGGAAAAGTGGGGATTGGGCCTGAGCATATAGCTAGAATAGATAGATAGATTTTTATTTTTATTTTATTTTATTTTAGTTGTTTATTTATTTATTTTTTGTTTAATTGTTTATTTTTTTTGGGGGGAGCGACTCGAGTCAGAGCCTGTTGGTAGGCTACATAAATATAGAGTGGATAACCCTGGCAATAAACGAATGAGTGCTTTAACACTTAAAGAGCGGGGCCCGACTTAAGTCTGTATCCAAAAAGCAGCAAGTTAGGAGCATTATTAAGGCTTTTAAAGGGTTAAAATAGAGTGCAAATGGCCGGGAGCACAGCAGGCCACACGGCCGACACCCAGGGCTTACCGCCGCCCACTAACTCACCCTCCCTGTGTTCTCGAGAGGCCGGCAGTGTAGCCAGTAGTGAGCGTAGCTGGGAAAAATATACCGCTATACGCTAAACTCCCATGTTACTGGTACCACTGTATGAGAACCACGAGTGCTATGTAGCTCGTTCTGGTCTCATTTTGAAGCTTTTAGCGCCTAGGTTTTTGCTGAATACATTTATTTTCATGTAGATACTTGATTTATCATTCAGGAGGGCCTGAATATGCCCAAATAAACCCAAAATCCCCCGCTAGACAAGGGTTAAGGCAAATTACAGTTATATACTAGATAATCGACTGAGTTGCCTCGGCATACGAAGACGATTCATTTGTGGCCACCAACTCTCGTGTATTACTTCGCCTGGCAATAGATAAACACTTAACCCCTTCTGTACCGGCGACGTATTTTTCATATTATTCTAGCTACTATTACACGATTTTATGTAGCTTAAGATGGACGTCTGGCTCTTAAAAGGTTGCAGACTGTCTCTTAGTACTCATTTTAGTTACCATAGATCCTTCCTTAGCTGAATAAAATCGTCTAAATGTAGCTGAAATCAAATACAAAAGACGTTTCAGGTACAGGAGTTAATTTGCTTTGAGTGTTTTTTGTTTTTTTTCTATGTGAATGAGGGAGACAAAAGGCACAACTGCCTGTAGCGAGCGCCTCCCCCAGATTTCAAAGAGTGACAGGGCCGAAATCAAGGGACGTTCGAGCTAAAATGCCTGGACACACGGAGTTTGAAGCAATTTAAGTCATAGGAAGAGGGAAAGATTGATTCTGGGAGAGAGTTCCAGAGCTCAGCAGTTGAATAGAAGAAAGTCTGAGAATAGTGTTTCACTCTTGGGTTGGAGAGTTGCACAGAGTAGGGGTGCAAGTATTAGGCTACCCATGCCACTTGCCACATCGTTCTAAGATTACTTTATCATCTATTCCTCGTACGGATTTTTTTTTTCTATGTGAAAGAGGGAGACAAGAGGCATAGCTGCCTGCAGCGAGTGCCTACCCAAGATTTCAAAGAGTGACAGGGTTGAAATCAAGGGACGTTCGAGCTAAAATGCCTGGACACACAGAGTTTGAAGCAATTTAAGTCATAGGAAGAGGGAAAGACTGATTCTGCAAGAGTTCCAGAGCTCAGCAGTTGAATAGAAGAAAGTCTGAGAGTAACATATCACTCTTGGGTTGGAGAGTTGCACAGAGTAGGGATGGGATTGTGTTGCAAGGCAGGTACTACATACCCTAAGTAGAGGAGGTGGTATACACTGGGAAAGCTCCGAGGAACACTGATTATTGTAGTAGCGATAGAATAGCGAGAGAGATGCAACATTGCGGCGAAGAGAGAGAGATTGCAGAGAGTTGGTGAGTGGACGGTAGTTAATGATACGAAAGGCTTGCCTTTCTTCTTTATCTAGGAGTGTGGTGTGAGAGGATCCTCCCCACACATGTGAACAATACTCAATACAAGGACGCACTGTGCCCCTATACAGAGCAAGAAGCTGCGCAGGGGTAAAGAACCCCTTGAGGCAGTTGAGCACACCCAGCTTCTGGGAGGCTGCCTTAGCGAGACTGGTAATATGGTCTTTCCAAGTGAGAGCCGAAGAAAAAGAGACACCAGGAACATTGAGGGAAGATATGAAAAGTTGATTTTTGTATTGTTGAAGAATAAGGGATAGTCCTCTAGAGGTTCCTGACGGGTAGTAAGATGGATAAATTGAGTTTTGGTAGCATTAAATGCAACAAGGTTTTCTCTACCCCAATTGGAAATAGTAGCTAGATCAGAAGATAAGCATTTTATGGCTTCATTACGTTAACTTTTGAGGGATTGCTGGCTGGGGCGTTCTGGAAAACTAATTGAGTGGTGTAAAGTAGAGTCATCTGCATATGAATGGATGGGACTGGATGTACAGTTGAGAAGATCATTTATGAAAATTAGAAAGAGAATAGGAGATAGGACAGAACCCTGAGGAACACCGGAGTTGATAGGATAAGGAAATGAGCGATGGCCGTCCACAACCGCAGCCATGGAACGGCCATAAATGAAAATAGAGACAAAGGCACAGATGGAGAGGCAGAAACCGAAGGAGGGTAGTTTGGAAATTAAATAGATTTGTGCCAGACTCTATCGAAGGCCTTCGATATGTCTAGTGCAACAGAAAAAGTCTCACCGAAGTCCCAAAAGTTGGATGACCAAGAGTTAGTAAGATATGAAAGAAGATCACCAGTAGAGCGACCCTTAACCCTTGTCTAGCGTTTTTTTGAGGGGCTAATTTGGGCATATTCAGGCCCTCCTGAATGATTAATCAAGTATCTGCATGAAAAGAAATGTATTCAGCAAAAAATTAGGCAGTAAAAGCTTCAAAATGAGACCAGAACGAGCTACGTAGCACTCGTCGTTCTCACGCAGTGGTACCACTAACATGGGAGTTTAGCGTATAGCGGCATATTTTTTCCCACTACGCTCACTACTGGCAACACTGCCGGCCTCTCGAGAACAGAGCGAGCGTGACTCAGTGGGCGGCGGTAAGCCCTGGGTGTCGGACATGTGGCCTGCTGCCCTCTCGGCCATTTGCACTCGATTTTAGCCCTTTAAAAGCCTTAATAATGCTCCTAACTTGCTGCAAATTGGAGCCCGACTTAAGGCGGGCCCCGTCAGTTAAAGATTAAGGAAGCCATACTGGCGATCTGAGAGCAGATTATGAGAAGAGAAATGCTCAAGAAATTTGGAAGCAAGAATGGTTTCAATAACTTTAGAGATACAAGAGATGAGAGCAATTGGACGATAGTTGGAGGGTTGAGAGCGGTCACCCTTCTTTGGGACAGGTTGAATGAGAGCAAACTTCCAGCAAGAAGGAAAGACGATAGAGGAGAGACAGAGACGAAAGAGTTTGCCTAGGCAGGGGGTCAGCACGGAAGCACATTTTTAAAGTACAACAGGAGGAACACCGTCCGGACCGTATGCCTTCTTAGTATTAAGCCCAGAGAGGGTAGAAAGTACATCTTTAGAAGAGATTAGGATATTAGGCATAAGTAGGAGAGAGGGGGGTGGAGAGGGAGGAATAGCACCGGAATCATCCAAGGTAGAGTTTCTGGCAAAAGTTTGAGCAAAGAGTTCAGCTTTGTCAGAAGAAGAAGTGATGGTTGTGCCATCAGAGTGGAAAAGGGGAGGGAAAGACGAGGAAGAAAAGTTGTTGGAGAGGTTTTTGGCTAGATGCCAGAAAGCTTGGAAAAAGCTAGAGTTGGATAGTTCAGTGCATTTATTATTAATGAAAGAGTGCTTGGTAAGTCGAAGAACAGATTTGACTAGATTTTGGGCAGAAACATAAGAAGAATGAGATTCTTGAGTTTTAAGGTGTCGGTACCGTTTGAATGCTTCCTCCTTGTTGCGGACAGCAGTAGAACAAGCGTGAGTAAAGCAAGATTTTTTTTAATTAGACTGAGAGAAAGAAAATGGAATGTACGCTTCCATGCCCAAGAGGATTACCTCGGTAATGAGTTCAGCACTCTCCGAGGGTCCCCGGCCAAGGAAGCAGAAGTCATTCCATGGGAAATCAAAGAAGTACTGCCGAAGAGCCTCCCAGTCGGCAGTGCCAAAGTGTCACAAGCGCCGCCGGCTGGGAGGATCGGATGGCCGTACTGAAGAGATAGGACAGGTGACGGAGATAAGTTTATGGTCGGAGGAGCCCAAAGGAGAGAAAAGATTGACAGTATAAGAAGGGTTAGAAGTCAGAAATAAATCAAGAATGTTGGGCCGATCTTCGAAGCAATCCGGGATACGGGTGGGTTGCTAGACCAGCTGCTCTAGGTCATTTATGATAAAAAAGACATATAGTCCGGGGGCCATAGCCTGATTTATTGATGAACCTTGTTTTGTCGGATAAAAAATTTTTTTTTGCTGTTTCTTGTAGCTTGGGGGTACCTCTTCAAAATACAGGAGGGTGCCCCTTCATGCCCAAAACTTAGGATCTTGAGCATCCTACCCTGAAACATGCACAGAACATCGTGCATGGCAAACCATGTTCTTTACAGCTGCACTTCGCACTTCTTGGAAGCACAAAGGGTCTCACTCTTGCAGCCACACCGGATCATCTTCAGGATGTAGTCTGGGACAAGTGTCCCAGGCCATGGTGGTCAAGTGGTGAGCACGCTCGCGTGTGAATCTGAAAGACCCGGGATCGAATCCCTGCCACGGCGGACATTTAGTGGGTGCGGTAGTACGTCCTAGCATGTTTCACATGCTTGCACCCAGTCAGGGGACATCCTGACGACGTATACAGACAAAACACACATAACAAAGCCACTCCAACACCTTCCTCTCTCTCCAACACCCCTTCTCCCCTCTCAACACTCTTCTCTGAGCTATTGCCGATAAAAATGGCATGTTCAGTCCTGTAAAGAATCGTAAGATTCAGAGTCGTAAAGATTCCAGGACGAGCTCATCAGCGGCGGATCCCCAGATCGACCGTGGTGATTGTCACCTAAACATCTACAAAACAATACAATACAAGTTTGGCATCTTCTGGTAGGTGGATTGGGATCAGTGCCCTGTTACAGGTGTCTTTTTCCCATCCAAATTCCTCTGGGTCCAGTGCTGGTAGCTGATTCACATCGAGATTTCGCCACAAGTATGCTTGGAAGTGGGCCCTCTTAACATTTTCAAGGAATGCTTCCTTTGTTGGTGGTAGAGCAGCCAGATTTGGTGCAGACATATGTCCTTTCCCTTTCTTTTTTTCCCAGACAAGTAGCCTTGTGTGGGACATGTCCGTGCTCTCTGTTATGCCATAACAGGCTGAGATGAAGGCAGTGGCTTGTTCAAGGACTTGCTGGAATGGTGCATTCATGTTGCCAATGGCTGATAGGTCATAACCAGCTTTCAGGGCTTTGATGACAGAGCCTTTTCCCAACCCATAGTACGATGCTACAGTGTCACATCCTGATATGGCATGGGCTGGTAAAAGGTGTTCGACAATTTGTGTCTGCTTGGCCAGTGTTGACTTGATGTCCATTATTGTTCTGTCCTTGCGGGGGGAATCCATGATTAGTGGTACATCCAGTCCTGTCTGATGGTAATGGTGAAGGAGGAGGACAAACACATCTGTGTCATCAGAAACCACAGTGATGTGATGGACTTCTCCAGCACACCTCAGGACTTGTTGGACGATGATGGTGTCAGCTTCTTCCTGCTGATTTTCTAGATCATATCTGTCCCGTCTTTCTTCCATCCTGATCTCGATGGGACATGGGTCCTCACCTGTCACCACCAACTTGTGCTTCTTTGTGCTCCGTAGATGAAATAGCCTGTCTTTGCTCAGTTCCTCACACAGTAATCTGTTCAGCTTATTTTTGTTTTCAATGGATGACAGGACAACTTTCTGGGCTGGTAGTTTGGTTGACAGGAGATAATGATTTGTGTTGACCACTGTCTCCCTGACATCTCTGGTGACGGACTTGATAATAAATCACGTTTCTTTTGTGATTTTGGTGTTTATGGGGTTAATATCTCAAAATGCCCAAGGGTGCCCAATGGGCACCCTCCTGTATTTTGAAGAGGTACCCCCAAGCTACAAGAAACAGCAAAACAAAACAAAATTATCCGACAAAACAAGGTGCAGCGCCATGGCTACCGGACTAGTAGGTTTGTTCACCAGGTGGGTCAGTAGAGTGAGAGGAAAGCCATTGGCGGTGGTGAACGTTGAAATCTCCTAAGATGGAGATTTCAGAGAAGGGAGAGATAGATAGAATGTGTCTTTGGCTGATCTTATTGATTACCTCACATTTTATAGTATTGCTTATCGATCGTTTGTCTTATATATTATTGGCATGGTTACTTCAACTCAATTAGTGATTTATCTGAGCCGGTACTTCATCTCGTTAGCAAATTTTCTGTGTTTGTTATTTAAACTGAAAGTAGCTATTCGGACACAGCACCACCACACCAACCAACCAATCAGCTCACAGTAGAATCCTCGCGCTAGAAGTGGTCTTGGTACACGCTCGCCCAGGATAAAACAAAATGTGTGTAGTGTTTTGTGAGTGTGTGTGTTGATGTGACCATCTGGTTGGCTTGACACGAGGAGACAACAAGGCGGTGATGGCAACACAAGTGGAGATATAAACGTAATTTGATTTATTGTTATATTTGTTTACGTATACGTTGAGGGGCCCGCAGAGGGCAATGTGTTGATGACTACTGCGGGTGTGAGTAGCCTGCCGGGATCCCCATGAGTTTTTTATATTTTTATTTTTTTCGATTGACACATGCGCGAGATATCTCAATTTTGTAACATATACAGTATACAGTCTATAACATTTACATAATTTCTATATGTCATTGCTTGCTGAAATGTAATTATACTGTATTAGACTGGTTAGGTTAAATATGGGGAAGGCGGCCATCATGAATGAGTGGAGATCTATTTTTTTCCATTTTCCATCCGTATTTTTAGAATCTTGACATCCACTATATCAATGCTAAGACCAGCGGGTGTGTGGGGGCGGCAAACCCCAGGTTAGGTTAGGTTGTTAGGTTTGGTTAATGACAAAAATATGGAAATTGTTGGGGTGATAGGTTATGGCCAAAACGAGACATTTCCGCAACAAATGGGTGCTATAATAGAATGAATGACATGAAAAACAGAAGGAAAAACCATGTTTTGTTTGAAAAACTCACGCATATAGTAGACTAATCGGAAAATTCACGATTTCCGGACTACGAATTTGGAATGGGGTTTAGCCTAGTAACACCCTAGTAATATTTGGTCAACATTATATGACCACCCCATCTCTCTTTCCTCTTGATGCTTCACCAAGGACAGTTTATGATCGATTACGTTTACTTATACGCTAATCCCTTCTGTACCGGAGACGTCTTGTTAATTATATTCTAGCTATATTCAGACGATTTTATTTTATTCCGTTTAAAAAGGGCCTCAAGCAAGGAGCAGGCTTCGAACTATATTAATAAACCCCTTTATCTACCACTGATACTTCTAATACTCCACAAAATCCAATACAGCAAGAATAAAATAAAAAGACGTCGTCGGTACAGAAGGGGTTATGGGACGCACAGAAGGCCGCTCTCGGGCGGAGTAATGTGCGGGGTTTTGTGCATGGGGTCAATGATCAGGGAGAAGATCAGGATCAGGAGTAGGAGTAGGGATATAATAAATGGTAATCCTAGTTTTAAAAGAATCAAGAGTGGGGCTATTAACTACAGTATTATGAAATGGGAGGTGATTCCACTCTTGGATGCTGCGGGGGAAAAAACTATTGTCTAAATATGTCCGTGCTTGCCTGATAGGATGGTATTTTAGGTTGTGGCTGCGTCTCTTAAATCGTATATTTGTAATCTGCAAGTATGATTATTTTTCTATATCTACTAAGTTGTTAGTGATTTTATGTAACGTTTATTTTCTGTGTATTTGTGTTCTTATTTTAAGTGGGTCTAGTGACTCTAGTCTAATGTCTTGTTTTGAGCAAAGTGACAGATGTAGTGTCTGTAATCACATTTGATCCATCTTGCAGCTATATTTGTTATGACCTCTAGTTTATTGATGTTTTTGTGAGTGTGTGGATCCCAGACAGTGTCGCATTATTTGGTAGAATTTTACTGAAGGGGGCGCGCATTTGACAGGTACCACCATGTACTTATTAGAAATTTTATTTAGGTTTCCACTCCTCCATCAACAACCTTTACTGGTCTGATACTAGTCATATACACGTTTTAATAACGTATTTAATGTGGTTTAAGGTTGTTAGGTTAGGCTAATGTCCTTTCAAAGGTGTATAGGCTAGTACACACTAGGATAGCCTATACCCGGTCAGAGGTAAGAAGAAGAGAAGAAGAGTCCTGCAGTAGTCTCCTTGAATGCTACCGACGTTAGTTACGTTTGCTGTTGTTGTTTTTGCCCCCTGTTGGCAATATATATGATGATGACAATAAGTCTAGAGGGGGTGAGTGGGGGAGGGGGGGGGGAGCCCCCTCAACACATACTGTATCCCACAACATAAATTTGAATTAAACCGCCATTATTGGGAAATTAGTTTGATGCGCGAAGTAGCCTACTATATCTCGAGCGCTATGTAAACAAACGATTGACGTTACCCCCGCGAACGCAACTTTTCCACCGAGTTATATATTATATTTCGTCTAATATTTTTCATATTAAAGTGTCCCCATTGTTTTTTTAGTGTTTCGTACACCATAATCGGGTGTAACTTATGTTGGATGCGTGGAAACCGAAAACAATTCTGTATTTAATCCTTGGTGCTACCTGTCAAATGCGTGCCCCTATAGTAAAATCGCACCCATTATTCTAAGTGTGGCCGAACAAATGTTTTAAATGCTAGAATGTTTATGTTTGCGTTACACTTGGTGAAATACTGTACAGGAAGCCCAAGTCCTCATAACTCGTTAGCCTTTGCTCTGATGCTGCTGACGTGAGGGGTCCACCTCATGTCCGTTGAGATATGGACCCCAAATATTTGTGGGAGGGAACACTATCAAGAACAGTACTATTGAGTTTGTAGGAAAATGCTTTCTATAATTCAGTAATGGACTTTTCATATAGCTTTCAATTTCATGAAGCTAAGTGAATGAAAACTGTATGAAAATTATGAAACTGTATGAAAAAAAAACTGTAAACTGTATGCAAACTATGCAAAAAAAAAGGAAAAGAGGGGAAAAGAAAAGAAACAAAAATAGGAAAAGTGGGGATTGGGCCTGAGTATATAGAATAGAATAGAAAAACTGTACGATGATCATTGCTTAGCTGTCACTGTAGCCGTGGAGCACAGAATATATTGACGTTTGACGGTTTGAGGACCGCAATGAAGCAACTTGGTTGAGCCCGAGAACTTTCAGTCTTCTACTGTACTTCTCACTTCTCCGCTTGTTCTTCCTCTGTCCAATTGCTCTTCTTTCCTACTTTACTCCAGTCATCTGGTCTAGTCTGGAGGACCCGCAGAGAGTTGCTACTGGACAACATGGTGTGTGGGGGTTGTTTTGGGATTTATAAGATAAGGGGTAATACTTAACCCTTCTTTAGCGGCCTATGCGGTTTATTTATATGTACCGCCCAGCGGGGTGTTTTTAGCCAAATAGGTTTCGTGATCATTTTCATGCCTAATAAGACCCAGAACGTAAAACAAGTATCTATCCCTGAAAGGGCATAAACAGAGCTTTCGAATGACACCATAATGATCCTTGTATGATGGCTAGTTTTCTTGCAATAACCGTGCAACGCGAGTGCAAAAAGCATGTAATTAGCCACTTTCCCCATACAATTCAGTATGTAGCGAGTGAGAGAGGGAGGAGGGAGCTGAGATTCGTGTCAGTAGGTTTGCCGCGGTGGTCTGGAGCAGTCATACGCTCGCTAGTCTCCTGCCACCACTTGTCTCTCTCTCTCAGCAACATTACGTGCTGAAATTGCCACTCGACCTATGTCGAGCGCCGCCACATAGTCCAGCTTTATTAAAAACGACTTATGTGGTGAGCCGCTTTTTAAGGGTTAAATGGTATAATTTTAGTGGTGGCTCCAACTCGATTTGGGTATTGAAATTATTTCCGTTCATCTATATATATCGTTACTGATTGGTTTCTGGTATTATAAACTGGGGCATTTTCGTTTTTTTATACTAGGTTAGGCTAATAAAAAAAACTAAATTTCACCAATTCTTAATATCACAAAGCATCAAATATGAAGGAAAACTAGGGAATTAAAAAAGAATCAATTCTAAAATCGATTAGAATTTTAGAATGTAATGTGTAAGATGGGAGATACTATTATTAGGATGCTGCAGGGAAAATATTAATGGTTAACCCCATCCGTACCGGCGACGACTTTTGTATTTGATTTCAGCTACATTTATACACTATTATGAAGCTTAGGAGTGTCAGTAGGCTGCCTTCAACTGGTACCTTAGTACACTCTAGTAATACATTATTTGTTTTCACAAACTCACCAATTAATTTACAAATTAAGATAACTAGTGAAATCAATGAAAGCAATGAATACATGTGGTACTCCAAGGACTGGAACTAGGCTATCAAGACAGTAATGGTCAACATTACATGACCAACCTGCCTCTCTTTCCCATTGATACTCCACCAAGGGCAGTTTAGGATCCATATTAACGTAAACAGTCTTTCCTAAAGTTTGTGGGGATTTTCTGATTGACATTAGACAAATATATGCATTAGCGTAGATCTGTGATTTATTGTACTTATTGAGCTGGGGGTCTATATAATAAAGCTGTTATTTTAGCTCTTCGATTTTTTTGTTAATAGTCCATCAGATATGTCAATATTCGGATTTTGAGGCTTTGACATTAGGACCAGGTTCGGACTTTCCTCGATAAATAACAAAACTCCATTTTGTTTTATTCGACTTTTCTCGAATATTGTGTAACCGGGAAGTGTAGCCTATATTCTACTAAAAGCCTGTTTTCCTCTATCTCGCCTTCGCATGTAAATAATTCCTTTCTAGCACTCCTTATAGACTCTTACCATTCGGCCTTCGTTGTATTATATTTTCCATTAACCAATTTTTACAGAGAGCTTTCTTCTTGAGACTATCTATCTATCTATCTATTGCCGGACGCCGTGATCTCCGAAGGGGTGGAAAAGAACGAATCTTCCCTATGCACCTCTGTCCCCAGTCAGTCGATACCCCTCCTCCTATCCAGCACTGCTTTCACGCATATATTTCTTACTCCATCCTTCCATCTCTCTCGGTTTACCTCTCCCTCTTTGTCCTTCCACCTCACTCTTGTATACTCTCTTAGTCATTCTCTCGCTTCCCATACGTTCCACATGGCCAAACCATCTCAAGGTGTTCCTCTTCACACTTTCCAGCACATCTACATCCACACCACACCGCTCTCGTACTTCCTCATTCGTCTTTCTATCCATCCATGTAACTCCGCAAGCACTTCTCAAGTAGCTCACTTCTACCGATCTCACTCTTGGTTGTGTCTCCAACAACGTCCCTGCTTCACTCCCGTATGTCAATGTCGGGATTACCACTATCATGCAAGGACTTCTTTACTTCCATGCTGACCACTCTATTTATTTTTACTGTTTTCAGCGTTCCTACAACCCTCTCCCCCTGTTGCACCCTCTCCCACACTTCTCCATCCATACTCCCATCTTTACTTAACCCAGTGAGCCCCAGCTAGTTATAAATAAATGTACCACCAGAGACCAGCAGGTTTTGAAAAAAAAAAAAAAAAATCCAGAAACAATAGCGAATGGGTTATGAATGAAGAAAAAACCACAAAAAAACGATCAAAAAGGTCAAAAAGGGGTTCTACGGAGCCCCCGTTAAATCTATTTTACAAGGGTAAAAATTTGAAGGCAATAACCCCCCAAAACCATGTTTTTGGCGTGCTCACATGCACACGGTTGGACTTTGAGAGTTTTCAACCATCGGCATGGTTGCGTGGGATACTTACACAGTTCCCATACAAATCTGAGCCCTCTAGGTGCCATAGGACCGGAGTAATTAACACTGACGCGACGTATGTGACGCTGGGGTTTAGCGTTACATACATTGCCGACGCACCGTTTGCATCGCTGGGGCTCAGTGGGTTAACACACTGCCCAAATACTTAAATGAGCTGACGTTCTCCATAGCCTGATCGTTCAACCTCACCTCACAATCTGTGACCGCACCCCTTTCAAAGACCATAACCTTACTTTTCTTTGCAATCCCACCCCTACTCTGTGCAACTCTCCAACCCTAGAATGAAACGTTACTCTCAATCTTCTATTCAACAGCTCTAGAACTGAGCTCTAGAACTCTCTCCCAGAATCAGTCTTTCCCTCTTCCTATGACTTAAATTGCTTCAAGCTCTGTGTGTCCAGGCATTTTGGCTGGAAAGTCCCTTGATTTTGGCCCTGTCACTTTTTCAACTCTTGGGGAGGCACTTGCCACAGGCAGTTCTGCCTTTTGTCGTCTTCACTCATATAGAAATAAAATAAAAAAAAATTGCCTTCTGATTCCGATTTTCACACACTGTTCCAAACATATTTACCAGACCCTGCAACTCCCTTTCACTATTGCTCATCAGAACTGTATCGTCGGCAAACAGCAGTGCAGGCAACTTCTACTAGTTTCCTTTCCTTATATGTGGTAGACCAACATCCACTGCTCTTCCTTGTACTTCTTTCATTACTCCATCCATATATATATACAGTATATATAGAACAACCATGGGGACACCACAAACCCTTGCTTTAACTCAACATTCAGATCAAAGAACTCGCTCTGTTCATACAGAGCGAGATGCATATGTAATTTTAGTCCAATTAAAACTTTCACGCATTTATGATGCAGAGGTTGCCAGATTAGCAATAAGAAATAGAGTTCTCTCACTCTTATAATTACCTCTCCAAAATTAGTTTTCTGCCCACAGCTAACTCAAAGACAACTGCAGAGGTTGAAGTAACTAAACTAAAGGTTTCTAAACACCCCTGATGGTAACAAAGGCTTTAAAGTATCCCCAATAGGCTCAAAATCGCGTCATATGCGTGAAGGGGTTAAGTTGTCGTAGATTAACGTACTTGTATTATGCACTATACTCTGTTTCTTTCCATCTGACGGTAAACTGCCATGTCTTCTTGATTTCTCAGTTATTTTGAAGATTTTTTTTAGTGAAATGTGCTAATTATACAAACTTGGTCTTATGATAGAGAGACATAGTTCTATCATATTTTTTCCATAAGTATCGCGAAATTAGCTGCTAAGGGATTCAGTTGAAAAGAAACAGAATATAGGCTAACTTTATTATGTTGGCTTTTCTCACTCGTCCTTCATCTCAAGACGGGATCCAGTGAACAATATATTTGTTGTCTATCTTACTTTTTCCTATCTTTCTTTTTTTTTCTTTCTCTCTTTTTCTTTCTTTCTTTCTTTCTGTCTGTCTCTCTCTCTCTCTCTCTCTCTCATCATCATCATCATCATCACCCGTATCCCGGCAAAACTCACGGAACATGGAGACACAACAACATAATATTTCCTGTAAGCTGCAGCTCATGTTTGTACCCATTTCAGGGGAGATGGGCCGTTTTCCTGGTCCCCCTCCTTACTCATGTTTAGCACCATTGCTTTTGAGATTTTAAGACGTTCGCCTCATTAGTTTGGCGATTTTAAGAACTTTCACCCAATTTCTGTCAATTTTAAGACCTTTCGTGCCATATAGGTTTCGATTTTTTTCCTGGCGAGCGATAGCGAGCCTAAGTTCAAGAGGGAACGGCTTTCGGCCGGGACATTTTTCTACCAAAAATTAACAAATTTATCTTGAAAGGGGGTCTAGGGGGTGTAATGCTAAGCTTGATGGAAGTCTAGGGAACACATTAAAAACCTCCCCTTAACCCCATGAAGATCACGATGCGCTTGAACTGTTTATTCTGACAATTTGGTGACGATTTTATCCAGATTAGGAAGGGTATATGGAAGTACGGATGTCAAACGAAAGCTAAATCCATTATTTGAAGTCTTTATCATTATATACAGTAGGCTATGTAAAGATAAATTTGTGGTTTATAGTTCAGATTATGTATTTGGAAGTGATTACATAGCCAAAACAATGTTATTTTCTGCTAAGTTTCTTGTATTCCTTGTCATATTCATTCAAGTCTTCAAACAAAATTGCTCCGGTTAACACCGTTTGATACATAGCCTATACCAAATTGAGCATCCCCTTTACATATTTCTCGCCATTATTGATGTTTTCCTGTTATCATATTTCTCGCCATTATTGATGTTTTCCTGTTATCATATTTCTCACCATTATTGATGTTTTTCTGTTATAATATTTCTCGCCATTATTGATGTTTTCCTGTTATCATATTTCTCGCCATTATTGATGTTTTCCTGGTATCATATTTCTCGCCATTATTGATGTTTTCCTGTTATCATATTTCTCGCCATTATTGATGTTTTCCTGTTATCATATTTCTCGCCATTATTGATGTTTTTCTGTTATAATATTTCTTGCCATTATTGATGTTTTCCTGTTATCATATTTCTCGCCATTATTGATGTTTTCCTGTTATCATATTTCTCGCCATTATTGATGTTTTCCTGTTATCATATTTCTCGCCATTATTGATGATTTTCTGTTCTCATATTTCTCGCCATTATTGATGTTTTCCTGTTATCATATTTCTCGCCATTATTGATGTTTTCCTGTTATCATATTTCTCGCCATTATTTATGTTTTCCTGTTATCATATTTCTCGCCATTATTGATGTTTTCCTGTTATCATATTTCTCGCCATTATTGATGTTTTCTTGTTATCATATTTCTCGCCATTATTGATGTTTTTCTGTTTTCATATTTCTCGCCATTATTGATGTTTTTCTGTTATCATATTTCTCGCCATTATTGATATTTTCCTGTTATCATATTTCTCGCCATTATTGATATTTTCCGGTTATCATATTTCTCACCATTATTGATGTTTTCCTGTTATCATATTTCTCGCCATTATTGATGTTTTCCTGTTATCATATTTCTCGCCATTATTGATGTTTTCCTGTTATCATATTTCTCGCCATTATTGATGTTTTCCTGTTATCATATTTCTCGCCATTATTGATGTTTTCCTGTTATCATATTTCTCGCCATTATTGATATTTTCCTGTTATCATATTTCTCGCCATTATTGATGTTTTCCTGTTATCATATTTCTCGCCATTATTGATGTTTTCCTGTTATCATATTTCTCGCCATTATTGATGTTTTCCTGTTATCATATTTCTCGCCATTATTGATGTTTTCCTGTTATCATATTTCTCGCCATTATTGATGTTTTCCTGTTATCATATTTCTCGCCATTATTGATGTTTTCCTGTTATCATATTTCTCGCCATTATTGATGTTTTCCTGTTATCATATTTCTCACCATTATTGATGTTTTCCTGTTATCATATTTCTCGCCATTATTGATGTTTTCCTGTTATATTTCTCGCCATTATTGATGTTTTCCTGTTATCATATTTCTCGCCATTATTGATGTTTTTCTGTTATCATATTTCGCGCCATTATTGATGTTTTCCTGTTATATTTCTCGCCATTATTTATGTTTTCCTGTTATCATATTTCTCGCCATTATTGATGTTTTCCTGTTATATTTCTCGCCATTATTGTTGTTTTCCTGTTATCATATTTCTCGCCATTATTGATGTTTTCCTGTTATCATATTTCTCGTCATTATTGATGTTTTCCTGTTATCATATTTCTCGCCATTATTGATGTTTTCCTGTTATCATATTTCTCGTCATTATTGATGTTTTCCTGTTATCATATTTCTCGCCATTATTGATGTTTTCCTGTTATCATATGTCTCGCCATTATTGATGTTTTCCTGTTATCATACTTCTCGCCATTATTTAAGTTATCCTGTTATCATATTTCTCGCCATTATTGATGTTTTCCTGTTATCATGCTTTTCGCCATTATTTATCTTTTCCTGTTATATTACTTCTTGCCATTATTGATGTATTCCTGTTATCATATTTCTCGCCATTATTGATGTTTCCTGTTATCATATTTCTCGTCATTATTGATGTTTTCCTGTTATCATATTTCTCGCCATTATTGATGTTTTCCTGTTATCATATGTCTCGCCATTATTGATGTTTTCCTGTTATCATACTTCTCGCCATTATTTAAGTTATCCTGTTATCATATTTCTCGCCATTATTGATGTTTTCCTGTTATCATGCTTTTCGCCATTATTTATGTTTTCCTGTTATATTACTTCTTGCCATTATTGATGTATTCCTGTTATCATACTTCTCGCCATTATTGATGTTTTCCTGTTATCATATTTCTCGCCATTATTGTTGTTTTCCTGTTATCATATTTCTCGCCATTATTGATGTTTTCCTGTTATCATATTTCTCGCCATTATTGATGTTTTCCTGTTATCATATTTCTCGCCATTATTGATGTTTTCCTGTTCTATATGTTTCACCGTTTTTGCAATTAACCTTGCGAGTTTCAGGCTTAGAGGAAGTTGGAGCTGTAGACATCGATAACTTACTAGGTTGTAGTTCATCTACACATTCATGCAATTTAATTCACTATACTCTCTAACCATTAGAAACTTACATTATTATTGCATTTATGTTTGCGTTTACAGCTCCAACTTCCTTATCGCCTGAAACTCGCAAGTGGTCAATTGTATGAAGGGGGTAGGGCTTGGTTTTTTGTCTATATATCTATTTATTTATATATTTTTGAATTTCTTCGCTAGACCTACGTCAAGCTTATAAAAACACCCTCTAGACCCCCTTTCAAGATAAATTTGTACATTTTTCGGTAGAACAGTGTGCGGTTCCTTCTTAAATTAGAGGCTCGCTATCGCTTGCCAGGAAAAAATCGACACTGAAAGGGCACGAAAGGTCTTAATATTGAATAAAAATTAGGCGAAAGGTCTCAAAATCACCAAACTAACGTAACAAACGTCTTAAAACCTCAACACTAATATGCTAAACATGAGGGAGAAGGGGGTCCATAGAAAGCGAATACTACTCCCTTAAAAAGGTCGGTGTCACACGAGGCGCATTTCCCGGCAATGTTTTGATGAGCAAGTTTGTTCTCGTACTGATTTGGGTGGTCGGGGGCCGGGGGTGTGCTGGAGTGACCTTGGTGACCCTGGTCTCTGGGTCTTCTCATGGGTGACCTAGATGTGTGTGAATTTGTGTTTTGTTATTGTGTGTTCATTGTTTTCTGTTGTGCTGTGTTGTCCCTGTTCGGGCTCTGTCTTGAGTCGCCCCCCCCCCAAAAAAAAAAAAAAAAAAATAATATATATATATAAATATATAAATACATAAATAAATAAATAAATAAATATATAAACAGGAACAATGGGGAATGTGCCTGAGTACATACACTGTTTTGAGTCTCTTTTGCATTGGGATCGGAAGCTAGATCGAAGGTAGATTACGTTAGGTAGTTTAAGGGGGGATGGGCGTATATATTTGCTTATTTATGTACCTTTTTATTATTTTTTAGTTTCCTCCCTAGACCTCCATCAAGATTATAAAACAGCCGTCCAAGACCCTCCTTCAAGATAAACTTGTACACTCGGATGTCATAGTCTCTAGCCCACTCACAAGAATTCGTGGACCCTTTACTTTATTCTTAATGCAATTATAACTATCTGGATTGATTTGTGGAGAGAACTTGCTTTACAATAATTAGTATACATAGTTTTGTAGTTGATTTATAGAAAATTATATTCATAAATTCGTTTCCAGACGTATACTTCCATAATTAGAAATAGTTGAAGTCCAGGAATATGTATAGTGGGCTGGAGACTATGGTATCTGACTGTACATAAATCCCTAACTGTTTCTCTTTTGCATCAGACCCTTGTGGCTTCATTTATCCTCCCAAGGTGTTAACCCCTTCTATACACAAAATAAATACATCCCAAAAGAAAATTTAGATCAACACAGAACCAACCCAAATGGATGAATAATAGACTATTAGATCTTCTAGGACAAAAGAGAGGAATATATAGACAAATTAGAAAAGGCGAAATTCACCTACTTGCTTACTATCAGAATCTATCAAGACAGGTAAAAAAGGATATTAGGAAAGAAAAAAGAAATTATGAAATTAAGGTTGCCAATGACTCAAAAAATAATCCTAAAGCTTTTTACCAACTATATAAATCCAAGGTTAGAGATGTAATTGGTCCCCTTAAAACTTCGATAGGAGAAATGACAGAAAATGATTTAGAAATGTGCAGTACATTAAATAGTCAATTTCTTTCAGTTTTCACTAATGAAAATTTGGCACAGTTTCCAGAAGTCCGTAAGGTATATAGCGATAGTATAGAAAATAGGTTAAGTACGGTTACTATAAGTAGAAATGATGTGCTTAAGGAAATTGACAGACTGAAACCTCATAAATCGCCTGGTCCTGATGAGGTATATGCTAGAGTATTAAAAGAATGTAGGGATGAGTTAAGTTACCCATTAACATTTTTATTTAACAAGTCATTGGAGACAGGTATAGTTCCAGAAGCTTGGAAACTTGCAAACGTAGTTCCGATCTTAAAAAAAGGTGACAAATCAATAGCATCCAATTACCGTCCCATTAGTCTTACATCAATCATAGGAAAGCTACTAGAGTCAATTATTGCTAGTAAAATTAGAAACCACTTAGATACATTTAATTTAATAAATTCTTCTCAACATGGATTCACTCAGGGACGTTCTTGCCTTACTAATTTGCTTAGTTTTTTCTCAGAGGTATATGAAGCAGTAGATAATGACAAGTCATATGATATAATATATTTAGATTTCAGTAAAGCTTTCGACAGAGTCCCCCATGAGAGATTGATGAGAAAGGTTGAGGCGCATGGAATAGGTGGGGCGTTGTTGGGATGGATTAGGTCATGGCTAATTGGTAGGAAGCAGAGAGTCAGCATAAATGGTACGAAGTCAGAATGGGGAGCAGTCAAAAGTGGTGTCCCCCAGGGATCTGTATTAGGTCCTCTGTTGTTTGTTATATACATAAATTACCTTGATTTAGGTATAACTAGTAGGATAAGTAAATTTGCAGACGATACCAAAATGGGGAGAACAATTGATTCAGATAGAGATAAAGAGTGCCTCCAAAGGGATCTAGATACCTTACACGAATGGTCAGTAAATTGGCAGATGAAGTTTAACATTGACAAATGCAAGGTATTAAAGATAGGGAAGATGCATACAAATGTTAAATATATACTAGCTAATGTGGAATTAGAAAACTCGAATTGTGAGAAAGATCTAGGTGTGTTTGTTAGCAATGATTTGAAGCCTAGACAACAGTGTATAAGCGTTCGAAACAAGGCAAACAGGATTCTCGGGTTCATCTCAAGGAGTGTGAGTAACAGAACTGCTGATGTTATCTTAAAACTTTACTTGTCATTAGTGAGACCCCATATGGATTATGCTGTTCAATTTTGGTGTCCTTATTACAGAATGGACATAGATTCATTGGAGAGAGTACAACGTAGAATGACAAAAATTATCCATAATATTAGAAATCTTCCGTATAAAGAAAGGTTGAAGAAATTAGGCTTACATTCGTTAGAGAGACGCAGAGTTAGAGGGGATATGATAAAGGTGTTCAAGTGGGTTAGTGGGATTAACAAAGGGGACATGACAAATGTACTAAAGCTCAGTGATAGCGAAAGAACTCGTACCAATGGTTTCAAATTAGATAAATTTCGTTTCAGAAAAGATATAGGCAAATATTGGTTTGGTAACAGAGTTGTAGATGGGTGGAATGGACTACCAAGTGCTATAGTGGGATTAAAAACGATAGGGAGCTTTAAGATAAAATTGGATAAGCATATGGACGAGAAGGGTTGGGTGTGAAGGGGGATCAGCAGGGTTGGGCCAATCAGCGCTCTGCAGACCCCGTAATCCTGCGTTAATCTCTAACCGTTTTGGTAAGATGATCCTCAGGGTATTAGAGTGTTGAGCCTATAATTGGGCTTTGTAATTGGGGTTGTGTGGGACAGGGATCTGCCTTGCTTAGGCCAATCGGCTTTCTGCAGACTCCCATTTTCTTATGTTCTTATGTTCTTATACCGGTGATGTACTTTTAATATTATTCTGGCAACTATTAGACGATTGTGTTCAGCTTTGGAAGGACATGTACCCATTAAAAGGCTACATACTATCTCAATTAATATATTTAGGTACCATTCATCCTTCCTAAGCTTTCTATAATCGTCTAAATGTTGCTTAAATCAATTATTAAAGACGTCACCGGCACAGAAGGGGTTAAGCCGGAGCAATTTTGTTTGAAGACTTGAATGTATATGAGAAGGGATACAAGCAAACTAACATTAAATAGCATTGTTTTGGCCAATTAATCACTTCCCAAGACATCATTTGAACTATAAATCATAATTTGCTCTGTACATATACAATACTTAAGGGGGGTCACCGGCTTTTTTTTTTTATCTTTCTCTCCTTTTCTCTTTCCCTGGCTTGTATCCATTCGGCCCCATTCACCCAACTGTTTTAAGACGTTTATCCCCATCCAGGTGTCGATTTCTTCCTGGCGAGCGATAGCGAGCCAGCATTATATGGAGAAATCCGGCTTCGCCGGAGCAATTTTTCTATCGAAAAATGTACAAATTTAGCTTGTCAAAATAAAAGTATATAAATTATATGCTGGCTCGCTACCGCTCGCCAGGAAAATATTGACTCCTGGATGGGGGTAAACGTCTTAAAACAGTAGCCTGAATGGGGCCGAATATATACAAGCCAAAGAGAGAGGAAGAGAAAGAGAAAAAAGCTAGGCTCCCTTAACCCTCTCACGACCATATGACGCAGAGGTTGCCAGATTAGCAATAAGAAATTGGGTTATCTCACTCTTATAATTACCTCTTCAAAATTAGTTTTCAGCCCACAGCCAACTCAAAGACAACTGCAGAGGTTAAAGTAATTAAACTAAAGGTTTCTAAATACCCCTGATGGTAACAAAGGCTTTAAAATATCCCTAATAGGCTCAAAATTGGGTCAAGAACGTGAGAGGGTTAAGACTAAAAATAACACCCTGTATCAGCCCACCTCCCCACCGCACGACACCCCTCTCCTAAAGGAAATGAAGCTGAAAATATCATCAATTCTGCTGATGCTATAAGAGAGAGAGAGAGAGAGAGAGATTATTAGATGTATATTTAATATACATCTGCTGATGCAGTAAAAGAGAGAGAGAGAGAGAGAGAGAGAGAGAGAGAGAGAGAGAGAGAGAGAGAGAGAGAGAGATTATTTGATGTATATTTAATTAGTCAAAATTATTATCCAAATTATCACCAAAACAAAAAGTGTGACGTTCACCGCTTCCCCCAGAACCGCATGGCTTACTCGCTAGGACTCGCCAGGGCAGAGAATGTAGCTACAGACTACCTATCATTGTGTACTTTCCTTCTCGAGAAAGCTTGTGTTGCAGACAGTTCAGAACTGTTCTTTGTTTTCGTCTGTCACAATCCTTTCTATTTTATTTAGTCAATTGAAAGTATTGTGTTAAATAGTTGAATGATGGGAAGGCGAGCGGGAGAGAGAGAGAGAGAGAGACCAGGTGGTGTGACTTGGTGGTGAGTGTGGCGCGTGGCCGGCCCCCTTACATAGGCCTCGTGGGATTCGTTGCCTCCTGCCTAACACGGCCTACTAGGCGGCTGCTTACTGGGCGACTGTCGCGCGCCTCGTGCCATTCCTGCGAACTGGGACTCCACCCATGCGGTCCCTGGAAATATCCTGGTCAGATCCGTCCCAGACAGCATACTCTAAGCATCTCCCATGAACTGTTCCACACTCTTGTCTTAGAATCTTTCTCTTCTACTGCCTCTATCATTTCCACTACTTCCTCACCTTTTATTAATATCAATCCCCTTCTGGTTCCCTGCATCCACACCTTGAATTGGTGGCCAGACTGTATTATATGCTGGATCTCACATATCTTATGTACTAGGCTAAGGTTGAAGATAGTCATTGTCTTTTTGGGAGATTGTATTACTCGGACTGTCTCCATCAATCACTAATGTTTCTACAGGGTTAAATAATGCTAGACTAGGGATCAGGTACCTTGCTGTTGGTGTTTTCACTGTGTGTAGGCTACTTTTGAACTGCACGACACTACGGATTCTGTGGGTTACCTGGTTGGATCTTTTGTCTGTGTACCTTGGAGTTTAGAATGTGTAGTGCATGAGGGCTGCTTGCCTAATCCTCCCAACACGGTTCTAACTCTATTTGCTTTTACTTTTGAGGGTCGCCAGGAGGATACTCAATACTTGTGATCGAGAATCCTCAAGAGAGCACCACTTCATATTAACGTAATCAGGCCGCACAGACCCAAGGTCCACACTAGGCTAGGAGCTGCCTTGCTCCACCAAAATTCTGTACCTTTGCGCATCCCAGCTAGACTGTTAACCCGGGTAGACATTAGCTGGATTAGATCATATACTCTTTTATGCATACCCATTATTTCTACACAAGCATTTTGAGGTCTAGGTTGCTGTAGAGAGACACAACCAGCATAGACCGGTTTTGTTAATAGGAGTACTACTTTTTTGTGGCGAGCATTATTACTGTTGCACCGCTTATAATATTCTTGTGTCCAATAACATTATAGGTCCAGCCTTTTTGTGTATTTAGCCTACACGTGCATTGTCCTGCCTCCTGCTATTTTGTGGTTCCATTTCCGATACGTTCTTCTTAGTAGCATCCGACATTATTCAGAAGATTCCTTGTTCGGTGCTTGAGGACTTTACAACACTTTCTTTCATAAAGGAGTGACAGATATTATTGATTAAGTAACGTTAAGTAAACCTTCTTCTTGTTTGCATTAGATCACTCTTGTGATTTAATTAAGTTAACTATCTTTTCCTTGTGTACAATAACTAAGCAACCATATGTTATAGGTAATAGGCTGTTTCAGAGAACACCAGCCTATAGTAGAAGCACATAGATACTGAGAGTTAAGATACCCCGCTATCGCAGATATAACTCTGGAGGGTATATGTGTTCTTTGTTCGACGGGATTATATATCAGGGGTTGGATCTAGCGTTTCCGTTGTTGCATTTATGCCAGTCTAGTCCAATGTATAAGAGCCACTGATTTATACGAGACCCGATCGTAACAAATGGCGACCTAGCTCAGGATTTGGTGAACTGACATATAATTGTAGGTTATTGTGCAGATTTTTCTCACAGTTTAGGCAGTGAACATTTGTTGATTTTGTGGAATATTTTTTGAGGACATGCAAGAATTATTTTTTTAGCAAAGTAATATAGCACTTAACCCGGCAAGCGCGATAGGCCTCACGGAAGGCTTCCTATAGGGAACGCGATAGGCCTCACGGAAGCAGGACCATAAAAAAAGCCTTCCATAAAAAAAAAGGGCCTATCAAAACAAAGGAATTTGTCTCTAGGTGAGATAATTCCAGTACTCATCCATGTAAATCTCAGACAGCGAGAGGGGAGGGCTGCCTGTCTCTCTCTCGCCTGAGATTATGACCGGTGGCCAATATCTTCGTTTTTCACCACCAAATGCTTTTCCCACTTATTTTAGCACTGAAGGTTCATACATCATATTGTAAAATAAAAGCATACCGAAAACAAATAATGGTTTATATTGTAAATATAACGAATTCTGTCAGAATCCAGGGCTAGAAATGCACAAATAACTACCCTAGCACCTACGTCTATATCGCGCTTGTCAGGTTAAGCGGTCTCCGAGAATTTTTTATTGTGAATATTGTGGTATAAGAGTTTGGGGTACTTCTTTTTTGTGTATCAAAGTGAAAAATCTTCAGTGAGCATCATGTCTTATAGCGGATCAGTGCAGGATGAAGACACAGTACGTGATGTAGAAGCTGAGGAGCAGCAGCATGGGCAGGTTGTTAACTTGCTGAACAGTGAGGAGGATGCAAGGAATTTTTTACAATGGCCTGTTACTTCCGACCGGTTGGTGGGTGTGAATCGGTACGGTCTCCAGTGCTTAGCCGCAGCTATCGGTCATGTATGTACTAGTGGCATGACCAAGGATGACCTGATGACGTGTGTGCTGGGTGGGGTGACTGGCGTACGAGGTACGGTGAGTGCTCAGAGCCCTTTGGCCGAGCCTCCCTTTCACTCGACTCCCAATCCTCCTATTGGAGTACCGACCCTGAGCACGCTTCCGCAGGTGGGTAGTGACTGGCAGGGTGGTTTGCCCCTGGGGGGATCACCGGGTATTTCTAACATCATTGCATCTCCTCCTCCTCCTCAAGGTTTGACCCCGGAGATGCTCTTTCAGCTCGAGATGGCAAAAATGCAACATCAGAGTCAACAGCAGACAGAGCTAGCTAAGATAGAAGAGAGAAAAGAGGTAGCTAAGATAGAAGAGAGAAAAGAGCTAGCTAAGATAGAAGAGAGAAATGAGCTAGCTAAGATAGAAGAGAGAAAAGTGCTGGCTAGGATGCAGCAACTGACGAGGGAAGCTGAGCTTAGGACTGAACTAGAATCTACAAGATACTGTGCCGACATGGATTTAGAGAAGTCTCGTGTTGAGATGACGGGACAGCGACTCGGTACTGGAAACCGTGCGCATGATCAGTCTCTGTCGCACCTTCTCAAACTGGTCCCTGTATTTGACGAGTCTGGTGTCACAGAGTTTTTCAATAGATTTGAGAAGAAGTGCCGGGAGCATCAGTGGCCTGAAGTTAAGTGGGCGGCCCTTGTGTCCTCTAGACTCGTAGGTAAGGGGCTCAAGGCTTACGATGCACTGCCTTTGGAGTCCTGCGTTGTTTATGAGGAGCTCAAGGAGGCTGTCCTGCGGGCATACGAGCTACAACCCGAGACATATAGGTTAAAGTTCCGGGGTGTGACTAAGGGGCGAGACAGTACCTTCTTGGAGCACGCCCGGGACCTGTCCGACGCTATGGGAAACTAGCTCAGATCAGAGAAGACAACTACGTTTGATGAGATGAAACAGTTGATGCTTCTAGAGCAGTTTTATAAGTGTACGGGCGGCGACTTGACTTTAAACCTTAAAGAGAAGAACCCAAGAACTCTCGTAGAAGCAGCAGAGATGGCTGATCGTCGGTTGTCACTAATTCGGGGGTGCGGCTCTGCACAGAGAAACGATGTAGGCGTTAAGGAGCGTTACCCTCCCCCTCCCCGGAATATGGACACACATAAATTTAAAAGCAATGACACCAAGACTGATCACAAACCTACCACCGCCCCGTTTAAGATGGGTCAGGGGACTTTTACACCTCAGTATAAGTCCAAGGGGAAATTTGAGTGTTATCACTGTCACAAAGAGGGGCACATGGCAAGAGCTTGTCCGAGCAGACCTCCCACGGCGGCTGTGTCATTGGCTCGCAGCATTGGGGTGTTCCAGAAGTCTTCTGTGTTTGCTGGAGGCATAAGATCAGAGGATGGAGCACCGCCAGTGAAGAAGGATCCGGAAGGCTCGAACCCTGTCCGCGATGCCTTTTGCGACCATAGAGGGCATGGCTGCGTGAAGTGGGGGGGCAAGAAGCACGGGGTACAGCTTTTGCGTGACACAGGTGCCTCTCAGACACTCTTGAAGAATTTCACTGGTAGACCCATAAACGCGGCGCGGGTAGTTGTGGTGCATGGAGTTAATGCAACTAGGTCATACCCGCTTGTTAGAATGGAGCTTGAAGTTGACGGTGTGACTCGCGAACTGGATGTGGGAATCGTGGAGAAATTGCCTGTTGGGGGCGTCGACCTCCTTCTCGGCAATGACTTTGCGGTGCCTGCTTCTAAGGTTTCACCCTTAGTCGTTGCCGAGGAGCCGGCCGACGTGAGTAGGGAGGAACAGGAGTGGGTTGAGAAGTGTCAGGTGCAACCAATAGTGTGTGTTGTAACCAGATCTCTCGCATCCAGGGAGTCACAGCCTAACCAACAGTCTTCAAATAAGCGGAGGAACGGTCACGAGAAGGTGCTGAAAGCTGATACGGTGGAGAGTCTAGTACCAGCAGCGCTTCTCGGGGACTCAGTATTAGCACCGTTAGTAGAGTCTGGAGAAGCACCACCACCTGTCACTGAGAGTGTAGAGGCAGGGCTTAAAGAGACTCAGAGGCAGCAACGGTATACACAGAGAGAGCAACGGGATGCAAAGTTCGATGTTGGGGGAGGGCATGAGTTGTTTCGCAAACATTTAGACAGGCTAGCTCCCTCAGATATTCGCAAATTGCAGCTAGAAGACCTGGAGGTTCTAAAGTGTAGTGGCGGTGCTGTCGAACTTGAGAGTAGAGAACGAATGTTGCGTAGTCTGGAGTTGGCTGGCCGCAATCTGGTAGGCTCTCAGGCCCTCATGAAGGACAGGTACGACCACAAGGTGAAACTCAGGAAGTTTCACGTGGGTCAGGAGGTGTTGATACTACTCCCTCTTGTAGGTCACCCCTTATCCGCAAAGTACGCTGGTCCTTATAGGGTAGCAGAGAAGCTCTCGGACTTAGATTACCTGGTGGCCACTCCAGACAGGCGTAAGAGGAATCAGTTATGTCATGTCAACCTGATGAAGGAGTATGTGAGGCGCCCACCTGAGCCTCTCACTGTACCCGTGATGACTTTCAGCAGTCAAGGTGTAGAAGGAGAACGGGACAGTCATGCGCAGGTGGATGACAACTGGGATTATCATGTTTCTGCAGATCAGTGGGCGGGAAACACGAGACAGGCGGCTCATGAGGCTTTGCAACACCTACCTGAGCAACAGCGTGTGGCTGTCGAGCGCCTATTCTGTTTATACCCTACTGTATTTGCGGAACACCCAGGCCTCACTACTCATGAGGTGCACGACGTTGACGTCGGAGACCACCCACCCTTCAAATCAGTGCCCTATAGGGTGCCCCCTATGAAACTTCCGGCCCTCCGGGCGGAGTTGGAGTATATGTTGCAACAGGGACTGATCGAGAAGGGGGCGGTAAAGTGGACATCTCCCGTAACGCTGCAACCTAAGCCGGATGGCAAGGTGCGCTTCTGTGTTGATTACCGCAGGCTAAACGGCTTGACTCCCACCAACCCATATCCTCTTCCCCGGGTCGATGACTGTGTAGACAAGATTGGCAGGGCCAAGTTCTTGACCAAGGTGGACCTGGTAAAAGGTTACTGGCAGGTGCCTTTGTCTGAATGGGCGAAAGAGGTGTGTGGTTTTGTGGTGGATGGTGCTACATATCGTTGTAATGTCATGCCGTACGGTCTAAAGAACGCACCAGCGACCTTCCAAAGCTTGATGAACGAGTTAGTGGCTGACATTCCGAACTGGACCGTGTACCTGGACGACGTCATTATCTACGATGACGATTTCAAGAGCCACTGTGAACATGTAGAATCCCTATTTAAGAAATTAAGCGAGGCAAACTTGGTGGTCAACCTGGGAAAGTGTGATTTTGTGCGGGCTACCATGCAGTATCTGGGGTTCATGGTGGGTTTGGGCCAGGTGTGCCCCCCACAGAACAAGATATTGGCTATTAACCACTTCCCCAGGCCGTCCACCAAGAAGCAGATCATGAGGTTTTTGGGCATGATTGGTTACTACTGCCGCTTTATAAAGGGCTATTCTACTGTGCTGGCTCCTCTGACGGACCTATTAGCCAAAGATAGAAAGTTTAAGTGGGTGCCTGAGTGTGAGAGGGCTTTTTTGCTAGTAAAACACCTGTTGTGTACTCACCCAATCCTCAGGGCCCCGGAATTTAGCCGACCATTCCAGCTGGCAACTGATGCCAGTGGTGTGGGGGCTGGTGCCATTCTGATGCAATCAGACGAAGATGGGCTGGAGCACCCAGTCAGTTTCTTCTCAAAAAAGTTCAACTCGGCGCAGAAGAACTATTCAGTAGTTGAGAAGGAACTGCTGGCGATTGTGCTAGCACTCAGGAACTTTGAGGTGTATGTTCCAGCCTATGGACCAGTTGTGGTGATCTACACCGACCATCACCCCCTCAAGTTCCTGAATCAATTCCATAACCGGAATATGAGGCTGACCAGGTGGTCATTAATGTTGCAGGAATACAACCTAGACATACGCCATATTGCTGGTTCTGAGAATGTGATTGCAGATTGCTTATCGAGGGTGGAAGACCCGGGGTAGATCATCACAAGGGTAGCCTCCTACTTTGGTTTGATTAGTATGTTTACGTCTGGTGCTTGTTGGCTCGCGTGTGTAGCCCAGCGTATTGGGTCGTAAAGTAGGAGTTGCTGTGTTGGTATAGAAGAAAAAACTAGGCTTGCCCCTGTAGTGCAGCCGCCATAAACATATTAAAAATATAAAAATCCTATAAAAACTCTTTCTTTGATAGTTAAATTTTTTTTAAGTATGTTATAGCAGAAATTCTGAGTTGTACTCCTCTCAGAAGGCTGGGCTAGTGAAGCTCGCTCTTATGAGCATAACTATGTAATTTAATCTATTGTGTTGGGAAGGGTTGTTAATTTGTATAATGTGTTATTTTGAAGAGAACTGTGCTTTACATTTCATTGTCGCTGGGTGGCTAGGAGTGGCGAATTTTGTATGGGTTCTGCGTGTCAGATTTAGAGCTCATAGTTGGAGCCTCTTAAAAATCTTGGGTGGGGTGTGACGCTCACCGCTTCCCCCAGAACCGCATGGCTTACTCGCTAGGACTCGCCAGGGCAGAGAATGTAGCTACAGACTACCTATCATTGTGTACATTCCTTCTCGAGAAAGCTTGTGTTGCAGACAGTTCAGAACTGTTCTTTATTTTCGTCTGTCACAATCCTTTCTATTTTATTTAGTCAATTGAAAGTATTGTGTTAAATAGTTGAATGATGGGAAGGCGAGCGGGAGAGAGAGAGAGAGAGAGACCAGGTGGTGTGACTTGGTGGTGAGTGTGGCGCATGGCCGGCCCCCTTACATATGCCTCGTGGGATTCGTTGCCTCCTGCCTAACACGGCCTACTAGGCGGCTGCTTACTGGGCGACTGTCGCGCGCCCTCGTGCCATTCCTGCGAACTGGGACTCCACCCATGCGGTCCCTGGAAATATCCTGGTCAGATCCGTCCCAGACAGCATACTCTAAGCATCTCCCATGAACTGTTTCACACTCTTGTCTTAGAATCTTTCTCTTCTACTGCCTCTATCATTTCCACTACTTCCTCACCTTTTATTAATATCAATCCCCTTCTGGTTCCCTGCATCCACACCTTGAATTGGTGGCCAGACTGTATTATATGCTGGATCTCACATTTCTTATGTACTAGGCTAAGGTTGAAGATAGTCATTGTCTTTTTGGGAGATTGTATTGCTCGGACTGTCTCCATCAATCACTAATGTTTCTACAGGGTTAAATAATGCTAGACTAGGGATCAGGTACCTTGCTGTTGGTGTTTTCACTGTGTGTAGGCTACTTTTGAACTGCACGACACTACGGATTTTGTGGGTTACCTGGGTGGATCTTTTATCTGTGTACCTTGGAGTTTAGACTGTGTAGTGCGTGAGGGCTGCTTGCCTAATCCACCCAACACTGTTCTAACTCTATTTGCTTTTACTTTTGAGGGTCGCCAGGAGGATACTCAATACTTGTGATCGAGAATCCTCAAGAGAGCACCCCTTCATATTAACGTAATCAGGCCGCACAGACCCAAGGTCCACACTAGGCTAGGAGCTGCCTTGCTCCACCAGAATTCTGTACCTTTGCGCATCCCAGCTAGACTTTGTTAACCCGGGTAGACATTAGCTGGATTAGATCATATACTCTTTTATGCATACCCATTATTTCTACACAAGCATTTTGAGGTCTAGGTTGCTGTAGAGAGACAACCAGCATAGACCGGTTTTGTTAATAGGAGTACTACTTTTTCGTGGCGAGCATTATTACTGTTGCACCGCTTATAATATTCTTGTGTCCAATAACATTATAGGTCCAGCCTTTTTGTGTATTTAGCCTACACGTGCATTGTCCTGCCTCCTGCTATTTTGTGGTTCCATTTCCGATACATTCTTCTTAGTAGCATCCGACATTATTCAGAAGATTCCTTGTTCGGTGCTTGAGGACTTTACAACACTTTCTTTCATAAAGGAGTGACAGATATTATTGATTAAAGTAACGTTAAGTAAACCTTCTTCTTGTTTGCATTAGATCACTCTTGTGATTTAATTAAGTTAACTATTTTTTCCTTGTGTAGCATAACTAAGCAACCATATGTTATAGGTAATAGGCTGTTTCAGAGAACATCAGCCTATAGTAGAAGCACATAGATACTGAGAGTTAAGATACCCCGCTATCGCAGATATAACTCTGGAGGGTATAATTATGTGTTCTTTGTTCGACGGGATTATATATCAGGGGTTGGATCTAGCGTTTCCGTTGCTGCATTTATGCCAGTCTAGTCCAATGTATAAGAGCCACTGATTTATACGAGACCCGATCGTAACAAAAGTATCTTCAATTCTGCTGATGCTGTATAAGAGAGAGAGAAAGAGAGAGAGAGAGAGAGATTATTAGATGCATATTTAATTAGTCAACATTAATTATCCCAATTATCACCATTTTAATTAACCGCTCCCCCCTTTCCTCTGATTGACTTGCTTCTGTCGACCACTTGCGAGTTTCCGGCTATAAGGAAGTTGGAGCCGTAGACATCGATATAGAGCAGAAGTACAAGCTAAAATATGGTTGTAGTACATATATAAATACATAAAGTAAAATTCAACATACTTTCTATCCATCAAAACCTACATTATTATGGCATTTCTCTATAATATCGATGTTCACGGCTCCAACTTCCTTATAGCCTGAAACTCGCAAGTGGTCAATTACACGTAGTACTAATTACCTGGAGTTCACCTGTATTCTTGGTAATCTTTAAGGGGAGAGGGGTTGTTATTCTGGTCCCCCTTCTTCCTCATGTTTAGCCCCATTAGTTTTCAGATTTTAAGATGTTTGCCACTTTAGTTTGTTGATTTTAAGACCTTTCGCCCCATGTCTTTGTCTATATTAAGACCATTCATTCTATTTTGTTGACGATTTTTTTCCTGGCGAACGATAGTGAGCCTGTAAATTTGGAAGAAGGACATTTTTCTACCGAAAATGTACAAATTAATCTAGAAGGGGGATATAATGGATGCTTTTTTAAGCTTAATGGAGGTCCAGGGAAGAAACTAATATAATAATAAAAACATACATAAATTATTAAATAATTACGCCATCTCCCTTTAACCTCTTCTGTACCGGCGACGTCTTTTTAATATTTGTCTTGCTATACTTAGACGATTTTGTACAGCTTAAGAAGGATCTGAAATAGTAGAAGGGGTTCAGTGAGATAGTTCAAAACCTGTTAATTGCTGCAGGCCCTTTTATAAGCTGAATACAATAGTCCAATAGCTGCCAGAATATGATGAAAAGGACGTCCCTGGTATTCAATTGGGATAATGGTTGGATGAAATGAGAAAATAATTATGTAATATGCAGTATGGTAACCGGGTATAGCATTATGTACGATAAAGTGCCAGTGACGTTGATTAATTATAATTGTAGTAGCTTTTAGAGGGATATAACACATCCAAATACAAAAAGAAAATTATATATATATGCAAGAAAGTCACAGCAACATGTGAACTTATAATATGCTAAATATCCACAGGGAGGGAAGGAAAATAAATACGGAGTCCCAAGCGCTTTCGTGTATTACATCTTCAGGGGACAGATTCTCTGTCTGTCCTCTGTCCCCTGAAGATGTAATACACTAAAGCGCTTGGGACTCCGTGTTTATTTTCTTTCCTTCCCTGTGGATATTTAGCATATATATATATATATATATATATATATATATATATATATATATATATATATATATAGTATATATAAAGTAGAAAAGAGTTCATAACATAACAAAAGATGCAAACAAGAGCGAAAGGGGCTACGTGAGAAACTCCTGAGCAAAGAAACAAACAAGACCACTTGAAATATGATTATGAAGGTAAACAACCGTGAACCTTGGAGGGGAAGTAGGCAGCCGAAGGGAAGTTAGCTGAGAACTTGAGAACCCTAGTAAGTTATAATTGATGAAAATTCGGGACTGACAGTAGGATGGGGAGGAATGAGTTGGGTGGATTTAATGTGCCATAAGAACGGAATGAGATGATGAAACATTATTAAAACTTGCGAAGTCTTGTATCGTGAAAGATCAGGTAAAACAAAATAATATAAATGGTAAATACGATTTGCTTATATTCCTAAGTATTTTTTATATATAGTGTGTTAAGGATTTCTATTTTATTCAAGTGTCACTGGTTGTAATTGTGGTATTGTGCTTATTATGGTGGATGCGATCTTTAATTATTTAGGATTGAATATCATATGCAGTGTTATGAGCCTGGTATAGTTAATTTGACCCGTAGGCAGCTTAGTTTCGTATATAAGAAAACATTATTGTCCCTGATTGTACCAACACGAGTGGTGTGGTATTGTGAGGCTTCTTGCTGCCTAGCCCCCTGTCTCTCCACATTCCATTCTACCCACTAGTCTTTTACACCCTTACTCCTACTCAATTCCCCCCCTCCCCCCTTTCCTCAAACTCTCTTTGAATGATATTGATTATAACTAGGTAATAATGTATTTGGCTTTTCTAATCATAAGTATTGATTACAAGATAAGAGTTCTTGGTAAAGTAATACTATAATCCAGCGAGTATATAATGAGTTGATGATTAGTACAGTTCGAGAGTTTGGTATCAGAGCCAGGTGAGCACAGGGTATATAAGCCTACCTTCTGCTTGAGGCAGGTAGTGTAATCTCCACCACCATCTAAAGCTGACCTGCCCTGAGTTCGTTTGTAAAAGAATCACCATGAGTGGAATAAGTATAGCCAAGGATTTTTCTATGTTTATTGATTGCTTTCACTTACTCTCTTGGAGGGTAATTATGTAACTATGTATTATTTTTCTTAAGAGTGTCTTTATTATTTCACTTCAATGTTTCTCACTTTGATATTTTCACTAGAATTAACTTTTGTGTAAAATTAATCATGTAAATAAATTATAATTTTATTTTACATAATCTTTACATTTTACCTTTGTGCTAATATATTATTCTTTTGATTGTTGGGGTAAATCTTAGTCAAAGTAACTAAAGATAACTAATTCTGAACGAGTGATGAGAAAGGAATATCTTTGGGGTTTTTAGGCTAAAACAGCCATATGATATCAACTGATATTTTATGAACTTGCCACATCTTTTCACCTACCAAGGTTTTAGTGACTACAAAGAGAGTCGCTAGTTTTGTGGAAGTTTAACATGCCACTTCTTCTTGACTGAAAATGATAGTCATATTTACCGCATTTTGTGAGGCTAAGTAATAAGTCCTCGTTTTGTGGTTTTAGTGGAATGTTTCTTTATGTTATGGGTTCGAACCCCGCTCGTAACGTAACAAGTGTTATACCTCTTGTACCTGGTGTAATGTACAATTTATCCTTACCGTACTGTATGTCGCTGATTCCTTCATTGAAGCTGCCGTATTAACACTTTGTCTGCGGGCATATCTCCGCCATATTAGGGCTCATTCTGGCACTCTTGATTGATTAGGCAAGTGTCTGAATGAAATTAAATATATTCAGCCAAAAATTAAAAGAAAATAGCTTCAAAATTACACCAAAACAAGCTTCGTAGGTCGCGGGGTTCACCTGCAGCGCTACCATAGACATTCGCTAAAATGAGAAATCATCTCTAATGTCGTGCTACATTTGAATCTGGTAGTACAGTATATTTCGCGAGACTCCGACTCAGAGCCCTTAGTGCCACGGCCGCCTGGCTGGGGGAAGGACGTGTTACCTGTCGTGCTCCGTCATGCTCGATTCTACAGGCTTTAAGAGGCTTTAAAAGCCTGTAAATTGCTGTAAATTGCCATGGCGTTCGGGAACGTCTCCCGCAGGCAATGGGTTAAGCACACTCAATGCATGCGTCACAACAAAATTACAAAACTCTGTGGTTGTTTGAAATAGTTACATTATAAGATGGTGGAAAATGTTGAGAGAAAGTAAATAGGTAAAACTAAAATTGCGAGTTACCGAGAGAGAGAGAGCCTACTAAACCTATAAATGAAGATCACCAAAGAGAAGTGGAATAAAGTATTGAGAGAATTTATGAGGTGAGATCGAAAAATGGAAGGGGTTAACTTATAAACTAATTGTTCCTGTCGTGCCTAAAATACTGTGAAACTTAGGAGAGAGAGAGGAAAATACTGTGCAAGTTAGGAGAGGGAGAGACAGAGAAGAGAGGAAAATACTGTGAAAGTTGGGAGAGAGAAAGAGAGAGACGGGTTACTAGGACTAGTTATTACCTCAACGACCTGGCGGCCCATTACAAGGAGATAGTCTTGGTGAAAAAGATAATGCATAATGTAGTTGTTTCTATGCATAGTGTGTGGCATATTATATACTTTTTCCTTACAACTGGTCGACCGAAGAGCTATCACTATTTATAACTGCGGAAAGTTAGTTCAAGGTAGAATGTATCATTTAATTATGTAAAGAGGTTTCCACATAAATATGTATGTATACACTCAGGCACATACCCCATAATTGGGGGTGGCTGACTCGAGACAGCCCGAGCAGGAACAACACAACACAACATAAAAAAACAAAATATAAATTCACACACATCTAGGTCACCCAGGAAAAGACCCAGTGACCAAGGATCACTAAGGGGCTCCAACACTCCCCCGGTCCCAGACCTCCCGGAGAGGTTCCGGTCTCAGCAGGCAGACATGCCGCAAGGCATACCAAAATGCCCGCTCACCTCTCATCCAGGCATGATCCTTCATATATACTGTCTCCCCAAGCCAGGCGCCCAACGGACTATTATCTAGTCCAACTGGAGCTTGACCCCCTCACCCAACAACCGCATTATCACTCATATATTCACAAGCATTCTCCATTCATTCCTATTTATTACCACTTATCTTGTCTCTCTATCTTCCAACGCTTGTACTACACAATCTCTCCATCTCTCCATCCTACCCCTCTACCTCCCCTTGCATCTGACTCTCTTTTTAAGCCTTTCATCTTCCATTCGCTCAACATGTCCATACCAGCATAGCACCATTCTGTCCACTCTGGCCGACAAGGGTTCCTGCTGTCCCACTCTCATACATACTTCTTCATTCCTCAATCAATCTCTGTGAGTCACTCCTCAAGCAGTTCATCTCCATCACATCCAGCTTTCTTCTCTCTTGTGCCTTCAGAGCCCATGTCTCAGCTCCATACATCACTGTTGGTACAACTATCCCTTGATACATTGCACTTTTAGCTTTCATTCCGAGATTTTTCACCTTCCACATACTTCCCATTGCTCCGAAAACTTTCCTTCCTTCACATACTCTCTGTTTTACCTCCATTTCCACACCTACCGGTACGTCCTTGCTTATCACTCCTCCTAGATATTTAAAACATTCCACTTGTTCCAGTATTTCCCCATCCAACTGCACATCTACTGTAGATTCACCCTACGTGCACCTCTAGTACACACCATCACTTTACTTTTATAGACGTTCACCCTCAGCTTCCTCCTCCCACAAACCACACCAAACTCTTTGACTACCCGCTTCTGTTTCTCCTCAGAATCCGCCACCAACACTGTGTCATCAGCAAACAGTAACTGGTTCAACTCCCAATCTTTACCTTTCTTTCCTACTAAACCCAATCCTCTACCCATAGTTCTCATTTTTACCTCCCTCACCACACCATCCATATATATATTAAACAACCACGCACAGGCCGAGTGGGTTAAAGCGTGGTCTGTCATTTATTAAACTACGGATCGATCCTGGCTACGGCCTAAACATTTATTCATATAACTCACACGTATATGTGAGAATATTACATATATACTGTATATATATATATATATATATATATATATATATATATATATATATATATATATATATATATATATATATGTTTCAAATCTCTCAGTGGGGATCGAACCGTCGACCATCAGGACGATAGCCGACGCTTTAATCAATTACACCACGGCAGTCTAAAAGACACTCAGCCTTCTATCCTATTTATGTTAGGGAGAAGGGAAACCAACTAGGCGAATATATTTCAATTCAAACCTAGTTGTAGGATCCATATTTCCAGAATAATAATAATAATAATAATAATAAGCATGTTACTTATTTCTCATAAGCGCCAATTTTTCCGAAGAATTCACTAGCGCTCGAAAAGAGAAAGAAAAAAGAACAAAAATCAATGCATCAAAAGAAGGCTTATATACAACACACATTTAACAATCACTAGCAGTGGCAAAATAGCCTAAACTCTATAGCCATCTGTCATGACACCTCTCTCAAGATCATAGCTTCTCTCAAAGAGAAAAGTCTTAAGTTGTCTCTTGAAGCATTCAACAGAACTCAGTTGTCTCATGGACAGCGGCAACCTGTTATACAACCTCGGAGCCATGTAGGAGAATGACCTCTCAAAGAAAGAAGACTGCTGGAAAGCCCTTGGTTCATCAAGACGAAAAGGGTCATTGTCATGACGCACAACTACACCATGGTGTGCCGGTGGGCGCCTGAGAAGCTCCGCAAGGTACCTAGGCTCACCAAATTTGAGAACCTTAAAAGTCACCAAACACAACTTAAATTCTATTCTTGCTCTTACTGGCAGCCAGTGCAGTTCTATGTGAAGAGATGTAGTAGGAGTTCTAGGTAGAACACCAAAAATTAGTCTTGCGGCCCTGTTAAGAACAGACTGAACTTTCTTCAAAATATAATTTGGAAGACCCACCAACAGGGCATTGCAATAATCAACACGAGAGAAGACCAATGAGTGAACCAACGTCAGGAGGCAACGTCTGGTTAAAAACGGCTTCACCAAATAGAGATTTCTGATGTGCAAGTAACAACTTTTAACTATCTGGTTTACATGCTCTTTGAAATCTAATCGGGAGTTCACATATACACCCAGATTTCGAACAGAGTTGGCCGGTCGCAGCTGAGATCCACCCACATTGATGGAGAGGGCACCCACTATATCATCAGCTCTTCTATTTCCTCGGATGATGAGAATATCAGTTTTACCATCATTTAGTTTAAGTTTTCTCGCTCTCATCCACTTCTTGATATCAGACATCAACAATTCCATCTTACTCCGTATATCAACTATATTTGTGATTCTCACATAAATCTGGGTGTCATCTGCATAAAAGTGAAAGGTGACATTATGTGCACGAAGCAGAAGAGACAAACTGCTAATATAAATTATAAATAGGATAGGACCTAAAACTGATCCCTGCGGAACACCATACTGCAGGGGTGTCGAGTCCGAGACCACTTGATTTACCATCACACTCTGGGATCTACCTGACAAGTACGACCCAAGAAGCAAGAGAGCGGAGTCACGCACACCACAATCATAAAGATCACTCAATAACAACTCGTGATCCACTGTGTCAAAGGTCGCAGAGAGATCAAGCAAGACCAATAGTGAGGCCACACCATTGCAAATATTCTCAACTAGATCATTATGTACTCTAATCAATGCTGTTTCAGTTGAATGATGCTGTCGGTAAGCAGACTGAAAAATTGGGATAGTTTCATTCTGCTGAAGTAGTGGTTGTAATTGGTCAAGTATTGCACGCTCTAATATCTTTGATATGAAGGACAGGTTGGAGACAGGACGATAGTTCAACATGTTCTCAACATCAAGTCCAGGTTTCTTTAGAGTAGGTCGGAGTAGTGCATGCTTTTCAGAATGTGGGAAGCTACCTTCAGAGAAGCACTTATTAATTATTTTGGAAATAAACTCAACTGTGTGATCATAGACTCTTGGTAGCTTGGAAACATTTATGGGATCCAACGGGCAAAATGTTTTATTGAGGTTTCTTATGTAGGACGAGATCATGTCCACCTCTACTGAGTGAAAGGATGAGAGGACATTATTAGGAATGTGTCGGGGTTGGAGTACAACTGAAAGTTCTTCACCAACAGAAGCATCATCCAGTTCCTGTCTTATGCGAGTTATCTTGCCAGCAAAAAATGCCACAAAGTTGGCAGCCAACTCGGCATCGGGTACAGAAGGTCTTAAGCTGACTCTTGTTTTTCCAAGTAAACTGTTTACAATTGAAGCCAACCTCCTCTGGTCATTACCACACGAGTCAACTTTTCCCTGATAATACACTTTCTTTTCATCTTTGATTGTGTGGACCACAGCTCTTCTGGCTGACAGATATTGCAACCATGTAGAGTCTGTTTTATTTTTCCGCCATTCACGTTCAGCTCTTCTACGCGCTCTTCTAAGAAATTTAACTCGAGTGCTATACCAGGGTGAATCATCTCGTACTATGATTTTCTTCTCTACTTCTGGACAGTGATGATCGAACACTAATTTAAGTGCATTTCCATGTACCTCCACCAGCTCATCTGAAGTAAGGTTGGAAGTATCAATACTTCCCAAGTACTGTTTTACTTCACTGCTAGCCAAATTTTGGTCTGCATTTTTATAATTTCTAAATCTGATTACTTTTTCATGTGTGAGTGGCTTAGGGAAATCAAAGCTGAAAGTAATCAAAGCATGATCAGAGGTATTAGGGTCAGCATTCTCAACATCAACATCCAGAACACCACCACAACCCACAGGAGAGAAAACCAAGTCAAGGGTGTGTCCTAAGATATGAGTTGGGTGGGACACATGGTTTACAAAATTGTTCTGATCAGTCAACTCAAGGAACTCAGGAGAGAATGGCTTCAGATGAGGGCTGTCAACCCAGTAATTAAAATCTCCACATATCAAAAGTCTTCCGGTTTTAGCAGAAAATTCCTCGAGAAACTGCCCAAACTCTTCCATAAAACCCCTATCTGTGCCACGATGGCCAGGCCTATAGACAACTGCCATTCTTAGAATTTGTTGATGGAGTTTTATTTCCACTTCCAACAGTTCATAGTAAAGAGGGGCTGGGTTATGGCTTATTTGCAAGATATTCACCAGAGATGTGGAGTAGACAACTGCCACTCCACCACCCGGATGATCTCCCCTAGGCCTAGGAACATTTATTATGGAATGGGTTTTAGGCAATGCCGCCTGGATAATATTCAGATCTGACTCGAACAACCAGGTCTCAGTGAGACATAATACATCAAGGTTACGTTCATCCAAGATCTCGCAAATATGATCCATTTTGTTACGCAAGGAACGAACATTCAACAGACCCAGTTTCAACCGGCTCCCATGTGCATTTTTCAGTTTTTTGAACCTACAAAATTGGTGTTCTCAATAACTTTATTTCTCTGAGCTGTCATTAGAGGACAATTTCTACTTGAGGCGAAATGATTTGGCGGCTCCGTAACTGATGTGGAGCTCATACAATTTATACATTTGGGGGAAGTCTTGTTGGTGCAGTCTTTTGAGTTATGAGTACCGGCACAGAAGTTGCATTTTGGATCCTCATTTTTCCGATAACACCTGTCACTGGTATGACCAAAGCCCTGGCAGTGGTAACATTGTGTTACCCAGAAGCGATCGTATGCACGACATCTCACAAGTCCAACATACACAGAATTGCCATCATCCACAATGGAAGAGCGTATTTCAGGTGACATTTTTACTACCGCAGTCTTTGTGTGTGCATCACTCTTTTGCTTGGTGAATAGCAAATTCATAGCTAAGCCATCGTCGACCAGGGACTTTATTCTTGGGTTCTTGTTGAGGATGCTGGGAATGATCTCATTATCCTCAGCGTCATTAGCAATGCCTACCAGAGTCATTTTTGGCATCATCTTCTTTGGTTCGGAGACACTGAAGGCACTGTCCACCCCCAAACACTGATTGATGGCCCTTCCTGCATCTTCTTTCGCTTTCTTGGATGGAAGTCGTACCACCAGTACACCTGAATCAGTTCTAGTTAACTTGTTAACCGGAACCAAAGCCAAAGCAGTCTCGATTGCCTTTGTATCTGGTGGGCTTACTGGCTCGGAGGATCGGTCTTTTGGCTTCACTACCAGGACCTGATGGTCCCAGACAGTTTTTTTCTTTCCACCATCTACCACCTCAGTGGTGCGTTTGGTCGGCTCCTTTTTGGTCTCTTCAAATGTTTGCTGAACTATCTTGGCAAACAAGGGAATGTCGGGGGCAGCAACTTTAGTCTCAAGGATATCCATTCTGTTACCAATACTCTCTATCTCCACAGCCACCGCAGCAAGGGCACCCTTCACTTCGTTTACAATGGCAGTCTTCACTTCACCAACTAGGGCAGCCGTCAGGTCATCCAAGGTCTGCTGACTAATTGCTGCATCCTTTGCAGCCAGGGGGGTGGTATCGCAAACAGTGCAATGCCATTTAAATCCAGGTTTCTTCTTTGCAAGTACTCTGAGGTCCTCATCATCAACATTTATACAGTTAACATGAAAATAGGTACCACACGAGTAGCAGCCCAGCGATTTGGCCTTGCCCACAACCTTCCCACAACTACAACTCTGCTTGCCCGCTGCCATTTCAGTGGAAGTAACCAATAATTAAAAACAAAAACACCTGTATTTTGTATCTGATTAAAAATAAGAGAAAACCCTAGTTTTAAAAAAACGTGAAAATAACTACCTGGGACAGACCCCAGGTAGCGCCGTCCCCGTCAGTGCCACCACAATGGAAAAAAATTAAAATGGAAAAGAAAAAAAATGGAAAGTGGTGTCTGCAAGGTCACCGCGGGCAGGTGGGGATCGACTTGGCTACCCTTTGGGGGTAGCCCAACCGAGATGCGTGGAGAGACCACGCACAGGATGGCAGATGTGTGTGGTGCAAAAACTTTAACCAATTTTGCACACTGTTTTTAGCTTATAGCAGTGACAATGTAATATCCACGGTACTCAGCAAGACCCATTGGTTACGATACTGCCACTGCGCAAAGCAGAATACCATACAAGGATTTCTGAGTGCCCCGACGCAACTCGGGTCGAAATTGATTTAATTTAATTCTAACCCACAAAGCATGAGAGTTACAAATATGGAGAATATATCACAAATACACGTGAGCCACTAAATGTTTCTAATCTCTCAGTGGGGATCGAACCGTCGACCATCAGGACGATAGCCGACGCTTTAATCAATTACACCACGGCAGTCTAAAAGACACTCAGCCTTCTATCCTATTTATGTTAGGGAGAAGGGAAACCCACTAGGCGAATATATTTCAATTCAAACCTAGTTGTAGGATCCATATTTCCAGAATACCATACAAGGATTTCTGAGTGTCCCGACGCAACTCGGGTCGAAATTGATTTAATTTAATTCTAACCCACAAAGCATGAGAGTTACAAATATTGAGAATATATCACAAATACACGTGAGCCACTAAATGTTTCTAATCTCTCAGTGGGGATCGAACCGTCAACCATCAGGACGATAGCCGACGCTTTAATCAATTACACCACGGCAGTCTAAAAGACACTCAGCCTTCTATCCTATTTATGTTAGGGAGAAGGGAAACCCACTAGGCGAATATATTTCAATTCAAACCTAGTTGTAGGATCCATATTTCCAGAATTCCATACAAGGATTTGTGAGTGTCCCGACGCAACTCGGGTCGAAATTGATTTAATTTAATTCTAACCCACAAAGCGTGAGAGTTACAAATATTGAGAATATATCACAAATACATGTGAGCCACTAAATGTTTCTAATCTCTCAGTGGGGATCGAACCGTCGACCATCAGGACGATAGCTGACGCTTTAATCAATTACACCCACTGAGAGATTAGAAACATTTAGTGGCTCACGTGTATTTGTGATATATATATATATATATATATATATATATATATATATATATATATACTGTGTATATGTACACATACATATATTTATATACAGTATAATTATATAGTTTCAGTAAATACCAGTATTCACAAATCAAACTTCCAATATAGTCCTAAACTCTTATGTAAGGCAAGATAGGTCGTAGTACAAAGTTTGGATGAAGTAGGTCAGTTTATGGTAAGCAGGTGGCGTTAGTGAAGGGCGTGGTGCTTGTTTTGTCTGGTCTATTTATTCATTATTAATTTATGATGTAGTTTCATTAGTTTTGTAGTTTATGTGTATATATGCAATTAAAACTTACGAACCATGATCCATTAAAGGGGGTGACCTGCTTGTTTATCTTTCTTGGTTGTATCCATTCGGTCCCATTCAGCCTACTGTTTTAAGACATTTATCCACATCCAGGTGTTGATTTTGTCCTGGTGAGCGATAGCGAGCCAGCATTTTATGGAGACATCCGGTTTCGCCGGATTTTGTTTTCTATCGAAATATGTACAAAATCGCTCGCCTGATATAAATCGACACCTGAATGGGGATAAAAGTCCTAATAGGCCAAATAGATACAACCAAGATAGAAAACAAAAAGCAGGTCACCCCCCCCCCCTTAAGTACAAAGGTGAATCCCCAGAACTTCCAAATGCAATAATACAAGTTTAACAAAATATGCTCTGACTTTGTCTGAAAGTTGGCATAATTATGTAAACACACACACACACCTGTACACATACACCTGAATACACACAATCCTGCACACAAATACACACACACACAAACCTACATCTAGACACACACACACACAACTACACACCTACACACCCACACACAATTTAATTTGGGCTAGTCTCCTTACGGTGTAGCCTCTGTTCACCTAGCTGTATAAATAGGAACCTGGAATAAGTGGACGAAGTTGTGACATCCCCTCTGGGGTTGGTGATCGATTACAAGGTGAGATGGGTATCGTACTGGTCAACCTAAGCTACTGGTCAACCTAAGCCTTCGGGTGAGACTGGTACCGTAGTGAGAATGGTACCGTACAGATTAACCCTAAGCCTTCGTTTCCTTGTCGCCAATTGGCTATAATACAGACTACACACACATCCACAGCCATTCCAATGATACATAAACACTTAACATGCATTTCACGCAATACATTCCCAGTTAAGGAGGCGCGATAATAATGAGCTTAGCTCGCATTGCGTGGATTCCCCTTGACGAACAAGTGAGTGAGAGTGAACACACACAGATGGCAGCACCGTGAGAGGACGCACCGAGACACAGCTCCGTATGTTGACCCGATTTTGACCATATTGTAGAGTCGCATAGCAAATTTTGGAACATTTTGTGATAAAAGGAAGATAAGAACAGTTGTTTGACCATCGTGATAGAAGAGATTAAGGAGAACATCGAAGGTAACACAATATGGCCCCAGCACTCAAGGTAAACAAAGTGCCCACCTGTGCTGAGCCCGGGCCTAGTATTTTGTTTCTGTTGCCTAGTGGGACACGGGTTGTGATTATGGCTACGGCTACAGATACAGACCTTAAACTTCTGGTTAAAGGAATGGTGGAAGAAGAGCTGCAGAACATTTCCATTAACAGAGGTGGAATAGAAACCCGGGAGATGAGTAAGGCTACCAAGGAGGTGGCTGCCGTGTTACTGCCGGACATAGCTAACATCATAACAGTGGCCGTGATCACAGCGGTGGCTAGTGCTGTGCGGGAGATTACTAGGGCGCTGATCAACCATAACTCCGGAGTGCAAAAAACCTGTCTGATGAATAAATATGACAACGATAAACTGGAACAGTATATGCCCCGGGATAATTTGCGCTTGTTAGGCATCGAGGAGGAGGAGGATGAAACTGAGGTGTTGGAAACTAAAACCATCAATATAGCATCAGAAATGGGTGTTGAGCTAGAGTCCAGGGACATTTCAGTGGTACACCGTTTGGGGAAACCTTCCGAGAGTGGTAGGTCAGTAATTGTAAGGTTATGCCATAGGAAGAAAAAAAAATTAGATAATGAAAAAGAATAAGGCACTGAAAAATAAAACAACAGGAAATATATATAAATGAAGAATTAACCCCACTAAGAGTCACACTACTGAAAATGGTGAAAGAACATGACGATGTGAAAAATGTAACAACAGCAGATGGTAAGATGATAGCATGGCGTAAGAATAAGGACCGACCAGTTATAATTCATACCCCTAATGATCTGTATAAAGTAGGCATAACTCTACCAGACTGGAAACATTTGAAGCTAGACCACCTAGTTGCTGCTACAGACTATAGGATGTGCGGGAGCACAGTTGGGTCACACCAGTGTAAATAATAACCCTCTTGAAAATGTAGTTACACCAGCCGACACACATGACCCTGCAAACACTCACACAACCCTGACAAGTAGACAACCACCACACAATCTATCATTATTATCATTGCATGTACGTGGTATTAAGGGAAAGTTGATATCAGAGGAATTTTGTAATTTATGTAAAATTTATGATATTTTATGCATGAGTAAAACTAAATGTGATGATGTTGATATGGTAAATGTAAGAGAAAGAATGGAGAATATTGGCTTTGATATAGTTTACAAGAATAGGAGTCAACTAAGTAGATTTAAGTCTGGTGGCATTATTATTGCAATAAAAAAGGAACCTGGTTTGAAGTGGAAATACATAAAGGATAACTATGAATCATTTTTATCAATAAGGATATATAAGAGCAGTATAGGTTATAATTTACAGAAAAATCTGATAATAAGTGCAGTTTACATTCCACCCAGTCATTCAAGGTATGGAAAAGCAGAAAATTTTGATGAATTAGAAATGTTTTTACTTAACTATAATAATGATGATAATTTTCATATTATGTGTGGGGATTACAATGCTCATACTGGAATAATGAATGATGTAGTCCAGATTGATGATGATAATGATGGTGTAGATACATATACATTTAATTATGTCGTCACTGCCCTAAGTGAGTTGAATATTGAACCATGTAGAGTTAACCAAGATGTAACCCCTGGATAGAAGTACTTATGGTAAACAGTTAATTGAAGTATGTAGAAATAATGAAGTACTTATTCTCAATGGAAGGTTAGATAAAGATTTTGGAATTGGAAAGGTTACAACCACATTTAATACAACTTTGGATTATGTAATTGGTTCACCTCAGTTAATGAAAAGTGTCTGTGAATTTGTAGTGTTAGATTTTGATCCTATGTATTCCGATGTGCATTGTGTATCACTGAAAAGGGAGGGAATTGAGTGGAAGCTACCTATACTGCTGTTTGCGGATGATACAGTTCTGATGAGTGATAATGAATGGGAGTTGCAGGGTCTGGTAAATGAGTTTGGAACAGTGTGCGAAAAACGGAATTTGATGGTAAATGCGGGGAAGAGCAAGGTTATGGTCTTCGAAAGGGGTGAAGTCACAGAGTGTGAGGTGAAGCTGAACGGTCAGGCTATGAAGATCGTCAACTCTTTTAAGTATCTGGGCAGTGTGTTGAGTAAAAATGGGACTATGGATGAAGAAGTGCGGGAGAGGGTACAACAGGGGAAGAGGGTTGTAGGAATGCTGAAAGCAGTAACAAGAAATAGGGTGGTCAGTATGGAAGTGAAGAAGTCCTTGCATGACAGTGTGGTAATCCCGACACTGACTTACGGAAGCGAAGCATGGACGTTGGTTGAGAGACTCAGACCAAGAGTGAGAGTAGTGGAAATGAATTACTTAAGAAGTGCATGCAGTTACATGGAGGGATAGACAGACTAATGAGAAAGTAAGAAGGAGGTGTGGTGTGGAGGTAGATGTGCTGGAAAGTGTGAAAAGGAACAACTTGAGATGGTTCGGCCATATTGAACGTATGGAAAGCGAGAGAATGACTAAGAGGGTGTACGAGAGCGAGGTGGAGGAACAGAGAGGGAGAGGTAGACCGAAAGAGAGGTGGAAGGATGGAGTGAGGAAGTATATGAACGAAGGCGGTGGTGGTTGGGGGGAGGGGCGTCGACTGACTGGGGACAGAGGTGCATGGGGGCAGTTCGTTCGTGGCCACCCCTTCGGGGATCACGGCGTCAGGCAATAGATATATAGATAGATAGATTGTGGATTACATTTACAGTTAAGACTGGATAGGCCTAATAGCAACAACAATAGTAATAACAGCTGTAATGTAAATTTTAATGATAACAATGAAGCTATTAACTCTATTTATTGTAATAATGGAAATGTTACCAATAATATTAATAATGCAAGTATAACAACTGATACTGGACGATTTGGGGATTAGGTAAATCCAGGTAGATGGAAAAATGATAGAAAGAATGAATATGAAATTAATATTGATGTAGGTACAGTACAAGAATTGATTACTCAGATTGACTACTATTGACGGTGCACAAAATTAACATGAAAATTAACCACATCTTAATTGACCCAGCACTGAAAGTATTCCCTCCAAAGTAAAAGAAAAAAATATGTAAAGTCTAGTAACAATGCAAGTATGTATGGATATGACAAGGCAAGCTGGCAGAGTAGGAAAGTGTATCACAAGGCTAAGCAGAAGGGCCAAGAATAATGTCAATTATAGTAATATGTTATGTACAAGTAAGATATATAAACAAATAATTGAAAAGAGTTAGGAACAAGGAGAAAGCTGATCTGATTAAACAGATTAAAGAAAATAGGAAAAAAGATCCACAGACATTTAGGAGAATATTAAATAAAAAAACAAATAGTAATGACAATGACCTATCCCTTGATAACTTTTATGAACATTTTAAAGATCTTGCAAGTGAAGAGGAAGACAACGAAGGTCCTCAGTATGAAATTGATTTGAATAATGCAGTCTCTAAATGACCCAATAACTGCCAGTGAAGTATTTAAGAATATTAAGAAGTTAAAAAACAATAAGTCACCTGGAAATGACATGATCATAAATGAATACATTAAAAGTAGCCAAAATTTGCTCTGACCATTGTATGTTAAATTGTTTAATACAATTTTGGATTCTGGAGATATACCAAATGAATGGCTTGTTGGTAGTATAATTCTGCTGTTTAAAAATAAAGGAGATATTAATGACACTAATAATTATAGGGGGATAACATTGGTAAGTTGCTTAGGGAAGCTTTTTCTGATGAAAATACTATTTTAAATGAAACACAAGCTGGTTTTAGGCAAGGATACAGTACAGTAGATCATATTTTCTTACCTAAATCAATAATTGACTTGTTTTGCTGGAAAAAAACAATTGTTTTGCTTGTTTGTGGACTACCAGAAAGCCTTTGATATGGTATGGAGAGAAGGGCTGTGGTATAAACTGGTGAGTCAGAATGTAAATGGTAAGATATTAAGGGTAATTAAAAACATGTATAACAACATAAAATCTTGTGTTATAAGAACATAAGAAAATGGGAGTCTGCAGAAAGCCGATTGGCCTAAGCAAGGCAGATCCCTGTCCCACACAACCCCAATTCAATTACAAAGCCCAATTATAGGCTTTACACTCTAATACCCTGAGGATCATCTTACCAAAACGGTTAGAGATTAACGCAGGATTATGGAGGTCTGCAGAGCGCTGATTGGCCCAACCCGGCTGATCCCCCTTCACACCCAACCCTTCTCGTCCATATGCTTATCCAATTTTATCTTAAAGCTCCCTACAGTTTTAGATCCCACTATAGCACTTGGCACTTGGTAGTCCATTCCACCCATCTACAACTCTGTTACCAAACCAATACTTGCCTATATCTTTTCTGAAACGAAATTTATCTAATTTGAAACCATTGGTACGAGTTCTTTCGCTATCACTGAGCTTTATGTTCAATCAACAGGTGTCTGATACATATATATGTAACAAGGGTGTAAGGCAAGGGGAAAACTTGTCACCTTTACTTTTTCCCTTTTATGTAAATGATATAGAGGAACAGGTACTACAAAATAACTGTAATGCTTTAAATGTCAATGATGATGTTCTTGATACATATCTTAAATTATTTGTATTAATGTATGCTGATGATACAGTAATATTATGTGATAGTGAAGATAGCATGAAAAGTACCTTGTTAGCATTGGAAGCTTATTGTAACAACTGGAAATTGAAAGTAAACTGTAGCAAAACAAAAATCGTTATATTTAGTAGAGGAAAGGTAGATACTGGGAGGTACATTAGCTAGTTCTTTAGATAGGGTGGTTGTGGGGTTTTGAACAGAAATATTGAGAGTGTAAATGAGAGGTTAAATGGAACAATTTTAGCGTCAGGCGAAAGCGATAAGGATATTCAGTCTCATGCTAAAAATGATGACTATATTGCAAATGATAGTAGTGATGGTGCAACGGAAGATGGAAAGGTCGTTAGAAATAAAGGTAAATTAGGTATACAGAAAAGAAGTAAATTGAGAGTATATTACACAAACTGTAGGAGTCTATGTAACAAAATGAACGTACTTAGAGACCTTGTTAGCAAAGAAAATATAGACATAATAGCGCTAACTGAAACGTGGATTAACACAGAAACCAGGCATTTTTTAGCAGAATTTGATATACCAGGATATAGTTTGTTTAAATATGACCGAACAAGTAAGAGGGGTGGCGGTATAGCAGTGTTTGTCAGGAGTACATTAAAAAGCTGTATTAAATCAGGTATTAGACTAAATAACGATAATGAAAGTGTTTGGGTAGAGGTTAACGAAGGTAGTGAGACCATAGTTATTGGAGTTATGTATAGACCGCCAAATATGAGTAGAAATGACGGAACGTCATTATGGGAGGAAATTAAAATGGCATCAAGATTTAGCAATGTGTGCATTATGGGGGAATTTAATTTTCCGAATATAGATTAGCAGCATCAAATAGGAGACTCTGATTCTGAGGAATTTATAGAGGTAGTACAAGATAGTTTTTTATTTAAATTCATAGATACGCCGACTAGAGGTAATAATATTCTCGATTTAGTTTTCGGTAACAATGAACATATGGTAAATAATGTAGAGATAGGGGACCACCTAGGAAATAGTGACCACAATTCCGTGTATTTTAATATACAATGGAAAGGTAATACCAGAGAGAATACAACATTAATACCTGACTTCAGAAAAGCCATTTATGGTGGGTTAAGAAGAGCCCTATTAGCTGACCCTATGGTCAAAAAAATAAGTCGATCCAGGTGTCAAAATGAGTGTACCCCTTCTCAGGCACCTGTCATCTTAAGTCAGGAAGAGACGTCAACCTTGGTAGATACATACGATAATTTTATCGAGTCAGTATTCAATGCACAAAATAAATACATCCCCAAAAGAAAATTTATATCAACACAGAACCAACCCAAATGGATGAATAATAGACTATTAGATCTTCTAGGACAAAAGAGAGGAATATATAGAAAAATTAGGAAAGGCGAAATTGACCTACTTGCTTACTATCAGAATCTATCAAGACAGGTAAAAAAGGATATTAGGAAAGAAAAAAGAAATTATGAAATTAAGGTTGCCAATGACTCAAAAAATAATCCTAAAGCTTTTTACCAACTATATAAATCCAAGGTTAGAGATGTAATTGGTCCCCTTAAACTTTGATAGGAGAAATGACAGAAAATGATTTAGAAATGTGCAGTACATTAAATAGTCAATTTCTTTCCGTTTTCACTAATGAAAATTTGGCACAGTTTCCAGAAGTCCGTAAGGTATATAGCGATAGTATAGAAAATAGGTTAAGTACGATTACTATAAGTAGAAATGATGTGCTTAAGGAAATTGACAGACTGAAACCTCATAAATCGCCTGGTCCTGATGAGGTATATGCTAGAGTATTAAAAGAATGTAGGGATGAGTTAAGTTACCCATTAACATTTTTATTTAACAAGTCATTGGAGACAGGTATAGTTCCAGAAGCTTGGAAACTTGCAAACGTAGTTCCGATCTTCAAAAAAGGTGACAAATCAATAGCATCCAATTACCGTCCCATTAGTCTTACATCAATCATAGGAAAGCTACTAGAGTCAATTATTGCTAGTAAAATTAGAAACCACTTAGATACATTTAATTTAATAAATTCTTCTCAGCATGGATTCACTCAGGGACATTCTTGCCTTACTAATTTGCTTAGTTTTTTCTCAGAGGTATATGAAGCAGTAGATAATGACAAGTCATATGATATAATATATTTAGATTTCAGTAAAGCTTTCGACAGAGTCCCTCATGAGAGATTGATGAGAAAGGTTGAGGCGCATGGAATAGGTGGGGCGTTGTTGGGATGGATTAGGTCATGGCTAATTGGTAGGAAGCAGAGATTCAACATAAATGGTACGAAGTCAGAATGGGGAGCAGTCAAAAGTGGTGTCCCCCAGGGATCTGTATTAGGTCCTCTGTTGTTTGTTATATACATAAATGACCTTGATTTAGGTATAACTAGTAGGATAAGTAAATTTGCAGACGATACCAAAATGGGGAGAACAATTGATTCAGATAGAGATATAGAGTGCCTCAAAAGGGATCTAGATACCTTACACGAATGGTCAGTAAATTGGCAGATGAAGTTTAACATTGACCAATGCAAGGTATTAAAGATAGGAAAGATGCATACAAATGTTAAATAAAAACTAGCTAATATGGAATTAGAAAACTCGAATTGTGAGAAAGATCTATGTGTGTTTGTTAGCAATGATTTGAAGCCTAGACAACAGTGTATAAGCGTTCGAAACAAGGCAAACAGGATTCTCGGGTTCATCTCTAGGAGTGTGAGTAACAGAACTGCTGATGTTATCTTAAAATTTTACTTGTCATTAGTGAGACCCCATATGGATTATGCTGTTCAATTTTGGTGTCCTTATTACAGAATGGACATAGATTCATTGGAGAGAGTACAACGTAGAATGACAAAAATGAACCATAATATTAGAAATCTTCCGTATAAAGAAAGGTTGAAGAAATTAGGCTTACATTCGTTAGAGAGACGCAGAGTTAGAGGGGATATGATAGAGGTGTTCAAGTGGGTTAGTGGGATTAACAAAGGGGACATGACAAATGTACTAAAGCTCAGTGATGGCGAAAGAACTCGTACCAATGGTTTCAAATTAGATAAATTTCGTTTCAGAAAAGATATAGGCAAATATTGGTTTGGTAACAGAGTTGTAGATGGGTGGAATGGACTACCAAGTACTATAGTGGGATCTAAAACTGTAGGGAGCTTTAAGATAAAATTGGATAAGCATATGGACGAGAAGGGTTGGGTGTGAAGGGGGATCAGCAGGGTTGGGCCAATCAGCGCTCTGCAGACCCCGTAATCCTGCGTTAAATCTCTAACCGTTTTGGTAAGATGATCCTCAGGGTATTAGAGTGTCCAGCCTATAATTGGGCTTTGTAATTGGGGTTGTGTGGGACAGGGATCTGCCTTGCTTAGGCCAATCGGCTTTCTGCAGACTCCCATTTTCTTATGTTCTTATGTTCTTATGTATAACTTTAACACCTTAAGAGCGGCCTATGCGGTTTATTTATATGTACCGCCCAGCGGGGTGTTTTTAGCCAAAATAGGGCTGTTTACGTGATCATTTTCATGCCTAAATAAGACCCAGAACGTAAAACAAGTATCTATCCCTGAAAGGGCATAAACAGAGCTTTCGAATGACACCCTAACGATCCTTTTATGATGGCTAGTTTTCTTGCAATAACCGTGCAACGCGAGTGCAAAAAGCATGTAATTAGCCACTTTCCCGATACAATTCCTTATATAGCGAGTGAGAGAGGGAGGAGGGACCTGGGATTCGTGTCAGTATGTTCGCCGCGGTGGTCTGGAGCAGTCATACGCTCGCTACTCTCCTGCCACCACTTGTCTCTCTCTCTCAGCAACATTACGTGCTGAAATTGCCACTCGACCTATGTCGAGCGCCGCCACATAGTCCAGCTTTATTAAATACGACTTATGTGGTGAGCCGCTAATTAAGGGTTAAACTTGGGACAACAGACATTGAAGTGACAGGTGAATATAAATATTTGGGTTTAACTTTTAATTACAATGGCATATTCCGCCAAGGAGAATTATAATAAAAACAGCAAGCTACAAGGGCTATGTATTCATTGATTAGTAAATGCAGAACATTTAATTTACCAGTTGATATACAGCTTGAATTGTTTAAAGCAATGGTTAGACCAGTTATGTTGTATGCTGCTGAGGTATGGGGACATTATGTTATTAGAGAATTAGAACAGCTTCATTTGAAGTTTTTAAAGCATACATTATATGTTCATAAGTATACAAGTAATGACATGTTGTATGGTGAACTTGGTGAATATCCTATAGACATAAATATTAAGTGTTCAATGATCGGTTACTGGGAGAGATTAATTACTGGTAAAACAAGTAAGTTAAGTTATATAATGTACAAGTGTTTGTTATATTTGGATCAGGTTGGTGTTTATACTTCACCTTGGTTGAATTGTGTTAAAAGTATTTGTAATGACTGTGGGATGTCCGGAGTCTGGTTGTCACAAAATGTAATAAACCCAGACTGGTTCAGATTAGCAATAGACCAACTGCTTAAAGATCAAAGGATAACAAAATGGAATAGTAATTTGTTAAGTAAGGCCATTTGTAGTAGCTATAGAACTTATAAATTTGTCTTCAGTATGGAGGATTATCTTGTGAAATTGGATAAGGGAGAGAGACTAGCTATAAGTAAACTGAGAGCAAGTAATAATAAACATAAGAAAATGGGAGTCTGCAAAAAGCCGATCGGCCCATACAAGGCAGATCCCTGTCACACCCAACCCCAATTACAAGGCCTAATTATAAGAACATAAGAACATAAGAAAATGGGAGTCTGCAGAAAGCCGATTGGCCTAAGCAAGGCAGATCCCTGTCCCACACAACCCCAATTACAAAGCCCAATTATAGGCTCAACACTCTAATAACCTGAGGATCATCTTACCAAAACGGTTAGAGATTAACGCAGGATTACGGGGGTCTGCAGAGTGCTGATTGGCCCAACCCTGCTGATCCCCCTTCACACCCAACCCTTCTCGTCCATATGCTTATCCAATTTTATCTTAAAGCTCCCTATCGTTTTTAATCCCACTATAGCACCTGGTAGTCCATTCCACCCATCTACAACTCTGTTACCAAACCAATATTTGCCTATATCTTTTCTGAAACGAAATTTATCTAATTTGAAACCATTGGTACGAGTTCTTTCGCTATCACTGAGCTTTAGTACATTTGTCATGTCCCCTTTGTTAATCCCACTAACCCACTTGAACACCTCTATCATATCCCCTCTAACTCTGCGTCTCTCTAACGAATGTAAGCCTAATTTCTTCAACCTTTCTTTATACGGAAGATTTCTAATATTATGGATCATTTTTGTCATTCTACGTTGTACTCTCTCCAATGAATCTATGTCCATTCTGTAATAAGGACACCAAAATTGAACAGCATAATCCATATGGGGTCTCACTAATGACAAGTAAAGTTTTAAGATAACATCAGCAGTTCTGTTACTCACACTCCTAGAGATGAACCCGAGAATCCTGTTTGCCTTGTTTCGAACGCGTATACACTGGTGTCTAGGCTTCAAATCATTGCTAACAAACACACCTAGATCTTTCTCACAATTCGAGTTTTCTAATTCCACATTAGCTAGTTTATATTTAACATTTGTATGCATCTTCCCTATCTTTAATACCTTGCATTTGTCAATGTTAAACTTCATCTGCCAACTTACTGACCATTCGTGTAAGGTATCTAGATCCCTTTTGAGGCACTCTACATCTCTATCTGAATCAATTGTTCTCCCCATTTTGGTATCGTCTGCAAATTTACTTATCCTACTAGTTATACCTAAATCAAGGTCATTTATGTATATAACAAACAACAGAGGACCTAATACAGATCCCTGGGGGACACCACTTTTGACTGCTCCCCATTCTGACTTCGTACCATTTATGCTGACTCTCTGCTTCCTACCAATTAGCCATGACCTAATCCATCCCAACAACGCCCCACCTATTCCATGCGCCTCAACCTTTCTCATCAATCTCTCATGGGGGACTCTGTCGAAAGCTTTACTGAAATCTAAATATATTATATCATATGACTTGTCATTATCTACTGCTTCATATACCTCTGAGAAAAAAACTAAGCAAATTAGTAAGGCAAGAACGTCCCTGAGTGAATCCATGCTGAGAAGAATTTATTAAATTAAATGTATCTAAGTGGTTTCTAATTTTACTAGCAATAATTGACTCTAGTAGCTTTCCTATGATTGATGTAAGACTAATGGGACGGTAATTGGATGCTATTGATTTGTCACCTTTTTTGAAGATCGGAACTACGTTTGCAGTACCATTAAATTATCAGTTAATACTGGTAGACACAGAAATATTGATAGAGAAGACAGGGTATGTACTAAATGTAATGAGAATGTGGTGGGGGACGAATATAATGTGTTGTTTATTTGTTAAAATTATGATATTGTACAGTTAAGGAATATATATATTTCTCATTACTACAGGCATAACCCAACACAGTATAAATATATACTGTTAATGAATAATACTAACTTAAAATGTATGAAGAATCTGTAACTTTTTCTCAGAAGAACGTTTAATATATATAGATAGATCAAGTCTTAGGACATTTAATATGGTTTGTTTAAGATATACCTGTGTATTTATGTGTACGCTAATTTAGTTAGCAAAGGCATATTGTACATGTGTAATATGTAAGGGGCTGTGCTCCATACTTTTTGTAAAAGTCTGAGCAAAATAAACTTAATTCAATTCAATTCAATTCATACACCTACACACACACACACAAACCCACCCAAACCTACACATCCACCCACACCTACACACACACACAAACCCACCCACACCTACACACCCACCCACACCTACACACTCACACTCACACTCACATGGATTGGATACAAGTAGTCATGGGGACAGGATAATACGATCTTAGCTCAAATCCTATACAATACAACTAGGTAAATACACACATACACACACACACACACACACACACACGCAAGGAAGCCAGGCACCGTTCTAATATTGGGAATTTAGGCCACTACTATGACGGGTTAGTGCGGTTGACGGTAACGGTAATGATGATGGCATGTGTGTGTACAAGATGCTTATACTCTGTTTCACTTCATTTGACGGTAAACTTGAATATCTTAGCAGCTAATTTATCGATACTTAGTGGACAAATATGAAACCACTATATCTCTGCATCATATTAAGACCAGGTTTATATAATTCGCACCAAATTTCACTAAAACATCTTCAAAATAACTGAAAAATCTTGATGGAAACTTTGCAATTTACCGTTAGTTGAAAAGAAACAGGGCATATGTATAATACTGTGTAGCGGGGAGACCTGTACTTATATCGCAATAATTTGGTAATATTACAATATATTTTTATATTTTACATACATAAACTACCCTCCATCTGTGCCTTTGTTTCTAATATCCTTTCCGGCCGTTCCATAGCTGCGGTTATGGACGACCATCGTTCACTTCCTCATCCTATCAACTCCGGTGTTTCTCAGGGCTCTGTCTTATCTCCCTTTCTCTTTTTAATTTTCATAAATGATCTTCTCAACTGTACCTTCAGTCCCATCCATTCATACGCAAACGACTCTACCTTACTCTACTCAATTAGTTTTCCTGAAAGCCCCAGTCAGCAATCCCTCAAAAACAAACGTATTGAAGCCATACAACACTTATCTTCTGATCTAACTACCATTTCCAATTTGGCCAGAGAAAACCTTGTTGCCTTTAATGCTTGCAAAACACAATTTCTTCATTGTACTACCTGTCGGGAACTCCCAGAGGACTTTCCCTTACACTTCAACATTACAAAAATCAATCCTTCATCTTCTCTCAATATTCTCGGTGTCTCTTTTTCTTCTGATCTCACTTGGAAGGACCATATTACCAGTCTTGCTAAGGCAGCCTCCCAGAAGCTGGGTGTGCTCAACTGCCTCAAGGGGTTCTTTACCCCTGCACAGCTTCTTGTTCTGTACAGGGGCACAGTGCGACCTTGTATTGAGTATTGTTCACATGTGTGGGGAGGATCCTCACACACTGCACTCCTAGACAAAGTAGAAAGAAAAGCCTTTCATATCATTAACTCCTGTCCACTCACCAACTCTCTGCAACCTCTCTCTCTTCGCCACAATGTTGCATCTCTCTCGCTGTTCTATCGCTACGACAATAATCAGTGTTCCTCAGAGCTCTCCCAGTGTATACCACCTCCTCTACGTAGGGTACGTAGTACCCGTCTTTCAACACAATCCCACCCCTACTCTGTGCAACTATCCAACTCAAGAGTGAAAAGATATTCCCAATCCTTCTTCTATTCAACAGCTGTGCTCTGGAACTCTCTCCCAGAGTCAGTCTTTCCATTTTCCTATGACTTAACTTGCTTCAAACTCCGTGTGTCCAGGCACTTTAGCTCGAACGTCCATTGATTTTGTCCCTGTCACTCTTTCAACCCTGGGGGAGGCACTCGCTACAGGCAGTTGTGCCTTTTGTCTCCCTCACTCACATAGACAAAACAATAGTCCACTAATATACTAGATTAGGTTAAGTTAGGTTTTGGTTAGGTTAGGTTAAAGATATTGTTCAATATTTTTGTAGTAAATAGGCATATACTGTATCACAATCAAAGTATCACAATATAAATGAAAGCATAATGGGCATAAATTATCAGAGACTCAAACTAATTAGTCTCAATTAACCCTCTGATTTCCATATACCTTTCCTAATCTAAATATATTTGTCTAATGATAGCCAGAATAAACTGCCGTAATGCGTCATATTCCTGAGGGGGTTAAACTGTTAATAGAAAATATCAACACCCTTTCTACAACTAAACAGCCACACAAACAACAACAACAACAGCAGTATATCATAACATGTACCCATCAAAAACAATATGATAAATTAATTACCTCTGCCACAGCAACCGCTATACACAGAACAGATATTGTCCCTACATTGCTACAACAGATTATGGATGTACTCTCTCTCTCTCTTGCTGCAACAGCTTAGGGTTATACGTACAGTATTGTTGCACCCAGTTACTGGTGCGTTTAACTCTCACACTCTCTCTCTCTCTCTCTCTCTATATATATATATATATATATATATATATATATATATATATACTGTATATATATCACTCTTTTCAATCACCCCGGTAACTTCCAGCAGCTAAGTAACTACGAGACAAAGTTTTGATTGAAAGCCAAAACAATTTCCCACTGAGCTTGTGTGTGATTGGCGGCTATCGATTCGCTCTCGCTCTCGCTCTCTCTCTCAGCAGCTAAGTGACTCGAGACAAAGTTCTGATTGAAAGACAAAACAATTTCCCACTGAGCTTGTTTGTGATTGGCGGCTAGCGATCCGACCATTACTATAATCATTCGCTGTAAGTAGGCAGGAAATCATGACCTCTATCCTAACTCAAAAAGGGCTAGACTCAGAGCAAATTGGCTGTAAATTTCCACATCTATGCCTTGACTGACTCTTCCCAAATAGTAAACATATTAGCTCGATTACTCTAGTCGTATTTCAGTTACAGAGGTTAGAGGTCATGATTTCTCGTCTACTTACAGCGAATAGACTATAGCTGGTATCGCACGAGCGCTTTTTCCCTCAACAGGGATCTGCCTTGCTTAGGCCAATCGGCTTTCTGCAGACTCCCATTTTCTTATGTTCTTATGTTCTTATTTATCATCATCACTGGTATGGGAGCTTGTGAGGTCAACATTCATAATATTTGGGTAATCAAAGTTCATCTATCATTAGTCTAGTCTCCGATACCAGTGCAAAATATCCCATAAATGTTACCAGACAAATGATCATCGAATGTTGATTATAAAAGCTCCCGTGTGATACCAGCTTAACTCGTTCAGTACCAGTTCCATCCTTTTCATTTTATACTGGCTACTAATAGATGATTTTATTCAGCAACATTTGGTTATCATATCCATACTCATTCATTAGCGGTACACCATCACCACCTCCCAGCCCTTTTATGTTAAGTTAATCAGTTTTGCTTCTCATATATATTAATCAGGTTACATACATACACTTTCTCACAATAAACCCATATTAACACACACACACACACACACACACACACACACACACACACATCACTCGAAGAGCCTCAACGTACAATCCATGGAATGGTTTAATCTAATTACTCCTCACTCACTCACTCTCACTCTCTCATATATATATATATATATATATATATATATATATATATATATATATATATATATATATACAGTATATATATATATATATATATATATATATATATATATATATATATATATATATATATATATATATATATATATATATATATATATATGTAGTAAAACTCGCTAGGAAAATTGAAACAATGGAGCACCAAGCTTTCGTCTATTCTCTCAAGACATCTTCTGGGTAATACAAGAAAACAGGGGGAGAGTGAGGCTTAAATACCCGTCCTAAATCATCTGGGAGTTGCTAACTAGCATATAAATACAAAAAGTGTTGCCAGCCTACTGCCTGTTGCCATATTTTTAGGAACATACTTAATTTATATACAAAATATGTGTACATATATACAGTACATTGAAATGTGCCTAACAATACAATCTAATCATATATACAATTTGATACACATCAATGAACTTGCAGATCCCTTTCAAACTGTTATCGTAACTTATGTAAATATGAAGACATACATATACCTATAGAAATACATATAATTACTGTACATATAAGAACATAAGAACGTAAGAAAATGGGAGTCTGCAGAAAGCCAATTGGCCTAAGCAAGGCAGATCCCTGTCCCACACAAACCCAATTACAAAGCCCAATTATATCTCAACACTCTAATACCTTGAGGATCATCTTACCAAAACGGTTAGAGATTAACGCAGGATTACGGGGTCTGCAGAGCGCTGATTGGCCCAACCCGGCTGATCCCCCTTCACACCCAACCCTTCTCGTCCATATGCTTATCCAATTTTATCTTAAAGCTCCCTACCGTTTTTAATCCCACTATAGCACTTGGTAGTCCATTCCACCCATCTACAACTCTGTTACCAAGCCAATATTTGCCTATATCTTTTCTGAAACGAAATTTATCTAATTTGAAACCATTGGTACGAGTTCTTTCGCTATCACTGAGCTTTAGTACATTTGTCATGTCCCCTTTGTTAATCCCACTAACCCCCTTGAACACCTCTATCATATCCCCTCTAGCTCTGCGTCTCTCTAACGAATGTAAACCTAATTTCTTCAACCTTTCTTCATACGGAAGATTTCTAATATTATGGATAATTTTTGTCATTCTACGCTGCACTCTCTCCAATGAATCTATGTCCATTCTGTAATAAGGACACCAAAATTGGACAGCATAATCCATATGGGGTCTCACTAATGACAAGTAAAGTTTTAAGATAACATCAGCAGTTCTGTTACTCACACTCCTAGAGATGAACCCGAGAATCCTGTTTGCCTTATTACGAACGCTTATACACTGTTTTCTAGGCTTCAAATCATTGCTAACAAACACACCTAGATCTTTCTCGCAGTCTGAATTTTCTAATTCTAAATTAGCTAGTTTATATTTAACATTTGTTTGCATCTTCCCTATCTTTAATACCTTGCATTTATCAATGTTAAACTTCATCTGCCAATTTACTGACCATTCATGTAAGGTATCTAGATCCCTTTGGAGGCACTCTATATCGCTATCTGAATCAATTGATCTCCCCATTTTAGTATCGTCTGCGCATTTACTTATCCTACTAGTTATACCTAAATATAGGTCATTTATGTATATAAGAAACAACAGGGGACCTAATACCGATCCCTGAGGGATACCACTTTTGACTGCTCCCCACTCTGACTTGGTACCATTTATGCTGACTCTCTGTTTCCTACCAATTAGCCATGACCTAATCCATCCCAACAACGAACCTCCTATTCCATGTGCCTCAACCTTTCTCATCAATCTCTCATGAGGGACTCTGTCGAAAGCTTTACTGAAATCTAAATATATAATATCATATGACTTGTCACTATCTACTGCTTCATATACCTCTGAGAAAAAGCTAAGCAAATTAGTAAGGCAAGAACGTCCCTGAGTGAATCCATGCTGAGAAGAATTTATCAAGTTAAATTTTACTAAGTGGCTTCTAGTTTTCCTAGCAATAATAGACTCTAGCAACTTTCCTATGATTGATGTGAGACTAATGGGACGGTAATTGGATGCTATCGATTTATCACCTTTTTTGAAGATCGGAACTACATTTGCAAGCTTCCAAGCTTCTGGAACTAAACCTGTTTCTAATGACTTGTTAAATAAAAATGCTAATGGGCTACTTAACTCATCTCTGCATTCTTTTAATCCTCTAGCATATACCTCGTCAGGACCAGGCGATTTTTGAGGTTTCAGTCTGTCAATTTCCTTAAGCACATCATGTCTACTTATACTAACTGTACTTAACATATTTTCTATACTATCACTATGTACCATATTGACTTCTGGAATCTGTGCCAAATTTTCATTAGTGATAACGGAAAGAAACTGACTATTTAATGTACTACACATTTCTAAATAATTTTCTGTTATTTCTCCTATTGAAGTTTTTAGGGGGCCTATTACATCTTTAACTTTAGATTTATATAGTTGGTAAAAAGCTTTAGGGTTATTTGTTGAGTCACTGGCTATCCTTATTTCATAATTTCTTTTTGCTTTCCTGATTTCCTCTTTGACCTGTCTTGATAGAGTCTGATAGTATATATGTAAATTATTTTCGCCTTTCTTTATTTTTCGATATATTCCTTTCTGTTTTCCTATAAGATCTATCAGCTTATTAGTCATCCATTTTGGTTGGTTCTGCGTCGATCTAAATCTTCTTTTAGGGATATATTTATTTTGAGCATTGTGGAGTGAAGCAATAAACTGGTTATATGTAGGTGGCAAGTTTAACTCTGGCATATCCTGAGTTAATTGCTTAACAATAGGGTCCACCCTTAAGTCTCTTATTAGCCCACCATAATCGGCTTTTCTGAAATCTGGGATAAGTGTCGTATTCTCTGTAGCATTCCCTGTCCATTGTATATTAAAATAAATAGATTTATGATCGCTATTTCCTAGGTGGTCACCAATCTCTACATTATTTATCATATGCTCATTGTTACTGAAAACTAAATCAAGAATATGAATACCTCTAGTCGGCGTATCTATGAATTGAAATAAAAAACTATCTTGTACTACCTCAATAAACTCTACTGAATCGGAGTAGCCTATTTGGTGCTGCCAATCAATGTTCGGAAAATTAAAATCCCTCACACATTGCTAAACCTTGATGCTATTTTAATTTCCTCCCATAACGATGTTTTGCCATTTCTACTCATATTAGGCGGTCTATATATAACTCCAATAACTATGGTCTCACTACCTTCGTTAACCTCTACCCAAACACTTTCATTATCATTATTTAGTCTAATACCTGATTTAATGCAGCTTTTTAATGTACTCCTGACAAACACTGCTATACCCCCGCCCCTCCTACTTGTTAGGTCATATTTAAACAAACTATATCCTGGAATATAAAATTCTGCTAAAAAATGCCTAGATTCTGCATTAATCCACGTTTCAGTTAGCGCTATTATGTCTATATTTTCTGTGCTAACGAGTGCTCTAAGTTCGTTCATTTTGTTACATAAACTCCTACAATTTGTATAATATACCCTCAACCTATTACTTTTATTTGCAACTAATTTTCTATTGTGTTTAGCTAACTTATTATTTCCTGTTGAACTACTAGCTCTAGACGGAAATTCTACTCTATCAGTATTCTCATCTTTACTATCAGTTACATGTGTAGTGTTATCGATACTACTATTACACATCACTATATCCACATTATCTTGACTGATTATTTATATTTTACTCACTGGTTTGTATATACATACACATATACATGCATACTGTATACACACATACATTACATACATACACATAAAAATTACATATATAAGAAAAATAGAAAAAGAAGCAAAAAATTATGGGAGTCTGCAGAAAGTCGAAAGGTCACACAAGGTAGATCCTACCCATACCCAACCCTACTTATAAGGCCGAATAGCCCACACCTGGCTAATCCCCCTCACAGCTACACAGTATATAAATTATACATAAACACATATACATACACACACCTACTTACACACACACATGTACTGTATACATACATAAACATACATAATTATATACAATAATTATTATAAAACAAAACAAAACACAAAGAAAATACATAGTGATCATACCTCATGTGTATAGTATTAATAAGGTACCTAACTATCTAATACTATGAGGATAGACCTCACATAAAGGGTCAGATGTCAAACTACAAGCTGTTTCAATCTATGATCTGACGGTCTGGACATCTATTTCTAGCTCTTTTTATTTTATAATTTTCATTGAGGAGATTTAGCAGGATGTTATCTATTTTGTAAAGGCCATCATTTAGATTCATAGTGTTTATACAATCTCTGATCAAGGCGGACTCGGCAAATAGTCTTTCATAATAGCAGCTTGACCAGTAGATCATCTTAGCCTCATCCCAATTTGCATGATGGTTTTGTCTTTGTTTATGTTTAAAAATACCATTAGATTCTTGAGCTGACCTTACTGATTGTTTGTGTTGTTTAACTCTCACCTCTAATCTTTTTTCAGTTTGTCCTATGTATAGGTCATTACATCCTTTACACGGAATGAAATATACACCACCTGCATCATTTTTAGGTCTGTTTTTGATCAAAGTAGACTTGACGGAGTTTTCATAATTGAATACTACATTTATATTCAAATTCTTGAGAGATGTTGTGAGAGGTGTTAATTCATCATGATATGGCAAAACTAAGATATTTTTCCTTGAAAAGGGAGCTTTATTATTTACATTATAGACGGTTTTTTCGGCTTTGGCTAAACTTTGATCAACAAGACTTTCAGGATAGCAGAGTGTCTTGGCTAGATTATAAATTTGTTTGTATTCGTTATCTATGAATTATGGGTTACATATCCTTAATGCTCTTAGAAACATACCTGAAATAATTGACAGTTTTACTTTAATATGATGGTTGGAGAAAAAATGAATATAGGAATCTACAAGAGTCGGCTTTCTATATACTTTAAATTGTAAGTGACCATTATTATTTATAAACATGGTATCAAGGAAAGGTAGTTTATTGTTTACTTCTTCTTCAATTTTGAAATAAATCGAGGGGACCAGATCGTTAAGTTTATTAAGAAATGAATGGTGATTTTGATTGGTAGGCCAAAGACACAAAATATCGTCAACATATCTAAACCAAGGAAGTCTAAAGTTACATATTTTAGATAAAAACCGAGTCTCAAAATATTCCATAAACAGGTTAGAAATGATCGGGGAGAGTGGATTTCCCATTGCGCAACCAAATGTTTGGCGAAAAAACCTACCATTCACAGCAAAGTTAGTGTTGAGGACGCACAATTCAATTAGCTTCATGAAAACATTATTACTTATTGGCAAATCTAAATTCGGCAAATCATCTTTCAAAAAACCTAGTAAGTCATGAACTGGCACTTTTGTAAATAAGGAATTAACATCAAAACTTATTAGTTTGCAAGGTGAATTGTTGTTTCTAATTTTACTAATTAAATCACTGGAGATTTTTACATGTGAATCAGAGATCGTGCCAACTAAAGGGGATAACAACTTACTAAGCCATTTAGATAATTTATAAGTGGCAGACCCTACTGAACTGATGATAGGACGAAGAGGTTTATCAGGTGTATGGGTTTTGAGAAGGCCATACATGTAAGGTAAGGTGGGATTTATAGTTTTGAACATTTTAAGTAAATCGGGTTTATCCTTAAGCAAACTGTTTATTTTCACACTAAACATTTTATTGGTATTTTCAGTAGGGTCTTTCACAAGGGGCTCATACGTATTTCTGTCATTCAATAACTCATTAAGTTTATCATTGTGCATGGATATGTCTAGGATAACGATAGCATTAGATTTATCAGCCTTGGTTATGTGAATATCTTTGTTTAATTTCAGGTTTTTAAGGGCAACTTTAAAACACTTAGGGATGTTTGATTTTGGACGATTAAAACACTTATTGTATGTGAATCCTCTCGCAATTTGAATGCTATCTTGGGTCAGGTTTGTACAATATTTGTCTAAATTTGTGAACGCTTTGCTTATCGACATCACATTAATATAATCACCATTGTACGAGAAGTTAATACCAAAACCAAGGACTAATTGTTCATGTTTGGACAAGTTGTAAGACGAAAGGTTTTCAAATAAGGCAGGATTACTTTTCTGTGTCCATTGACTTCTTTCAAATAGTTTATCCAATTTTTGTTTTAAGGTTTGCCTTTTGTCGGTCATTCTTCTTCCTAAGCACACTGTAGATATAATCACAGAGTGTTTTCCACTACTCACGGCACACAGAGTTACACAACACAGATCTTGCTCATGAGCTAACCTTAAAACATTCCTTTACTTCAGCATGTTTCTTCTTTATCATTACATCCAGGACAGCTCGTTCAACATCAGAGAAGGGAAGGTCATCTAGGTGGCGTAGGTTCGTCGGCAGGCAGCAGTCAGGCAACACCATCTCGTCTCTGCATTCTCTTAAAAAATGCAGTTGGTTTCTTGCTCGATGAGATTTCAGCAAGGACTTCTTGAAATCATGGTAGAGATGACGTAGGGCAGGGAAGGAGATGCAATAGGAGGCAACAAGGAGAAAGAGACGTGCGAGATCCATATTTGGAGGTAAAATCACAAATACGTGTGATCAAATTATGTAGTAAAACTCGCTAGGAAAATTGAAACAATGGAACACCAAGCTTTCGTCTATTCTCTCAAGACATCTTCAGGGTAATACAAGAAAACGGGGAGAGTGAGGCTTACATACCCGTCCTAAATCATCTGTGAGTTGCTAACTAGCATATAAATACAAAAAGTGTTGCCAGCCTGTTGCCATATTTTTAGGAACATACTTAATTTATATACAAAATATATGTACATATATACATTGAAATGTGCCTAACAATACAATCTAATCATATATACAATTTGATACACATCAATGAACTTGCAGATCCCTTTCAAACTGTTATCGTAACTTATGTAAATATGAAGACATACATATACCTGTAGAAATACATATAATTACATATACATACACATATACATGCATACTGTATACACACATACATTACATACATACACATACAAATTACATATATAAGAAAAATAGAAAAAGAAACAAAAAATTATGGGAGTCTGCAGAGAGCCGAAAGGTCACACAAGGCAGATCCTACCCAAGATCCATATTTTTTTTTTTTTTTTTTTTTAAGAGACAATGAACGGAGGAAGGAAAAACACAGATAAAACAAAAAGGTCCATGTGCCTAAAGGCATCCTCCATTCATAAAATGTTTGTAACAACTGGATTTAAACATTTGTTGATTGTAAGTTTGTGGAAAGCAATTCGAGGGAAGTGAATTCCAAAGAGTAGTAGCTCTGGGGATAAATGAATTCTGATAAGCAGAAGTTCTGCATTGTGGAGGAGAAAGTGTAAATTCATGGGCGCTCTCAGCTGCCCTAGTTCTACGGGGAAAGATGTGGAGAGGCGGCACAATTGAAGCAAGTTCCTCGGAACAATTGCTGTGAAAATATCTGTAGAATAATGCAAGGGATGCAACGTTTCTTCGTATGGCTAATGTAGGAAGGTCCTGTGTGATTGCAGGGTTATTGATTAATCTAATAGCTTTATTTTGAATTTTGTCCAACTGCCTCAATGCAACCACTCCACTTCCACCCCACAGAGGTGAACAGTAATCCATCTGAGAGCGCACATGACTTTTATATATTACGGCCAACTGCTCGTCAGTGAAGAATTCTCGAACTCTGTACAGGAGTCCCAGTTTTTTAGAGGCATTCTTAGCAATGCTTCTAACATAATGTGTCCAGCTCAAGTTAGTAGTTAATGTTACACCGAGAATGTCAATACTAGGGGAAGTGGGAATATTTACATCATTAAAAAATATATGGGAGTCAGTGAGATTCTGTCGGTTAGAAAATTGAATGTACTTGGTTTTCTGTGCATTAAAGGAAACTAGATTCTCTTGTCCCCATTCATTAATTCTAGAAAGGTCCCGGTTCAGAGAAATTGCAGTGTTTATTTTTGAATTTATAAGATCGGGTTGGGTGAAAGAATTGGTAAATGTGAAGGAACTGTGGAGTGTTGAGTCATCTGCGTAGGAATGTATTGGATTATGAGTGGTAGATATGAGATCATTGATATGAATGAGGAACAGAGTTGGGGCCAAAACTGATCCCTGGGGAACACCAGCATTTATTGAGTGAAATTGAGAATAAAGGCCATCTACCATTACACGTATTTTTCTGTTATGAAGATAAGAAGAAATTAGTGGAACTAATGATGCAAGGCCGTAGTGTGACATCTTCGACAATAAGGATTGATGCCAGACTCTATCAAATGCCTTTGATATATCCAGTGCTATTGTATGTGTTTCACCATGTTGGTCTGTAGCTTGGTTGATTTGATGCGTAAGAAGGCAAAGAATGTCTGCAGTTGATCGACATCGTCTAAAACCATATTGCCTATCACTGATTAATTTATTATTCTCCAGATGCTTAATTATGTGATTATTTAATATTATTTCAAAAACTTTGCCAAGAGTGGAAGTTATAGCTATTGGTCTGTAGTTTGATGGATCTGAAGAGGCACCTTTTTTAGGAACTGGATGGATGTTTGCTTCTTTCCAGGGTACTGGGAAGCATGAGGTATGAGTACACAGACGGAAAAATTTTGCCAATACAGGAGCGAGCACCAAGGAGCAATTCTTAAGTACTATTGGAGGAATTTCATCTGGACCAGGAGCCTTATCTACTGAGAGATTCTGCAAAATAGTTTTGACATGTCTGGTGTGGATCTTAAGTGAGGGAATTTCAGGTGAATTAAAATTAAGTACAGGGACATCTTGATTTATTTCATCTAAGGTTGAGTTGGTGGAGAAAATATCTGCAAGAAGGTTAGCTTTACCTCGTGGGTCACTTACAAGATTGCCAGTCGGAGATTTTAATGGTGGAATGGATGAAGCAGTAGTGAAGTTGGATTTGAATGAGTTAAGAGTAGACCAAAATATTTTGTTATCATTTGGATTATTTAGAAGTTTATTTGCCTGCTTATGGAGAAAGTTTGATTTAGTTAGGTTTAATACAGTTTTGGCATGATTTCTGATGTTTCTAAAGTAATTAAAGGCTTCATGTGTTTTTGATCTTGTGTATGCATTGTAGGCTATTGCTTTTTGTTCAGTTACTCTAGCACAATTATGGTCAAACCATTTAGGTGAATTAGATCTTTTACTGTACTTTTGATGAGGAATAAAAGTTTCCATTCCAATTTTTACAAAATCTTGTATGTGGCTCAAGGTGGAGTGTGCATCATCAGAAAAGAAAGAGGTCCAGGGAATATCAATAAAGAAACCTTGAAGACCCTCCCAGTCTGCCCTATCGTAATGCCATTTAGTCACCAAAACAGGTTCAGAGTGGGAAGGTGTGGTAGGTGATAGACAGGTGGCCTGTATCAGACAGTGATCAGAAGATCCAAGTGGGGACCTCACTGTAACATCATAATTTTCTGAATTGGTTGTTAAAAATAAGTCCAGTAGGTGGGAATTATGATTAGGATTATCTGGTACACGGGTGGGTTGGTTGACTAGTTGAATGAGATTAAATGAGTCTGCAAATAGCTCACATTCAAGACCAGCATCATCAGTCCTGGCTGAATGAGTGAGCCATTCAACATTATGGACATTAAAATCACCCAACACAGTGATTTCAGAAGAAGCATTTAAGTTGAGGACACTGAGTTGTGAGGACAGAGAATCAAAAAGACTTTGCTCTGGAGGAGTATTTGGGGAACGGTAGATGCAACATATGTATTTAAATTTACCAGCAGAAATTAATTTGTATATAGAATAATCAAAATAGGGACAATTGAAACTAGTAACCTCCTCCAGGGCAATTTCAGATTTTGCGAAGCAACATACACCACCTTTAGGTCTGAAATTTTGGAGCAGTTGATAACCTGGAAAATTAAATCTAGATGTGTCAGATGTGGATGTTACTTGAGTCTCTGTCAAAAAAAGGAGAGTAGGGGATTCTGCTTGAAGAAATTGGTGTACAGAATTGATATTAGAGTGAAGTCCCCTTATATTACTAAAGAAATAGCTGTACTGACAAGCAGCTTTGGGACGTTGCAATGCTCTTGACACAGTCGCATGATGACGACCGGGAGGGCCCTGTGTCAATAACCCAACCCTGCCGGGGGTGGATATCCGAGGGACCACCAGGTTTGCTCTTAACAATTGTACTGCCATATTTATAAGGTAAGTGTATGGTGTTACATGTATGGTATGTAGTGGGAAGAGTAGTATTTTATGGATAGAGGATAGCGATGTAGGGCAATGTCGTGAAGTTGGATGTGTATGTTATATAAAGAGGGTTTTCCTGATACCCCTGATGTGTGAGGCAGAAAGATATGTATCCAGCTACCAAGGCCTGGGAGAGAAAATGGAATTCAGGCTATTCCCTGAGTCTCCCGAAACCTTGGCGGTAGTACTTCCCTGGGCGGGGCTGCCTACCCCTACTACCTAGAATATACATGTATATGGATCTTGATCCTACCCATACCCAACCCTACTTATAAGGCAGAATAGCCCACACCTGGCTAATCCCCCTCACAGCTACACAGTATATAAATTATACATAATCACTCATATACATACACACACCTACTTACACACACACATGTACTGTATACATACATAAACATACATAATTATATACAATAATTATTATAAAACAAAACAAAACACAAAGAAAATACATAGTGATCATACCTCATGTGTATAGTATTAATAAGGTACCTAACAATCTAATACTATGAGGATAGACCTCACATAAAGGGTCAGATGCCAAACTACAAGCTGTTTCAATCTATGATCTGACGGTCTGGACATCTATTTCTAGCTCTTTTTATTTTATCATTTTCATTGAGGAGATTTAGCAGGATGTTATCTATTTTGTAAAGGCCATCATTTAGATTCATAGTGTTTATACAATCTCTGATCAAGGCGGACTCGGCAAATAGTCTTTCATAATAGCAGCTTGACCAGTAGATCATCTTAGCCTCATCCCAATTTGCATGATGGTTTTGTCTTTGTTTATGTTTAAAAATACTGTAATAGATCATGCCCGGTGCCAATTGTAATAGTAATCCTGTCCAGATCGCCAATTGTAATAGATCATAAGACTAATAGGTTACTGTAACACTTGCCCATTATCTAGGAAATAAACCTATAATTGATAGTGTCGTTACTTTAGATCAAAAATAGACAAATATCCCTTGTGAAATTATGGCAACAAAAGTCCCAGAACATGCTATACATTTATATCTATACTGACTCGATGCAGTAATATATTTGAAAAGAAAATTGCAGTTCCCAGCTTGCGGGATAATAGAGTACACGGATTTATTGTAATGATAGGTATATATTGATAATAATTATATTCTTAAAGTTAGTAAGAATTAAAGAAACAAACATTCCTACTAAAATTGTTTTATTGAATAGCGACACTGAAATTGCATTTATCAAAGAGACAATTTCATTCACACACTCAGCCACTCAATCTAACCCACTTATCTAATCCACTTACCTAAATACAATTACCCAGTATTATAACTACCCCTAAGATTACCCCAAATCATTATACTGATTACTGCTTGTCACACGAAATCTCACATCAACCAACCCTTTAGTCTACTGTGTTACTGAAATCGTCTAGCCCAGCAAATGACCGCATGATCGAATAAGGTACGAGATTTTCCCACACTCACAGTACCCGTCAATCACACTCATCACTCTCTCTCACCTCCTCACCTCAGTTACGTGAATCGCTAGACTAATGAGAGTTGCCTAATTAAAGGGTCTCAAAACGGGCAGTACGACAAGCCCTTCAAGCCGACAATCCTCTAGCGGTAACCATCACCCTCTGTGGGGTTAAGATGCTACGGCGTCACTCACTCACCCGCACACATCCACACACACGTGACTCGCTAGACTAATGAGAGTTGCCTAATTAAAGGGTCTCAAAACGGGCAGTACGACAAGCCCTTCAAGCCGACAATCCTCTAGCGGTAACCTCACCCTCTGTGGGGTTAAGATGCTACGGCGTCACTCACACACCCGCACACATCCACACACACGTGACTCGCTAGACTAATGAGAGTTGTCTAATTAAAGTCTCAAAACGGGCAGTACGACAAGACCTTCAAGCCGACAATCCTCTAGCGGTAACCTCACCCTCTGTGGGGTTAAGCGTTACGGCGTCACTCACCACACCCGCACACATCCACACACACCCCTGGCCACGTGCATAGCTAAATCAGTGGGATATCGCCGCAGGAGAACTATGTCGCCCTGGGCATCCCTAGCCTTTAGCAAGCCCTCTGTGGGGTCATGCTTACACCTGCCATTCTCGGCCAAAGCATAAGCTAATTCGGTCGGCGTCACAACCTTGGCCATGTGCACGGTCTGGCTCAGTCCTGGTGACTGGCCAACGCACACAAGCACACCACCACATCACTCTCACCACCACACATCACTCTGGATATCTCAATCAACGTTGACACTTGTCTAACTGAATTGGACTCACCTGATTATGGTTGAATTAGGGCACGAGGTGCCCTCGCAGCCCTGCCGACCCATTCATCGCGGGCACAACAAAATTGAACTATCTCGTTGGGGATGGGCAGGAGGAGAATAAGGCCTGTCCTGGGCATTCCTGCCCCCTTTATAACCTCGGTTTTCCCCTCCCCCATCACATTTTGAATTTGGTGCCAATGAAAAGACTGGACACTCCCTATGACCACGCCTACAACATGAACGCACACACACATGTACGCGTAACGGCGGCCTACCCACGCTCACAAGCAAGAACGCACACACGCACACATGTACGCGAGGTGCCTAGCGGTACACAGGCCTATGCCTGTGCCTCCACCCCTCTTCTCTCCCTTTCTCTACAGCTGTTCCCGCCTCCCCAATTTTTCCCGCGCTCGAGAAATATAGCTAACCCTATAGTATATAATCACAGTCACGGTCTGACCCGTGACATTCCCCCCTACTAACATTGATTTTGCTCTGCTAAAATCACTCAGGTGTCATTCAGGGTGTCTTCCATACTGTGGTGTGAGTCTAACCTGTCGCTGGTGCATTAAATGATCGCCCTTGAGTAGAAAAACCCCTTTGCATTTACGTTAAAATTTCTACTGAAAGGGGAAAACTCCTGAGGTCTCATTCACGGCCAGCGACATAAACCTGGTGGTTAACCCACTTATTTTTACAGTGAAAACTAGTGGCTTTGCCCACTCATTTACAATGAACACACAATTAAGCTCAGCTAATGTCATGTAAAAAGAGATGTTGTGAGACACGGTTTAAATGAGGTATGTGAAGAAACAGTGTAAAACAAAAATCGGCTCAACTCTATGGACTGCTGGGTATAAACATTTGTTTTGACTTGATGAGGGATCCTTGGGCGTCGTTTCTTGAGGGCCAGGATTCCTGCCGTGGGTTCTCCAATCTCCCGACGAACGCATGGCTGACTCAGTACCTGTATAAAATTTGGAAGCGGCAGAATAAAAGCGAACAAACAACATTTCATCCCCTCCCCTCCCGTATTATATATCACGCTACTTATTGTTGACTCCCTCTATCATCAGTCTCCCCACTATTTAACCCGACTTACGCCCCAGACCTCATTCAACGATGGCCTTCCCGAGTTTTCACCTGATGCTGGCTAGCAATATGCACTGTTGCTCTTCACCACAGCACCCAGACTCTCCGCGAGCCTAAGCCGCGCCCCTGGCGACATCTGGCACCACCACACACATCCCACACTTTTCCCAAGTTTAAGCAGCATCGAGCCTCCTCTGACGCTCTCTCTCTGTCTCCTCTAACTTTTCCTATGGTCTTCCCTTTCTATCTCAACCCTTGCTGCTACGCAATCCCTCACTTATTTAGAATTCGTCCTATCCAATGCTCGTTCCTCCCTCTCCCTCTTGTCCTTGACAAGGAACAACAGATATTTAAGAGAGGAATAGAACAATCAAAGAAAACAAAAAAATCTGGCCCGACACACAACTGACCCATATAACTGAAACTGCCTAGATTTATGATACCGGAATAAGAGAAACAACAACGACTCGGCCGGATTACAAACACTTCCCTCTATCCTTAAACGATCGATCACAGCACTTGCGTATGATGAACGAATTTAAAGGAAACTATTCACATGGCATAAAATCACAGCGACAATCACAACAAAAAAATCAACAGAGATCAATTATAGACAAGCAAACAAAAATTATCGGACACAATTACTTCTCAAAGCGAATCGTAGAACTAAATATTATGAAACAATGTGGGGCTCGCGAGCGATGGGAAAAGGAATTCACTTGTTTACACAAGGAGGTTCACCGACGCTCCCAGGATGTGACTTGACCACGAGGGGAAAGAAAAAAAAAATCTCCGCCTGGGGCTACTTTTGTATGAACACAATTATACAACAAATCCTTCATTATCCCGTACATCTACATCAGAAACTGGTCCTGTCACGGTCGCCACTTGTAATAGATCATGCCCGGTGCCAATTGTAATAGTAATCCTGTCCAGATCGCCAATTGTAATAGATCATAAGACTAATAGGTTACTGTAACACTTGCCCATTATCTAGGAAATAAACCTATAATTGATAGTGTCGTTACTTTAGATCAAAAATAGACAAATATCCCTTGTGAAATTATGGCAACAAAAGTCCCAGAACATGCTATACATTTATATCTATACTGACTCGATGCAGTAATATATTTGAAAAGAAAATTGCAGTTCCCAGCTTGCGGGATAATAGAGTACACGGATTTATTGTAATGATAGGTATATATTGATAATAATTATATTCTTAAAGTTAGTAAGAATTAAAGAAACAAACATTCCTACTAAAATTGTTTTATTGAATAGCGACACTGAAATTGCATTTATCAAAGAGACAATTTCATTCACACACTCAGCCACTCAATCTAACCCACTTATCTAATCCACTTACCTAAATACAATTACCCAGTATTATAACTACCCCTAAGATTACCCCAAATCATTATACTGATTACTGCTTGTCACACGAAATCTCACATCAACCAACCCTTTAGTCTACTGTGTTACTGAAATCGTCTAGCCCAGCAAATGACCGCATGATCGAATAAGGTACGAGATTTTCCCACACTCACAGTACCCGTCAATCACACTCATCACTCTCTCTCTCACCTCCTCACCTCAGTTACGTGAATCGCTAGACTAATGAGAGTTGCCTAATTAAAGGGTCTCAAAACGGGCAGTACGACAAGCCCTTCAAGCCGACAATCCTCTAGCGGTAACCATCACCCTCTGTGGGGTTAAGATGCTACGGCGTCACTCACTCACCCGCACACATCCACACACACGTGACTCGCTAGACTAATGAGAGTTGCCTAATTAAAGGGTCTCAAAACGGGCAGTACGACAAGCCCTTCAAGCCGACAATCCTCTAGCGGTAACCTCACCCTCTGTGGGGTTAAGATGCTACGGCGTCACTCACACACCGCACACATCCACACACACGTGACTCGCTAGACTAATGAGAGTTGTCTAATTAAAGTCTCAAAACGGGCAGTACGACAAGACCTTCAAGCCGACAATCCTCTAGCGGTAACCTCACCCTCTGTGGGGTTAAGCGTTACGGCGTCACTCACCACACCCGCACACATCCACACACACCCCTGGCCACGTGCATAGCTAAATCAGTGGGATATCGCCGCAGGAGAACTATGTCGCCCTGGGCATCCCTAGCCTTTAGCAAGCCCTCTGTGGGGTCATGCTTACACCTGCCATTCTCGGCCAAAGCATAAGCTAATTCGGTCGGCGTCACAACCTTGGCCATGTGCACGGTCTGGCTCAGTCCTGGTGACTGGCCAACGCACACAAGCACACCACCACACATCACTCTCACCACCACACATCACTCTGGATATCTCAATCAACGTTGACACTTGTCTAACTGAATTGGACTCACCTGATTATGGTTGAATTAGGGCACGAGGTGCCCTCGCAGCCCTGCCGACCCATTCATCGCGGGCACAACAAAATTGAACTATCTCGTTGGGGATGGGCAGGAGGAGAATAAGGCCTGTCCTGGGCATTCCTGCCCCCTTTATAACCTCGGTTTTCCCCTCCCCCATCACATTTTGAATTTGGTGCCAATGAAAAGACTGGACACTCCCTATGACCACGCCTACAACATGAACGCACACACACATGTACGCGTAACGGCGGCCTACCCACGCTCACAAGCAAGAACGCACACACGCACACATGTACGCGAGGTGCCTAGCGGTACACAGGCCTATGCCTGTGCCTCCACCCCTCTTCTCTCCCTTTCTCTACAGCTGTTCCCGCCTCCCCAATTTTTCCCGCGCTCGAGAAATATAGCTAACCCTATAGTATATAATCACAGTCACGGTCTGACCCGTGACATTCCCCCTTACTAACATTGATTTTGCTCTGCTAAAATCACTCAGGTGTCATTCAGGGTGTCTTCCATACTGTGGTGTGAGTCTAACCTGTCGCTGGTGCATTAAATGATCGCCCTTGAGTAGAAAAACCCCTTTGCATTTACGTTAAAATTTCTACTGAAAGGGGAAAACTCCTGAGGTCTCATTCACGGCCAGCGACATAAACCTGGTGGTTAACCCACTTATTTTTACAGTGAAAACTAGTGGCTTTGCCCACTCATTTACAATGAACACACAATTAAGCTCAGCTAATGTCATGTAAAAAGAGATGTTGTGAGACACGGTTTAAATGAGGTATGTGAAGAAACAGTGTAAAAAAAAAATCGGCTCAACTCTATGGACTGCTGGGTATAAACATTTGTTTTGACTTGATGAGGGATCCTTGGGCGTCGTTTCTTGAGGGCCAGGATTCCTGCCGTGGGTTCTCCAATCTCCCGACGAACGCATGGCTGACTCAGTACCTGTATAAAATTTGGAAGCGGCAGAATAAAAGCGAACAAACAACATTTCATCCCCTCCCCTCCCGTATTATATATCACGCTACTTATTGTTGACTCCCTCTATCATCAGTCTCCCCACTATTTAACCCGACTTACGCCCCAGACCTCATTCAACGATGGCCTTCCCGAGTTTTCACCTGATGCTGGCTAGCAATATGCACTGTTGCTCTTCACCACAGCACCCAGACTCTCCGCGAGCCTAAGCCGCGCCCCTGGCGACATCTGGCACCACCACACACATCCCACACTTTTCCCAAGTTTAAGCAGCATCGAGCCTCCTCTGACGCTCTCTCTCTGTCTCCTCTAACTTTTCCTATGGTCTTCCCTTTCTATCCCAACCCTTGCTGCTACGCAATCCCTCACTTATTTAGAATTCGTCCTATCCAATGCTCGTTCCTCCCTCTCCCTCTTGTCCTTGACAAGGAACAACAGATATTTAAGAGAGGAATAGAACAATCAAAGAAAACAAAAAAATCTGGCCCGACACACAACTGACCCATATAACTGAAACTGCCTAGATTTATGATACCGGAATAAGAGAAACAACAACGACTCGGCCGGATTACAAACACTTCCCTCTATCCTTAAACGATCGATCACAGCACTTGCGTATGATGAACGAATTTAAAGGAAACTATTCACATGGCATAAAATCACAGCGACAATCACAACAAAAAAATCAACAGAGATCAATTATAGACAAGCAAACAAAAATTATCGGACACAATTACTTCTCAAAGCGAATCGTAGAACTAAATATTATGAAACAATGTGGGGCTCGCGAGCGATGGGAAAAGGAATTCACTTGTTTACACAAGGAGGTTCACCGACGCTCCCAGGATGTGACTTGACCACGAGGGGAAAGAAAAAAAAAATCTCCGCCTGGGGCTACTTTTGTATGAACACAATTATACAACAAATCCTTCATTATCCCGTACATCTACATCAGAAACTGGTCCTGTCACGGTCGCCACTTGTAATAGATCATGCCCGGTGCCAATTGTAATAGTAATCCTGTCCAGATCGCCAATTGTAATAGATCATAAGACTAATAGGTTACTGTAACACTTGCCCATTATCTAGGAAATAAACCTATAATTGATAGTGTCGTTACTTTAGATCAAAAATAGACAAATATCCCTTGTGAAATTATGGCAACAAAAGTCCCAGAACATGCTATACATTTATATCTATACTGACTCGATGCAGTAATATATTTGAAAAGAAAATTGCAGTTCCCAGCTTGCGGGATAATAGAGTACACGGATTTATTGTAATGATAGGTATATATTGATAATAATTATATTCTTAAAGTTAGTAAGAATTAAAGAAACAAACATTCCTACTAAAATTGTTTTATTGAATAGCGACACTGAAATTGCATTTATCAAAGAGACAATTTCATTCACACACTCAGCCACTCAATCTAACCCACTTATCTAATCCACTTACCTAAATACAATTACCCAGTATTATAACTACCCCTAAGATTACCCAAAATCATTATACTGATTACTGCTTGTCACACGAAATCTCACATCAACCAACCCTTTAGTCTACTGTGTTACTGAAATCGTCTAGCCCAGCAAATGACCGCATGATCGAATAAGGTACGAGATTTTCCCACACTCACAGTACCCGTCAATCACACTCATCACTCTCTCTCACCTCCTCACCTCCGTTACGTGAATCGCTAGACTAATGAGAGTTGCCTAATTAAAGGGTCTCAAAACGGGCAGTACGACAAGCCCTTCAAGCCGACAATCCTCTAGCGGTAACCATCACCCTCTGTGGGGTTAAGATGCTACGGCGTCACTCACTCACCCGCACACATCCACACACACGTGACTCGCTAGACTAATGAGAGTTGCCTAATTAAAGGGTCTCAAAACGGGCAGTACGACAAGCCCTTCAAGCCGACAATCCTCTAGCGGTAACCTCACCCTCTGTGGGGTTAAGATGCTACGGCATCACTCACACACCCGCACACATCCACACACACGTGACTCGCTAGACTAATGAGAGTTGTCTAATTAAAGTCTCAAAACGGGCAGTACGACAAGACCTTCAAGCCGACAATCCTCTAGCGGTAACCTCACCCTCTGTGGGGTTAAGCGTTACGGCGTCACTCACCACACCCGCACACATCCACACACACCCCTGGCCACGTGCATAGCTAAATCAGTGGGATATCGCCGCAGGAGAACTATGTCGCCCTGGGCATCCCTAGCCTTTAGCAAGCCCTCTGTGGGGTCATGCTTACACCTGCCATTCTCGGCCAAAGCATAAGCTAATTCGGTCGGCGTCACAACCTTGGCCATGTGCACGGTCTGGCTCAGTCCTGGTGACTGGCCAACGCACACAAGCACACCACCACACATCACTCTCACCACCACACATCACTCTGGATATCTCAATCAACGTTGACACTTGTCTAACTGAATTGGACTCACCTGATTATGGTTGAATTAGGGCACGAGGTGCCCTCGCAGCCCTGCCGACCCATTCATCGCGGGCACAACAAAATTGGACTATCTCGTTGGGGTTGGGCAGGAGGAGAATAAGGCCTGTCCTGGGCATTCCTGCCCCCTTTATAACCTCGGTTTTCCCCTCCCCCATCACATTTTGAATTTGGTGCCAATGAAAAGACTGGACACTCCCTATGACCACGCCTACAACATGAACGCACACACACATGTACGCGTAACGGCGGCCTACCCACGCTCACAAGCAAGAACGCACACACGCACACATGTACGCGAGGTGCCTAGCGGTACACAGGCCTATGCCTGTGCCTCCACCCCTCTTCTTTCCCTTTCTCTACAGCTGTTCCCGCCTCCCCAATTTTTCCCGCGCTCGAGAAATATAGCTAACCCTATAGTATATAATCACAGTCACGGTCTGACCCGTGACATATACCATTAGATTCTTGAGCTGACCTTACTGATTGTTTGTGTTGTTTAACTCTCACCTCTAATCTTTTTCCAGTTTGTCCTATGTATATGTCATTACATCCTTTACACTCTGCTATCCTGAAAGTCTTGTTGATCAAAGTTTAGCCAAAGCCGAAAAAACCGTCTATAATGTAAATAATAAAGCTCCCTTTTCAAGGAAAAATATCTTAGTTTTGCCATATCATGATGAATTAACACCTCTCACAACATCTCTCAAGAATTTGAATATAAATGTAGTATTCAATTATGAAAACTCCGTCAAGTCTACTTTGATCAAAAACAGCCCTAAAAATGATGCAGGTGGTGTATATTTCATTCCGTGTAAAGGATGTAATGACCTATACATAGGACAAACTGAAAAAAGATTAGAGGTGAGAGTTAAACAACACAAACAATCAGTAAGGTCAGCTCAAGAATCTAATGGTATTTTTAAACATAAACAAAGACAAAACCATCATGCAAATTGGGATGAGGCTAAGATGATCTACTGGTCAGGAGTTCTTTAAAAAGCTGTATTAAATCAGGTATTAGACTAAATACTGATAACGAAAGTGTTGGGGTTGAGGTTAGCGAAGGTAGTGAGACCATAATTATTGGAGTTATTTATAGACCACCAAATATGAGTAGAAACGAAGGTACAGCTTTATGGCAGGAAGTGAAAATAGCATCAAGGTTTAGCAATGTGTGTATTATGGGGGATTTTAATTTTCCGAATATTGATTGGCAGCATCAAATCGGCGACTCAGATTCAAAAGAGTTTATTGAGGCGGTACAGGATAGTTTTTTATTTCAATTCATAGACTCGCCTACTAGAGGTAATAATATCCTCGATTTAGTTCTCAGTAATAATGAACAAATGATAAATAATGTAGAGATAGGAGACCAACTAGGAAATAGTGATCATAAATCAATTTATTTTAACATACAATGGACAGGAAAGGCTAAAGAGAATACGACACTTATCCCAGATTTCAGAAAAGCCAATTATGGTGGATTAAGACGAGCCTTAAGAGTCGATCCTATGGTTAAACTATTAAGTGGACCCAGGTGCGCTAATGAACATACTCTCTCTCAGATACCTGTCTTAACTCAGGATAATTTGACAGCTACATATAATAATTTTATTTCTTCACTCCACAATGCGCAAAATAAATATATCCCCAAAAGAAAATTTAGATCAACACAGAACCAACCCAAATGGATGAATAATAGACTATTAGACCTTCTAGGAAAAAAGAGAGGAATATATCGAAAAATTAAGAAAGGCGAAATTCACCTACTTGCTTACTATCAGAATCTATCAAGAGAGGTTAAAAAATGTATAAGGACAGACAAAAGAAATTATGAAATCAGGATAGCCAATGACTCAACAAATAACCCTAAGGTTTTTTACCAGCTATATAAATCTAAAGTTAGAGATAAAATAGGCCCCCTTAAAACTTCGATAGGAGAAATGACAGAAAATGATTTAGAAATGTGCAGTACATTAAATAGTCAGTTTCTATCCATTTTCACTAATGAAAATTTGGCACAGATTCCAGAAGTCCGTAAGGTATATAGCGATAGTATAGAAAATAGGTTAAGTACGGTTACTATAAGTAGAAATGATGTGCTTAAGGAAATTGACAGACTGAAACCTCAGAAATCGCCTGGCCCCGATGAGGTATATGCCAGAGTATTAAAAGAATGCAGAGATGAGTTAAGTTACCCATTAACATTTCTTTTTAACAATTCATTAGAAACAGGTATAGTTCCAGAAGCTTGGAAACTTGCAAATGTAGTTCCGATTTTCAAAAAAGGTGATAAATCAATAGCATCCAATTACCGTCCCATTAGTCTCACTTCAATCATAGGAAAGCTACTAGAGTCAATTATTGCTAGAAAAATGAGAAATCACTTAGAAACATTTAACTTAATCAATTCTTCTCAGCATGGATTCACTCAGGGACGTTCTTGCCTTACTAATTTGCTTAGTTTTTTCTCAGAGGTATATGAAGCAGTAGATAATGACAAGGCATACGATATTATATATTTAGATTTCAGTAAAGCTTTCGACAGAGTCCCTCATGAGAGATTGATGAGAAAGGTTGAGGCACATGGAATAGGTGGGGCGTTGTTGGGATGGATTAGGTCATGGCTAATTGGTAGGAAACAGAGAGTCAGCATAAATGGTACCAAGTCAGAGTGGGGAGCAGTCAAAAGTGGTGTCCCCCAGGGATCGGTATTAGGTCCCCTGTTGTTTGTTATATACATAAATGACCTAGATTTAGGTATAACTAGTAGGATAAGTAAATTCGCAGACGATACTAAAATGGGGAGATCAATTGATTCAGATAGCGATATAGAGTGCCTCCAAATGGATCTAGATACCTTACATGAATGGTCAGTAAATTGGCAGATGAAGTTTAACATTGACAAATGCAAGGTATTAAAGATAGGGAAGATGCAAACAAATGTTAAATATAAACTAGCTAATTTAGAATTAGAAAATTCAGACTGCGAGAAAGATCTAGGTGTGTTTGTTAGCAATGATTTGAAGCCTAGAAAACAGTGTATAGGCGTTCGTAATAAGGCAAACAGGATTCTCGGGTTCATCTCTAGGAGTGTGAGTAACAGAACTGCTGATGTTATCTTAAAACTTTACTTGTCATTAGTGAGACCCCATATGGATTATGCTGTCCAATTTTGGTGTCCTTATTACAGAATGGACATAGATTCATTGGAGAGAGTACAGCGTAGAATGACAAAAATGATCCATAATATTAGAAATCTTCCGTATGAAGAAAGGTTGAAGAAATTAGGTTTACATTCGTTAGAGAGACGCAGAGTTAGAGGGGATATGATAGAGGTGTTCAAGTGGGTTAGTGGGATTAACAAAGGGGACATGACAAATGTACTAAAGCTCAGTGATAGCGAAAGAACTCGTACCAATGGTTTCAAATTAGATAAATTTCGTTTCAGAAAAGATATAGGCAAATATTGGTTTGGTAACAGAGTTGTAGATGGGTGGAATGGACTACCAAGTGCTATAGTGGGATCTAAAACTGTAGGGAGCTTTAAGATAAAATTGGATAAGCATATGGACGAGAAGGGTTGGGTGTGAAGGGGGATCAGCCGGGTTGGGCCAATCAGCGCTCTGCAGACCCCCATAATCCTGCGTTAATCTCTAACCGTTTTGGTAAGATGATCCTCAGGGTATTAGAGTGTTGAGCCTATAATTGGGCTTTGTAATTGATTTGGGGTTGTGTGGGACAGGGATCTGCCTTGCTTAGGCCAATCGGCTTTCTGCAGACTCCCATTTTCTTATGTTCTTATGTTCTTATGGTCAAGCTGCTATTATGAAAGACTATTTGCTGAGTCCGCCTTGATCAGAGATTGTATAAACACTATGAATCTAAATGATGGCCTTTACAAAATAGATAACATCCTGCTAAATCTCCTCAATGAAAATGATAAAATAAAAAGAGCTAGAAATAGATGTCCAGACCGTCAGATCATAGATTGAAACAGCTTGTAGTTTGGCATCTGACCCTTTATGTGAGGTCTATCCTCATAGTATTAGATTGTTAGGTACCTTATTAATACTATACACATGAGGTATGATCACTATGTATTTTCTTTGTGTTTTGTTTTGTTTTATAATAATTATTGTATATAATTATGTATGTTTATGTATGTATACAGTACATGTGTGTGTGTAAGTAGGTGTGTGTATGTATATGTGTGTTTATGTATAATTTATATATTGTACTGTGTAGCTGTGAGGGGGATTAGCCAGGTGTGGGCTATTCGGCCTTATAAGTAGGGTTGGGTATGGGTAGGATCTGCCTTGTGTGACCTTTCGGCTTTCTGCAGACTCCCACAATTTTTTGTTTCTTTTTCTATTTTTCTTATATATGTAATTATTATGTGTATGTATGTAATGTATATGTGTATACAGTATGCATGTATATGTGTATGTATATGTAATTATATGTATTTCTACAGGTATATGTATGTCTTAATATTTACATAAGTTACGATATCAGTTTGAAAGGGATCTGCAAGTTCATTGATGTGTATCAAATTGTATATATGATTAGATTGTATTGTTAGGCACATTTCAATGTATAATTATATGTACATATATTTTGTATATAAATTAATTATGTTCCTAAAAATATGGCAACATTCAGTAGGCTGGCAACACTTTTTGTATTTATATGCTAGTTAGCAAGTCACAGATGATTTAGGACGGGTGTTTAAGCCTCACTCTCCCCCTGTTTTCTTGTATTACCCTGAAGATGTCTTGAGAGAATAGACGAAAGATTGGTGTTCCATTGTTTCAATTTTCTTAGCGAGTTTTACTACATAATTTGATCACACGTATTTGTGATTTTACCTCCATATATATATATATATATATATATGTATTGAGTATTGTTCACATGTGTGGAGAGGTTCCTCTCACACCTCTCTCCTAGACAAAGTTGAAAGGAAGGCCTTTCGTATCATTAACTCCCGTCCACTCACCAACTCTCTGCAATCTCTCTCTCTCCGCCGCAATGTTGCATCTCTCTTGCTACTATAATAATCAGTGTTCCTCAGAGCTTTCCCAGTGTATACCACCTCCTTTACGTAGGGCACGTGGTACCCGTCTTGCAACTCAATCTCACCCTACTCTGTGCAACTCTCTAACCCAAGAGTGAAACATTACTCTCAAACTTTCTTCTACTCAACAGCTGAGCTCTGGAACTCTCTCCCAGAATCAGTCTTTCCCTCTTCCTATGACTTAAATTGCTTCAAACTCCGTGTGTCCAGGCATTTTGGCTCGAGCGTCCCTTGATTTTGGCCCTGTCACTCTTTCAACTATGGGGGAGGCACTCGCTATAGGCAGTTCTGCCTTTTGCCTCCCTCAATCACATAGAAAACAAAAAACAAATTACTGTATGTACAGTATATATATATATATATATATATATATTGTTACGAGGGCAGCCGAGACAACCAGATGCTTACATAGCCTAGCCCACAGCACCGTACTACCCTGCAACAGACACGCTCTTAATATCTGACTCAAACACCAAGACACACAGGTTCTCTAGGAAAAATGGTTATCTTCCTCTTTGCTTATTAAAGCAGTAACAAGGAGACACAAAAATATATATTGTCCCCGAGTCTATTCCATAGTGCGTGTAGTATGTAAGAGAACTTCTAAGGTTATTCTATACTGCACCAACATTACCTAACCATACCACTACTAGACTCCCAGAACACTCTGTATCATGCCCAATCGCTTAGGAATCGAGAACAATACAAAGCAAAAACCCATGGAAAGTCCAGTACAATAAACCTCTGTGCCAAGCCTATTATCCCTAGTCTATGTCCTAATAATACACCGAGTGGCTCCCTTCAGCACAGCACGGCGGTGGTGTTGTAAGGGATTAACAACTTTAATGACTTATCGCTTACAACGTCATCTGGGGTTAGCTCAATACATTTGAGTGCAATGGGGACAACCTCACCTAGTAACAGGCTCCACCCCTAGTCCCTGACTGCACCGAATGCATTGCTGCTAAAAACTAAACAAGGCCCAAGGGTTGATATCCTGAGGAAGATGGAAGCTGGCTCCCACCCAATAAAGAGATGGATAAGACCCGAGTCAAAGGATGCTGTGTGGTGGAGAAAGCTTAGCCTACCATATCACACACCCAGCAACCTCAGCTCTCAAAGGCCTGACAAAAACAGAGATAAACAGTCCAGCCACCCAATCCCCCCAGTGATATCAACCATGAATAATATGCACATATAATAATGGTGAAACAATGCAGCAGAATAAGGAAACAGAAATAAGAAACCAGTGTAGAGACTTATACACTAAGATTGCCAAAGAAGCATGAATGCAGTGATCAATATTAAACTAAATAGGTTAAAACAAAACAATATGCTCAATATGACTCTAGCCCCTGCTATGCTCCGATCAACTAAGAAACAAAATAGACAAATGCGGTATTTAAGGGAAACGAAAGAAGCAAGCCTAGCCAATACCAAACAGTGATGTTGACAGAGCGAGAGGTGAAACTGGAGTGAGGCAGCTAGTGTGGCCGTGAGTCGAGCTAGGGGCCCTGTGTGGCAAGCAAGGGCTCCAGGCGTCGCAAGAACACTTAATTATCTTAGGTAGCCTGCACTCTCATTAACTTCACAAAAGTAACAAATAAACATAAGGCATCATTGTGTAAACTTATGATAAACGAAATAATCCCCAAGGGCTGAACAAAAGAAGTAATTATACTCGTGGTAACAATAACAATGTTCCCATAGGCGCAACCCTGACGAGACAAAGGCAGACCACGAGGCAAGGCCCCTAGCCTCTCCACAGGCCACATGAGGTATCATAACACACATACAACAGAACTGGGGTATAAGTTCGGCAGGATGTGACACCCTCACACCCAGGGGGAGTCTGTTGGTGCATCTTGAAACAACAGACTGCTCGTACTTCAATAACACTACGACATACACAACTACATTTTTTTGTTTGTATTTTTATAGTTTTTATATTTTTGTATTTAAATATTTTCTTCTATACAGAAACACAGCAACTCCTACTTTACGACCCTACGCTGGGCTACATACGGCAACCAACAAGCACCAGACGTAAACATGCTACTCAAACCAAAGTATGAGGCTACACCAACACTGACTGAACGGCGAGGGATCTCCTTAAAACATACCCTCTCGTGACAAACAATCAGCCATAACCTTATCAGTGCCCTTAACATGCCACACATCCAAACTGTGTTCCGGCAGCAAAACAACACCTGACACTGATAAACTGCCCTGTCCATCACAAGACTGTCACTTCTCTTCACTCTCTCCGGCAACTGGACCTGCCAATAACCTTTCACTAATTCCACCTTAGTGATAAACAAGGCAGCCCCGATGCGGTCTATGGGGTCGTCAACTCTGGGTAATGGATAGTCGTCTGTCAGGGATAATGCACCAACACTACTGCAATCAACACAAAAACAGATCTTGCCACTCAACTCAGGTTGCAAAGTCACTGGCAAAGACCACGCATGATATCCCTTATCTCTCAGACCCTTCTCCAATATGTAGTCCAGCTCTGCGTTTAAGACAGGCTGTCGAGCAGGATTTATACGGTAGGGAGCCATCTTGAGCTTTGCACTATCTCCAGCCTCTATGTCGGGTGCCACCCCGGACATCAGGCCTGGAGAATCAACAAACATGCGGAAGTACTGCCACAGCCTAGTAAACAACTTCTTCTTGGCGCTTAGGAACAAGAGGTTGCAACTTATCTCGAAGAACAACATTCTTATTGCCCTCCCACAACCCTGCCGGGACCGCAGCCTCTAAACTATAATCTCCCTCCTTCTCCACCTCCGTCCCTAATACAGCCAGGTCATAAGAGGAACAACCTGTACCACCTGTGCAGTCACTCCCACAGTTCATAAGTGCTATGGCTTCCCCGCCGATACCGTACATGCGTACCCCTGCATTCCTTGCGGCTACACCTGCCTGCGGAGCATCACCGCCTTCAGCGCCACGGCCAGATGCAGTCGGTCTATGGTAGGGCTGTTGCATTTTAATAGGGCAGCATTGGGAGGCTATGCGACGGTCAGGCGTATCTATTACATAGTTAACCTCACCAATCTGCAAATGTCCTGATACTGACCACCACCCTTAGTAGCCATGGGTCGACCCTGAACTGACAACCATGCCAAAGCCTCGTCGCCCACCTTGAACACCCTAGATTTAGCCTGTTTGTCACAATGGCCTCTTGTCTTTGTGTTCATGCTGCTAACCGGGATAGCCTCCGGGTATCTAGTGGTAGTATCAATTAAAGTGTGCAAGTATTTATCTCCCGAACTGGTGGGTAATAAGGGGCGAACCATGTCGACTATGACGGTTCTACTGCAGGTGTAGGGATCAAAGGTGCCATGGGTATTCCTGGGTGGGGTTCTCCAACTACCTTACCAATATGACACATCAAAAAAGAAGCCACCGATGCATGCATATTATGTCACCAAAAATGAGAATGTAGCCTATTAGTAGTCTCACATACCCCTAAATGACCCGCCAGTGGTGCCACCTGCGTTAGCCTAACCAGCCCTTCCCGGAACTGGGCAGGCAACACTAACTGCTCCTCCCCCAAACCTGAGTTCGTATCCGGCTTCCACTGCCGATACAACAATGCCCCCTTTACAACAAATTTCTCTGCTTGACCGTTCTTCCCACCAGTCATACCAACCTTCTTAAACAGGGCGCCCAGACTGGGGTCCTCTTGCTGCAACTTGCTCAGTTTGTTTCTAGGTAACTCCATCAAGGCAGTTACCTCTGACCTCTCAAAAATATCAGAAGGTTGAGTCGGTTTCACAATGTCAGACTCCTCGTCCGGCACTAGGTCACCTCTACTGGTCTCGGTAGCCTCACTGGGGTCAGCCAAGCCCACAGCTGTCTCCGGACCAGTGTCATCTAGTAGTGCATCAAGGGATGGCCCGCACTCATGGCTGTTGGCCCCCGCATCCACTAAATCATCCACCTGTTGTGCCAAAGGTGCCACTGATTGGGTCACTGCACGAACAGGGTAGATAGAGTCCATGTTATTTTCTTGCAAACAACCACCACCAGTGGGCACAAAAACAGCCTCAGCGACGACTATAGGAGGCGGGAAAACTAATCCCCTGCGAAGTCAGTCCCGAGCAAAAAGTCCACCCTCTCAACTGGCAGAGTTATCCACCATAGCCACCTTACACTCGGCAGTCAAAAGTGGGCACTCTAGGGTCACCGGGACTAAATCACAGAGTTGTTCACTGTTGATTCCCCTGCACATTACAAACTCTCCCGTGCTAATAGGTCCCCCTGTCAGGTTGCGACACATGGATTGTTGCGCACCAATATCCCTAAACACCTTGACAGGGTAAGTCTGCTCCCCAACCCGTACAAATCCATCATGTATGAATGGCCGACACCACTCAGGGGAAGTCTGGTTATGCTCAGGTGGTGATACCATCTGGGGCGGAAAAGTGCTTACTACCCTGCTTCGCGCTGGCCAACACTGCCCCCCAAACTCACCAGTACCTGGCTTGCCTTTCACAGGCACCTCCCCTAATGTCACCACCAACTGGACAGCCTTGGGTTCCTGGGTAGCTCTCCACTTAGCACACTGAGGTTTAACATGACCCACTTGCTTGCAAAAATAATATATCGCTTTCGAAAAAGCTCTCTGGTATGCCTCATTTGTGGTAACTTTGGGTGATGAGGGACGAGCGGATACCATGGCTGCTTGGTGCACAGGTCGGTCTCTCCTGTCACCAACACCGCTCCCCATACAACTGCCATGCCGGGCTAGTGCAAAGTCATCAGCCCAAACTGCTGCTTCCCTTATTGATTTAAACCGCTTTACTTTTAATTTTTCCCCAATGTCCTTTTCAACTATGCTGGCAAACTGCTCCATCAACCAAACCTCACACGCCGCCTCAAAAGTACCAGCCGACTCTGAATGCAGCCACTTAGCTAGAGTATCGCGCAGGTACATGGCACATTCCACGTGCGAGTCCCCCTGCTGCTTCCGAGCCCCCCTGAAGGCCAACCTGTAAGCCTCGGGATGCAGCTCGTAGGCTTTTAACATAGCCTCTTTAAGTACATCATACTCTAGCTCCTGCACTTCTAGGCGATCGTATGCATCAAGAGCTTTGCCTTTTAAAACATTAGACGCCAACACTGCCTCGGCCACTGACACTCGTGGGCCCTCTTCTCAAAACGCAAGAACCACTCTGGGACCTTGAGTTCATCGAAGGCCGGCACGAGTTTCAGCCGTCGAGACAACAACACCTCTTCTGCCTCCTCCTTAGATGTATGACCAGCACTATTCCCTTGTCGTCCTTGCCCACTGGTTTCCAACTTCGTCTTCTCCAAATCTACCTCCTTATCTCTCTGTCTCTCTTCTCTCACTGCCTGCATTCTCTTCTCCTCTAACTCCATCTTCCTCAATGCAAGCTCTCTATCTTTCTCTCTCTGTCTCTTCTCTTTCTCTATTTCTCTCTTCTCTTTCTCTATTTCTCTCTTCCCCTTCTCTATCTCTCTCTCTCTCTGTTCCAACTCCATTCTCTTGAGCTGCAACTCAACCACTGGACTCCTTCTCGAACCTATCGGGGTTATAGGAGGAAACTGGGCATAAGGGGGAACATTGTGCTGAGCACCCACCGTATGAGGGACATCGAAATGCTGGGGCGTGGCCAACGACACATGGGGGGAAGAAGGAGGATACTGAGGATTGCTAGCATAACTCGAAACAAATGTACTGGCCATAGGGGCATAAACATAGCCCTGTGAAAATGAAGGGGCCGTACTGATAGGGTTAAATGCTGACTGTGGAAGCGTGGTGGCAGGTGCTGTGGTAATAGTAGGAGACTGCCTACATGCATTCTCTCCTTGCTCTGGAGTTGTTGCTCCACTCCGGTCCCCAGCAGAGTGGTAGCCATCATCCACGACACAAGTACTAGCTTCCTGAAGACCACTCTGTTGTGCAACTAGCTTAGACACCTCTTGAACTAACTCTGCCTTAGCCATACCACTGCACCTCCAACCATGCCTCTCCAACACATGTCTTAATTCATCGCTACTCCTGCTAGCAAACTCTTCTTGACTAGGTTGGGTTGTAATAAACTGCAAAACGTCCTCCTTCCCCACAATATGAACAGGAACGTAATCAACATGCGACATCTTAGCAATAGTTGTGGACACGGGTTAATGAAATAAGAGTAATATGTCCGTAGACTTTCAACTACAAGAAAAATTACTGACAATCTAAATATAATTGCTTCACACCACAAGAACTCTATACTATCACACTATCCTGGGCTGAGGTCGCCACTATTACGAGGGCAGCCGAGACAACCAGATGCTTACATAGCCTAGCCCACAGCACCGTACTACCCTGCAACAGACACGCTCTTAACCCTCTCCGACATATGACGCGATTTTGAGCCGATTAGGGATACTTTAAAGCCTTTGTTACCATCAGGGGTATTTAGAAACCTTTAGTTTAGTTACTTCAACCTCTGCAGTTGTCTTTGAGTTAGCTGTGGGCAGAAAACTAACTTTGGAGAGGTAATTATAAGAGTGAGAGAACTCTATTTCTTATTGCTAATCTGGCAACTTCTGCGTCATGAGAGTCTGAAGGGGTTAATATCTGACTCAAACACCAAGACACGCAGGTTCTCTAGGAAAAATGGTTATCTTCCTCTTTGCTTATTAAAGCAGTAACAAGGAGACACAAAAATATCTATTGTCCCCGAGTCTATTCCATAGTGCGTGTAGTATGCAAGAGAACTTCTAAGGTTATTCTATACTGCACCAACATTACCGAACCATACCACTACTAGACTCCCAGAACACTCTGTATTATGCCCAATCGCTTAGGAATTGAGAACAATACAAAGCAAAAACCCATGGAAAGTCCAGTACAATAAACCTCTGTGCCAAGCCTATTATCCCTAGCCTATGTCCTAATAATACACCGAGTGGCTCTCTTCAGCACAGCACGGCGGTGGTGTTGTAAGGGATAAACAACTTTAATGACTTATCGCTTACAACAACATCTGGGGTTAGCTCAATACATTTGAGTGCAATGGGGACAACCTCACCTAGTAACAGGCTCCACCCCTAGTCCCTGACTGCACCGAATGCATTGCTGCTAAAAACTAAACAAGGCCCAAGGATTGATATCCTGGGGAAGTTGGAAGCTGGCTGCCACCCAATAAGGGGTTGGATAAGACCCGAGTCAAAGGATGCTGTGTGGTGGAGAAAGCTTAGCCTACCATATCACACACCCAGCAACCTCAGCTCTCAAAGGCCTGACAAAAACAGAGATAAACAGTCCAGCCACCCAATCCCCACAGTGATATCAACCATGAATAATATGCACATATAATAATGGTGAAACAATGCAGCAGAATAAGGAAACAAAATAGGAAACCAGTGTAGAAGCTTATACACTAAGATTGCCAAAGAAGCATGAATGCAGTGATCAATATTAAACTAAATAGGTTAAAACAAAACAATATGCTCAATATGACTCCAGCCCCTGCTATGCTCCGATCAACTAAGAAACAAAATAGACAAATGCAGTATTTAAGGGAAACGGAAGAAGCAAGCCTAGCCAACACCAAACAGTGATGTTGACAGAGCGAGAGGTGAAACTGGAGTGAGGCAGCTAGTGTGGCTGCGAGAGTCCGAGCTAGGGGGGGCCCCGTGTGGCAAGGAATAGGGCTCCAGATGTCGCAAGAACACTTAATTATCTCAGGTAGCCTGCACTCTCATTAACTTCACAAAAGTAACAAATACACATAAGGCATCATTGTGTAAACTTATGATGAACGAAATAATCCCCCAAGGGCTGAACAAAAGAAGTAATTATATTCGTGGCAACAATAACAATGTTCCCATAGGCGCAACCCTGACGAGACAAAAGCGGACCACGAGGCAAGGCCCCTAGCCTCTCCACAGGCCACATGAGGTATCATAACACACATACAACAGAACTGGGGTATAAGTTCGGCAGGATGTGACAATATATATACAGTATATATATATATATATATATATATATATATATATACCGGTATATATATATATATATATATATAATATATACGGTATATATATATATATATGTTTCTAGTCTCTCAGTGGGGATCGAACCATCGACCATCAGAACGATAGCCGACGCTTTAGTCAATTACACCACAGCAGTCTAAAAGACACTCAGCCAAATTAAATCAATTTCAACCCGAGTTGCGTCGGGACACTCAAAAATCCGTGTATGGTATTCTGAAAATATGGATCCTACAACTAGGTTTGAATTGAAATATATTCGGCTAGTGGGTTTCCCTTCTCCCTAACATAAATAGGATAGAAGGCTGAGTGTCTTTTAGACTGCCGTGGTGTAATTGACTAAAGCGTCGGCTATCGTTCTGATGGTCGATGGTTCGATCCCCACTGAGAGACTAGAACATTTAGTGGCTCACGTGTATTTGTGATATATTCTCAATATATATATATATATATATAATTATATATATATATATATATAATTATATATATATATATATATATATACCGGTATAATATATATATATATATATATATATACACATTTTAGTTTCCACCTGCTGATTCTTCTAAAACTTGTGTAGTATCAATATACCGACCTTTTAATCTGTATATAGCTATACAAAGTAATCGTGTCGGAAATAGTGATTGGAATCGTACTTTTGTAAACATTTATCCTGCTACAGTGTTGGAGTGGATGGCCGGCTTTCAAAGGTAAATGTTAACACTTTCACTACCGAACCGTCCTTTTAACTTTATTCTGGCTACTATTAGACGATTGTCTGGAGCTGAAAAAGGGCCTCCAGCAATTAACAGGTTTCGAACTACTTCACTTAACCGTTTTTACTACCACAGATCCTTCTTAAGCTGCACAAAATCGTCTAAATATAGCTATAATAAAATGAAAATGACGCCGCCGGTACAGAAGGGGTTAAGGGGAAAAATAGTTTGTTAGAAAAACATTTCAGTGAGTGAGTGAAACATTCCGACATCCGGGAGGAGACTATGCTGTTTTCTTTATCACCATGGTTTAAGAGTCGCTTTTCTGGTCCCCCTTCTTCCTCATGTTTAACCTGAATAGTTTTCAGATTGTATCACGTTCGGCCCATTAGTTTGACAATTTTAAGACCTTTCGCTCCATTTCTTTGTCAATATTAAGGATTTTCGTATCATTTAGGTGTCAAATTTTTCCTGGCGAGCGATAGCACGCCTGAAATCTAAAAGGAACCGGCCTTCGGTCGGATTTATGACGTTTATCCCCATACAGGTGTCGATTTTTTTCCTGGCGAGCGGTAACGAGCCAGCATATTTAACAAAACAAATTGACAGCAGGCTAAATTTGTACATTTTCCGATAGAGAAATATCTCCGGCGTAGCCGGATTTCTCCATACAATGCTGGCTCGCTATCGCTTGCCAGGAACAAATCGACACCTGGATGGGGATAAGCGTCTTAATACAGTAGGCTGAATGGGACCGAATGGATACAAGCCAGAGAGAGAGAGAGAGAGAGAGAGAGAGAGAGAGAGAGAGAGAGAAGTTGAGAAATAAAGCAGGTGACCCTCCTTTAGGAATAGTTGTACATATTTGTGTTGTTGTTCATAATGTTCCGTTAAGGGGGCGACCTGCTTTGGTTCTCTCCTTTTCTCTTTTTCTTTGGCTTGTATCCATTCGGCCACATAAAGCCTACTGTTTTAAGACGTTTATTCCCATCCAGGTGTTGATTTATTCCTAGCGAGCGATAGCGAGCCAGCATTGTATGGAGAAATCCGGAGACATTTTTCTATCGAAAAATGTACAAATTTTGCCTGCTGACAAAAACATTAAAAATATGAGAGAGGGAGAGAGAGAACAACAACGAGGTGGCCCCCCTTAAGGAATAGTTTTACATATTTCTGTTTCTGTTTATAGTGTTCCGGTAATGTGTAAATATAACTGGATGAAGTTGACAATGAATTAGAGTTTGTGTTGAATGATTAGTTAACATTTGGCAACATTATTTCGGAGCATTATAATTAGACAAAAAATATTCATATTCAGTTAGTAAAATATATTAAATACACACACAATACATTCTATAGATTGTGTATATCAATATTATCTAAAGCGATAATAAAGTAAAGGAGTTCCTAGAGATTAAGTATACATATATGAATTTCTATATTCTATCTTAGAGTCAAATATATACTGTATATATATATATATATATATATATATATATATATATATATATATATATATATATATATATATATATATATAAATATATATATATGTTAGTAAAGCCAGTTAATACATTTTCTTTAATACATACGAGGTTGAAATAAATGGCAATTTCTGCATTGGAAATTTTATTATTCAAAGTTTCCAGGTCTCTGATGAGTTTTCGCTGGGTGGCAGAAAGTAGATGAATGAGATGAGCAAAATTCATGGTGGTACAGGGTTACATTAATGTACATGATGATACAGGATATACGACACGTTTCACTGGACAACCAGCATTATCAAGTAAGGATAGAATGATATAAAAGGTAAACAGGAAGGGTATATATATAACTCTGGACCTTCAGATCCTTCCTTCTGCCAAAAGGCACTTTCCTATTGGACCTAACGCCCCCACTCACCCCCCGGTACCCTTGACGCAGCCCCCTGCGCTACCTCCTTCAGCTTCATCTTCTGCCGGCGCCACACGTACTACGCAACTTATGCCACGCCCCTCGACACGCAGCCAATCAGCTTCGACCCCGCCAACCGACCACCACCTTCCCGCATCCAGTGCGCATGCATGAAGCGGTTCTCGCTTTCTCACTCCTAGAATACCCCTCCACCAATAGCAGACTTTTGCCCCCTGATTTTCGCCTCCTCTGATCCTCTACCCTCTATATATACCCTTCCTGTTTACCTTTTATATCATTCTATCCTTACTTGATAATGCTGGTTGTCCACTATGTCCAGTGAAACGCATTGTATAACTTGTATCATCATGTACATTAATGTAACCCTGTACCACCATGAATTTTGCTCATCTCATTCATCTACTTCCTGCCACCCAGCGAAAACTCATCAGAGACCTGGAAACTTTGAATAATAAAATTTCCAACGCAGAAATTGCCATTTCTTTCAACCTCGTATATATATAATATTATGCCGGATTTAAGGAAGATAAGTTTACTCTGGGCTACCTAAGACTGAAAAGGTCCGCTCATATACATGTCAATTAATAATAATAATACCGAGAGTGTAACTCACTATTAAATCCCCATAGAATATTGCAGTTAGGCAAAGTAGAAATGTCGATGGAGGTGCTGACGGATGGTAGGCAAATGGCTACTATTCGAACACCATTGGTTGTTTACCTCAATGTGACCACATGGGTGCACCTGAACAAATAAAGAAAATATAAGGTTGAAGACAGTTAAATCATGATAATAAGGCTTAGCTGTCGGTCGGTCTGTCTGTTGGATGAAGTTGAGTTTAACCCGTTGAGCCCCGGCTAGTTATAATATTTTGTTCACCCCAGTCCCAAGCCATTTTCACTTATTTTTTTTTGTTTGCTAAAATGGAAGACAAGGATGAGAAATGAAAAAAAAAAAAAAAAATCACCTCTGACATTTGTTTTTTTTGGGGGGGGGGGAGCCTCAAAAAAATTTGTTGAGCCAAAATGGAAGAGAATGGTGAGAAATGAAGACCAAAATAAAAAAAAAACTCATTTCGGTCATTTGGGGGGCGGGGGGGGGGGGGTTTCAATAGTTCGTCTCCCCCGCATGACCACCCGCCCGGGAGCACTAGGGTAAAAACTGAGTATGGCATTGTACGGCATACATCCTAAGGAGTATCTCACATAAATCTCAAGCCTCTAGCTCCCATACGACCGGAGTAATGAAGGTTCAAAGTGGCGGTGAACTAGGGGTGTAAACTATCCCCACTAAGCCCACCACCACCAGCCGCGCGGCTGTCTCGGCCCGCTCACACCTACTGGCCCGGCTCCCACACACACTACGGTACCTCCCCCTCCTATTCTCCCGCCATTTCCTACCTTACGAGCCACGTAAGTGTTTTTTATATGTCGGACGCACGTGATGCGTCGCTGGGAGTTGGTGATCAAAGACTGCCGACGCAACACGTGCGACGCTGGGTCTCACCGGGTTAAGTTAATGATGAGAGCTGGATAAAACCGGAACCAGGTCGCGGCGAACTAAGGAGTGGAGATGTTGTCTCCATGGTAGACTAAGGAGCTCTGGCGCGGTGTGCCACAATCTGAGATGTCATCGTCTTACGCTACGAATCTAGCGGCTACTGCTAATTTTGTAGCGGATATCTAGCGGTAAATATCGCACCGCTTTTATAATATTACGGCACGGTTTATATGATAAATCATATATGCATTCCTAAAGACACTTAAATACTATACTTTCGTATAATAGGCCTTATTTAACTTATTAAGCTTACATACTGTACAAACTGTATTTAGGGTATGATACATAGAAAATGTAGGTTATACCACTGACTATCGTGAATCCACGATACACTCCCCCCCCCAAACACAATACCTGAACCACACCTTATATCTAGAGTTGCTCAGAAGCAATCTTGTGTCGCCACATATCAACGGCGCCACGAGGTGCGCGTCTGGGTCTAGTCCCGATCCGAGGCGGATCCCCAACGGGTTGTGGTGGATCGACTAAATTAGCGTCCTCGGACCCAGCATCATCAGGTGGAGCTTCTTCATGTGTAGAAGAGCCAAGCTCCATAGCGTACAGTCGTGCGACCGGACGAATTGTAGTCCCAGTAGGTGTCTTGAGCAGCGCCCCTCGCCCTACTGAGCCCTTGCCCTCGTACACCTCCACTACGCGGCCCAACTTCCAATACAATCTAGGACTACCATCATGGATGAACACTATCTCGCCTACAGAGGGTGCTGATGGTTTACCAGCAGTCTTAGTTGCCCTCTCACGTAGTACCAATAAGTAGTCATTCACCCATCTCTTTTTAAAATCACCTATAACCCCAGAAATATACTGGTACCGTCGTGACACCGCAGCCTCGGTGAACATCGAAGGGTCCTCTAACTCTGCCTGTGACTGCAAGTCAGTAGGAAATGCAGTCAACGGCTTGCCGTAGAGCAAATGCGCTGGTGTTAGTGGCAGTGGTTCTTGCAGGTCGGTATATACATAAGTGAGAGGACGATCGTTAACAACCGCCTCGACTTCAGTGAGCACAGTTACTAGTTCGCTCCTTTTTTACAAGGCGCGTCCTGCAACCGCCCATAAGCCTGACTTCACGATGCCTACACACCGTTCCCACATTCCACCAAACCACGGCGCTTTGACTGGTATGAATTTCCACTTGCACTTCTGCTCTCCCAAGTAAGCAACAAATGTTGGATCATCGCTAATATCTTTCAAGTACCTGGAAGCTTGAAGAAAAGTGGGAGCATTGTCGCTAAGAATCAAATGAGGGAAGGAACGACGTGCACAAAATCTCCTGAATGCCAGCATAAACTCTTCACAAGACATATTGTCACAGAGTTCTAAATGTATTGCACGTGAAGTGTCACAAGTAAATAGCAACACATAAACCTTGCCCAGTTCCCTAGTTCTCAGTGCGCCGGTATAGTCTAGTCCTGTAACTCTGAAGGGTTCTAGATGATTAACGCTGCAAAGGTGGAGCAGGTCCAGTGGTAAATGGTCTTCCTTTTAGTCTACGGCACACCACACACCTTTTGACTATTCGTCGAACTACCTGTCGAACTCTGGGTATCCACCAGTTGAGACGCAATTTAGAAATAACGTGGTGGACCCCGTAGTGCATTACTTCCTCGTGTGTGCGTTGTACCAGTAGATTGGTGACATGGTGTGTTGCAGGCATCAGGATAGGATTGTTGGCACAGTCGTCTACACCTGACACTTTAGACGTCCCTCACATCTAATAATGTCATTCTTCAGGTGTAGCCTTAGTTGACGCACAATGTTAGGCATTTTAATCTTACCTGAACTTCTCATGGACTCTAATTCCTGACTGAAGGATTCCCTTTGAACCCATCTAATTAGTGTTACCTCAGCTGCTTTTATTTCTACTGTATTTAAGCTTTGACCCAGATTGCAGAGTCGTCCTTGTAGTCTGGCCATTATGTTGGTGATATAACGCAACACCCAAGCTACGACCCTGACTAATTTATTGTACCCACCGATCCTTACCCCCTCTAACATAGGACTCGGTGTTGATGTCGGTTGAATGACAGCTGTCACCGAATCTAAAGGCAAAGCTAACTCAACCTCGGCATTCCATACAGCCCAATTCCCTTCGTGGAGCAGCCAATTTGGGCCTTGCCACCACAGGTCGGACTTAATCAACTTGGACGCCGTTACTCCCCTACTTACTAAGTCACTGGGGTTGTCCTTGGTTGGTACATAATGATAAAAGGCGTTTGGTAGTAGGGATCGTATTTCATCCACCCTATTGCGCACATAGACGGGCAATGTCCTTTGACTATGCACCCAGCTTAGTGCAATTTGGCTATCGCACCATACGTGTACCGCCCTTAGTTGCAGTTCCTTATCGTATGAAGTGCGTACATGATTAACCAAACGTCCCAATAGCAGCATGGCAGTTAGTTCCAATTTGGGAATCGTGATCCCCTTTACCGGTGCAACATTAGCCCGGGCGGTTAGTAAATTAACCCCAAACGAGGTAACACAATAAATAGCTACTCCATACGCTGTGGCACTCGCATCACAGAATGCATGTAAAGACATGGGTCCAAATGCGGCCACTTGGTGCGGTAACTCTAATGTACATAGGGTGTTATAATCTTCTAGTAAGGACCTACCCTGTTCAATAAGATCATCTGGTAAATTTTCGTCCCACCCCACGTTGCGTCTCCATATTTCTTGTATTAGAATCCTAGCTCTGATGGTAACAGGTAATGCTAAACCTAAAGGATAAAAAAATTGCGCGACTTTACTTAACAGACTACGTTTTGTGTGCGTCCCTGTCTGTTTAGTATAATCTCTGTTCCGGTACATCAGCATGTCTTTCCCTGGTTGCCATATCATCCCCAAGATTCTGGCATATTCTTGGTTATCAGAAGCTACCCCATCTATTATTAGACCATCCCGAAGCAACACAGAATTTGAAACCCACTCGCGGAGAAACAGATGAGCCTCAGTGAACAACCTACTAGCCTGCCTATAGTTTGCGACTAGTTCCTTTTCACTATCACTAGACCCCTGTAAATTGTCTATGTATAATCCGCGAGCGAGTTCAGTCGTGTCTTCTTCAGAATCATCAAGATGTTTTTTAATGGTCGCGTTTAATAAAAATTGCGAACATGTAGCGCCAAACAAGACTACCTTAAACCGATAGGCTACTATGGGACTCTCTGGGTCGTCGATGTTTTTGAACCAAAGGAACTGGGTGACGTCTCAATCCCCCTTCTGCAATTTCACCATCAAGAAGGCCTTTTCTATATTGCTGGTGAATGCGTAATGTCCCCGTCTAAAGCGCAGTAATTGCTGCGATAGGTCCGACACCATGGAAGGGCCAGTCAATAGACAATCATTTAGACTGGGACTATGGCCTAAGTGGGCTGAGCAGTCATATACCACTCGGATGGGAGTGGTTACACTGTCCTTCTTCACCCCATGATGTGCGAGGTAATGGACTTTCCCGGTACTCCCTGGTTCATCCACATCGATGACCTCGATAAACCCTCGGTTGAGATAATTTTTAAAAACCTCGTCATAAGCCTTGTAGGTGGTAGGTTCTTGGGTTAGTTTCCGCTGCAAGGCGCGTAACCTACCCAACGCTAAACCATAATTGGTTGGCAAACTGATATTCTCATGTTTCCAGGGTAGACAAACTTCGAATTGTTTTTCCGTGGTCAAGTAACGCACAGATTCCGAGAACTTCTCTATCGCGAATTTTGATTCCTGGTCATTCCCCACAGGTTTAATTCCTATGTGGTCTAGTTTCCACAGTCTTTCTATATTGAACTCGGCAGCTAATTTTGGGTCCTCAATGTGAGTATCATCTTCGGTGAACTCTTCCGCCGCGGTTGTGCTCATCCTCAACACGGATACCGTGTCAACCAGAACATTTGACTGGGTAGTTTGGACTGTACCGCTCATGCAGTAGCCAAACTTAGTGGGGATCAAGATTACTTCTCTCTCTCTTTTCAACCTTATTTAGCGGGGCCCGACTTAAGTCCGTATCGAGAAAATTGGACTATATGGCGGGGCCCGACTTAAGTCCGTGGGCGTATTCCCGCCCTAATTTAGGTGGAAAGCGAAACCTGGTGGTCAGGCGGTGTACTACAAGGTCCCACCCACACATCCCCACTGCGTGACCATGACTCGGTAACCCTCAAGCAGCCGTAATGGAAGGTCAAGATTTGCCCGTGTCCGATTCGGTGGCCGCCACCCCTAGTGCGTCGCGCCACCCTACTCATCACGCCCAGCTCACCGCCCAGGACCTAGATATCATGATGAAATCTTCAGAACTTTCTAATAGGCTGTTGAATGACACCATGGAAATCTGGGTGAGAGTTTTGATAGTGTGGATGACTCGGAAGACGAAAATATGCCGATCATAGGCTTTCACCCCAAGCATAATTTGCGTGTCGCAAATGTTGTGGTTGATGTTGCACAGGACGTTGAGCAAAATGGAGACGTTCCTGACGAAGAACATACTGGTGTGGGTATTGGTAAGTACAATTTACATTTTATAATTGCTTGAAAGTTTGATTGCAAGCATTTTATAGCGTATTATTTCAGGCGTTCGGTAAATTTCTCACGATAACCAGGGTGTACGGTACATTTCTCACGATAATACAAGCAACAACGAAGCTTGGCGAAGATTGTGGTCTACAATATGCCTTTTTATAATTGCACGTGACCTTGTAATTGCTTGAAAGTTTGATTGCAAGCATTTTATAGCGTATTATTTTCAGGCGTCCGGTACATTTCTCACGATAACCACGGTGTACGGTACATTTCTCACGATAATACAAGCAACAACGAAGCATGGCGAAGATTGTGGTCTACAATATACCTTTTTATAATTGCATGTGACCTTGTAATTGCATGAAAGTTTGATTGCAAGCATTTTATAGCGTATTATTTCAGGCGTTCGGTACATTTCTCACGCTAACCAGGGTGTACGGTACATTTCTCACGATAATACAAGCAACAACGAAGCTTGGCGAAGATTGTGGTCTACAATATACCTTTTTATAATTGCATGTGACCTTGAAATTGATTGAGAGTTTGATTGCAAGCATTTTATTTGCGTATTATTTCAGGCGTTCGGTACATTTCTTACGGTAACCAGGGTGTACGGTACATTGCATGTGACCTTGAAATTGCTTGAGAGTTTGATTGCAAGCATTTTATTTGCGTATTATATCAGGCGTTCGGTATGTGACCTTGAAATTGCTTGAGAGTTTGATTGCAAGCATTTTATTTGCGCATTATTTCAGGCGTTCGGTATATTTCTTACGGTAATACAAACAACGAAAGATTGAATATTTGTGCTTGGCATTATATGATTGTGGGGAACATATGTACCGTATATATTATTTTATCATATATATGATACATATGTAAAATAGTTATATTATCACGACACTCTCTCTCTCTGTCTCTTCCTCTCTGGGTCTACCTATACATTTATAATTGCATGTGACCTTGAAATTGCTTGAGAGTTTGATTGCAAGCATTTTATTTGCGTATTATTTCAGGCGAGCGAGCCAGAGAGAGAGAGAGAGAGAGACAGACAGACAGACAGGAGGAGTGAGAGAGATTAGAGAAAATAATAATGAGAATTACATATACGGATGAGGAAGAGAGAAAGGGAGAGACAGAGACAGAGTGCGCGAGAGAGGGAAAGCGAGCGAGCCAGAGAGAGAGAGAGAGAGAGACAGACAGACAGACAGGAGGAGTGAGAGAGAGAATACAGAGAAAACAGAAATAAGGAGAAATAAGAGAAAAATAAGACCGATTACCGAAGGAATAGTAGACGCGCGGGAGGCCGAAGTCAGGGCAAAGCGAACGCATCCGAACGCGCCCGGGAAATAGAACAAAAAGTACCTCCTCTTCCTCACCTCTTCCCACTCTCCACACTCGCTCATAACATCCAGAATAGACTTATATGGGGAGACGAAGAGTTGCTCTTTTCAAAAATGACCGTTTCGTTCGCATTGGAACCATAGTAACGGCGCTAGGGCGAGTGAAAGTGAGCAAATATTTCGGGATTATGCCCGCTGGGCGGCACGGTGTAAAATACCTTACCACCTGCTCTTTGAGTGTTATAACCAGGGTGTACTACATCATAATAATAATCTGCTCCTAACAGTATGTGCACCTCCTTCAAGTCACCTACGGGATCAGACAGGTAAATACCTTTCCTACGAAGTGCATGCTCTACTTTGTTAATTCCTACAGATTGATAGTCTGGGAGTTCATCTACCACTACACACTGTAAGAAGTGTTTCTTCTTACGGTAGAAGTAAGCAACTTCAACAACTTCGTAGTCTCTACTGTCGGTCACTCCTGTAAAACCTTGCAACCTAAGGGCCTCACTACCTACTACACGGTATTTTAGACCGTCCAGCACCGATCTCTTTATAAAGGATCGTTGTGAGCCCTGGTCTAGGAGTAGCCGACAGACTTGTCTCCTGCCATAACCCTCTATGGGTATCTTGATTGTGGGTAAAATGGTGGTGTCCTTCCTACTGCCTAGCATTAGTGTTGCAGTACCCCCTACTTTTTCCTCCTTGACTGGACTACCTGTGGGGCATAACTTGTCAAAGTGATGACTTTCACAGTTGCGACAGGGCTTCAAATAGGAAGCAGTACACTTACCATGCGTACCATGGTCCTTACTTAGACAACCCTTGCACAATTTTAGCTTCCTTGCTTGAGCTAATTTGGCTTCATTGGTTTGATATTTGGTACAGCTTAGCAATTTATGCTTGAGATTGTTGCATAGCCTACATGACATTTGTGGTTTCTTTCGTGACTCTTCAACCTTCCCTTTAGAACCTACCATCATATTAATTGAACCCCTTGCTGTTGTCCCTTCTGACCCACCCACCGTCCTACCATTGTTCAATTGTATGTTGCTAATCTCCTTGTTAAATGCCTCTTTGAACTCCTCCAAGTTAAAGGTACGAACCTTATCTAGAGTAGCTACAGGTAATTTCTGTCTCAAGATTATGACTAGCATTTTGTGTGAAGTTACACCTAATGCTTCTAATGACCTTGTGTGACACTCCATATCTGCCCTGAATTTTGTCAGTTCATCGACCCTGTACCTAGGCTGTGCTAGGTTCAACAGGGCATTCACGTGGGCTACCTTGAGCTGGTCAGTGTCTCCATACGTCGCCTGTAATAAGTTCACGACACTATCATAATTTTCAGCTATGATGGAAAAACCTTCTACCAAAATAATGTAAGGCTTCATCCTCGAGTTGGCTTTTAAGATAATGGAACTTTCGCACATCGTCAAGTTTTGATTCATGTACTGTTGATTTAAAGACGTCCCAAAATGCTAACCACTCGGTCAAGTTTCCCCTGAACTTCGGTAAATTAAATTTGGGCAAGTTGACTTCACGACGGGATCTGTCTGCTTGGCAGTGCTGCTAGTCGAGGTTTTCTCTATCTTCTTCACCGCCCTTCGCAGTAAATGTATTGCCTCTAAATTGGCGATATCATGGACAGCGCGCTGCTCGTACTCCGCATGAATATCTGTCTCTTCCTCTAACCCTGATACTATACTTTCATTCAGGGTAACTATACAATCATAGGTAGTTTGTAGGTATTCTAACCTAGCCTCTAGCTGATCAGGAGTTGGACTAGCTACAAAGTCTTCCAAATCGGACGTTAGCCTAGTAATGAGACCCCTCAAACCCCCTCTCTGGTTTTTCAAGACTGTGATAGACATAATTATGTTTTTTTTATCTTCTGGTTTACTAGCCCTTTAATGATTTACACGAATTAGCCTAACCCTTCGTCAGCCAATACAGACCTCTATAATAAATCTCAATCGTGAAATATAGGCATACCCTTTTGTCAATTGTCATATGAAATTATATTTTAATCCTCATATGCACTATTGTATTCACATTAGCCTACCCTTTGTAGATTAATGTAATTAAAGTAAAGAGGTAGAAATTACTATATAAACCGTTTACCTTACACAATACAGTACCACGAGAGATTGGGATATGATGATTAAACAATGAAGGAAATATGAGATGGTAGGTCAGTCATAAGTCAAATAGTAAATAATAATGAACTTAGGGAAATAAATGCAGGGTTAACCAAAAAAATCAAGAAAACGAAAAAGAAAGAAGGATAATTTACTGGGGGAAGGTGATGGGCGGGAAGCAGAATTTAGGGAGTCGCAGGCTTACCACTCCGGCATCACGCTCTAGCCAGCGTTTAGTCACACCAGTTATCTTGTCATGCAGGATCTTGTTTGTGTCGGTCTAAATGGACACATCTATGTCAAGATCCTGCGGTTTTGACGAGACAGACAAAAAGCGATGGCGCGTCATGTCTAGCCTAGAGCGCAATGATCGGTTTACAGAATTCCTAATTCTATTGTATTGCTCTGCCGACATTCCCCTTACTCGTGAGCGGTATTCTAGGGAATATCAGGATACATTTCCCTCCCGTGTCATAATTTTTGTTTTCGGTTATTTTTGTTTTCGGTTAGTCTAGGCTATCATCCCTGGTGGCCTATTTCTGCTAACTTCAATTTAAAAATTTTCAGTTAGGCTATCACCGCTGGTGGCCTATTTCTGCGTACCGGTATTTCATAATTTTTGTTTTCAGTTATTTTTGTTTTCGGTTAGTCTAGGCTATCACCGCTGGTGGCCTATTTCTGCGTACCGGTATTTCATAATTTTTGTTTTCGGTTATTTTTGTTTTCGGTTAGTCTAGGCTATCATCCCTGGTGGCCTATTTCTGCGTACCGGTATTTCATAATTTTTGTTTTCGGTTAGGATAGGCTATAACCCCTGGTGGCCTATTTCTGTTTAAATAAACATAAAATTGTTTTCGGTTCAGCTATCACTGCGTATTCAAATTTAATTTTGTTTTGTTTTAATTTTCGGTTAGGCTATCACCGCTGATAGCCTATTTGTGTGTATTTCAACATTTTTGTTTTCGGTTAGGCCTATTTAAGTAAGTGAAATGTTTTTAAAGTGAGTTTAGTGTTTTTAAAGTGAGTTTAGTGTTTTTAAAGTGAGTTAAGTGTTTTTAAGTGAGTGAAGTGATCTGAAGAAAGTGATCGTCACCATGCCTCGTGCCTGTACGAACTGCGCCGGTAGGTTTGGTTCTTCCATGTTTGCTCCTGCCGATCCACAAGTCTGCCGACTCTGCCAGCAACGAGAGGATTTGACAGCACAATTTGATGAAGCCCACAACAAGATCAACGCCCTCACCAGGAATCTGGAATCACTCCAAGAGTTTGTAACACTCAACGTTGGAGTATCACTAACTCCAATTGTTTCAACTCCAGCATCCACCACTGCCCCAACGTCGTCTGCCAACAATCCAACACCTGCAGTAGACACTGCAGCAGATGCTTCTGACGAACCTGAGCCGACATCAATCCAGGACAGCTGCCCTGTTCACCTTAGTCTCTCCCCCACTCCTCGTGCAAGAAGCCTGCTAGCACGAACAGTACCAACCCCTCTCCCCCGTTCTAACCACTCCTCTTCCCGACCTGTACGTAGAGTCCCGCCACCACAGGTTTCCGGATTTACACCAGTGAGGAACGGTGCACGGCCAACGCAGAAAAGGTCTCATCTACCAGTCACAATGTCAAACAGATTTGAGATATTGGTAGAATGGAAGACGAACCAGAAAAGACCAGGCTCGTTGGGGATTCCATCCTACGAGGACAGGTCGAAGAGTTCTGCGACAGAGTCCCAAATCAACGAAAAAGATTTTGCATCCCAGGAGCTGGACTGGACGACATTGTGGAAGCCTTCGAAGATACCACAAAGGATGCAAATGAAAATACCCTTTTTGTCATCCATGCTGGTTCAAATGACGTCATGCGCACCAGATCCGAAGAGTTGATGGAGAAATATCGCAAGATGATCCATTACTACAAAGCAAGTCAAGGAATATCATCATCTCAGGCATTCTCCCCAAGATCGACGCACCTGATAAATTCTACGACAAGGCCTTCAGCACAAATAGCCGACTAAAATATTTGTGTCTGAGGGAAGAAGTTGAATTCATCAACCTCTGGGACAACTTCTACAACCAGACCTACTCTGTTCCGCAAGGATGGCACTCATCTAAACCCTGTGGGTTCAGCACGCATGGGTCGTCTCCTACACGAAGCAGTCCGCAGCCATGGATCAAAAAATGCCATCAGAGAAGAAGCAGCAGTGACATAAATCATCCAACGCCAAGAAAAAAACAGAGGCAACCGAGGACCACCAGCGATAAGGACCGAAGACAGCGAGGACCGAGGACAGCCATGAACATAAATGTAGATCCGACAAGAACCAAAAATATTATTAAAGAGTGTTCCGTGAGTTCTAAAATAACAAATTTAAAGGTTTTCTATGCAAACGCTCGTAGCATACGCAATAAATTTTCAGATTTAGAGGAGCTAGTGTTTACAGAAAATTATGATGTGATTGGCATAACAGAATCTTGGCTCAATACAGAAGATAGAGACTTTTTAGCAGAGTATTCACTTCCCGGTTATGTAATGTTTGAGAAAAGCCGAATAAATCGAAATGGAGGTGGCGTTTTACTTTATATCAAAGAAAGTCTTAACCCTACCCTCTTGTCAAAACCTCAAATTGTGAACGTCGACGCATCTTTTGTGCTAATAAAGAATAATAAAGGTACAAAAATAATACTTGCATTAATATACAGACCTCCAGCTCAATCAGTGCAAACTGACCGAGAAATTTACGAACAAATTGCAGATGTAAGTAACTCACAAGATACTGTAATTTTTGGCGACTTTAATTTACCTGTGACCAAGTGGGGCGATACTCTTACTTCACACTCCGGACATGACTTGTATACGAACTTGCAAGAGAGTTCGCTTTATCAATTTGTTCGAACGCCGACCCGTGGTAATAACGTTCTTGACATTGTACTTGCAACAAAAGAAGAATTAATAGAGAATTTGAATGTTGGTGATGAATTCAGTAACAGCGACCATCGTACGATAACTTTCACTTTAAAGTTTACTAGTAACGAACCAAATAGTAGCATCGAAAAAGTCCCTAATTTCAAGAAAGCAAACTTCCATAAACTTAGAGCTATGTTTAAAGAAACTGACTGGAGCTTTTTAATTAACAATAACGACATAAATACATCTTGGAAGTTATTCGAAACCACTTACCTAAAAGCAGTGCAAGACTGCATACCATCGAAAATACGGCGTCCAGGCCATAATAATAAGCCCAAATGGTGGAATAAAGATATTTCAAACTGCCTGCTTGCTAAAAAATTTGCTAATGATAGATTAAAATCCTCACAAAATTACGAAGAACGGATGAAATTTGTAGAGCTACGACGCAAAGCCAAAAAGTTAATTAAGCAAAGTAAAAAGACCTTAGAGTTACATATTGCGAATCAAAGTAAAACAAACCCGAAAGAATTCTATAGTTATATCAGAAAGAAAAAAGTAGTTACTTCAACTGTTGGACCGTTAGTCGATGAAAATGGAGAATACACCAAAGACGAAGTACAAATGAGTAATGCCCTCAATACCTTCTTTGCATCAGTTTTTACAACAGAAGACCTCAGTGATATCCCTACACCATCGCCGATTCAGATTGATAATTCAGATGTTCTAAGCAATATCACCGTTACAGAGAGAGAAGTATTGAATTGTTTAGATAAACTCAAGGTAAATAAAACGCCTGGACCTGATACAATCTCGCCTAGAGTTCTGAAGGAAGCTAAGGATGAGCTCTCCAAACCACTGACATTACTATTCAATAAATCCTTGCAGTCTGGAACTATTCCTGATCAGTGGAAGCTAGCCAACGTAACACCGATATTCAAAAAAGGCAGCAAATCCCTACCCAGTAACTATCGTCCAATTAGCTTAACCTCAGTTGTATGTAAAATGCTAGAAACGGTCATACGAGACAGACTCGTAAATCACTTAGAGGAAAATAACATACTTAAAGATACTCAACACGGCTTTTGTAAAAAACGTTCCTGTTTAACAACCTCTTAGACTTCTTCCACGATATCCTCAACCTCTACGATGAGAGTAAAGCTGTAGATATTATATACCTTGATTTTCAAAAGGCCTTTGACAAAGTTCCCCACAAGCGTTTACTGCTAAAACTAAAAGCGCATGGAATACAAGACGGTGTGTTGAAATGGATAGAAAATTGGCTCAGCGACAGAAAGCAAAGAGTAGTCATAAACGGTAAGGCATCTAAATGGACCAATGTAAGTAGCGGGGTACCCCAGGGATCGGTACTAGGACCAATTCTCTTTCTAATTTACATCAACGACATAGATGAGGGCCTAACCTGTACAATCTCAAAATTTGCTGACGATACAAAAATTGCAAATAGCGTACTCTCAAAAGAACAAGTTGACGATATGCAACACAATCTAGATAAATTGTCACGCTGGGCCCAAATTTGGCAAATGAGTTTCAATGCGGATAAATGTAAAGTACTACATATCGGATACCTAAATGAGAAAGCAAACTATTCGATGAATGGCACTCAGCTTAAAAATGTAAACAGAGAAACCGATCTGGGAGTAACAATATCGAGTAACCTAAAACCGAGTCAACAATGTTCAGAAGTTGTTAAGAAGGCAAACAAAATAATTGGCTTTATAGGCAGGTCATTTGAGCATAAATCCAAAGAAGTTATCCTAACCCTTTACAATTCCTTAGTCCGCCCTCTTCTGGAATACTGCGTTCAATCCTGGTGCCCTTATTACCAAAAAGATATAAACAAGCTAGAACGAGTTCAACGTAGAGTTACCAAAATGATACCTAGCCTAAAGAACAAACCATACGAAGAGCGTCTTAGAGAATTAAATCTATTTCCTTTAACCCAGCGCAGATTAAGAGGTGACTTAATTCAAGTGTTCAAAATCATCAAAGGCATCGACAATATGAACTGTAGTAAGTACTTCACTATCGACCAATCTAATTACACGCGGGGAAACGGTTGCAAAATTATTGGTAAATCTTTTAACTCACACGAATCTAAGAATTTCTTCTTCAATCGAGTTGTCAACTTGTGGAATGGGCTTCCCCGAAACGTTATAGACTGCATCACCGTTGATTCATTTAAACTCCGCCTAGACAAATATCTCGCTTCAAACCCGCGACTGACTGCGTTTGTAAATGAATAACTTTATTTTATCCCCCCCTCAGTTACTAACCCATCTGTCCCCTACTAACTTCCTAATCCTGCCACGGACATTAGTTCCAGGGCAGTAATTCCCTTTCCAATGTTCCCTTACCCACTCTAAACCACTGTTTGGACACTTGATCCCCAGTGTTTTGGAGGACAAGCAACCTAGAAGGGTCACTAGATCTGTTGTTGCTAGATTTCCTTTGTACTCCTTTGTACTCCTTTGTGTCCCTCTCTACAGCCAGAGCCAGGTACCCTAACGTCGCAGCCAGAGCATGGGGGTTATGTCGTTGCCGCCGATGAGTAAATAGGTGTAGAGGGGCCGGTATACTACCAGCCGACCCCACTCATTGGAGGACTTAAGACTTGTGATGTTAGCCCCCGGCACCCCAAAGTAGCGGAATTGAAACTGACGATCCCCGTTCGCTCCCCTGTATTCCACAGGGCCCTGGTCTGTTGCCCTCAGTCGGGTTGCGTATGAGTGGCCGAATATCGCTATGCGATCTACCTCGGCCACTACCTGCACCGGTTTATACCCCAGACCTATAGCCCCTGGATCCTTTGACCTACAACCTCCCTCAACATTACCCTTACTCATGCCTAACTATCGGAAATTTGACTGTGGGCCAAAGTCCCGGGTCTGGGCACCAATATGGCGGATTTAAGGAAGATAAGTTTACTCTAGGCTACCTAAGACTGAAAAGGTCCGCTCATGTACATGTAAATTAATAATAATAATACCGGGAGTGTAACTCACTATTAAATCACCATAGAATATTGCAGTTAGGCAAAGTAGAAATGTCGATGGAGGTGCTGATGGATGGTAGGCAAATGGCTACTATTCGAACACCATTGGATGTTTACCTCAAGGTGACCACATGGGTGCACCTGAACAAATATAGAAAATATAAGGTTGAAGAAAGTTAAATCATGATAATAAGGCTTAGGTGTCGGTTGGTCTGTCTGTTGGATGAAGTTGAGTTTAAGTTAATGATGAGAGCTGGATGAAACCGGAACCAGGTCGCGGCGAACTAAGGAGTGGAGATGTTGTCTCCATGGTAGACTAAGGAGCTCTGGCGCGGTGCGCCACAATCTGAGACGTCATCGTCTTACGCTACGAATCTAGCGGCTACTGCTAAGTTTGTAACGGATATCTAGCGGTAAATATCTCACCGCTTTTATAATATTACGGCATGGTTTATATGATAAATCATATATGCATTCCTAAAGACACTTAAATACTATACTTTCGTATAATAGGCCTAATTTAACTTATTAAGCTTAAATACTGTACAAACTGTATTTAGGGTATGATACATAGAAAATGTAGGTTATACCACTGACTATCGTGAATCCACGATATATATATATATATACTGTATATGTACAGTACGGTATATATATATATATATACTTCTGTGTATGGCCGCCCTCATTAAGGGGAGTAAGGCGTCCGGCAATAGATAGATAGATAGATAGATAGATATATACTGTATAATATATATATATATATATATATATATATATAATTATATATATATATATATATATATATATATATATTTATATATATATATATATATATATATATATATATATATATATATATATGAATTACTATTTTCTATCATTGAGTCCTATACACATATGAACATATTTTAACATTTAAGAAAATATACAGTATATGGAAGATAATTTTGATGCAGGCTACATAAGTATTATTTATCACATCAAATAAATTCAGGCTTACATTAAGTAGATAACTACTGTTCAATTGCACTTAGATCCCATAGATAAAGAATTAACATATTTACATTATAACGTAATATTAACTTTGTAAAACTCAATCTGTTATTCCCATATTAATTATCGGATTGACTAATTGAGTAATCCACGTTAGGTGATTAATTGCATTTAACTTTGGATTATCGAGAAAAAACTAATTATTCTCTTGTCGTGGTTTGTTTATATATGGAAAAGTAAATTGAATTGCCGATTGGGTCATTATCTAGAGTGGCTTGGAGTTAATAGGGTAATTATAATGGACATAATAGGTGATTAAGGGGAACTAATAGACACATTTGCGTTCCACTGGTATATGGAATTGTATTCAATAATGCATGTAACCATCACCACCACCACCATCCTCTTAACCCTTGTCTATCGGGGCCCGACTTAAGTCTGTATCTAAAAAGCTGGACAATGTGGCAGGGCCCGACTTAGTCTGTGTGCAATTTTGGCGCAATATTGGCTCTGAGAGAGAGCCGAGCGGTGGGAGGGGCATAGGTTACCTCATGACCGCTCGCTACGACTATCGTGGGCCCACTGATATTTACTCCACTCTACTCCACCCTCTCTCACTCGCTACACACGTAATTATATAACAAAATGACCGTATTTTAGCGATTTTTCCCTTAGGTTGCATGATCGTTGCAAGACAACCAGTGATCGTAGAAGGATGGTTCGGGTGTCATTGGAAAGCTCAATTTACGCCCTTTTAGGGATACATACTTGTATTACGCTCTGGCTCTTGTTTATGCATGAAAAAGAGCACAGAAACAACCCCATTTATGGTAAAAAAAAAAACGCTGGGCGGCACGGTCAAATATACCGCCTAGGCCGCTCGTTGAGTGTTAACCACCACCACCACCATCATCATCAACTCCATCCACCAATACCACCACCATCCTCTCAACCAACACCACCACCATCATCAACTCCATCCACCAATACCACCACCATCCTCTTAACCATCACCACCACCATCATCATCAACTCTAACCACCACCACCTTCATCATCATCTCAACCACCACCACCACCATCTAAACCATCACCACCATCTCAACCACCATTACCACCACCACCATCTCAACCTCTAGCACTTCAACTACCACTACCACCATTCTCTCAACCATCAACACCCCACCATCACCACCATCATCTCAACCTCTACCACCCCCATCAACTCCAACCATCACCACCACCATCATCTTAACCGCCACCATCCTCTCAACCACCACCACCACCATCATCTCCACCTCCACCAGAAACAATGATGCAAGCTTTCACTTTATATATACACGATCTCCGGCTTTAAAACCAATTCACAACGATAACCAATATTCCTGCACCGAGGTAATCTTCAGCACAAAGCTCCACCCAACTCTGCGGAAATATTTACACAGGGAAAGGTGAACGCCGTGGAACGATATGCCTGGAATTATTTTTGTATTATTGTATTTTTGTATTTTGTATTAGTGGAAAGGTGACCCTGGTCTCTGGGTCTTCTCCTGAATGACCCAGATGTGTGTGAATGTTTTTTGTATGTGTGTTCGTTGTTTTCTGTTGTGTTTTCTGTTGTCCCTGTTCTTGCTCTGTCTTGAGTCGACCACCCCACCAAAGAAAACAAAAATAATAAAATCAAATCAAATCAAATCAAATCAAATAAAAAAAGGAAAAGTGGGGATTGAGCCTGAGTAAATAGATAGATAGCCTAGATAGATAGGAAAGGTGTTAGAAATGAAAGCCTTAATCAATAATTATGTATTGTATGGCCAAGAGTTCCATTATAGCTTCAACCTCTTCAGCACTATGGCATAATTTTCATCGTATTCTGGTTACCATTAACCCCGTACGAGCGGGCATAATTGCCCGAAATTACCTTCATTCCATGCTCATTTCCATGCATAAACAAACGCCAGAGCGTAATGCAATTATATATCCGTGAAAGTACGGTCATAGAGGTTTCAAATGACACTTGAATCATCTCTGTACGATGTGTGGATATCTTGCAATGATCTTGCAAACGAAGGGCAAAATCGTTTAAAATTATAAATTTTTAACTGTTTTTGCTCTCTCTCTCTCACACCTCAGTGTCTCCGTGGGGTCTTTCGGCTCCGGTTGACGCCCGCCCGCGCTGCAACTGCTGGCCTGGCTCCCAGACCACATAATAGCCAGAAAAACCTGACCGTCGGATGACGGGCCCGATCGGTAAGGAGTTAAGCAATTTTCTTTAGCTTCTAATTTACCTCTAGGACACATACCAGTCTTGCTAAGGCGGCCTCCCAGAAGCTGGGTGTGCTCAGCTGCCTCAAGGTGTTCTTTACCCCTGCATAGCATCTTGCTCTGTACAGGGGTACAGTGTGTCCTTGTTTTTGAGTAGGGTAAGACAGGAAAATTTTGCTGCGATGCTAATAATTTGCATTCAAATGCTGATATCTCCAAAACTATTGCATGGATTCGGTTACAGTTTGGCTTAGGTTGTAAAGCAGTTCTGGCTTAGGTTGCAGAGCTAATTTGGCTTAGGTTGCAGAGCTAATTTGGCTTAGGTTGTATAGCTAGTTTGGCTTAGGTTGTAGAGCTAGTTTGGCTTGGGTTGTGTTGCAGTTTCGCGGGGCCTGGCGCCGGGGCTAGCGGTGCGTCTGACGGTATGGTCGGGTGTGTGTGGGTGTGTTTGTGGGTGTGTTTGTATGTAGGTGCGTCCACTGTGGTGGTGCGTGTGATACAGTGTTGGCAGTAGCCGTCAACTGCTGCCTGGTACTTTGCACTAGCACCCTACACGTCCACACCTGTAGGCCTAATAAATACGTCCACAACCGCACTAGACAAGTCCACACCCGTACTACATGCCCACAACTCCACAGCGGCACTAGACACGTCCACACCCACACTAGACACAGTGGTGCCTAGGCCTACACGTGTGACACACCTGCATCTCTGATCCCCCCGTTTAGTTGTGCGTGTGTGTGCGTGCAACGTTTTTCTATTGGCATGTTTAGTGGAAGTTTGGGTTTGTGCATGTTTTCATTGCTTTTACCTGCGCTCTAGTGTGTTGTCTGGCCATTAATCATATAATGTTATCTACTTTACTAGCAAGATGATGCGTAAAATAGGTCGCGGCAAAATTACCCCGCCCGGCGGGGTAATTTCGCCGCGAGATTAACTTTAAAAAAAAAAAATCAGCTGCATGACCAAAACATTATATCTTTTTTTGTGTTTTGGGGATCTATAGCAGAAAGGCTGAATATATAGATAAAAAATAAAACAGATCAAAATTCCTTTTGTGGCAGTTGCTATTTGTCAAAAACCGTGATTTTCGGCAAAATTACCCCGTCTTACCTATTATTCACATGTGTGGGGAGGATCCTCTCACTCCGCACTCCTAGACAAAGGAAGGAAGGCCTTTCCTATCATTATCTCCCGCCCACTCACCGACTTTCTGCAATCTCTCTCTCTCCGCCGCAATATTGCATATCTCTCGCTATTCTATCGCTACTATAATAATCAGTGTTCCTTAGAGTTCTCCCAGTGTATACCACCTCCTCTACATAGGGCATGTGGTACCCATCTTGCAACACAATCCCACCCCTACTCTGTGCAACTCTCCATCCCAAGAGTGAAACGGTACTCTCAGACTTTCTTCTATTCAACAGCTGAGCTCTGGAACTCTCTCCCAGAATCAGTCTTTCCCTCTTCCTATGACTTAAATTGCTTCAAATTCCGTGTGTCCAGCATTTTGGCTCAAACGTCCCTTGATTTTGGCCCTGTCACTTGTTACGACCGGGGCTCGTATAAAACAAGGGCTCTTAATCATTGGACTAGGAAAGCACACAGCCACAACAGTAACACTAGATCCAACCCCTGAACTTATAATGCCGGCACACAAAAACACCTATACCCTCCAGAGTTAAATCTGCGATAACGGGGTATCCTATAACTCAGTATAAGTGCACTACTACTGCAGGCTGATGATCTCTGATACAGCCTGATCACAACAACATACAATTACGGTAATACGGTATACTAGGAAAAGATAAAGATCTTAATTAAATCACTGCAATGATTTAATGCAAACTAGAAGAAGGTATATTTAAAGTTACTCTAAACAATAATGAACTGTCACTCCTATACTAAAGAAAGTGAACGAAAGTCCCAAAGCATCGAGCAGGAATCTTCTGAAGAAAGTCTGATGCTGGGTAAGATGATCGTATCGGATTTTGAACTGTAGTATAAAGCAGGTTCAGGATATGACAATTATTGTAAGGACATATAGGGTTAACTGGCACGGGAATAATAATAACTGCGCAATAGTAGGAACTCCAACAGCAAAAGAAGTACTTCCTCATCAACGAAACAGCCTGCTAGGGTTGTGCCACTCAACAACAACCAAGACTAATAAATGCCGTGAATAATAATGCATACATAACAGAAAGAGTTTATAATCTAAATCTGGTGTCTGCTAGGCGAATAAAGTCTAGCTGGGATGTAGTAGGCTAGGAAACAATGGCTGAGCAAGCAGCTCGTAGCCTAGCAAAGTCCTTAAGGCTGTGCGGCCAAATTACGTTAATTGACGGGGTGCTCTCTTGAGAGATCCAGATCGCTAGTATCTGGTTCTCTCCTGGCGACCCTCTCAAAGTCAAAGCAAACGAGTTAGCACAGTGTTGGGTGGCAGAGGCAAAAGCCCTCACTCGCAACACAGTGCTAAACTCACAAGGTACACAGTCAGAAAGACCACCTAGGCTTCCCACGTCTCCGTTGCGATTGTACAGGTTCGACAAAACCTAGTACACATCGGAAATCACAACACCAGTAGCCTTATCCCAGTCTAGCATTAAATCCCCCAGCAGACCACCAAGATACAGGAAGGGAGACACCGTGAGTGTGTCGAACCTCTACAGACAAAAATGGTAACCCTTCCAAAATGCCTAACTAAACATGTGTTATCTGAGAGCTTCAGCATATAATACGATGGCCGATATATGAAATGGTGCAGAACCAAAGGGAAGTTATGATATTAAATAGAGTAGAAGAATGAGAGGTAAGAAGTTGAGAGAGAGAGAAAGTGCTCTATAGGTAGAAGTCGGGAGACAGGGGGGCAAGGGGCATGTGAAGGGTATGCTAGTCAGGAAAGCTCTGAGGAAGGAACTCCTCGGGACCCCTCCAGGATCACACACAAAGGCATGGTGGTCAGCCAATCACAGGCTTCTACATCACCAGGCAGCAGGGCTGCTGAAGGCGCCAGGAACCACCAGCCAATCAAGAGGCGTGAGACGGCACGCGCGCGAGCCCACACAGCGAGGGGGGAGGCAGCACATGTATACGCACGCACACACTACCACCCCACTGCCTATATTATTCTCTCTCCTTAACTATATACAATGCATCCTATGTTCAACTCATGATATAAAATGCTTCCCGTTGTCACAGACGAAAATAAAGACCTCCACGGGACTGTCTGTAACAACACGAACACTATGAAAGAAAGAACAACATTGTAGATAGACTGTAGCCAAATATCTTGCCCCGGCGAGTGCTAACGAGTAGCCAAGCGAGTGGCTGAGCCCACGTGGCGTTCTGCTGAGCTGCAGGCGTCACACACTCTTTCAACTCTGGGGGAGGCACTCGCTACAGGCAGTTGTGCCTTTTGCCTCCCTCACTCACATAGAAAACAAAAAATACCCCATAGCCGAGGGTGGCCGACTCGAGACACAACAGAACATAAAAAACAAAATATAAATTCACACACATCTAGGTCGCCCAGAAGACCCAGAGACCAAGGATCACTAAGGGCCTCCAGCACTTCCGCGGCCCCAGATCTCCCGGTCTGGGGCCACAGTGGATTTTTTTATTTTTTTACCTACACTATCTCCCTGGAACGGGCCGCAATAAATTTGAAATATTAACTATTCCTTATAGCTTTTTTGAAACTCTTTTAGTTATATACTTTTTCCAGCTTCTGAATAGTATTTTCGTTTTGAAGGGGGTACTGCTTGTTTTTTGGCCTATGTATTTATGTATTAATGTATTTTTGAGTTTCCTCGCTAGACCTCCATCAAGCTTTACAAAAAAACAAAAAAAATACACCCCCTCTCAAGATAAATTTGTAAATTTTTTCGGCCGGTTCCTTCTAAAATTACAAGCTCGGTATCGCTCGCCAGGGAAAAAATGGACACCTAAATGGCACGAAAGGTCTTAATATTGGCAAATAAATGGGGGGAAAGGTCTCAAAATCACCAAACTAAAGGAACAATCGTCTTAAAATCTCAAAACTAATATTCTAAACATGAGGGAGAAGGGAGTCCTCTCCCTTAACACTCCACGAGCGGCTAGGTCGGTAACTTCTACTACCTGCCAAGTGGGGGGTTATACCCTAAACGAGCTTGTTTCCGTGCTCTTTTTCATGAGTAAACAAGAGCCAGAGCGTAATACAATTATGTATCCCTGAAAGGGCGATAATTGACCTTGCCAATGACACCAGAACCATCCTTCTACGACCACGCATTTTCTTGCAACGATCGTGCAACCGAAGGGCAAAATCGCTAAAATACGGTAATTTCCTTACATAATTCCTTGTGTAGCGAGGCAGTGAGTGTGGGTGTGTGTGGAGTAGGGCCCAGTGCTGGCGCGGGAGCCGTGCCGAACGGTCAGAGCCGACCCACGCACCTCCCACCGCTCGTCTCTCTCTCAGAGCCAAATATTGCTCAGAATTGCACACCGCCTTAAGTCGGTCCCCGCCACATAGTCCTTTCTTCTCTAGACCGACTTAAGTCGGGCCCCGATAGACAAGGGTTAATACCATTTTTTGTTTCTGGGTTTCTCGCTGCAGACAATTTTATGTATTTGTTTTTATCATTTCCAATCTCTTTTATCTTGGAGTTCTTTTTCAGGATCGTATTCTCTCGACATTCAAGAATTTTGCCAGTTTATTTTTCCTACAATCTCCTTTTTTTTCTTGGGCTTATCTGGAATGTATTTTCATCTCTTCTATTATGTTGTATTATTTGTATATAACCGCTCAAACGGAGGTGGCCGGATATGAGAATATGTTTTTTATTATTTTTTCAATTTCAATTACAAAAAATGTTTGTCAAAAGATATAATTAATGTACAAAACATAGTTTGTTAAAATAGGACTTCAGAGGCTATTTACCCTTTTGAATTATTAAGCCAGCACACTAAGTCATGAATAGCGTCAGGACTGGAGCCTCCTTTACGAGAACTCCAGTCCCTTGTGTGTATTATGAATGTCTGTTGGTTTATCAATAGCTTTACTGAAAACTGTGTGTACAAAATAATATGGACAAAGGTTATTATATACAAATAGTTAACCCCTTCTATACCGGTGACGTATTTTGCCTTTGATTTCAGCTACATTTAGACAATTTTTATGAAGCTTAGGAAGAAGAATATGCCGTAGCTAAAATGATTAATTGGGATAGTGTGCAGCCTTTTAATTGGTAGACGTCCTTTCTAAGCTGAATATAATGGTCCACATGTAGCTGAAATCAAATAACAAGTACGTCGCCGGTATATAAGGAATTAATGTCATTACAGTGACCCTGGTCTCTGGGTCTTCTCCTGGAGGACCTAGATGTGTGTGAATTTGTATTTTGTTTTTGTGTGTTCATTGTTTTCTGTTGTGTTGTCCCTATTCTGGCTCTGTCTTGAGTCAGCCCCCCCCCCCCCTAAAAAAAAAATGTGGATTGGGCCTGAGTATATAGATAGATAGACAGTAGTTTTCCATCTAAATACAATACATCGCAAGTTATTATAACTATAGTAAACAATTATTGAGCCCTCATACAAGCGTAAATATTCGTACACAAATAATATAATAACAGAAGATACTAGATATGCAGCAACAAAGGGGGGGGGGGGCTGGTAGGCACCAACCGAACAAGGAATCCCCCTCCCCTCCCCCCCCCCCCCCCCCTTTGCTATTGGAACTCCTGTTTCTTCTGCCTGACATTTGCACTAACTCGAGGCAATAATGTCTTACCAACACCCAGAACACCCAGCCTCGGAGTCCTCTATAACTTCTGTGACATTCGCTATCTGTCTTCAACCCCTTCTGTACCGGCGACATATTTTTCATTTTATTCTCGCTACATTTAAACGATTTTGTGCAGTTTAAGGAGGATCTGTGGTAGTAAAAAGGGTCAAGTGAGTAGTTCGAAGCCTGTTAATTGCTGGAGGCCATTTTAATATAATCGTCTAATAGTAGCCAGAATAACTTTGAATACACGTGTTAATAGTAGCTAGAAAAACCATTAGAAAAACGTTGCCGTTTATAAAGATACCTAAATCATATATCTACAATATCCATAACTTGTATTGTGAAATTTGGGTGATGTTTATTTTCCCTTCCGACTAGGCTCCATCCACTCTGCACGAATATTGCCACTCTGGTCCTGCAAGATTGGGGGAGAGAGGAATGGTGTGTCTCTGGGGACGTGTGTGTGTGTGTGTGTGGGCATGTGTGTGTGTATGTGTGTGTGTGTCTGTGTGTGTGTGTGTGTGTGTGTGTGTGTGTGTGAAAGAGAGAGAAACAAATGAGAGATAGGTTATGTGAAGGATGGAGAGAATGTGATATACACAATTCTTGAATTTAGGCATACATAATAATGGGAGAGATGCGAGCAATTAAAATGTAAAACTTGCAGACAAAGCAAACCAAAACTGGGACAAAGACAATATAAAGTCAAAACAACTTATCAAAATCGCTATGTGGAAACAACGCTTACTAAAATAAAATTTATGAAATAAAAGAACACAATCCACCACATAGGGTGTACATTACTACATGAGCAAGTTAATCTGTTTCCCAAGCAAACTAATTGCACACATAACAACGCACTATCGTCACGTTCAAGGAATTAGTCAATTTGGGAAGTCCGGGACGTTCTGGCAAATTTGACTAAACTCTGCATGAATAAAGAAACTACAATTAGTGTCAAAATGTTCTATTAAAATCAAATGTGCAACTTGACAAGACATTAACAATAGTACAAAATACAAATATTGATAAGATATCTATAATATTACAACAAACATACAGCACTCACTAACGATAGTGCTATCGGGTAGGTACAGTACCTGTAAGCATAGGCATGCCTCAAGTGACACCTACCAATAACTACCCTACAAATAAGGAAGTTTATGATTAACCTGGTAGGTAGAACAATGCAATGTTAAATCAGTGAATTATATTTAATAGCAAATATTGATGTAAGCAAGATATAAGGTAAACACATTATTTATGCACAAAATACTACATACAAAACATAAAACAGAAAATGATTAACAACATGATTTGAACAAGCATTAAACAAGAATTCTACTTAATGAAGCAATTTATTATAACAGCATCAGGAATAGATGGAGAGTGTGGGGAAATGCTGAGGTATAAGTGGTGAGATAGTGAACGAATGGGTATGGAACATTTGCAAACTAGCATGGGAGAAGGGAAGTGCACCTGATGACTGGAAGACAGGCATAATAATCCCCCTGTATAAGGGTAAAGGGGAAAGAGGAGTGTGTGGTAATTACCGAGGAATATGTCTTCTAAGCATAGTAGGGAAGTTGTACAGTAGGGTAGTGATCGAAAGAGTGGGAGTGAGCTCGGAGAAATGGGTAGGTGAGGAGTACGGTGGGTTTAACGAGGGAAAAGGGTGTGTGGACCAGATTTTCTCCTTGAAAAATAATGTTGTTGAAAAATATCTGGAGAGTTGGTGTAGCAGGTCTGTGGAGAGTATTGATAATATTCTGAGTACCTACGGTATGTTGCTATAATGCTGGTACCAGAGATGATATGTTATTAAGGGGGGTCATCGGCTTTTTGTTTATGTTTCTCTCCTTTTCTCTCTTTCCCTGGCTTGCATCCATTCGGCCCCATTCAGCCAACTATTTTAAGACGTTTATCCCCATCCAGGTGTCGATTTCTTCCTGGTGAGTGATAGCAGGCCAGCATTGTATGGAGAAATACGGCTTCGCCGGCGACATTTTTCTATAAAAAAATGTGCAAATTTAGATTGCTGTCAAAAAAAAAGTATATATATGCTGGCTCGCTACCGCTCGCCAGGAAAATATTGATACCTGGATGGAGGTAAACTTCTTAACCCTTGTTTGGCGGGGGTGGACTTAAGTCGGGCTAGAGAATAAAGGACTATGTGGCGGGGCCCGACTTAAGTCTGTGTGCAATTTTTGGCGCAATATTGGCTCTGAGAGAGAGACGAGCGACGGGAGGAGCGTAGGTTGCCTCATGACCGCTCGCCACGGTTGCCGTGGGCATACTGACATATACTACACACACATCCACCCTCCCTCCCTCGCTACACACGTAATTATGTAACGAAATGACCGTATTCTAGCGATTTTGCCCTTCGGTTGCACGATCGTTGCAAGACAACCAGTGATCGTAGAAGGATGGTTCAGGTGTCATTGGAAAGCTCAATTAACGCCCTTTCAGGGATACATAATTGTATTACGCTCTGGCTCTTGTTTATGCATGAAAAAGAGCACGGAAACAAGGCCATTTAGGGTAAAACCACCCGCTGGGCGGTACATAGAAGTTACCGCCTAGGCCGCTCGTAAGGTGTTAAACAGTAGGCTGAATGGGGCCGAATGGATACAAGCCAAAGAGAGAGGGAGAGAAAGAGAAAAAAAGCGAGGTGGGCTCCCTTAAGAAAGATAAAGAAAGGGAAAGTATAAATTCGAAAAGGGAAAAGGAATTAATAAACTGGATGAAAATGATAGGGGAGGTACGATCGAGACTGGGATACGGATGAACCTGATTTCGAGACATGTGAGGCGCCTTTGATGCCGGACGGTCAAGGGAGGGAAGGGGTAAGTGAAGAGAGAGAGAGAGAGAGAGAGAGAGAGAGAGGGAGGGAGGGAGAGGGAGAGGGAGAGAGAGAGGAAGAGAGAGAGAAAAGGGATATAGGGGCCTTCCCACATCAAGGTCATTTCGTACCTGCTCTCTAGGAGTGTCAAGTCTGTGCTACTCCGTGAGAAATGTCACCGACTGCTTCCGAGTGGGATGAATACACCAAGTAAAACGGGGTAGGACAGACCAACACTCTGTCCTAGTCTGTGTCTGAACAGACTTTGTCAGGAGTGTGACAGAGTGCAGTCGGTTATACATGCCAACTACATCAGAGTCATTACAGACTAAAACGGGGTCGAACAGACTAGGACAGACTAACACTGTTCTAGTCTGAGTTTGTCAGGAGTATGAGTGCAGTCGATTGTACACGCCAGATCTCCCACCGTCAACAGCTCTGCATCGCCACTGAGAAAACTTGATCATAATTTGAGTATTTCATAACCCTATTCCCTTTATTCATTGCATGAACAGTATAGTTAAGTGCTTGTTTAACCTCCACACAGTTCTGTAGTTTCCGTGCATGTTATTTTATTGATTTTCTGACTGATAAACATTGTTGTTTACATTTTTTGTCCTAGCTTGTAGCAGACGACGTACACCTCTAATCGACCTAGCTTTGTATTTTCTTATTAACTCTAGTAGTTATCGTATTCAGTATCCTACTGTAGCTATATATATCTGTAATTTTAGTTGTTGCTTGCATGATCATGTAGTAACCTTTGACTGATAACTTTTTTTATCTAAATATAATCCTGCTTGACTAGCCTACAGTAACACCAGCGCCATCTGTTGATACAGTACATTAACCCCTTGTGTGCAGTTACACTTTATATAATTTTATATAACCATTACAGAGAGAGAAGTATTGAAATGTTTAGATAAACTCAAGGTAAATAAAACGCCCGGACCTGATACAATCTCACCTAGAGTTCTAAAGGAAGCTAAGGATGAGCTCTCCAAACCACTGACATTGCTATTCAATACATCTTTGCACTCTGGAACTATGCCTGATCAGTTGAAGCTAGCCAACGTAACACCGATTTTTAAAAAAGGCAGCAAATCCCTACCCAGTAACTATCGTCCAATTAACTTAACCTCAGTTGTATGTAAAATGCTAGAAACGCTCATAAGAGACAGACTCGTAAATCACTTGGAGGAAAATAACATCCTTAAAGATACTCAACACGGCTTTCGTAGAAAACGTTCCTGTTTAACAAATCTCTTAGACTTCTTCCACGATATCCTCAACCTCTATGATGAGAGTAAAGCTGTAGATATTATATACCTTGATTTTCAAAAGGCCTTTGACAAAGTTCCCCACAAACGTTTACTGCTAAAACTAAAAGCGCATGGAATACAAGACGGTGTGTTGAAATGGATAGAAAATTGGCTCAGCGACAGAAAGCAAAGAGTAATCATAAACGGTAAGGCATCTAAATGGACCAATGTAAGTAGCGGGGTACCCCAGGGATCGGTACTAGGACCAATTCTCTTTCTAATTTACATCAACGGCATAGATGAGGGTCTCACCTGTACAATCTCAAAATTTGCTGACGATACAAAAATTGCAAATAGCGTACTCTCAAAAGAACAAGTTGACGATATGCAACACAATCTAGATAAGTTGTCACGTTGGGCCCAAATATGGCAAATGAGTTTCAATGCGGATAAATGTAAAGTACTACATATCGTATACCAAAATGACAAAGCATACTATTCGATGAATGGCACTCAGCTTAAGAATGTAAACAGAGAAACCGATCTGGGAGTAACAATATCGAGTAACCTAAAACCGAGTCAACAATGTTCAGAAGCTGAGAAAGCAAACAAAATAATTGGCTTTATAGGCAGGTCATTTGAGCATAAATCCAAAGAAGTTATCCTAACCCTTTACAATTCCTTAGTCCGCCTTCTTCTGGAATACTGCGTTCAATCCTGGTGCCCTTATTACCAAAAAGATATAGACAAGCTAGAACGAGTTCAACGTAGAGTTACCAAAATGATACCTAGCCTAAAGAACAAACCATACGAGGAGTGTCTTAGAGAATTAAATCTATTTCCTTTAACCCAGCGCAGATTAAGAGGCAACTTAATTCAAGTGTTCAAAATTATCAAAGGCATCGACAATATGAACTGTAGTAAGTACTTCACTATCGACCAATCGAACTACATGTGGGGAAACGGTTGCAAAATTATCGGTAAATCTTTTAACTCGCACGAATCTAAGAATTTCTTCTTCAATCGAGTTGTCAACTTGTGGAATGGGCTTCCCCGAGACGTTATAGACTGCAGCACCGTTGATTCATTTAAACTTCGCCTAGACAAATATATTGCATCAAACCCGCGACTGACTGCGTTTGTAATTGAATAACTTTATTTTATCCCCCCCTCAGTTACTAACCTATCTGTCCCCTACTAACTTCCTAATCCTGCCACGGACATTAGTTCCAGGGCAGTAGTTCCGTTTCCAATGTTCCCTTACCCACTCTAAACCACTGTTTGGACAATTGATCCTCAGTGTTTTGGAGGACAAGCAGGACACACCTCCTGACAAGCAGTCAGGAGGTGTGGTGGAGTGGTCATGCCACTGGATTGGTAATCCAATGGACCCGGGTTCAAATCCCGATATGTCAATGGGAAGATATTATTGGGATTGAATTTGTGCTGTACCTAGTATCAGTGCATTACCACAAAGCCCACCGAAATGCCAAAAAAATACCCTCATTGTTCCCTGATTAAATAACACTGTATGAATATTCCCATATTCAAAATATGTTACAGGGGGACAATGCCTAGTGAGTTCACTGCTCAATAGGTGGCGTTCTGAGAGTGAGGGTCTGAGTCTGGAGGGTGAGACGGTGAAGCACTTGAGCGAAGCAACCAGCCGCTTCAGATATGGAGCTGCTTTGAGCCATGATGGATGCTTCACATGTCTCACTCCCCAGGCTGGAACAAGACCTCACGGGCTTCACCGTGTTGAGCGGTGGAATGTACAGGCTCTCAGCCTATGCCCGAGAGGGAGTAGTTGGAATATAGAAAAAAAAAAAAAAAAAAAAAAAAAAAGTCTAGAAGGGTCACCAGATCTGTTGTTGCTTGATTTCCTTTGTACTCCTTTGTACTTTGTACATCAGAGTCATCACTGGGTAGAACAGACTAGGACAGACTAACACTCTGTCCTAGTCTGTGTCTTAACAGACTTTGTCAGGAGTGTGACAGAGTGCAGTCGGTTATACAATATACATGCCAACTACAGCAGAGTCATTACAGACTAAAACAGGGTAGAACAGAGTAAGACAGACTAGGACAGACTAACACTCTGTGTGCCAACCGCCTCTCTGCAGACTTTCGTTTTTGTATGTTAGCCCATGTTAATAGAGATGGCCACCAGTAGGTTATTGAGTATATTTATAAGTATTAACCCTTAAAGATCGGGGCCCGACTTTAGTCCGTATCGAAAAATTTGGACTATGTGGCGGGACCCGACTTAAGTCCGAGTGCAATTTTGGCGCAATATTGGCTCTGAGAGAGAGACGAGTGACTGGAGGAGCATGGGTTACCTCATGACCGCTCGCCACGGCCGCCGTGGACCTACTGAGATTTACTCCACTTACATCCACCCTCACTCCCTCGCTACACACGTAATTATATAAAGAAATTACCGTATTTTAGCGATTTTGCCCTTCGGTTGCACGATCGTTGCAAGACAACCAGTGATCGTAGAAGGATGGTTCGGGTGTCATTGGAAAGCTCAATTTACGCCCTTTCGGGGATACATACTTGTATTACGCTCTGGGTCTTGTTTATGCATGAAAAAGAGCACGGAACAACCCCATTTATGATAAAAAAAAAAACGCTGAGCGGCACAGTGAAATATACTCCATCCGCTCGTAAGGTGTTAAAGCATAATATCTGCAAGATAACCTGTTCAAATGTTATTATATGCGTGTATATGAGTTAGTTTGTTAGTGAGTTGGGCTTATAATTAGGGCTGAGTGTGAGAGGGATCTGCCTTGTGTGGGTCAATGGGCTTTCTGCAGGCTCCCATTTCCTATGTTCTTATGTAAGCCTACCTTACTTAGCCTATCCCTTTCAAGATCCGATTACCTATTTGTTTCCTTTTCTCTGGCTATTGTGAGACGATTTTCATTAGATCAGGAAACGATCTGCTCGAGTTTAGGCGGAAATATTTTTGGCGGGAAAGGCATGACAGCATATGGAAGAGATGGGTTGTGTTTAAAAGGGATCTGCCTTGTGTGTGCCAATCGCCTCTCTGCAGACTTCCGTTTATTTATGTTATGTTAATAGAGAAATGGTCACCAGCAGGTTATTAAGTTTACTGTATTTATAAGTAGTAAAGCATAATAATTGCGAGATAACCTGTTCAAATGTTATTATATGCGTGTATATGAGTTAGTTTGTTAGTGAGTTGGGCCTATAATTAGGGTTTGGTGTGAGAGGGATCTGCCTTGTGTGGTGGCCAATCGGCTTTCTGCAGGCTCCCATTTTCCTATGTTTTTATGTAAGCCTACCTTACTTACCCTAACCCTTTCAAGATCCAATTACCTATTTGTTTCCTTTTCTCTGGCTATTGTGAGATAGACATTATATCAGGAAACGATCTGCGGGAGTTTTTGCAGGAAGGCATGACATTATATGGAAGAGATGGGTTGTGTTTGAAAGGGATATGCCTTGTGTGTGACAATCACCTCTCTGCAGACTTCCCTTTTTATGTTATGTTAATAAAGCAATGGTAACCAGCAGGTTATTGAGTTTATCAACTCTACAAAGTAGAGTGGTATCGCGCAAACAGATCCCGCCTGTATACTGTGCACCACTAGCCAGCCTGTCTGTCTTCGTTGTCCGTCGTCGTCCGTCATCGTCGTCCGTCGTCGTCGTCCGTCTGTCAGTCCGGAAACTCCTCCTAGACCGTTCAATGGATTTTCACCAAATTTCACAGGTATATCCATTTGTTCAATGCAATAGTCAGTGAAAAAGGCATTTTTCCATTTAACTTAAAGGTTAAGGTCAAAGGTCAAGGTTAAAAATAAGGTCAATATTTCATATTTTTTAGTTTTTACGCAAATGTCTTAATTTTCAGTACACAAGTTACTGGTAACCTTAATATAGTATTGACCAAATTTTAGGTAAATATTCCAAAGGGTAAGGTCAAAGGTCAAGGTCAAAGGTCAAAATAAGTTTTTCACTAGTATTTCTTATACTAACTGTTAGATTCTCACTAGGCTTACCATGTATATTTGGAATACCTAGGCCAAGGTCATACAAGAAACTATACAATTCCATATGAAAGGTCAAGGTCACAGGTCAAGGTCAAATAAAAGGTCAATATGCTATTTTCTTTAATTTTCATGCAAACTTCACAAAATTTGGTGAGATAGTTGCACTTTATATGAAAAGGAAAACAATACATTTGGACACATCATAAAGGTCAAGACAAAGGTCAAAGGTCAAGGTCAACTATGCTATTTATATATGCAAAATTAACTGATGGGTTTTAATGAAATTAGGCATGCTTATTTGATTTTCCAGGGCAATGTCAATGAAACAAAAATACTCTTACATAAAGGTCCAGGTCACAGGTCAAGGTCAAAGGTCAACTTTTACTATTTATTTTACTTAATACTCAAATGTCTTCATTTTCACAATACAAGTTACTGGTAACCTTAATATCGTATTGCCCAAATCTTAGATAAATATTTGAAAGGGTAAGGTCAAAGTTCAAGGTCAAAGGTCAAAATGTTTTTTTTACTAGTATTTCTTATACTAACCGTTAGATTCTCACTAGGTTTACCATGTATATTCGGAATACCTAGGCCAAGGTCATACAAGAAACTATTCAATTCCATATGAAAGGTCAAGGTCACAGGTCAAGGTCAAATAAAAGGTAAATATGCTATTTTCTTTACTTGTCATGCAAACTTCACATTTGGTGAGCTAGTTGACTTTAAGTGAAAAGGAAAATAATAAATGTTGAGACATAAAGGTCAAAGGTCAAGGTCAACTATTCTATTAATATATATGAAACTAACTGATGGGTTTTATTGAAATTAGGCATGCTTATTTGATTTTCATGGGCAATGTCAATGCAAACAAAAATGTACTCCTACATAAAGATCAAGGTCACAGGTCAAGTTTAAAGGTCAACTTTTATTATTTATTAAAAGAGATTACTCAAATTTAGAAAAACTGGCTGTTATTATGGCTTATTACTTAAATATCATAAAAATCAAATTTCACATAAATATTCTTATAATTAAGGTCAGAGGTCAGGGTCAAAACAAGAGTATTTGTCATTTACCCTAAACTCCTCCTAGACTGTTTAATGTATTGTCACCAAATTATACAGGCAAATTAAGTTGGTCAATGTGACGACCATCCAAATATAAGTATTTTATTTTAAGTCAAAGGTCAAAGGTCAAGGTCACAGTATATGATCACTATTTGTAATCAATATATGTTTTTATACAAATTACACCATATTCATAATTGCTGTTAAGCTAACTAAATCCTGGATAAGAAATTCTAAGGTCGAAGGTGAAGGTCAAAGGTCAAGGTTAAAGTTCGAAATATGATTTTTACTAGTATTTCCTATTTAATGTAATATTCTCATTAGGCATATAATGCATATTCGGAATGCCTAGACCAAGGTCATACAAGTATGAACATAATTCCATTTGATAGGTCAAGGTCACAAGTCAACATCAAATATAAGGTCAATAAGCTATTTTTTTTACTATTCATGTAAACTTCACAAAATTCGTTGAGACAGTTGTGCTTTAAGGGAAAATTAAAATGTTGATTTTTCAGATATGAAGGTCAAGATGAAGGTCAAAGGTCAAGGTCAACTATTCCTTTAATACCTCTGAAGCTAACTGATAATTGATAATGACATTTGAAATTTATTTGATTTTCTAGGGTTACATCAAAGCAAACAAAAATATAATCTTACATAAAGGTCAAGGTCATAAGTTAACCTTCATCATAAACAATACTCAATTTTCGATAAGCTGACGACTGTTAGTTGCATTTTACTTAAATATCATATATTTCAATCATATATATATATATACAGGTACAGTATATATATATATTATATATTATAATACTTAAGGTTAAAAGTCAAGGTCAAAGAACAAAACAAGAGTGTTAATAATGTTCTTTAAACTCTTCCTAGATTGTTTAACCCTTTGTGTACCGGTGACATCTTTTTTATTGTAGTCTAGCTATAATTAGACGATTTTGTGGAGCGTATGAAGGATCTGTGGCAGTAAAAAGGGTTAATTAAGATAGTTGAAAGCCTGCTAATTTTAGGAGAGGCCCTTCATAAACTAAATCAAATCGTCTTAATATCCAGTATGAAATGAAACTAACAGAACTATACTGAACGGGTTACAAATCGACACCAATTTTTGCTGGCAAATTCGGTTGGTCAATGCAACGATTGTCTTCGTGGTGCAATGCATAAGTGTGTTGATTTTCGGTGTGAGCATCCTAGGTTCGAATCCCCGGACTGCCACATGTGTTTGTTAATTTCCTTAATCGAGTTTAGGAGTAAAGTTGGTTAGTGGAGAGAACATAATAATTCAAAGGTCAAGGTGAATGGTGAAGGTCACAGATTATGGTCACTATTTCTTTCTTATAATTATATTATATTCTAAATTTGAATTACATCTTCTTCAAAGTGCTACAAAATAATGTTACGCTGACCTTATTATAGATAAATATTCCAATGGTTAAGATTCAATGCGATCATAAATGTAATTATATATGTATACTCCCAGGCAGAGGTGTGGCAGAGTGGTCTTGCCACTGGACTGGTAATCCAATGGACCCGGGTTCGAATCCCAATATGTCAATGGGAAGATATTATTGGGATGGAATTTGTGCTGTACCTAGTATCAGTGCATTACCACAGCACACCGAAACGCCAAAACAAAATACCCTCATTGTTCCCTGATTAAATAGCACTGTATGAATATTCCCATATTCAAAATATGCTACAGGGGGGCAATGCCTAGTGAGTTAATTGCTCAATAGGTGGCGTTCTGAGAGTGAGGGTCCGAGCCTGGGGAGTGAGACTGTGAGGCGCAGAGCCGAAGCAGCTTCAGAGATGGAGTTGGGTTCGAGCCGTGAATGGGTGCTTAGCATGTCTCACTCTCTAGACTGGAGCAAGACCTCACAGGCCTCACTGTGTTCAGCGGTAGAGTGTAAAGGCTATCAGCCTATGCCCGAGAGGGAGTATTTAAATATAGAAAGAAAAAAAAAAAAAAAAAAAAAAAAAAAAAGGCGGACATGAACCACCAACAGTCAGGACGAGTGTCTATGCTTTAATCCACTACACACAAGTATCCTCTATCACGCTGTGGTATAGTGGATTAAAGTATGGGCACTTGTTCTGACTGTCGGTGGTTCAAGTCCGGCTGTGAGTATAAAAACATTTAGTATATATATATATATATATAATATATATACTCTTTCGTCTCTGTCTATCCTCTAACGTCTTCCCTTCATGCTGAAAGTTTGCTCACATTCAACCTGTCCCAAAGAAGGGTGACCACTCTCAACCCTCCAACTATCGTCCAATTGCTCTCATCTCTTGTCTTTCTAAAGTTTTTGAAACTATTCTTGCTTCCAAATTTCTTAAGCATTTCTCTTCTCATAATCTGCTCTCAGATCGCCAGTATGGCTTCCTTAAGGGTCGCTCTACTGGTGATCTTCTTTCATATCTTACTAACTCTTGGTCATCCTCCTTTCGGGACTTCGGTGAGACTTTTTCTATTGCACTAGACATATCGAAAGCCTTCGATAGAGTCTGGCATAAATCTTTTATTTCTAAACTACCCTCCTTCGGTGTCTATCCCTCCACCTGTGCCTTTGTCTCTAATTTCCTTTCCGGCCGTTCCATAGCCGCGGTTGTGGACGGCCATTGTTCACTTCCTCACCCTATAAACTCCGGTGTTCATCAGGGCTCTGTCCTATCTCCTATTCTCTTTCAAATTTTTATAAATGATCTCCTTAACTGTACCTTAATTCCCATCCATTCATAGGCAGACGACTCAACCTTACACTACTCCATTAGTTTTTCAGAACGCCCCAGCCAGCAATCCCTCAACGATAAACGTAATGAAGCCATAAAACTCTTAAATTCTGATCTAAATACTATTTCCAATTGGGGCAGAGAAAACCTTGTTAACTTTAATGCTTCCAAAACCCAATTTCTCCATCTATCTAACCGTCAGGATCTCCCAGCGGACTATCCCTTATTCTTCAACAATACAAAAATCAACCCTTCATCTTCTCTCAATATTCTTGGTGTCTCTTTTTCTTCTGCTCTCATTTGGAAGGACCATATTACCAGTCTTGCTAAGGCAGCCTCCCAGAAGCTGGGTGTGCTCAACCGCATTAGGGGGTTCTTTTCCCCTGCACAGCTTCTTGCTCTGTACAGGGGCATAGTGCACCCTTGTATTGAGTATTGTTAACATGTGTGGAGAGGTTCCTCTCACACCGCTCTCCTAGACAAAGTTGAAAGGAAGGCCTTTCGTATCATTAACTCCCGTCCACTCACCAACTCTCTGCAATCTCTCTCTCTCCGCCGCAATGTTGCATCTCTCTCGCTATTCTATTGCTACTATAATAATCAGTGTTCCTCAGAGCTATCCCAGTGCATACCACCTCCTTTACGTAGGGCACGTGGTACCCGTCTTGCAACTCAATCCCACCCCTACTCTGTGCAACTCTCCAACCCAAGAGTGAAACGTTACTCTCAAACTTTCTTCTACTCAACAGCTGAGCTCTGGAACTCTCTCCCAGAATCAGTCTTTCCCTCTTCCTATGGCTTAAATTGCTTCAAACTCCGTGTGTCCAGGCATTTTGGCTCGAACGTCCCTTGATTTTGGCCCTGTCACTCTTTCAACTATGGGGGAGGCACTCACTATAGGCAGTTATGCCTTTTGCCTCCCTCAATCACATAGATAAAAAAAAAAATATATATATATATACCGGTATATATATATATATATATACCAATTTTACCTAAGAGATTCACTACTACTTGTAGAATTCTAAGTCGCAGAGTTGCGTAAGCATTTTTTGTTTGTAATGCGAAAACTGCACACCTACTTTATTTATAAGTATTAAAGCATAATAACTGCGAGATAACTTGCTCAAATGTTATTATATGCATGTATTATATACTATTGAATCTGTGTAACCTACTAATGTGTAGGCTATACCATTGATGCTATTAAGTGACATGGCGGTGGTGAGTCGAGGAGAACGTGCTTGTGACTGTTTCCACAGTCCTTATATCTGTAGACTGTGACTGTTCCGAGAGATAACTGCACTTTGACACAACAGAGTGTAACTGGCTTGTTAGGAGTCACTAAGACTCGTTAAAACTCGGACAGACTTATTAGGAGTCGGTACCGACTCGATCCGACTTTTCACAGTCAGTACCCAAATTTCAAACAAGTTTGAAAATTGTATTGCCACCCAGGGGTGTAACCGACTCATTGGTGATGCTACAGACTCATTAGGGGTAAGACATACTATCTCCAGGACTCCATGGAGACTCCATACAGAGTCACTAGTCGGTTACAGTCGGTTCCACACTCCTTGATGTGGGAAGTGGAGAGAGAGGGAAAGGAGGGAAGGGGTAATTTGATAGATTAATAGATAAGATGGTAAATAAATGTGATCATAGCTGAGAGTGAGAGTGAGAGAGATAGGAGGGAAGGGGTGGTAATTGGATAGATGGATGGATAATATGGTCAATAAATGTGATCATAGCTCAGAGAGAGAGAGATTTAAACAGTTACACAGAGTTACACATATACTCATATCACACAGACGTTGCGGTCCCTACTAGGTGGTCCAGCCTTAATAATACTAGACAGGGACAGTTTATAGTAGAAGAATAGGACAGTAAAGTAGAAGGAGTACAACGGAAATCAAGCAACAACAGGTCTAGTGACCCCTCTAGGCTGTTTGTCCTCCAATACACTGCGGATCAAGTGTCCAAACAGTGGTTTAGAGTGGGTAAGGGAAAATTGGAAAGGAAACCACTGCCCTGGAACTAATGTCCGTGGCAGGACTAGGAAGTTAGTAGGGGACAGAGGGGTTAGTAACATAACACAGTTATAAGGATCTTTTGTATATCTGGGAAAAAGAGAGTAACGTCTTGGCAACATATATACGCAATAATCCTTTGATGAATCTGAGGGGTGAATAAAATACAATTATTAATTTACAAACGCAGTCAGTCGCGAGTTTGATGCAAGATATTTGTCTAGACGAAGTTTAAAAGAATCAACGGTGCTGCAGTCTATAGGAGAGAGAGAGAGAGAGAGAGAGAGAGAGAGAGAGAGAGAGAGAGAGAGAGAGAGAGAGAGAGAGAGAGAGAGAGACCAGGAGCAGGTAATGCCAATATGATATTGATCACGATCATATTGATGACGAAGATCATCGAGTTGATGTCTTGGACAAAAAAGCACATAGCCACCAAACTGTTCAGTAAAATGTAATATGGCTGATAACATCTGTATGGCCTAACAAAACAACAGTTACAAGTTACTAGTTACAAGCAGCTTCGTAAAAATCAATATATCTGTTGTTACTTATTTTCCTTTGTACAAACATTCACATCAAGAATCCGCTCGTATTATATAAATTGTGCTGAGAGAGAGAGAGTGAGTGTGAGTGTATGTGTGTGTTGTGTGTGTGTGTGTGTAATAATAATAATAATAATAATAATAATAATAAACGGTTTATTAAAGAATGGCAGCCTCATGAGCTGAAAATACACATTTTACAATTTAGTGAATGAACATGAGATATACAGATATGAAAATGGTAAGCTCAGTTTACAATGTGTGAGTATAATATACTTAAAATTAAAAAAGAAATACAATAATGATGCTAGTGTAAACCAAAAAAATATCATAAATTAACCATGAGAGTAAGTGATATACAGTACATATACACATTTATTTTACTTATATATATATATACAGAACACACATATACACACATTCGTACACACATACATACGCATACATATACATACATATATAAGAACATAAGAATATGCAGCAAGTGCGCACATACCCGCATACACAAACATACATACATACAAAAACTGTTCTGGTAGGGTCAGGTGAGGCTAATAATAGGAGTTAAATCCTTGGGAGAGATTAAATGAGGGAACTGGAAAAGGGTTAATGAGGCAACAGACTGTGTAGGCAAGGTAAAGCCAATCAGAATGGAATGTCAAACGTCGGAAGAGATCAAATGAGATCAAATGAGGAGTTTGAAAAGGGTAAAGGGGAAACGGCCTACGGGTCCGTACAGGTAGGGTCAGGTAAAGCCTACTACAATGGGAGATTAATCCTCGGTAGAGAACAAAAGAAGGATATAAAATAAGTAGAGACAGCTTGGGGGAATTATAGTATATTGGACATTCCTTAGTGTAGGTGTGTGTGTGTGTGTGTGTGTGTGTGTTTGTTTGTTTGTGTGTGTGTGTGTGTGTGTGTGTGTGTGTGTTTGTTTGTGTGTGTGTGTGTGTGTGTGTGTGTGTGATAGAAGGCGAAATGTGGAAAAGCTGGACATTCTATTGTTAAGGGTGGAAACACATGGATGAAGATACACGAACACTTAACAATAGATAATGCTCACACATAGATATATAATAAGAAGTTGCGCTAGTGAGCAATATGTTCTCGCTCACATGTACGTATATTTACATACACATGCGCACATGATTATACAAATACACATACAGTACAGCACATATACACATTATATACCTCATATTCTCAACCGGGCTCGAACCATACACACAGACATACATATACATAAATATATGCACATTTACATGCATATATGCTCTTATCCACCTGATACTCTCAGCCGGGCTCGAGCCTCGAACACAAACAGTATAAACTATAGACACATACATACAGTATATACATAATTAACGCATACATACATACACATATACGCACACATACATACACATATACTGTACATACATATATACACATATACATAAACAAACTCAAGCAAATACATACATATATTCTAATATACACACGCACACACACTTATGCATACATTATTAAAGGTGGGCGTGTATATATGGTGTGTCAGGCCGTTATTACACATTATTAATAATATTTACAATGGTTGGGATAGGACTATTTTTATATCTGTCAGTTCTTGCCCTTATTGGTTGGAGTGTGTTGAAGTGACGAACTGCACGTGTTGGTCTAGGGACATCTGGTGGAAGTAAGTTTCTGTGTCGTGGGGGAACAAGCAGCTTAGATGCAAACTGCTTGAGTGTGTTGTAGTGGTGGGTTGAAAGTGCAGGTATGCTAAGGGTGGTGAGATCTTCCTCGTACCCTGGATATGTGCCACCCAGGATGATCCTGCATGCCCTCCTCTGCACTCTCTCCAATTGACGTTGTTGTGCCAGGGTTAGAGACGAAGGCCAGGCGGGAGAGGCGTAGGTGAGATTAGGGAGTATGAAGATGTTATATATACTCTTCAGCTCATTCTCCGCTGTGTGTGTGTGTGTGTGTGTGTGTGTGAAAATGAGTGTGTATATGTGTGCGTGTATGTGTGTGTCCAACTAAGACCCATGGAAGAAAAGTATAATTCGCTTTCCCTCCCTCTGACTTCGGGCTGGAGGAAGTAGTGGTGAGAGTCAAAGGATCGGAAAATCTGGACGAAATATAGGCTTTAAACAAAGAAGAAGAAGGGATAGAGCAGAGGGAGGAATAAACATCAAAAGAAAGTAAGAGGGTCAGAGGATTGAGATCACGATAATAAAACTAGGAATGGAGAAAAAGACGATTGGAAAATATTGAAGCATAGGAAAAACACACGAGGAAGAACTCAATAAAAACAAAACAAGAAAGGGAAAGTTAAAGGAAGGCAACAGAAACTAAAGAAGTGAGAACAGGAGAGTAGACAGATATCTCAAAACAATGGATTATAAATAAAACTGTCTATTTTCATAGACAGTAAACAGTAAATCTATCCAACTCTAGCTCTTCCCAAGTTTTCCGGCATCTAGCCAAAAACCTCTCCAACAATTTGTCTTCCTCGTCTTTCCCTTCCCTTTTCCACTCTGATGGCACAACCATCTCTTCTTCCTCTAATAAAACTGAACTCTTCACTCAAACTTTTGCTAGAAACTCCACCTTGGATGATTCCGGTGCTATATTCCTCCCTCTCCATAAGTAGAAGAGAGGGGCTCTTCTACTTATGCCTAATATCCTAAACTCTTTTAAAGGTGTACTTTCTACCCTCTCTGGGCTTAATTCTAAGAAGGCGTACGGTCCGGACGGTGTTCCTCCTGTTGTACTCAAAAACTGTGCTTCCGTGCTGTCTTTTCATTTATTTTTCATTATACCTGGGTTTATGGCTGAGGCTAATGAAGATAAATTATGTTGTTGATTTTGGAAATTATTAGGATAATATGTGGATTATGAAATTTGTCAAAACAATTTACCGAAGGAAGAGGCTAATGAAGAAGTTGTTCTTCTTCTTAGAGATTAGTACAATGATCTGTGGATTATGTAATGTTGTCAATGTACACTCGGATACCATAGTCTCTAGCCCACTCATAAATATTTGTGGATTTCACCTATTTCTCATTATGGAAGTATATATCTGGAAACGAATATAATAATATAATTTTCTTTACATCAACTACAAGACTATATATACTATTTATTGAAAGGGCAGTTCTATCAAAAAATCGATCCAGATAATTAGAATTGCATGAATAATAATAATGGGGGTCACGAATACCTATGAGTGAGTTAGAGACTATAGTATCCGAGTGTACTGTATTCGTTAAGTTACTGAGACGCACAATGACATCCAGATTAGTAAAACCTACCAAAATTCCCGTAAATCAAATTGACGGACTGACTGCATTTACCGGTTTGTTAGTTATATATTGTATGTATGTATGTATGTACGTATGTATGTATGTATGTATGTATGTATGTATGCATGTATGTATGTATCTACTCAGGCACATACCCCATTGCAGGGGGTGGCCGACTTGAGACAAAGCCCGAACAGAAACAACATTTGAGGGTCCTAATGCTCAGAGTCCGGGACCACTTTCGCGTTCCCTCGCCCCTTTCCCTGTCTCGATAAGTAGAATTGTAGACAAAGTTATTTTGTTTGAACCTCTATGGATCGATGACGCAATTCTTTCCTGTGTTCTGGCTATTATTAGACAATTTTATTATAATTAGGAAGGGTATGTGGAAATCAATGGAAGTCAAAGGGTCAATTGAGATCTCCAAAACAATGGAGTAAAACAGGGAGGATTCAAATAGTGCCGCCCTGCAGCAAATAAGGCTAATGCAGTTGGCGGTAATTATAGGGAAAAGACTCGCACCCTTATGGTTCATGTTTTTTCCTCCAGATTTTGATAAATTAATGTGTTCATGGTTTTAGTTATATTTTCAACGTGGGATACAAGATGGGTTGAGCCCCCCTCACCCCCCATGACTTATCGAAATCATCATCTGCGTTGCCAACAGGGGGTAAATATCAATTATACTCTATAATGAAGACGTTGCCAACAGGGGGTAAATATCAATTATACTCTATAATGAAGACGTTGCCAACAAGGGTAAATATCAATTATACTCTATAATGAAGACGTTGCCATCAGGGGTAAATATCAATTATACTCTATAATGAAGACGTTGCCAACAGGGGGTAAATATCAATTATACTCTATAATGAAGACGTTGCCAACAGGGGGTAAATATCAATTATACTCTATAATGAAGACGTTGCCAACAGGGGGTAAATATCAATTATACTCTATAATGAAGACGTTGCCAACAGGGGGTAAATATCAATTATACTCTATAATGAAGACGTTGCCAGCAGGGGGTAAATATCAACTATACTCTATAATGAAGACGTTGCCAACAGGGGGTAAATATCAATTATACTCTATAATGAAGATGTTGCCAACAGGGGGTAAATATCAATTATACTCTATAATGAAGACGTTGCCAACAGGGGGTAAATATCAATTATACTCTATAATGAAGACGTTGCCAACAGGGGGTAAATATCAATTATACTCTATAATGAAGACGTTTGTAAACAATGAGGACGTCCGAGGGAGCTTTGGGAGTGATGGGACAGTAATATCGGGTTTAATATATTATGTGGTCAACATTATTCTCCCACAGTAGATTATACATGAGTACAGTATAACGATTCCATAGACCTGCATATTGTCCCTAATAAATTATTTATAATAAGGCGGCGAGCTTTTTCTGAATAATTATCCATTTGGCTAATCTCAAACTCATTCCCTGGTACGAAGCAACAAACAACCGTGCTTCGTCTTTAGGCCATATGCTCTACTATACCCTGTTCCAAGTAGGTAGGCCAGACATCATGAACCCAAACCTCTATAACTCAAAAAGGGCTAGCACAAATGGGCTGTAAATGTCCACACCTCTTCCATGGCTACCCCTTCCCAAGTGGTAGAAATATTAACTCGAATACTCTAGTTGTTTGTGAGTTATAGAAGTTAGTAAGTTATTGTTCAAGAGTGTTGACATACTTATTTGGAACAGGGTGTACCTTTTTGTCCCTTAGCGTTGTCGAGCTTTTTTCTGGTATTCTTTCAAATTTGGTTCGGCAGGGCTTGATGATTGGATAAGAGAGAGAGAGAGAGGGTGGGTGGGTGGGAGGGAGCTCTTTTATTTATTGAATGCAAGATTACATAAACTTAAGAAATTCATATTAAAGACAGCACAATAAGTAAACAAATTTAGTTTGAGGGCATTTTTGTAATTACCTCTATTCGCCCACCTCCTTATGTGTCTTAGGTTCTGGTACTCTAAACCCAAAAGTATAACAAAATAAAAAAAAATAATAATAAAAAGTCTTGTGAACTCGATTATACCCAGTTCTAAATAGGTAGGCCAAAACGCAATAAACGACTAGAGTAATCCAGCTAATAGTCCTACCATGTGGGAAGGGTCACCCAGGGAATAGATGTGGCTATTTACAGCCTATTTGCTTTAGCCCTTTTCGAGTTGCAGAAGTTAAGGGTCAAGATTTCTGAACTTCCTATTTGGAACAGGCCGGGTATAGTAACAACGCTATCAACAATAATTATTGATCTTCAATGACAAAACAAAAATGGAAACCTTCTCCTTTGAAGTTGCCTATCTCTGTTATTGAGTAAAGTCGGCCCAAAAAAAAAAAATAATAATAAATATCTCTCATTCTTTTAACATTGAGGGAGACATTTGTTAGAGACAAATTTGCTATTTTCCTTCTTCGTACTCGCGCAAAAGATAATATCATGAAAACAAAAAATAATATAAACGAAAATAATACTAGTTAATAAAAAAATAAATAATAAACGATTGAAACACTGAAAACATTAAGGGTACCCGGTAGTCTTTAGCACCACGAGTGTGTGAAATATTTTCAAGGTTAACATTTAATTTCCAAGTTCGTTTCACAAATATCGCCCTTCTTCAGCCCTAATTATATTCTTTGGAAACTTGCACGGTTCTGGATATTTTAAAAGTTCGAATATTTTACATATATATTAATTTTGGTCTCAATACAAAATTGTTCGGATCTCTCTCACTCTCTTTCTCTCACTCTATGTATATATATATAGGTTAAGGATAAGGATGGAAAAGACGCCTGAAAACATCTTGAACTTTATTTTTCGAATTTTCGGCACCTCACGGAGCCATCTTCAGGAGCAATACAGAACCTAAAATAGAGTATACACTCTAGAATCATACAAAAGAACAGGTTCTAAAATATTTAATATTTATATATAAAGAAAACGAACACTCGAAGTGTATAGTGAAACTAATCAATGAATATTTAAAACAATTGAATTTACAAATTAAGAACTTATCTATGCAAATAAGGTATATATAAATTAAACAATAATACGCTAAGATTGAACACCAACCAATCAGAGAAGGCAAATTTACTGAAGAGAGAATCCCGGTTTAAGAACATAAGAACATAAGAAAATGGGAGTCTGCAGAAAGCCGATTGGCCTACACAAGGCAGATTCCTGTCACACCCAACCCTAATTATAAGCCCAGCTTAAAAACACCATTAGGACTTACCTCACCGAAACGGTCAGAGGTCAGAAAAACGGGGATCTGCAGATCCCCACACCTGGGCCACACCTGAGAGATCACCCTCACACCCTACCCATCTCGTCCATATGCCTATCTAATTTTATCTTAAAGCTCCCTATCGTTCTTGATCCCACTATAGCACTTGGTAGCCTATTCCACCTATCTACAACTCTGTTACCAAACCAATATTTGCCTATATCTTTTCTTAAACGAAATTTATCTAATTTGAAACCATTTGTACGAGTTCTTTCGCTATCACTGAGCTTTACTACATTTTTCATGTCCCCTTTATTAATCCCACTAACCCACTTGAATACCTCTATCATGTCCCCTCTAACTCTGCGTCTCTCTAACGAATGTAAGCCTAATTTTGTCAACCTTTCTTTATACGGAAGATTTCTAATATTATGGATCATTTTTGTCATTCTACGTTGTACTCTCTCCAATGAATCTATGTCCATTCTGTAATAAGGACACCAAAATTGAACATCATAATCCATATGGGGTCTCACTAATGACAAGTAAAGTTTTAAGATAACATCAGCAGTTCTGTTACTCACACTCCTAGAGATGAACCCGAAAATCCTGTTTGCCTTGTTTCGAACGCTTATACACTGTTTTCTAGGCTTCAAATCATTGCTAACAAACACACCTAGATCTTTCTCACAATTCGAGTTTTCTAATTCCATATTAGCTAGTTTATATTTAACATTTGTATGCATCTTCCCTATCTTTAATACCTTGCATTTGTCAATGTTAAACTTCATCTGCCAATTTACTGACCATTCGTGTAAGGTGTAAGGTAAGGTGTGGGCCAATCGGCGCTCAGCAGACCCCGTAATCTTGTGTTAATCTCTGACCGTTTTGGTGGGGTTAGTACTCAAGGTATTAGTGAGATCGGTCTATAATTGGGCCTTGTAATTAGGGTTGGGTGTGACCGGGATCTGCCTTGTATGGGCCGATCGGCTTTTTGCAGACTCCCATTTTCTTATGTTCTTATGTTCTTATGTTCTTATGTATCTAGATCCCTTTGCAGACACTCTATATCTCTATCTGAATCAGTTTTTCTCCCCATTTTGGTATCGTCTGCAAATTTACTTATCCTACTAGTTATACCTAAATCAAGGTCATTTATGTATATAACAAACAACAGAGGACCTAATACAGATCCCTGGGGGACACCACTTTTGACTGCTCCCCATTCTGACTTCGTACCACTTATGCTGACTCTCTGCTTCCTACCAATTAGCCATGACCTAATCCATCCCAACAACGCCACACCTATTCCATGTGCCTCAACCTTTCTCATCAATCTCTCATGGGGGACTCTGTCGAAAGCTTTACTGAAATCTAAATATATTATATCATATGACTTGTCATTATCTACTGCTTCATATACCTCTGAGAAAAACTAAGCAAATTAGTAAGGCAAGAACGTCCCTGAGTGAATCCATGCTGAGAAAAATGTATTAAATTAAATGTATCTAAGTGGTTTTTAATTTTACTAGCAATAATTGACTCTAGTAGCTTTCCTATGATTGATGTAAGACTAATGGGACGGTAATTGGATGCTATTGATTTGTCACCTTTTTTGAAGATCGGAACTACGTTTGCAAGCCTCCAAGCTTCTGGAACTATACCTGTCTCTAATGACTTGTTAATAGAAATGTTAATGGGTAACTTAACTCATCCCTACATTCTTTTAATACTCTAGCATATACCTCATCAGGACCAGGCGATTTATGAGGTTTCAGTCTGTCAATTTCCTTAAGCACATCATTTCTACTTATAGTAACCGTACTTAACCTATTTTCTATACTATCGCTATATACCTTACGGACTTCTGGAAACTGTGCCAAATTTTCATTAGTGAAAACGGAAAGAAATTGACTATTTAATGTATTGCACATTTCTAAATAAGTTTCTGTCATTTCTCCTATCGAAGTTTTAAGGGGACCAATTACATCTCTAACCTTGGATTTATATAGTTGGTAAAAAGCTTTTTGATTATTTTTTGAGTCATTGGCAACCTTAATTTCATAATTTCTTTTTTCTTTCCTAATATCCTTTTTTACCTGTCTTGATAGATTCTGATAGTAAGCAAGTAGGTGAATTTCGCCTTTTCTAATTTCTCTATATATTCCTCTCTTTTGTCCTAGAAGATCTAATATTCTATTATTCATCCATTTGGGTTGGTTCTGTGTTGATCTAAATTTTCTTTTGGGGATATATTTATTTTGTGCATTGAATACTGACTCGATAAAATTATCGTATGAATCTACCAAGGTTGACGTCTCTTCCTGACTTAAGGTGACAGGTGCCTGAGAAGGGGTACACTCATTTGGACACCTGGATCAACTTAGTTTTTTTACCATAGGGTCCGCTAATCCCACCTGGGTCTTCTTAACCCACCATAATTGGCTTTTTTTGAAGTCAGGTATTAATGTTGTATTCTCTCTGGTATTACCTTTCCATTGTATATTAAAATACACAGAATTGTGGTCACTATTTCCTAGGTGGTCCCCTATCTCTACATTATTTACCATATGTTCATTGTTACTGAAAACTAAATTGAGAATATTATTACCTCTAGTCGGCGTATCTATGAATTGAAATAAAAAACTATCTTGTACTACCTCTATAAACTCCTCAGAATCAGAGTCTCCTATTTGATGCTGCCAATCTATATTCGGAAAATTAAAATCCCCCATAATGCACACATTGCTAAACCTTGATGCCATTTTAATTTCCTCCCATAATGACGTTCCGTCATTTCTACTCGTATTTGGCGGTCTATACATAACTCCAATAACTAGGGTCTCACTACCTTCGTTAACCTCTACCCAAACACTTTCATTATCGTTATTTAGTCTAATACCTGATTTAATACAGCTTTTTAATGTACTCCTGACAAACACTGCTATACCGCCACCCCTCTTACTTGTTCGGTCATATTTAAACAAACTATATCCTGGTATATCAAATTCTGTAAAAAAATGCCTGGTTTCTGCATTAATCCACGTTTCAGTTAGCGCTATTATGTCTATATTTTCTTTGCTAACAAGGGCTCTAAGTTCGTTCATTTTGTTGCATAGACTCCTACAGTTTGTGTAATATACTCTCAATTTACTTCTTTTCTTTATACCTAATTTACCTTTATTTCTAACGACATTTCCATCTTCCGTTGCACCATCACTACTATCATTTGCAATATAGTCATCATTTTTAGCATGAGACTGAATATCCTTATCGCTTTCGCCTGACGCTAAAATTGTTCCATTTAACCTCTCATTTACACTCTCAATATTTCTGTTCAAAACCCCACAACCACCCTATCTAAAGAACTAGCTAATGTGGAAACTCCTAACCGTGAAAGATGAACCCATCCCTTGCGTACATCCCATCTCTCCCATAGAAACTATCCTAAAAATCTAAATATAAATATAAGTTTAAATCTAAAAATAAGTAAAAAGTACTTTACTCGAAAACTTGTCCATGAAACAAAAGGGTTTCATGGACAAGTTTTCGAGTAAAGTACTTGTTGTTGTTTTTAGATTTAAACCGGGATTCTCTCTTTAGTAAATTTGCCTTCTCTGATTGGTTGGTGTTCAATCTTAGCGTATTATTGTTTAAATTATATATACCTTATTTGCATAGATAAGTTCTTAATTTGTAAATTCAATTGTTTTAAATATTCATTGATTAGTTTCACTATACACTTCGAGTGTTCGTTTTCTTTATACTGTATATAAATATTAAATATTTTAGAACCCGTTCTTTTGTATGATTCTAGAGTGTATACTCTATTTTAGGTTCTGCATTGCTCCTGCAGATGGCTCCGTGAGGTGCCGAAAATTCGAAAAATAAAGTTCAAGATGTTTCCAGGCGTCTTTTCCACCCTTATCCTTATCCTATGGAAATTACGGTGTCCTAGGTCACCTGCTGATGTTCTACTCACTATATATATATATATATATATATATATAATATATATATATATATATTTATACAGTATATATATATATATATATATATATATATATATATATATATATATCCTGCAGACAATGACTGGGTAACAGAGCAGGGAGGGTGGTGCAGTGGAAGGAGACAGAGGAACAAAGAAGGGTTGGTGTGATAAAGGATCAACAATAACGAGGAATGGGATGGATAAAAGTCAACTAAAGCAATAAAAAAGATAGCATGGATAAAAATACAGAAGGGCGAAGGAAAGAATCACACTGTAGATGCAAGGAAGATTAACCCTTTCTGTACCAGTTCCGTGCTTTTAACTTTATTCTGGCTACTATTAGACGATTATATTCAGTTTAAAAAGGGACTCCAGCAAATAACAGGCTTCGAACTATCTCACTTTACCCTTTTTACTATCACGGATGATCCATCTTAGACTGCACAAAATCGTCTAAATATAGCTAGAATAAAATTAAAAAAACTATATATATATATATATATATATATACGAACAATACTCACACCAGTTCTGAATCTAGTTTCACACCCACTGCATCGGGGTACATTTTTTAACTCAGATTCATTTTCATTTTTATGCCAGGTACAATTTTGTCTTACACAATCCCCATCAGTCTCAGTCTCAGTCTCTCTCTCTCTCTCTCTCTGAATACAATTAAACGGTCATTAAAGGATGCGTACTCGTATATGGATTGCTAATTGCCTTACTGGACGCAAGCAGTAGTTATATAGGGTGGAGCCTCAGACTGGAAATATGACAAGAGTGGAGTGTCTCGTGGATCAATACTCGATTGTTTTTGTTTTGTTTTTTAAGGGGGGTCACCTGCTTTTTTTCTCTTTCTCTCCTTTTCTCTCTTTCCCTGGCTTGTATCCATTCGGCCCCATTCAGCCAACTGTTTTAAGACGTTTATCCCCATTCAGGTGTCGATGTATTCCTGGCGAGCGATAGCGAGCCTGCATTGTATGGAGAAATTCTGCTTCGCCGGAGACATTTTTCTATCGAAAAATGTACAAATTTAGCTTGCTGTCAAAACAAAAATATATATACAGTATATGCTGGCTCGCTACTGCTCGCCAGGAAAATATTGACACCTGGATGGGGGTAAGCGTCTTAAAACAGTAGGCTGAATGGGGCCGAATGGATACAAGCCAAAGAGAAAGGGAGAGAAAGAGAAAAAAAAGAGAGGTGGGCTCCCTTAATGGGTAGCCGAAACGTGTTGATTTTGGATCGAGGGGGCTTTTTAACCCCTTCAGCACCATGACGCCCTTTTACCTATGATTCTGGCTAACATTAGATGATTTTATGCAGTTTAAAAAGGACCTATGTTACTAAGAGGGTTTGTTGAGATCGCATTCACCCATTTGAGTCGTATAGGTATATTATAAACTAAAGAAAATCGTCTAATGTTAACCAGAATATGATGAAAATACGTCTTGGTGCTGACGAGGTTAAGATGTTTGCTTGGACCGTGGGGACACATGGGCCGCTGGTCCATATTGGTCCATTTAATTGACATTATTTTGGAATTATAGTTAGCATATAATGTTAGTGGAAGTAAAGTTGAAGGCGCTCCCACCAACAACCACACCCCAAAGAAAGATAGAGATATATTTACATAGATTTACATAGCTACACTGGCCACACAGTCCTTACGATCCAAACGAGGTGGTTTGGACTTAATTCTAGTAGAGATGGCAATCCGATAGGAAAGGAAAGTTGGAGGAAAGGATAGAAAAGTAGAGAGAGAGAGAGAGATAGATAGATAGAGAGAGAGAGAGGGGGGGGGGGGGAGAGTGAGGTGCCTGCGACAGTAATGTAGGAGCCACAATAAGTCTAGTCATAATGTGCTGTAGCAATACGAGGACAATAATAGTATCCGCTCTGTTGGTGGTGGTCGTGGAGGTGGTGAGTTTGTCTTATTAGTTTAGTTGTGTTATGATATACTATAAGTGTTGCTTGGGTGACTTTCTGTGTGTATAAAATGTGTTTATGTTGGTACACTACTAATAGTTGGCGTGATAAATTCATGTTTGTTTTCACCAACCCAACAATTAACTTTACAAATAAATCTAATTTACGAAATCAATTAAATTAATGAATACAAGGACTCGAACCTAGGATACTCACACCGAAATCAGAATAATACAACCAGTGGCCAAAATGAGCTTGGCGAAATTGTTAACCCAAGAATGGCGAGCGTCCTCTCCAGAGGTTTTACTGGTGGACGGCGATCGTCCTCTCGAGGGCCAGGATTTCAAACGCATAAAAAAAACGTGTTCGTTGAGCCAGGCGGCTTCAAATTGGTGTGTGACTAAGTTTTTATGACAGCTCTCGATACCACCACAATACACACTACGGTCGGTCCCACACAATCAGTTATCAAGCAGTTGTCAGGGAGCCCTCGCATCTCTCTCCCGCGTGTCATGATGACACAACAGCAGCCGTGGAAGACCATGTGTGGCTACCAGAAAGCCTTCTTACCTCCACTATTTACTCACAAATGTTCTTCTACAATAAAGAAGGCACATAAGGCACATAATGCACGTGCAATGGGTGGTGTACATACTAACAGATCGGTGGCGTTTCATGACACCACCACCATCACTACCACTAGCCATGTTATCACCTACCACCCACCACTGCCACCAGTACTACCACCAGCAACCACCCTCTACCATTTCCCTTTCCCTATGTCACAACTCTAGAAAGCCAAAATTACCGCACCACTGGAATGTGGAATGTCACCCAGTGTTCTATTTTTAGACACTGCCGTCAAATTCCGTCGCACAACATGACTTCTCTCTCCATCTCTCTCTCTCTCTAGTATCCTATCCCTTATCAACCCTATTATTTCCGTCTTATTTACTGTTTATGGCTGTTTATTACTGCTGGGTTACGGTTTAAATGTCATATATATTTCATTTTTCTTCTATATACATTTGATGATTCTTTCAGTCCTTGTGTTAAGGGGGGTCACCTATTTTTTATCTTTCTATCCTTTTCTCTCTTTCTCTGACTTGTATTAATTTGGCCTTATTCAGCCAACTGTTTTAAGACGTTTATCCCCATCTAGGTGTCGATTTCTTCCTGGTGAGCGATAGCGAGCCAGCATTGTATGGAGAAATCCGTCTTCGCTGGAGAATTTAGCTTGCCGTAAAACAAAAATATATACTGTATATGCTGACTCGCTACCGCTCGCCAGGAAAACATTGACACCTGGATGGGGGTAATCTTTTTAAAACAGTAGGCTGAATGAGGCCGAATGGATACAAGCCAAAGAGAGAGGGAGAGAAAGAGAAAAAAGCGAGGTGGGCCCCCTTAACCCATTCTGTACCCTTGCCATCCGTTTCATTATATCATGGCTAGTGTCAGACGCTCTTGTTCAGTTTAAAAGTGGCCTCCAGCAATCAACAGGCTTCCAACTATCTCTCTTAACCTTTTTTACTACCACAGGTCCATCTTCAACTGCACAAAACCGTCTAAATATACATAGACAAAAATTATAAAGATGTCACTGGTACAGAAGGAGTTATTACATTAAAGAAAAAATAGTCTTATAAAGATTTCTTAATATTTTATTTGTCCCCCTTCTCAATATCCGTGTGTTAAATATGTTGGTAATCTTTTACGCATCATCGCTTCTTCCCCCACCTCTTTTATCTTTCATATTCAATTAGCTCTTCGCAGTTTTCTTATTCCTTGTCTCTCCCCTCATTCTCACTTCTCATTCATTTAGCCAATCAAAATAAAAGTGTATTCTAAGATACCACTTACACACATGCACTATCTCTATTCCTTTTTATACTTTTACATAAGAACATAAGAACATAAGAAAATGGGAGTCTGCAGAAAGCCGATTGGCCTAAGCAAGGCAGATCCCTGTCCCACACAACCCCAATTACAAAGCCCAATTATAGGCTCAACACTCTAATACCTTGAGGATCATCTTACCAAAACGGTTAGAGATTAACGCAGGATTACGGGGGTCTGCAGAGTGCTGATTGGCCCAACCCTGCTGATCCCCCTTCACACCCAACCCTTCTCGTCCATATGCTTATCCAATTGTATCTTAAAGCTCCCTATCGTTTTTAATCCCACTATAGCACTTGTAGTCTATTCCACCCATCTACAACTCTGTTACCAAACCAATATTTGCCTATATCTTTTCTGAAACGAAATTTATCTAATTTGAAACCATTGGTACGAGTTCTTTCGCTATCACTGAGCTTTAGTACATTTGTCATGTCCCCTTTGTTAATCCCACTAACCCACTTGAACACCTCTATCATATCCCCTCTAACTCTGCGTCTCTCTAACGAATGTAAACCTAATTTCTTCAACCTTTCTTCATACGGAAGATTTCTAATATTATGGATCATTTTTGTCATTCTACGCTGTACTCTCTCCCATGAATCTATGTCCATTCTGTAATAAGGACACCAAAATTGGACAGCATAATCCATATGGGGTCTCACTAATGACAAGTAAAGTTTTAAGATAACATCAGCAGTTCTGTTACTCACACTCCTAGAGATGAACCCGAGAATCCTGTTTGCCTTATTACGAACACTGTTTTCACTGTTTTCTAGGCTTCAAATCATTGCTAACAAACACACCTAGATCTTTCTCGCAGTCTGAATTTTCTAATTCTAAATTAGCTAGTTTATATTTAACATTTGTATGCATCTTCCCTATCTTTAATACTTTGCATTTGTCAATGTTAAACTTCATCTGCCAATTTACTGACCATTCATGTAAGGTATCTAGATCCCTTTGGAGGCACTCTATATCGCTATCTGAATCAATTGATCTCCCCATTTTAGTATCGTCTGCGAATTTACTTATCCTACTAGTTATACCTAAATCTAGGTCATTTATGTATATAAGAAACAACAGGGGACCTAATACCGATCCCTGGGGGACACCACTTTTGACTGCTCCCCACTCTGACTTGGTACTATTTATGCTGACTCTCTGTTTCCTACCAATTAGCCATGACCTAATCCATCCCAACAACGCCCCACCTATTCCATGTGCCTCAACCTTTCTCATCAATCTCTCATGAGGGACTCTGTCGAAAGCTTTACTGAAATCTAAATATATAATATCGTATGCCTTGTCATTATCTACTGCTTCATATACCTCTGAGAAAAAACTAAGCAAATTAGTAAGGCAAGAACGTCCCTGAGTGAATCCATGCTGAGAAGAATTGATTAAGTTAAATGTTTCTAAGTGGTTTCTCATTTTCCTAGCAATAATTGACTCTAGTAGCTTTCCTATGATTGAAGTGAGACTAATGGGACGGTAATTGGATGCTATTGATTTATCACCTTTTTTGAAAATCGGAACTACATTTGCAAGCTTCCAAGCTTCTGGAACTATACCTGTTTCTAATGAATTGTTAAAAAGAAATGTTAATGGGTAACTTAACTCATCTCTGCATTCTTTTAATACTCTGGCATATACCTCATCGGGACCAGGCGATTTCTGAGGTTTCAGTCTGTCAATTTCCTTAAGCACATCATTTCTACTTATAGTAACCGTACTTAACCTATTTTCTATACTATCGCTATATACCTTACGGACTTCTGGAATCTGTGCCAAATTTTCATTAGTGAAAACGGATAGAAACTGACTATTAATGTACCGCACATTTCTAAATCATTTTCTGTCATTTCTCCTATCGAAGTTTTAAGGGGGCCTATTTTATCTCTAACTTTAGATTTATATAGCTGGTAAAAAGCCTTAGGGTTATTTTTTGAGTCATTGGCTATCCTGATTTCATAATTTCTTTTGTCTGTCCTTATACATTTCTTAACCTCTCTTGATAGACTCTGATAGTAAGCAAGTAGGTGAATTTCGCCTTTCTTTATTTTTCGATATATTCCTCTCTTTTTTCCTAGAAGGTCTAATAGTCTATTATTCATCCATTTGGGTTGGTTCTGTGTTGATCTAAATTTTCTTTTGGGGATATATTTATTTTGCGCATTGTGGAGTGAAGAAATAAAATTATTATATGTAGCTGTCAAATTATCCTGAGTTAAGACAGGTATCTGTGAGAGAGTATGTTCATTAGCGCACCTGGGTCCACTTAATAGTTTAACCATAGGATCGACTCTTAAGGCTCGTCTTAATCCACCATAATTGGCTTTTCTGAAATCTGGGATAAGTGTCGTATTCTCTTTAGCCTTTCCTGTCCATTGTATGTTAAAATAAATTGATTTATGATCACTATTTCCTAGTTGGTCTCCTATCTCTACATTATTTATCATTTGTTCATTATTACTGAGAACTAAATCGAGGATATTATTACCTCTAGTAGGCGAGTCTATGAATTGAAATAAAAAACTATCCTGTACCGCCTCAATAAACTCTTTTGAATCTGAGTCGCCGATTTGATGCTGCCAATCAATATTCGGAAAATTAAAATCCCCCATAATACACACATTGCTAAACCTTGATGCTATTTTCACTTCCTGCCATAAAGCTGTACCTTCGTTTCTACTCATATTTGGTGGTCTATAAATAACTCCAATAATTATGGTCTCACTACCTTCGCTAACCTCAACCCAAACACTTTCGTTATCAGTATTTAGTCTAATACCTGATTTAATACAGCTTTTTAAAGAACTCCTGACAAACACTGCTATTCCGCCGCCCCTCCTACTTGTTCGGTCGCGTTTAAACAAACTATATCCTGGTATATGGAATTCTGCTAAAAAATGTCTTGATTCTGTATTAATCCATGTTTCAGTCAGTGCTATAATGTCTATATTTTCGTTGCTAACAAGTGCTCTAAGTTCATCCATTTTGTTACATAAACTCCTACAGTTTGTATAATATAATCGCAATGAATTTATTTTACTGGTATCGGATTTACCTTTATTTCTAACTGAATTCCCATCTTCTGTTACACCTTTAATATTTCTACTAGCAGTACAATTAAAATCCTGTGACTGATATTTTCTATTCCTATCTGATGTACCAGTACGGCAATTTACCCTATCTAGACAATTATTCTTACTCATATTCTCAGGCTTTATTTTCAGCGAAACCCCGCGACAATCCTATCTATTGACCTAGCTAAATTTGCCACCCCTAGCCGAGAAAGATGAACCCCGTCCTGTGCGTACAACTGATTTTTACCATAGAAACGGGTCCAGTTATCAAGGAATGGTATTGCATTTGCATTACAGTATTTTTCCAGCCGACAATTGATACCAATTGCCCTAGATGACCATTCCTTGCTGACCCCTCTCCGTGGCAAGATACTGTGTACTACAGGTATGCCTCCCTTCCTCCTAACTTTATCTAACACCTCCCTGTACTGCCGAAGCAGTACTTCCGTCCTACCTTTACCAACATCATTGCTCCCTGTACTGAGACAGATAATGGGGCTATCTCCAATATCTTTCATGATGTAATCAATGTCCTCTAACACCTTCCCAACCCCGGCACCAGGCAGACAGACAAGCTTCCTAATATCAGTACAGGTGGACCTAGCTAAGTGTCTGACCATGGAGTCCCCAACAATTGAGAAGGACTTGCCTCTCCTTGTCGATGACTTGGTAGCAGCTGCGGCAGCGGCAGGAGCTCCTGGGGCAGCAGTTGAAGGTACTCCTGGGGGGGCAGCAGTCACAGCGTTCCCTGTTGGAGGCAACTTACTTACCTTTCTCCTGGTTTCCTCACCGAAGGAAGCACTCGCAGCCTCACCATCACATTCGTCATTCAAGGTGATGAACTTGTTGCTCAGGGCAACTGGCCGCCGTAGAAATTTGCAGCTTGTTGCACTTGTTGGAACAGCTGTCCAGGGAGCATCACGATCCCTAACAGCAGTTGCACTATCCTCACTTTTCTTGTCAGCCAAAGTCAGCTTTAAGGCCAAATTCTCGTCTTTGAGAGACTGCACCTCTCTCTCCACATTTTCCATCCTTTCTTGCAAAGCAAGACAAAGCTGGAGAATATGAGAGGAGGTAGCAATCTCGTCAACACCAGCCATTTTAAGAAAGCGTTAATACTATCACCACACTATGGGCAAAGATATTCACTGGGAGTCACTAGGGACAGGTCCTCACTCAGCAAAGGTCAGGCAGGTACAGGCAAAGGTCAGGCAGGTACAGGCAAAGGTCAGGCAGGTACAGGACAAAGGTCAGGCAGGTACAGCTTTACCCTGGAGGTAAGGGATTTGAATATGCCCCATGTGCCTCCTGCGTGTCATAAAAGGTGACTAAAGAGGTTAAGGGGAGACAGTTGGTTTTTCGAGTCCTCCTTCTCCCTCATGTTTAGCCCTATTAGGTATGAGATTTCCAGACATTCGCCCCATTAGTTTGGCGATTTTCAGACCTTTTGCCTCATTTCTTTGCCAATATTAAGATCTTTCGTGCCATTTAAATGTCGATTTTTCTCCTGGCGAGCGATAGCGAGCCTGTATTTGAAGTGGAATCGGCCTTCGGCCGGGCCATTTTTCTACCGAAATGTGTACACATTTATATCGAAGGGGGGTCATGTGGGTGTTTTTTTAAGTTTGATAGAGGTTTAGAGAGCAAACTAAACCCCCTCCTTTAACCATTGAACCTCAGGTCACTTGCTCACACAAAATTTGGACACAACAAAGAAACTACCACCACAGTATATAAACAATACATAAGATCAGTGATGGAATACGCAAGCCCAGCCTGGGCTTCTAACCTAGCTGAAACACATCATAAGACCTTACAGACTATTCAAAACAAAGCCCTGAAGATCATTACAGGCTGCACAGCTACTGCACCCACAGATCACCTACATCAAGAAACCAAAATCCTCAAAGTCAAAGACCATCTGGACATGAGAGGCACTCAATTCCTGGCAGCAGCCTCCACGAACCAAGACCACCCACTAAACTACATGGCAACACACCCACAGACACCAAGAAATATCAAAACAACACCCAGCACACGGTATCACACACAATTATTGTCCTCTCTCCCTCACTGCCCACCCCGAACCAACTTCCAGAAGCACATCCATACTCATATCTCTCACCGATCCATCCACTCACTCACAGACAACACACAGCTGCATGCACGACCTCCCGAAATCCATCCTTCCGAATCCTCCCTTCCTCGCGAGGACAGAGTCCACCTGGCCAGGCTGAGATGCGGACACCATCCAGCTCTCCTGAGCTATCAGAAAAGACTGGATGACTCCGTTGTCGACGCCTGCCCGGGATGTAACACAGCACCCCATACCATTAAACACATCATAGAAGACTGCATTTCACACAACCACTTACGCCAACAACACAATCTACACTCAATGAGAGCTCTGTGGGAAAGCCCGATCGTGGCCATGGCCTTTCTCAGGGACTCGGGGCTGTTCGGCCAGGCAGCTTAGGGAACAACAACAACAACAACAACCATTGAACCGAACCAGTAAATTATACTGCACAATACCGTCTGAGCTCCCTTAAGCCGGTTGGGCTTGCGACCCTCCACTTGTAACAAATTCTACAGCAACAGAAACCGAACAAATGGCCTCGGAATTGGACGAATAAACATGGACTGTTTGGTAATCCTGACATTGCCTTACGGGAGTGAAGCATGGACGTTGGTGAAGAGGGTCAAACCAAGAGTGAGAGCGGTGGAAATGTGTTACTTGAGAAGTGCGTGCGGAGTTACATGGAGGGATAGACAGATGAATGAGGAAGTACGAGAGAGGTATGGTGTGGATGTAGATGTGCTGGAAAGTGTGAAAAGGAACACCTTGAGATGGTTTGGCCATGTGGAACGTATGGGAAGCGACAGAATGACTAAGAGAGTGTACGAGAGTGAGGTGGAAGGGCAAAGAGGGAGAGGTAGACCAAGTGACAGGTGGAAGGATGGAGTTAAGAAGTATATGCGTGAAAGCAGTGCTATATGGGAGGAGGGACGTCGACTGACATTTTTCTATCGAAAAAATGTACAAATTTAACCTGCTGTCAATTTCTTTTTAAATATGCTGGCTCGCTACTGCTCGCCAGGATGGGGTTAAACGTCTTAAAGCACTAGGCTGAATGGGGCCAAATGGATATAACCTAGAGAGACAGGGAGAGAGAAAAAAACCGAGGTGGGCCCCCTTAAATGACTCCCCAGAATGCCTCCCCTGGGTGTCATGATCTATCGTTTGGGAACACCTAGACTAAAGCCGGCATCACACGAGCACTTTTTCCCTCAACATATATCCTCAACACTGGTCTGGCAGCTTATGAGGTCAACATTTAAAATATTTTGGTTACCTCAATTCATCCACCATCTGTTTAGTTTCCCATACCAGTGCCAAATATTCCATAACATGTCAGAAAAATGTTGATCATCGAATGTTGCCTATAAAAGCTCTCTTGTGATACATGCTTAAGTAATCACCCTACCATTGGAAACAGATTAACTTACTCATGTAGTAATGTACACCCTATGTGGTGGGTGGTGTTCTTTTATTCCATACATTATATTTTAGTAACCGTTATTTCCACATAGCAATTTTGATAAGTTATTTTACCTTTATCTTGTATCGTCAAAGATTTGGTTTGTTTGGTTTGCAAGTTTTACATTTTAATCTCATAATGTTACATGCTATACCCTGTTTCTTTTCAGCTGACGGTAATTTGAATCCCTTAGCAGCTAATTTCTCAATATTCAATAGACGAAGATGAAACTACTATGTCTCTGCATCATAATAAGACCAAGTTTATATAATTAGCACCATTTATAACTACAAAATCTTCCAAATAACTGAGAAATCTTGATGGGAATTTTGCAATTTATCGTCAGTTGGAAAGACACAGAGTAAAGGAAACACGCATAGGGTAGTTGACGTCATGCTGAGCTTGTAATACTGTTGACTCTGGTTCGATTCCCGGTATAATTAAGAGATATATTGTAACAGCGCATTTTGAGCGACTGTACACTTCTAAGATAAACCATTTAATCACATATATAACGCACACCATTATAAAAACCTTTTAGAGAACTATAAGTGTGTTGGTGTGATCTCCCAATAGAAGCTCACACCATCACAATGGAGGCTGGTAAGTTTCCACTCTGCTAAGGCAAGCACGGATCCCACGATCACCAAATGGTATCACACTTCCGTTGCCAAGATATCGAGAAGTAATTGCTAGCAACTTTGTCACACCCAGTCGTCACACGGTGTTGCTGAGCCGCACCCTCCCTCAAGCAAGGGAGGAGCGAATCAGTCAGCACACATCAGCCTCCCAAGGAGGGTCTCTTTCCTCAACCCTCTGGGTAAGATTCGTGACCAGTATAAGTGTAAAAGTACCTTATAAGTATCAGTGACATACATACGTTCTAGTAACTCACTTCTAATCGTTTGTTCTCTCTCTTTACAGGAAAGACCATTTGTTAATATTCAAGGAAACAGCTCAAGTTCTAGGTTGCTATTATTAACTATTTTTATTAAGTAGAATACTTTCATTAAGTATTAAGTAAAGTACTTATCTCGGTACACACTCAACTCTGAGTATACACCACATTAAGAAGTACTTTATAATTGCATTTCCCCAACGCAGTGTAATATATTCTAATATCTCAAAATTAGGATTAAGGGCTACAGACTTATATTTTCTAATAAATGACAAAAGCCCCGTGCTTGTTTATTTAAGACCTCTACAAACTTTATCCAGTGCATACACAATGTTACAGACTCCTACAGAGTGTTACAACAATGTCCAGGAAATATGAGGTAAGAAAATAAATTAACCCGCTCAGTGCCTCCTCCATAAACCGCCCGCTATTATATTATTGAAGGTCCAATTAATGGTGTACAGTCTACCGCACACATGTCGTCACATCACACAAGTGATGTCTCGGCACCAAGTATGTTTTGATCAATAATTGCTATCAAGCAATAGCTAACCTTCATTTCTTCATATCGAGTGAAATATACAAACATGTTCCTACACCTACCCACCCCATTCGACATCTGACAGACACTAATACAGCACAGAGCAAGCCAAACGTAATGCCAGCTGGGACATGACTTACTAGCGCGACCGTACAAACCAGAGAAAATTAATATTGGCTGTCAACTGTCTAAAAGCTCCCCTACAACCCCCCCCCCCCCCTCCACACTCCTTTCTCCAAATAATCGCTGGTTTAAATATGAACCGAGGACATTTATCTATCTCTCTCTCTTTCTATTTATCTTCTTTGCTATCCTCTCCTTCCACTGTTCCTTACTCTCTGGTTAGCTATCTCTACTAGAATTAAGTCCTGACCACCTCACTGGGATCATAAGGTCTGTGTGGTCAGTGTATCTATATAAATCTCTCTCTCTCTCTCTCTCTCTCTCTCTCTCTCTCTCTCTCTCTCTCTCTCTCTCTCTCTTTATTACCATCATCACTATTCCTTGTATCTCCATATGACCATTATATCCCTTCTATTTTGTTCTTATGGTCCCACCTCTTAAGGGGGGTCTCCTGCTTTTGTTCTCTCCTTTTCTCTCTTTCTCTGGCTTGTATCCATTTGGCCCCATTCAGCCTACTGTTTTAAGACATTTATCCCCATCCAGGATTTCTTCCTGGCGAGCGATAACGAGCCAGCATTGTGTGGAATCCGGCTTCATCGGAGACATTTTTCTATCGAAAAATATACAAATTTAGCCTGTTGTCAAAAATAGTTTAATAATATACTGGCTCGCTATCACTCACCAGGAAACAATCGATATCTGGATGGGGATAAATGTCTTAAAAGATTAAGCTGAATGGGGCCGAATGGATACAACCCAGAGAGAGAAAGGGAGAGAGAGAAAGAAAAAACAAGGTGGGCCCCCTTAATAAACTCAAAATCATCGTATTTTCTTCGTTATAGTTTGTGTCAATATTTAAATTTTCTTTAATCTCATTTTGTGTATGCTTCAATGTGTGCTGTCTCGTAATTATGGTTCTTGTATGTGTCACGTGTGTGTGTGTGTTTTTATTTTGTTATATGTGAATGAGGGAGACAAAAGGCATAACTGCCTGCAGCGAGTGCCTCCCCCAGCTTTGAAAGAGTGACAGGGCCAAAATCAAGGGACGTTCGAGCTAAAATGCCTGGACAAACGGTGTTTGAAGCAATTTATGTCATAGGAAGAGAGAAAGACTGATTCTGGGAGAGAGTTCCAGAGCTCAGCAATTGAATAGAAGAAAGTCTGAGCATAGCGTTTCACTCTTGGGTTGGAGAGTTGCACAGAGTAGGGGTGGGATTGTGTTGCAAGACGGGTACTACGTACCCTACGTAGAGGAGGTGGTATACATTGGGAAAGCTCCGAGGAACACTGATTATTGTAGTAGCGATAGAATAGCGAGAGAGATGCAACATTGCGGCGAAGATAGAGAGAGATTGCAGAGAGTTGGTGAGTGGACGGGATTTAATGATACGAAAGGCTTTCCTTTCTACTTTGTCTAGGAGTGCAGTGTGAGAGGATCCTCCCCACACATGTGAACAACACTCCATACAAGGACGCACTGTGCCTCTGTACAAAGTAAGAAGCTGCGCAGGGGTAAAGAACCTCTTGAGGCGGTTGAGCACACCCAGCTTCTGGGAGGCTGTCTTAGCAAGGCTGGTAATATGGTCCTTCCAAGTGGGAGCATAAGAAAAAGAGACACCGTGCATGTGTGTGTGTGTGTGTGTTTAACCCTTTCACGCACATGTGACACAGAGGTTGCCAGATTAGCAATACAAAATAGAGTTCTCTCACTCTTATAATTACCTCTCCAAAATTAGTTTTCTGCCCACAGCTAACTCAAAGACAACTGCAGAGGTTGAAGTAACTAAACTAAAGGTTTCTAAATACCCCTGATGGTAACAAAGGCTTTAAAGTATCCCCAATAGGCTCAAAATCGCGTCATATGTCGGAGAGGGTTAATAGCCATTAGTCAATGTCTACATGGATCTTATGAATGTCTCTCTATGCCACGATGGAGTGTAGTGTAACTATGAATTACCATGTAATTATATTTAAGGAGACAGTGGCTATTATTTGGGTCTATTTATTTATATATTCATATATCTTTTAGTTTCCTGGCTAGACCTCCATCAAACTTTAAAAACAACCTCAGGATCCCCCTTCAAGATATATTTGAATTTTTTTCGGTAGAAAAACATCCCGGCCGAAGGCCGGTTCCTCCTAAATTACAGACTCGCTTTCGCTCACCGGGAAAAAATCGACGCCTAAATGACACGAAAGGTCTTAAGATTGACAAAGAAATGTGGCGAAAGGACTAAAATCGACAAACTAATGGGGCACACATCTTAAAATCTTAAAAATAATGGGGTTAAACATGAGGAAGAAGAGGGCCCAGAAAAACGACCCATCTCCCCTTAATATCTCGTTTACATTGAAACTCGTGACGCATTTTAATATACACATATTTCTTATTGAGCATTTTATGTCACACTTTCATATTTAACCCCTTCTATACCGGCGACGTACTATATATTTGATTTCAGCTACATGTTGACCATTACATTCAGCTTAGGAAGGACGTCTACCCATTAAAAAAGGCTACAAACTATCCCAATTAATCCTTTTAGCTACAACACAACCTTCCTAAGCTTCATAAAATTGTCTAAGTGTAGCTGAAATCAAATTAAAAATACATTGCCGGTACAGAAGGGGTTAACCCCTTCAGCTTTTTTATCTAATATTCTGGCAAAAATTCGACGATTTTGTCCAGTTCAAGAAGGACAAATGATATTCAGAGGGTTTATCGAGATCGTAATTACCCAGTTCAAGAAGGACCTATGCTATTCAGAGGGATTATCGAGATCGTAATTACCCAGTTCAAGAAGGACCTATGCTATTCAGAGGGTTTATCGAGATCGTAATTACCCAGTTCAAGAAGAACCTATGCTATGCAGAGGGTTTATCGAGATCGTAATTACCCAGTTCAAGTAGGACCTATGCTATTCAGAGGGTTTATCGAGATCGTAATTACCCAGTTCAAGAAGGACCTATGCTATTCAGAGGATTTATCGAGATCGTATTTAACCCTTCGAGTCCTAGAGGTAGATTACAAGCTAATGAAAATCGTCTAATGGTAACCAGAGAAGGATGAACATTACGTCATCGTGCCGATGGGGTTAAAGGCTTGTGCTATTAACCCCTTCTGTACCGGCGACGCTTTTTAAAATAATAGTCTAGCTATATTTAGACGATTTTATGCAGTTTAAGAAGGATCTGTAGTAGTAAAATAGGGTTGAGAGAGATAGTTCGAAGCCTGGTAATGGCTAGAGGTCCTTTTAAAACTGAATAAAATCGTCTGATAGTAGCCAAAATAAAGTTAAAAGGACGGCACTAGTAGGGAATGGGTTAAGGGGAGATTTTTTTGTGGACCCATTCTGCCTCATGTTTAGTTCATTTGTTTTGAGATTTTAAGAAGCCTGTTTTGTCAATGTTTAGACCTTTCGTGCCATTTAGGCGTTGATTTTTTCCTGGCGAGAGATAGTGAGCCTGTATTTTAGGAGGAATCGGCCTTCGGCCGGGAAATTGTTCTATCGTAAAATCTACAAATTTATCTTGAAGGTGGGTCTTTTAACGCCTTACGAGCGGGCTCGTCAGTAACTTCTACTACCCGCCATGTGGGTGGTTTTACCCTAAACGACCTTGTTTCCATGCTCTTTTTCATGCATAAACAAGAGCCAGAGCGTAATACAATTATGTATCCCTGAAAGGGCGATAATTGAGCTTTCCAATGACACCAGAACCATCCTTCTACGACCAGGCGTTCTCTTGCAACGATCGTGCAAGACGAAGGAAAGATCCCTAAAATACGGTAATTTCCTTACATAATTCCCTGTGTAGCGAGTCAGTGAGTGTGGGTGTGTGTCGAGGCGGACCCAGTGCTGGCGCGGGAGCCGTGCCGAACGGTCAGAGCCAACCTACGCTCCTCCCACCGCTCGTCTCTCTCTCAGAGCCAATTATTGCTCAAAATCGCACACCGCCTTAAGTCGGTCCCCGCCACATAGTCCTTTCTTCTCTAGACCGACTTAAGTCGGGTCCCGCCAAACAAGGGTTAAGTTAAGCTTGATGGAGGTCCAGGGAGCAAACTAAAAATCTCCCCTTAATATATACACGTCTAAATCTTCCGCCCCCTCCTTGTCTTTGACCCCCCCCCCCCCCCCGCCCTGCCACCCATAAACTCACAGCATCACCACACTAGACGATCAAATTAGCATCCCTCTCAACACGCCGCCATCTTAAAAACAGGTATTATGGTCCCGTAGAGTATTGGAAACAGATATTGACAAACTGATCATCGTGGAAACACAGGATCCAGAGGAGAAGTGATGGGAATAAACCTTAAACTATTTCATTTTGGACTATAGTTTATCAGATTTTGGGGTGGGTGTTGTAATATATAAATCTATACATAAACACACACAAACACACAATGGCCGAGCGCATTAAGTCACCATACTCTAGTCGCTTGACTCGGGTAGCGCAGGTTCGATCCCAGCTACCTGCTGGCGAGGTTTCGTCAAAAACTTTCCGGGCTGTGGAGGTTAGGTGTGGATGCGATACCTATGGGTTTTACCTGGAACCCTGCCCACATCCTACCCCTTCTGGGGGTATGTAGGCGCCCTTGTGGCAGCCAGAGTCAAATATGTTGACTACTTGGGATAAGTTAGGTTAAGGAATTGTGTATTTTCAGGCTCATTGGCTGACGGCTCGAAATAAACCGAAATAAATCTATTGCCTGACGTCGTGATCCCCGAAGGGGTGGCCACGAACGAAACGCCCACATGCACCTCTGTCCCCAGTCAGTCGACGCCCCTCCTCCCAACCAGCACCGCCTTCACCCATACTTCACTATATGCATCCTCCTTTCTCTCGGTTTACCTCTCCCTCTCTGTCCTTCCACCTCACTCTCGTACACTCTCTTAGTCATTCACTCGCTTCCCATATGTTCCATATGGTCGAACCATATCTTGTTACCGATGATTATTATTATTAATTATTACACACACATACACATACAATCACACACACACACACACACACACACACCGGGGCTAGAATTCTATCCAACTCTCTCACCCAAGAGTACACCTATTTCCCAGTTGTTCTTGTACTCAACAAATACGCTTTGGAAAGCTCTCCCTCAATCTGTATTTCCCTCTTCCTTTGACTTAAACTGCTTCAAAATCCGTTTTCTCCTGTCATTTTGACTCTCAACGTACCTTGCATTTGGCTCGCCATCACTCTTTCAACTTTGGGCAAGACACTTGTTGCATACAGATGTGCCTTTTGTCTCTTTCATACACATCGAAAAGTCATAAAGAGGGAGAGAACAAGTACATGAATGACCGAAAGAGATTGCAAGGAAAGGGGTAGAGAAGAACCGGAGATGGAACCAAGATGAATAGAAACTGGACAGAACAGATGTGGAAGAGTTGTGAGAAGGTTCTTTGGGGGGGAAACCTGAATGACGAGAGAGAGAGAGAGAGAGAGAGAGAGAGAGAGAGAGAGAGAGAGAGAGAGAATAGTTAATATCAAAACACCCACTTATGACGAGAGAGAGAGAGAGAGAGAGAGAGACAGAGAGAGAGAGAGACAGACAGAGAGAGAGAGAGAGAGAATAGTTAATATCAAAACACCCACTTATGTACATTGTGTTGACTCAACTCTTAACGTTAATGTTTGATAGTACTTCTATAATTTAAATATCATCTGAACATTTATAAAGGGAGGCAATTAAATGTTAAGTGGTGCCTTTCTTATAAATTGCCCGAGTTCAGTTGTATAAATATCACCTCTAGCCAGGCCTATGAGAGTTCCGTATGGAACTCTCATAGGTCTGGTTAATCTGCTCTACCTAATTAATTAACCTGTAAAAGAAAATATTAGTTCAAAAGAAGGCGTATATTACCACATTCAGTATTATGATATTTACTATGGTCTGTTTATTCTAGGTTGGGCAGAAATCGTAACCTCTAATCTCTGTAACTCAAAAAGGGCTAAAGCAAATGAGCCGTCAATGTCCACACCTATTCACTAGCCAAGTCTTCGTATTTGGTAGAAATATTATATCGATTACTTTAGTAATTTTTGAGTTATGAACTTGTGAGAGGTTAGAGGTTACTATTTCTGCCCAACCTAGCATAAGCAAACTATAGCATTCCTTCGACTCAGGTCATGTCAGGTCCAAGGTCCATGTAGAGCAGTGGTTCTTAAAGATTTTCAGCCCCGATACCCCAAAGTTCAACTCCAAGTCAACCTGATACTCCCTCTCCAATATTAACCTACTACTCCCGACTTTTAACTTTTAATTTCCTGTAAAAAAGAGAAAACAGGACGGCTATGAACAAACAGATGAATTCTATGGACTATTTTATTTTTATTCTCAGTGATTTGCACTGACCTCCTCGCAGAGCGCTTTGAAGATCGGATGATTCAGGGGCCTCGCACGAATAAAATTCACGGTCTTCACTGTCGAGTCTAGGACCTCCTTCAGGGAAACGGGGAGGGTTTTGGATGCCAAAGCATGCCGGTGCAAAACACAATGTGATGAGCTCACATGAGGTGCCTTTTCCTTCACGAGAGTGGTGAATCCGGATTTGTGCCCAATCATGGCTGGGGCACCATCAGTGCTGACTGTTTCCTCCCACTCACTCACTCCCACTTGTAGTTGCCAGTTAGTTACTCTCTACTCGTAGTTGCCAGTTAGTCATAGTCACCATTCAGTGCACGAAATTATTAATTTAATATTTTCCAGGATGCCTTTTTGGATACCCCCAAGAACCGGTTTCGATACCCCCTGGGGGTATTGAGGCACTACTTTAAGAACACCTGATGTAGAGGTTTTGAGGGATAAGCCTTTACAACGGCACCTCCTAATTACTTTTTCGAAAATATATTATAAGTACTATAATCACACATAGTCTGATTGTACTTACCCATAAATTGGTGAATATCGACCTTCCTATGCTATCTATCTATCTATCTATATGCTCAGGCCCAATCCCCCATTTTCCTATTTATATTTTATATTTTATATTTTATTTTATTATTATTACTAGCAGGGGTACCCCACCCGGCGTTGCCCGGGTAATCACCATAATCACCATCACTACTACCACCACTACTACTACCATAATAACCATCATCAATCACTACTACCACAATCATCACAATACTACTACTACCATAATCACCGGCCTCGATCTCCCTGTGCCTCATTAAACGGCGACCTCGATTTCGGCCGCTAAATGACCTCCGATTTTGGATCTGACCTTATCCGTACCCCCATTTTGGGGGGCTGCGAACAACTATCGTTCCATATACCCTTTCGATCGAAGGCCTCCTTCTGCCCCAAACGGCCATTTTATTCGCATTTTTTTCGCTCCCGTATACTACACAAGTTCTGCAGAAAATTGTATTAAACAAAAGTGTCTCTGATTTCCACTAAACTCGCCTAAACCCATCTCCAAAGCCTGGGCTTTCCAACGGTGCCCCACACTCCCACCTGGCACCAAAATTGTGGGAGGAGTTTAGTAACAAAGGTCGGGTAGGTCGGGTAACTGACAGACAGACATTGACCTTTATTTATTAAGATTATCATTATTATTTGTTTTTTGTATTGTGTTTTCATTTTCGATCAGTATCTTAACAACTGTGAATAACCCCTTCACCACGATGACACCTTTTTACCTTTGGCTAAAGTTAGACGATTTTATGCAGCTTAAGAAAGACCTTTGTTGTTCAGAGGGTTTATTGTGATTGTATTTACCCCCTTTCAGTCCGAGAAGTAGAGTATATGATAAAGATAATCATCTAATTGTACCCAGAATATGATTAAATTAGGTCATCGTGCTGAAGGGGTTAATCAATTGACTACTTGCGAGTTTCAGGCTATGAGGAAGTTGGAGCTGTAGACATCGATAATTGGCAGTATAACCAGCTATAATGCGGTTTTAGTAAATTTATAAATACACAAAACCAAATTCAACATACTATTTATCCATCAGAAACCTACATAATTACTGTATTTGTGTTTAATATCGATGTTTACAGGCCGAGCTTCCTTATAGCCTGAAACTCGCAAGTGATCAATTGTGGAACATGGTAGATTGATTGGCAAACACATAAAACAGATGTACGGTAGCGCTAATAAGTCTTGTCTCAGCTGTCATTACGTTTGGCTCGCTCTGTGCTGTATTTATGTCTGCCAGATGTTGAATAGGGTGGATAAGTGTAGGAATTGATTTGTATATCCCCCTCGAAATGAATACATTAAGCTAAGATATTGCTGAAACCAATTATGGATCAAATTATAATTGGTGCCTGGACATCACTTATTAGGCCGTCTGTACACCAGCTGAACAAATACACATTGCTCAAGTAAAATTTGAACGAATTTAAGCTGAGCTGTTTATTTTCAGCTGATGGTAAATTGTCATGTCTTCATCTTGCTTAGTCGGCTACTATGACATTTTGTAGCCAAATATGTTGTTAATTATGAAAACATGGGATTCATATGATGCAGAACCATAGTAGTTTCATATTTTTCAATTAAGTATTGAGAAATCAGCTACTAAGGAATTGAATTTACCATCAGCTGGGGAAAAATAAACTATAGTCAAACTGAGTATAACATGAATTGGGCAAGAGCAAACTGAACGAGTTCAATTTGTGTGCCTCTCTCTCCCCCCCCCCCTCTCTCTCTCTCTCTCTCTCTCTCTCTCTCTCTCTCTCTCTCTATCTATCCATCTATCTATGTCTCTCTCTCTCTCTCTCTCATATCCTGTTTTATTCATTTCACGCATCCTCATTTTCTCGTCTCCAACTCATTTCCCACTCAACGTTTTGAAGAGAGAGAGAGAGAGAGAGAGATAGAGAGATAGGCGAAAGCATTGGATGAAATAGACATCATTCGGTCAATCTGGGTATAAAAATGCTTGAAATTCGACAGTTTTAGCAAAACCAATAGCGATTATTTAAACAAACAGTACATCTATCTATATATCTATCTATTGCCGAACGCCTTACTCCACTTACTGAGGGTGGCCATACACAGAAGGCCCCCAAGTGGACCGATTCCCCTTAGGAGGGACAACCCGAGCCAGTTTACTGAAGGACTTACAGTATTGACCACTCAATTTAGGACCCGTCCGACCCCAAGGCCCTCTATGTATCTTTTTAGCACTATTTTTCTACAGTGGTGTTCGGCTAGTCCATCCACTAACCTGCTTCACCCTTATGTAAGCAATACCGATTTGTATCAGGCTTACTCCCCTAGACAGGTTGCCGACCAAGGCTGACGAGTCCCATCCACCCAGCTTTGTATAAGGTTGTCTCCCCTAGATGGGTTGCCGATCAAGGCTAACGAGTTCCATCCACCCGGACGGTACATACGGGCCATAATTTATACAACCATACATGCATAATATTTCCCTCTGCTTCACTTTGGTACCGACACACAGTTTGTGAAAGCAATAAACCGTAACCCTTTTATGTGTTCCGCTCTCAACGTTATGGACAACCCTTTTGGTGAGTGAAGTAACTGGGTTAAGGGGGATGGGCGTATTTATTTGCTCATTTATGTATATTTAAAACAATATATTTTTAGTTTCCTCCCTAGACCTCCATCAAGCTTAAAAAAAAAACACCTGCTTGAGACCCTCCTTCAAGATATATTTGTAAATTTTTCGATAGAAAAATTTCCCGGCCCAAGGCCGGTTCCTCTTAAAATACAGGCTCGCTATCGCTCGCCAGGAAAAACATGGACACCTAAATGACACGAAAAGCCTTAATATTGACAACAAAATGGGGCAAAAGGTCTTAAAATCGCCAAACTAATGGGCCGAACATCTAAAAATCTTGAAACTAATGGGGCTAGACATGAGGAAAAAAGGAGACCAGAAATAAATATCTACCTATAACATTATTTGCTCTGGTCTTCCAAAAAAAAAAAAAAAAAAAATCCACTCACTGACTAAAACTTATATTCTGGTGAAAATTAACCCGTTCATTACCGATGCCGTCCTTTTATTTATTTTTTATTTCTGGCTACTATTAAACGATTTTAATCAGTTTAAAAAGGGCCTCCAGCAATTAACAGGCTTCGACCTATCTGGCTTAACCTTTTTTGCTACCACAGATCCTTCTTAAACTGCACGAAATGGTCTAAATATAGCTAGAATAAAATTAAAATTTAAAAGATGGAGTGAGGAACTACATGAACGAAGGCGGTGCTGGTTGGGAGGAGGGGCGTCGACTGACTGGGGACAGAGGTGCATGGGGGCGGTTCGTTCGTGGCCACCCCTTCGGGGATCACGACGTCAGGCAATAGATAGATAGATAGATAATTAAAATACTTCGCCGGTACTGAAGGAGGTAATGAATAGGTTTCAAGATTGAAGATAGTAGGATACACTATATTTTATGATAAATTACACAAACCACATATTAATCCATCGTTTGATTTGCTACCACTAATACGTTCAATGGGGCAAAATGTCTTAAATCTCAATTTTTTTTTTTTTTTTTTTTTTTTTTAAAGAGACAATGAACGGAGGAAGGAAAAACACAGATAAAACAAAAAGGCCCATGTGCCTTAAGGTATCCTCCATTCATAAAATGTTTGTAACAACTGGATTTAAACTTTTGTAGATTGTAAGTTTGTGGAAAGCAACTAAAGTATGGATAATGTAGGAAGGTCCTTGGGCTAAACATAAGGGAGAGGGGGGTCCAGAAAAAAACAACCTCCCTCATAAGCCTGGCTAAACCCCACCTTTTAAACGACCGGATGAGGGTTAACCCCCTCTGTGCAGACGACGTATTTTTAATTAGATTCTAGCTATAATTAGACGATTTTGTGCAGCTTGGGAGGGATATATAGTAGTTAAAAGGAATAATTGAGATAGTCTGTAGCCTATTAATGGGTAAACGCCCTTCCCAAGCTGAATATAATCGTCGAATAGTTGCCAGAATATAATGAAAAAGACGTCGCCTGTACAGAAGGGGTCAATAAACCCCCTCATTAAAGGTGTTGTGTTATTCTTTCATCGCAGCCTCCCTCGTCTTTCGTTTCCCCTGTGCCCTTCGTTCAAAGCTTTTTAACCTCTAGAGATAGTGGTCCCTCCTTGTCCTCTTCTATATACCCTCCTTGTCCTCTTCTATATACTCAAAGTACAAAGGAGTACAAAGGAAATCAAGCAACAGCAGATCTAGTGACCCTTCTAGGCTGCTTGTCCTCCAAAACACTGAGGATCAAGTTAGTGTCCAAACAGTGGTGATAGTGTGGTACCTCCTTGCCCTCTAGTGATATAGTGGACTCTCCTTGCCCTCTAGTGATATAGTGGTCCCTCCTTGTTATCTTCTATATACCCTCCTTGTCCTCTTCTATATACTCTGGTGATATAGTGGACTCTCCTTGCCCTCTAGTGATATAGTGGACTCTCCTTGCTCTCTTATATATACCCTCCTTGCTCTCTTCTATATACTCAGGGAGGGAGGGAGGCAGGCTTTATACTAATTTCTTCGCACTGAAGCGGTCTATTCAAATAAAAAAGTTGGAGCTGCCAGGTTAATATTGCCTCTTTTATTGCCACTACTATCCCCCTTGCTGGTTTTATCAATAGGAGTCCTTCAGCCCATCAGCCTGCTACATAGGTCTGAGGTTGGGGGAAGACCATGTGGTTGCAGCTGCTGCTGCTGTGTCTCAAGAGAGGAGGGTTTGGGCAGCCGGTGACTCCCAAGTCTGTTCTCTAGGAGAGATCCAGGTGTTCTGCCCACCTGACCCATATCCCGGGGTTTTCTTTCTTTCTTTAATTCTTTGTAAGTTGTTCATAATCTTAATATTACATTACTTGTCTACTTGACTTAACCTTAAAGTGTATCACTCCTTAAGCTTTTCATTGTGGCGACTTCTATAGGGAAGCTTACGACGAGGCGTAGTGAAGACTTATCACCGCCCTATAGGAGATCCTTCTGGAAAGCTTATCATTATCCTCGGGTTAAGTCTGGAATGGACCGCAATGTACAGGTATTCAAGATGCTAATTATTCCTTGTAACTAATAAACTTGATTTTTCATACGAGTCTTCCTTCTTCACACAGAATAATCCTTGCACCTCTAATCCTCTTAAGGTAAGAACTAAGCTGTCTTTACAAATCTCAGACTCTCCGCTTCCCAAGCCTCTCCTCTCCTCCTCTCCTACCATTTCCAAGTTTCGCCCTCGTATAAATTCTTCTGCTGCTATCTGAATTAATGACTATATTTCGCTTAAGGGGGGATAGGCATATTTATTGGTCGATTTATTAGTTATTTTTTTTTTTTTTTAGTTTCCTCCCTAGACCTCTATCAAGGTTAAAAAAACATCCCGAAAATCGGGGTGATCTAGATAAATTTGTACATTTTTTGGAAGAAAACCGTTCCAGCCGAAGGCCGATTCCTCCTTAAATACAGGCTCGCTATCGCTTGCCAAGAAACAAATCGACACCTAAATTGCACATAAAGTCTTAATATTAACAAAGAAATGGGGCGAAAGGTCTTAAAATCGCCAAACTATTGAGCTGAACGTCTTAAAATATGAAAACTAATGGAACTATATATGAGGGAGAAGGGGGGCCAGAAAAAACAAACAATTATTCACATATGCACCAGGTGTCGACACACACCTGGACCAGGTGTGGACACACAGCTGCATCAGGTGTGGATGTACAGTTGCACCAGGATTGGAAACACAGGTGTGGACGTACAGCTGAATAATATATGGAAGTAATGTCCTTTGCTATGCTGAAAATCAATTGCCATCAGTGTGTATTGGAATTATTCCTAGAGTGTACGGGCCTTAGCACATCACAGCTCACCAAAGACCACCCTTGCCGTTGCTCATACAGTAGCACAATATGAGTCTCGTTTAACCCGTACTGTACCACCGAAGGCGACGGCGAATAGCCGTCGGTAAAAAAATTCAGATACATTTAGACAGTTTTATGAAGCTTAGGAAGGATATGCCGTAGCCAAAATGATTAATGGGGGGGGGGTCTCTCTCTCAATTAATCATCGCCAGGAAAGAGCTTCATAAAAGTTAAATGATCAAACACAAGGGGAGGGGGTAATAGTAAATAGATGAATAAGTCGACCAATAAAAAACATATCCCCCCTTAAGGGAGGATGGGCGTATTTATTTGTGCTTTATGTTTCTTTTCATTATTTTTTTATTTTCCTCTCTAGACCTTCATCAAGCTTTAAAACAAACGCAAGACCCTCCTTCAAAATAAATTTGTAAATTTTTCGATAGAAAAATATCCCGCCCGAAGGCCGGTTCTTCTTAAATTACAGGCTCGCTATCGCTCGCCAGGATAAAATCGACACCTAGATGACACGAAAAGTCTTAATATTGATAAAGAAATGGGGCGAAAGACCTTAAAATTGCCAAACTAATGGGCCGAACGTCTTAAAATCTCA
>CM064527.1:19897697-20237697 GCA_032716605.1 Paralithodes platypus | reverse complement strand
GAGGAAAAAAGGCAGAACTGTCTGTGGCGAGTGCCTCCCCTGTAGTTGAAAGAGTGATAGGGCCAAAATCAAAGGACGTTCGAGCCAGACTGCCTGGACACACAGAGTTTGAAGCAATTTAAAGCATGTGCGTAATTGAGACTTCTCGAAACGTCACGGTTTCCTTCTTGCTGGAAGTTTGCTTTCATTCAACTTGTCCCAAAGAAGGGTGACTGCTCTCAACCCTTCAACTATTGTATAATTGTTCTCATTTCTTCCATTACTAAAGTTGTTTTAAACAATTCTGAACTCAAAATTTCTTTAGCATTTGTGTTCCCATAATCTACTTTTAGATCGCCAGTATGATTTCCTTAAGGGTCGCTTTACTGGTGATCGTCTTGCTTATCTTACTAACTCTTGGTCATCCTCCTTTCAGGATTTCGGTGAGACCTTCTCTATTGCGCTAGACACATCGAAAGCTTTCGATAGAATCTGGTACAAATCTCTAATCTCAAAACTACGCTCCTACATTTTCTATCCCTACATCGGTGTCTTTGTCTCTAATTTCATCTCCGGTTCTTCTATAGCTGCAGTTGTAGATGGCCATCGCTCACTTCCTCAACCTATCAACTTCGGTATTCCTCTGAGTTCTGTCCTGTCTCCAATTTATTTTCTAATAATTATTAATGATTTCCTTAACTGTACCTCTAATCCTATCCACTCATATGCTGATTACTCTAGCTTACACTATTCAATTATTTGTTCACAGCAACCCAGCATGCAATCACTACAAATTTCACGTAACAGGCCCATGGCATGACTAACTTCTGATCTATCAATTACTTATGATTGGGGCAGATAAAATGTTGTTACTTGAGTGCCTCCTAGAGACCTAGACCCTGTCACAATCTTCCACAAGACTATCAATTATTTTTCAACAATGACCTCACTTGCCCTGCAATCCGAACTACTCTGTCTGTGTGTGGTGTCTGATAATAATTTGTGGAGTTTTCTGGGTTTGGAAATATTAATTCACATACACCACACACAGACAGAGTAGTTCGGATTGCAGGGCAAGTGGGTGGGGGAGGATGAGAAGGGGTAGGTGGTGTGGGGATTGGCATTGGTGATAGTGAGGGCCTAGCTATGGTGTGTGAGGGAGTCCTGGGGGTCTCCTCGTCCTCCATGGCCCTCTTGCGCACTGCGGTCCCCTTCATAGTGTGGGGCTTGGAGGTCCTCTTCCTGCACTGACCAGTCCCAAGCCCTGAATGGCACAGCCTTCACCCTCCTCCCCCTGATGTTTTGAGTCAGGGTCCCTGGGCTCCTCAGAAAGAGTTCGGGTACATCTCCTCCTCCACTCTTCCCCTATAGGTTAGGGTTGTCTATGGTGTTAGGCGGTTCCCCTGTAATAGGGGTGTCTCTGGTGATAGCTGTCCCCCTGGTATCTGAAAGGTGGTATCCCTGGTATCCAGGTGGATGGGACTCGATAGCCTTGGCGGGCAACCTATCTAGGGGAAAAAACCCTACACAAATTACCAATGGGCGACACACTAATCGGTGCCACTTACTGGTGGCAATTTCTATAATATATATATATATAACAGATATAAATCAACCATTAATTTTCTCTCAATATTCTTGGTGTATCTTCTTCATCCGACCTTTCATGGAAAGATCATATTACCACTCTTGCTTAGACAGATCCCCAGAAGTTAGGTGTGCTCAACCGTTTCCATGGGTTCTTTACCCCCACACAGCTTCTTGCTCTGTATAGGGGCACAGTGCGCCCATGTATCGAGTATTGTTCGCATGTGTGAGGAGATCCACCAATACCGTACTTCTCGAAAGAGTAGAATCAAAAGCATTTCGCATCATCAACTCGCTTCCTCTTACTAGTTCCCTACAGTCTCTTTCTACACACTGCACTGTTGCATCTCTTTCACTCTTCTGTCACTATTGCAACAACCAGTGTTCTTCAGAGCTTTCTCAGTGCATACCCCCTCCCTTGCAGCGAGTGTGAAGCACCCACCTTACAACACAATCCCACTCCTATTCTGTCCATCTCTCCAACCCAAGAATTGGCAATGTTTCTCAGTCTTCTACCCAACAAGTGAATTCTGGAATTCTCTCCCTCAATCTGTGTTTCCTTCATCCTATGACTTAAACTGCTTTAAACTTTGTGTGTCCAGGCATTTTGCCCCCAACGTCCATCGAATTTGGCTCTATCAATCTTTCAGCTTTGGGGGAGACACTCGTTGCTGGCAAACTTTCTTTTGTCTCCTTCATACACATACAAAAATAATGACAGGGACACCAAACTCCGAACTCCGTACCTGAATAGATGTATATCCACAGGAGAGACGTAGGGACCTAAATGAGGAATAGTTCCAGCAACCTAACCTACCCTAGGTGTCATTAATGGTCACTAGGTTACCTTGGCTAGGTTAGGTTGATTAGGTTAGACAAGTTAGTTGGGTTCTGGATGCGTCTGGCCCCATTTATATAAGACTCTAGGTTAGGCTAGATTGATTAGCTTAGTCATAGACTACAGTAGATCTGGACTTGACACGAAAATGGAACTTGCAGTAAGGGACCCAAAATCGGAGAACTAACACCCAAATTCGAACCTCGAAACCGCGAAAATATAACATTTTCGCGGTTTCGATGTTCGAACATGGGGGTTCTTTTTCCGATTTTGGGTCCCTTACTGCAAAGTTCCATTTTCGTGTCGAGTCCAGATCTACTGTAGTCTATGGTTTACGTTATTGTGAGGGTGTCTGGAAGCAGTAGCCCTAAGTTAGGAGACTATATTAGCTTGATTAACACTTAAAGAGTGGGGCCCGACTTAAGTCCGTATCTAAAAAGCAGCAAGTTAGGAGCATTATTAAGGCTTTTAAAGGGTTAAAATCAAGTGCAAATGGCCGGGAGCGCAGCAGGCCACACGGCCGACACCCAGGGCTTACCGCCGCCCACTGACTCACGCTCCCTCTGTTCTCGAGAGGCCGGCAGTGTAGACAGTAGTGAGCGTAGCTGAAAAAAATATGCAGCTATACACTAAACTCCCATGTTGGTGGTACCACTGCATCAAAACGATGAGTGCTACGTAGCCCGTTCTGGTCTCATTTTGAAGCTTGTAGCGCCTAGTTTTTTGCTGAATAAATTTATTTTCATGCAGGTACTTAATTGATCATTCAGGAGGGCCTGAATATGCCCAAAATAGCCCAAAACCCCCCGCTAGACAAGGGTTAAGAGTGAAACAGTGTACCTGAGGATAACTAGCAACACGCACAACATGGGAAATGTTGCTTGCACAATAATATGAATTAATATTTGAAAGATGTTAGGAACAGACCAACAATGAATGGAATGAATTGATGAATATAACAGGGATTGTGAAAGGATATCTCAAGCCAGAAAGAGAGAGAGAGAGAGAGCGAGAGACGAGGCAGGCGAGAAGAAAATATTGTGCATGGCGAGAATTATATATTAAAGTCTGAAAGAAATAGGAGGACAGTTTTTAAAAGATGAGACAAACGGAAAAGAAGACCATCCCGCACAAACAAATTTTTGTTCTGTATGTATGAAGGAGACAAAAACAATGCTATCTGTAACAGGGCTAGAGCAAATTGGCTGTAAATATCCACACCTATTCCTTGACTGACTTCCCAAATGGTACACATATTTGCTTGATTACTCTAGTCGTTTTTGAGTTTCAGAAGTTAGAGGTCATAATTTCTCGCCTACTTACAGTGAATAGACTATTCTCTATTCTCTCCGTCAGATGTTCCCATATTTCCCTCCCACGTCCCACATTCTCCTTTAGTCCTACCTCCCATCTTCTTTCTTATGATACCCCCACGCAACATTCTTCTGTATTACTACCTCCCATCTTCTTTCTTATTTACCCCCACACTACATTCTCCTTTAGTCCTACCTCCCATCTTCTTTCTTATTTACCCCCACACTACATTTTCCTCTAGTCCTACCTCCCATCTTCTTTCTTATTTACCCCACACTACATTCTCCTTTAGTCTTACCTCCCATTTTCTTTCTTATTTACCCCCACGCTACATTCTCCTTTAGTCCTACCTCCCATTTTCTTTCTCACGACTTACACTCCCTTCAAACTTTCCTCTTCTTCTCTTTGTCCACATTATTTGTCCACATTATCCTCTGTCTCACCTATCCCCTCCTTCCTTTCATCTACCTGCTTTCCCTATCCCTTTCTTCCCCTATTCCCTCCTTCCTTTCATCTAACTGCTTCCTCTATCCCCTTCTTCCCCTATTCCCGCCTTCCTTTCATCTACCTGCTTCCTCTATCCCCTGCTTCCTCTATTCCCTCCTTCCTTTCATCTACCTTCTTCTCTCTCTGTCCCCTCTTTTACCTATATCCCCTCCTTTCTTTCATCTACCTTCTTCTCCTATCCCCTCCTTCCTTTCGTCTACCTGCTTCTCTCTGTCTCCTCTTCTTCCCCTATTCCTTCCTTCGTTTCATCTACCTGCTTCCCCTATCCCTTTCTTCCTTTCATCTACCTGCTTCCCCTATCCCCTCCTTCCTTTCATCTACCTTCTTCCCCTATTCCTCTCCTTCCTTCCATCTACCTGCTTCCCTCTGTCTCCCCTTCTTCTCCTATTCTTTCATCTACTTGCTTCCTCTATCCCCTTCTTCCCCTATTCCCTCCTTCCTTTCATCTACCTACTTCTTTTATTCCCTGCTTCCCCTATGCTCTCCTTCCTTTCATCTACCTGCTTCTCTCCCTCTCTCCTATTCTACCCATATCCCCTCCTCTCTTTAATCTACCTGCTTCTCTCTGTCTCTCCTACTTCCCCTATTTCCTCCTTCCTTTCATCTACCTGCTTCCCCTATCCTCTCCTTTCATCTCCCTCTTACTTTGTCCCTTCCCTCCAGCTTTTATTTTATCTCTAGGAAGCACCCTGGAAAGTTACAAAGACCCCAGGGGGTAAGGGGGCCTTCATCTAATGGTGGAGGAAAAAAAGAATACCCGGTATGCCTCACGCATCCTACTGCATGTCGTACAAAGCGACTAATAGGGGGAATGGCGATAGACTTGTGGACCAGGAGCCATTACTATGCAATAAAGTCTATATCTTAGCACTGTCTTGTTATGGCATTCTATTCAAGGACACGTCATCTGGAATCGGATAATGCAAAACTATGACTACGTCATGTTGAACTATACTAACGTCATATGGAATCAGTGATGGCGAACTTGCGTCATGACAACCATCAACGTCAATTACGTTTTCCTTTATTTCCTTTTCTTGGTTTCAGCATCGTAAGCTAACTACTGACTGCCGCCATATGCCAGCCTGCCGCCATACGCCAGCCTGCCGCCATATGCCAGCCTGATGCCATATGACTGCCTGCCGCCATATGCCAGCCTGCCGCCATACGCCAGCCTGCCGCCATACGCCAGCCAGCCGCCATACGCCAGCTGCTATGTCGGACAACAGGGATACCAAGAAACGTTTGCGGGACTCCGAGCTGGAGGATGTAGTAAACGAGGTGCTGGACCTGACGACGGACGAGATGGCGAGCGAGAGTGAGTCGGACGAGTGGTCGAATGGAGATGAGGATTGGGCTTCACGTCCGCCCAAACGACTCCGCCTCGGCCGATCCACCACCAGCCCCAGCAACGCCAGACGACCCACCACCACCACCACCAGCAGAACCAGCCCCAGCAACGCCAGACGACCCACCACCACCACCACCACCAGCTGAACCAGCCCCAGCGGATCCACCACCACCACCAGCTGAACCAGCCCCAGCGGATCCACCACCACCACCACCACCATCCATCCCATCCACATCCCATCCCATCTACATCTCATCCCATCCCATCTACATCTCCTCCCATCCCATCTACATCTCTACCAGTCCCTAACATCACCGATTACCTCCTACCATCACCAAACTTCCCCCAACTTCCCACGTCACCTCTTCCATCCACCTCGCGTGGCGGTGCCTCATCCTTGCTTCCAGCAGGATCACCAGCCCGCAGCCCATACCTGTTTGCTACGCTACTTGCTGTGGGAACTTTGAATATCCCGCCTTCGCATGTCATGGGAACGGACACCCCCGCAGTGTCCCCCTTCAGCGACACACCGTTAACCCCCTCGGCATTTGTTCTCCCTGAGCATCGAGCCGCAATGCGTGCTGAGGTTGCTGAAGCCGCAGTGCATGCTCAGGTTGTTGCTGAGGTGCCACGCACAGCGTTGAATCCTCCAGCAGCAATCGAGGAGCTTCTTCCCCAAAGGCTTCCTCTTCACCGTTCACCAACTGGTACAGCTGCACCAGGTTCACCAGCTCCACACCTTTCACCAGCTGGTGCAGCTGCACCAGGTTCACCAGCTCCAGACCTTTCACCACTTGGTGCTGCACCAGGTTCACCGGCTTCTGCATCATCTGATGCAGAAGCCCCCCCCCCCAACCCCTCGACCTACCACCTATGCCACGCCGGAGGCCAGGGCCCCGTAGGGGGGCAGGTGGTAGGCCAAGGGGCCGCAGAGGTGGTCGTGGTCGTGGCCGTGCTCGCGATCCTGCCCCTGATTGTGATGCCGGTTGGACTGACAACCCCTTCGACCCCCAGCCTGATCTGTTCACAGGGACCCCTGGCATGCAGGTTCCAAAGCCGGTGACTCCTCTCCAGTTCTTCCCGCTCTTCTTCACAAGGGAGATGCTGCAATTCCTGGTATTGGAGACAAATGCTTACGCCAAGTTCGTTGACGGAGCAGCCGCTCTTTGGCACCTGTTTGGTGAGGAGGAAATGGCCAAATTCCTTGGCCTGTACTTCCTCATGGGCATCACCAAGATTCCTTCTCTGAGTCACTACTGGCGTTCAACTGTCCTTCACGACTACCCAGTATTTCGGAGAACGATGAGTAGGACTAAGTTTCTAGCCTTGTTGAAGTATTTCCATGCTTTCAACAACAAGGCAGTCTGCAGGCAGAACAAGGACAGGCTTGTGAAGGTTCGGACGGTGATGGAATACCTACTTGAAGGCTTCAAGCTCGCATACATCCCCGCCGAAAAGCTGTCCCTTGACAAAGGCAGCCTTTGATGGAAGGGTCGCCTTTCATTCAAGGTTTACAACCCAAAGAAGCTGACGAAGTACGGTATCAAGCTGTACATCCTGGCAGAGGCGTTGACTGGCTATGTGTGGGACTTTCGGGTCTACACCGGTCCGGGTCGATCTCTCCAGGAGACGGTGGAGGGTCTCACGGAGTCCTTCAGAGGCCAGGGGTACAGGCTGTACATGGACAACTATTACAACTCAGTTGACCTGTGCCAGCAAATGCTCACACACAACATCTATGTGTGTGGCACCCTGCGCCTTGTACGAGGAGCTCCTAAGCAGTTGTGCGACATTGCTAAAGCAAAAGAGCTTGAACGCGATGCGACAATAGCAATGAACAACGGCTTAACCATGGTCCTACTTTGGCGAGACAAGCGCATCGTTAACATGGTGTCCACCTTCCACAAACAGGAGACCATCCCGAAGCTTGTCAGTTTCAAAGAGAAGGACCAACAGGGCAGGTGGCGTCGTGGACATAGGGAGATCGTCAAACTTGTTTGCGTTGAAGACTACAACTTACACATGGGTGGGGTGGATCACTTCAACCAGATGGTCCAGTACTACCCCATCCAGCGAAGGACGGTCAAGTGGATGAAGAATATCACCTTCTAGTTCATCCAAATGGCCCTCTTCAATGCCCATGTCCTGTACAGGAAGTGCTACCCAAGGAAGAAGATGACCTTGCTCGATTTCCAGGAGCACATCTGTATTTCCTTGCTGCAATTCAACCCTGCAGAGTGGCCTATGTCGGGGAGGCCAGTCCACCGAGCACAAGATCTGCCGCCTGACCAGCGTGAGCCACAGAGGCATGCACGCAGGCAACGGCAACCCGGTGGACCATCTGGGTCGTCCGACGACGACCATCCAGACTCCCCAGCCCCTGCTGCTCCTGACAACACTCCACCCTCTCCTGTTGCTGCTCCTGGTGGAGGCGTTGAGAGGGCACCATGTCTCGATGTCCCCTCCCCACCACCAGAACCAGATGATGCTGCTGCTGATGCTGCTACCCCGGGGGGAAACTATGTCCTGGTTCAACCCCCCGTGGTACTAGGACCTGATGCAGCTGCTGCTGGTGACAATGGGGAAGCAGCTCTTGAAGCTGCCAACCAACCGCCACCAGTACTGGAAGCAGCACGAGCGGTGCGAGTCCGGAGACCTCGACTTGGAGTGGTCCCGAGGCCCCGTCCTATTGTTCTGAACCATGTCCGGTTGAACAAGGCCTTGGACCATACTCGGCAGAGGATTCCGGCCAAGAAGCGACTCCGTTGCTATTACTGCAAAGTAATGAACGGCATTCGCAAGGACACAAGCTACCGCTGCACGACTTGCACGGTTGCCCTATGCATTGACATCAACAACTGCTTCAACCTTTTCCATAGCCACAATGCAGGTGTCCTATAGTCAGGAGCCATGTGCAATCATTCATTCATTGATTCATTCATTCATCCATTCATTTCTCTTCTTCATTCACCCGGCTTCATTCACCCACCTTCATTCACCCACCTTCATTCACCCACCCTCGTTCACCCACCGACATTCACCCACCGACATTCACCAACCTACATTTACCCACCTTCATTCACCCACCTTCATCATCAAAGTGGATATAGGCCTCCTGGGGAAACCACTCTAAAAAAATAAAGAGTCAAATGCAGTACCTCCTAGGGTGGCTTGGAAATCTGCATATTTCTGTGGTTTGACACCTTGTATATATATATATATATATATATTTATGACACCTTGTATATATATATATATATACATATATATATATATATATATATATATATACACCCACACACACATACACACATTTTTGTTACCATTCATTATATTTTGTTTGACACCTTGTATATATATATATATATATATATATATATATATATATATATATATATATATATATATATATATATATTTATATATTACTTTATTTGTGTGTACAATAGAATTATTTCTGAATTTATTACTTGAAGATAACCTGGCTTTCTTGTTTTGTTTTTTCAGTGTCAACCCAGGAGCCATTTCCCTTCTCGTTGGAAAGGGTTGTGGCCCTATCAGGTAAGTAAAATTGACAACCTTCATGACTGACATGTGTTCTATGAACATTATACAATTATTGGCAAGGAAAATTATATAAAAGTGTTGTATATTGTGGCAAAGATAAACAACTGTATAAACATTCTCATATATTTACATAACAATAACAGTGCATGGGAACAATTGCGCATAGCTCGCGAACCAATTACGCTATATTATTTTTGTTTTCACCATTAGAAAGAGCATAATTTTCCAATTACGGTGATATAAACAGTTATATACGTATTGTTACGACCGGGACTACGAATAAAACAAGGGCACTCAATGATTGGACTAGTAATAGGCTACTATGCAACAACGGTACGCTAGATCCAAACCTTCGAACATATATGCCGGCGAACAAAACACCTATACCCTCCAGGGTTAATCTGCGATAGTGGGGTATCCTTAACTGGGCAGAAATGTACTCTACTTCAGGCTAACCTGCACTGGTATAGCCTGATAACAAACAAGATGCAAGTTACGTTATAATGCATTAAAAGGAATCTATGGAAAGATCAATTAAATCACTGCAAGATTTAATACAATAAAAAGATGCTTCAATACAGTTACTCTAAACAACAATAAACTCTTCACTCCTATCTGAAAGAAAGTGAAGTATAGTCCTACAGCATAGACCTGGAAACTTCTGAAGAAAGTCTGATGCTCAAAGGGTGCTCGTACTGATTTAGAACTACATAAAGGCAGGAGGCAGGACACCACACGTGTAAATCGAATACACTAAAAGATGGGACATATAATGGTAACTGACACGAGAATACTGTAAATGTGCAACGGTAGCAATGCTCGACACTAAAAGAAGTACTTCCACATCAACGAAACAGTCTGCTATGGTTGTGCGGCTCAGCAACAACCTAGACTAATAAATGCTGTGAATAATAATGCACACATTTCAAAGAGCTTATATTAAATACTAACAAGTGTCTACTCGATTAATAATGTCTAGCTGGGATACTCTAGGTAAGGAACTGGGGTTGAGCAAGACAGGCTCGTAGCCTAGCGATGTCCTTAAGACTGCATCCTTTAAGTTACTTTAATTGACTAGGGGGCTCCCTCGATAGATCCAGATCACAAGTATCTGGTTCTATCCTGGCGACCCTCTAAAGCCAAGCAAAGAGGCAGCAAAGTGTGGAACTGGTACAGGCCAAAACCCTCAGTCAACACAATGCTGCACTCGCAAAGGACGCAACCGAAAAGACAACCCAGGCTACCACAGGACCGGTCGAAGTCGTGTAGGTATAAGCAAACCGTACACACATCGGAGACAACGACTACAGTTACCTTATCCCAGTCTAGCATTAAATAAAAGAGCAGAAACACTAAATCAATAATGAAGACACACAAAGTTCTTAACCTATACTAACTAAGAACCCTCAAACCTATTCTAAGTACATGTAAATATCTCTGAGGACGGCGCATGCAATACAATGGGCCGGCTATGAAAACCGTATGCAGAACCCAAGGGGAGTGTTGTGCAGTTAATAAAGGTTAGAGTTTGGAAAGAGAGAATCGAGTGAGAGAAACATTGATAAAGGTGGTGATCGGGAGAGAGTATGCAAAGGAATGTTAGAAGCACGCACGCCAAGCCTGTCCTGACAAGGACAGCTCCTGGGGACCCTCATGGAGGAGGCAAGTTACACAGGAGACCGCAAAGGCGCGATGCTCGGCCAATCATGGGCCGAGACGTCACAAGACAGCAGGCGTCATATGACACAGCAAGACACGCCGTCCAATGGCGAGCGAGAGGCAGGAATGCACCCGTACATACAGACACTTACTACCTCCTCGCTCTGAAAGTCTTTCTCATTCACACGCTGGTACTATTATCACTACTGTTGATATAAAATATAACCCGTTGTCACAGACGAAAACAAAGACCACCACTGGACTGTCTGTGACAATGCGATTACTAGGAAAGAAAGAACAACATTCTCTGATAACTGTAGCCCATTTCGATGTCCCTGGCGAGCGCTAGTGGCTAACGAGAGGCGATTCTGCCAACGCTGGTAGACGTCACAGTATCCGAGCAAATAAAGCAACGCCGAGGTGGGAAATAGCTCGGAACCCGGCTAGCGTCGGCGGAACGGGGACGAGTGAAGCGTAAATATTCGCATTTTGGCTTTTCATTTCAAATATTCATAGGGCAAAAAGTATTTTTCGTAGGAACTTTTAGTTTTTTTTATTCTCTTCAGCATTATCTGCCGTATTCATACAGCCTAAATTGAGAACCATAGACATCGTAACAACAAAATAATTTGCAAATGTTATAAACCATATCATGCAAAGTCATACTTTTTTTGTTTTCGGTCACTGCTTGAGAACTATTGAAGATAGACAATTTCTGTGTTCAGATTTGGAAAGAGAAGAAAAAATACTATTATTTGAGCAAAAATAAATATATGGTCATCACTCACAATTTAGAGATAGGACGGTGTGAAGACAATTGCATGGGAAATAATTGTATTCCGGACTCATTTACACTTGCATATTTCGATTTATTTACATTTTGTTTTGTTTTATTATGTACTATAAATATTCCTCTTTCCATTGACATATGCTACATCACAATAAACAGCATTCTGGTGGATGAAAATACAGAAAAACACAAGGCTTCGAAAACTAGCCCAGCCTGGTATTTCATGGCAAATTAGAGAATGTCTTACCATAAGTTAGATATTTAAGTTGCTGGATGCGGGAGGGTTAATCTATATCAACAGTTCTACACCACCAGTCCTTTAAGCTAAGTTCATTATGTATCGATATTGTATTATGTGAATATTCCTACATGTCATGCATATGAGTTAGCCGTGTGTAGAGGACCGGATTCCACCCATTGAATACTCCATATTGGTAATTCTTATTTAACTATTTATTGTGATGATTTCATGTACCAGTAATTAGGCAATTTAACCTATCTATCTAAATTCCCTACAAATAAATGGTCCTTCGATCTTTAGTACTAAATATATTGCCGTAATAGCTTTTGTTTTTTCCGTTTCGCTTGTGGTATTGCAAATAGCTGCCGCCTTGTACAAAGTTGGGCCGACTGCCCTTTCACTAGTGTTGTAGGCTAGCTTTTTCCCTCGTGTTTTTCTTTCAGGGTGGCACCGTCTCTGTAGTTTTTTGGGGGCTAGTGTCCCGGTTTTTGGACGTTATGCTCCTTGACATTGTTGATGGTTTGCTAGGCTGGTGCTGGGCTGATTTTGCAGAATCTCTCAGTAGATAAGGCTCCTGGTCCAGATGAAATTCCTCCAATAGTACTTAAGAATTGCTCCTTGGTGCTAGCTCCTGTATTGGCAAATTTTTTGCGTCTGTGTACTCATACCTCATGCTTCCCAGTACCCTGGAAAGAAGCAAAACATCCATCCAGTTCCTAAAAAAGGTGCCTCTTCAGATCCATCAAACTACAGACCAATAGATATAACTTCCACTCTTGGTAAAGTCTTTGAAATTATATTAAATAATCACATAATTAAGCATCTTGAGAATAATAAATTAATCAGTGATAGGCAGTATGGGTTTAGACGATGTCGATCAACTGCAGACATTCTTTGTCTTCTTATGCATCAAATCAACCAAACTACAGACCAACATGGTGAAACACATGCAATAGCACTGGATATATCAAAGGCATTTGATAGAGTCTGGCATCAATCCTTATTGTCGAAGATGTCACACTATGGCCTTGCATCATTAGTTCCACTAATTTCTTCTTATCTTCATAACAGAAAAATATGTGTAATGGTAGATGGCCTTTATTCTCAATTTCACTTAATAAATGCTGGTGTTCCCCAGGGATCAGTTTTGGCCCCAACTCTGTTCCTCATTCATATCAATGATCTCATATCTACCACTCATAATCCAATACATTCCTATGCAGATGACTCAACACTCCACAGTTCCTTCACATTTACCAATTCTTTCACCCAACCCGATCTTATAAATTCAAAAATAAACACTGCAATTTCTCTGAACCAGGACCTTTCTAGAATTAATGAATGGGGACAAAAAAATCTAGTTTCCTTAATGCACAGAAAACCAAGTACATTCAATTTTCTAACCGACAGAATCTCACTGACTCCCATATATTTTTTAATGATGTAAATATTCCCACTTCCCCTAGTATTGACATTCTCGGTGTAACATTAACTACTAACTTGAGCTGGACACATTATGTTAGAAGCATTGCTAAGAATGCCTCTAAAAAAATGGGACTCCTGTACAGAGTTCGAGAATTCTTCACTGACGAGCAGTTGACCGTAACATATAAAAGTCATGTGCGTTCTCAGATGGATTACTGTTCACCTCTGTGGAGTGGAAGTGGAGTGGTTGCATTGAGGCAGTTGGACAAAATTCAAAATAAAGCTATTAGATTAATCAATAACCCTGCAATCACACAGGACCTTCCTACATTATCCATACGAAGAAACGTTGCATACCTTGCATTATTCTACAGATATTTTCACAGCAATTGTTCCGAGAAACTTGCTTCAATTGTGCCGCCTCTCCACATCTTTCCCCGTAGAACTAGGGCAGCTGAGAGGGCCCATGAATTTTCACTTTCTCCTCCACAATGCAGAACTTCTGTTTATCAAAATTAATTTATCCCCAGAACTACTACTCTTTGGAATTCACTTCCCTCGAATTGCTTTCCACAAACTTACAATCTACAAATGTTTAAATCCAGTTGTTACAAACATTTTATGAATGGAGGATGACTGTAGGCACATGGACCTTTTTGTTTTATCTGTGTTTTCCTTCCTCCGTTCATTGTCTCTTTAAAAAAAAAAAAAAAAAAAAGTGTGGGGGTAATTTCGTTGGTTGACATTTCGCGCAGTTGAGCTAGGCTAGGCCAGCAAGTGTCTGTAGTTGCTCTTCATTTTGCTTTGGTGGTATGGTGTTCTATATGTTTTGTCATTGTGAGACTTGTATTTAATTTTGCTGGAGGGGAGGGTTATCATGTGACCATGTTTAATTAAATTTCATAACATAGCCTAGGCCTAGTTGCTTATATTTACGGTCATGAGTGTCGGTCTTTGTCAATTCCTAAGCGATTGACAGTCAATAGTCAGACCTCATGATTGTGGCTTGAACAACTATTACCTATAAAGGGCTTCAATTAGTTAGTGCTTCACCTCACCCTTTATTGTGAATGGATATAGTATTTACTTCTGTTTTTGGTACATCATGGCTCAAAGGAATCATCCCACAGCGGTGTCAGGGAGTGGTATTAGGGTGAATTTTGTACCATCCTCCTCCTACAATCAGAGCCCGGGGAAAGTGGTGGGCGTATTAGGCCACAGTTACGTCAGTCGCCTAGGAGTCTCCTGCAGAGAGTTTTACGACCCGGGTTTTGTATTGAGGGCGTTTAGTGCCCCAGGAGCCACTCTCGATAACATTAGATCCAAACCAGCTTGGGATGATCTTTTGAGCCTAAGGCCCGAAATCACTGTCTTGGTGTTGGGCGGCAACGACGTCGTCTCTGGGGTAGTCCCGCGAGAGCTAGCGACGAAGATCAAGGATTCGGCCTTTGAGATTGAGGCACACACAAACGGTCGCTGCCTTGTATTGGGGTTAGAGCAAAGGGCGTCTCCTCGGGGTATTCCAGCAAATGAATACCACAAGGTTAAGAACTCTGTAAATACTCTCCTCAAGAGAAAGCACAAGCACCTTGGTGGTCGATTTTCCCCATATAGTTTCGGGAGCCAGTACATGTCCGAGGATGGCGTCCACCTCACCCATGAAGGCAGCGATCGTTTGTTGGCCCAGGTCGTTAAGATGGTAAGGGACTATCTTGCGTCGCAGTAGCCAGTCTCCTCATTGAAAGCCCCGGTGTACATTATGTTGTTTTCCGGTTAGATAATTTCCTTTGCCAAGTAGATTAAGGGGGATAAAACTATTATGTAATATTTTTGAGTTATAACTTTACATTGTGATAGTTTGCCGCTGTTGATTCCTAAGCGATTAACAGTCTGTAGTTGGACCTCATTGTAGTTTATAGTTACTAGAATCAGAATTTAACGATGAGAGATTTAAAGAGACATAAGATTTTAAAGGGAGGGATGAAGGGAAGCTTGAATAAGTGCTTAAGAGATCTTGACGATTTTATAGACAGTGCCTCTTCTGATCAGATTAAGGGCAAGAAGGGTACTGTAACTAAATCGCTAGCCACCTTTGATAGTTATGCTCAGCAGGTACATGGTTTGTTGTCAAGTCCTGAAGATGTGGAAGAAGAAATAACAGCAGATCTGGAGTATATTGAAGATGTTAATACAGCCTTAGCCAGATTAGCTTCAACTCAAGAATCACACCCTGTTAAGGATACCGGTACTCCAAAAGCAACTGGTTTTAACCTTCCAAAGCTTACTTTGCCTACCTTTTCCGGGGATCCAACTACCTGGACTGGATTTTGGGATATATTTGAGTGTTCCGTTCATCGGAATAAGACCCTTACATCCATCCAAAGGTTTATTAATCTTCGTGGACAGTTGAAAGGGGAGGCATTGAAGCTGATAGAGGGGTACAAGCTATGAGTCTGCAGTCGAGTTATTGAAAAGAACTTATGGGAGAGAGGAAGTAACAAAGACAGCATTAATAACAACATTCTTCGCTCTAGATCCTCCATCGTATGATGTGACCGAGTTAAAGGAGTACTATGCCTATTTTGAGAGCCTCCTCCGGTCAATGGAGACGATGGCCATCACGAAGGAGGAAATATACAGTGTAAACATCTTGAGCAAGCTGGTACCCTCTCCCCTTAAGGAAATAGTTCGACGGCAACTAAGCGACACTCCACTGGACTTGTAAGCATTGGTGCAGATATTCCAGACTGAAGTCTTCAACATGGCGAGTACTGGTCAATATCGACAAGTGGAGATGTCGCCATCCACTGCAACTTTCCCGGTGAAGACTTCTCCTAAGCAGAAGAGGACGATACCATTAGGTTGCAAGTTGTGCAGTGTACACGGTCATCTATGGTACCAATGTCCTAAGTATCCTAATGCTACACAGAAAAGTGGCAAGGCTAAATCGCTTCATTTATGTACCAGCTGTCTGGCAAGAGACCACTTCAACAGTACTTGTACCAATTCCTACATCAAACCCAGTAAGTATTGCAAAGGGAAACATTGGTTTTCCCTTTGTACCCATTCTGATCGGCACGACGGCAAAGAAAAGGGGAGAACAACCAAAGAGTCACATGATAAAAGTAAAAGCGAGGGTAATAAAGTATCTGCTATGTCCATTGCTTCTAGAGAATGTCAATTGCTTCCCACTATGATGCTGCCAGTAGTGGGGAGTAATAATAAGCATATAATGATGCATACCTTACTCGACCAGTGCTCACAGAGATCATTCGTTCTGCAGTCATCATTGCCACAGCTCAAGTGTACCAGCAAGGGTGAATAGAATTTGCATCTCCATGGTTTCACTGGTGAAGTAGATTCCAGTGACTATGATATAGTGGAGATTTCATATGTATGTAGAAGGAAGGTATGTCCCATCAAGGTTGTTGTGGTTGACAAACTTCCTAGTTTCTATGTGGCATCAGAGATTCAACCACAATTGAAATATCTCAGAAGCAGGGGTTTTAAACTGGCTGATGATCAATTCTCTGCTAACAATCGAATTTTGCTACTGGTCGGAGCTGATTATTACTACGACCTGGTTCACCCTGGATATCGGCGGATAGATAAGTTGATATTGCTTCCCACAATACAAGGGTATCCCATTTCTGGATCCTATGCAACTTTATCTCAAGACACAAAGGTGGAGGTAGTTACGGTTCTTAACACCTTACGAGCGGCCTATGCGGTTTAAGCCGCACAGAAGTAGCAGTAAGCCCCATAGACAAATACGTTAGGTCTACTGTTCCTGATAATCCATGCACTGATATAGATAAGCTATGGGACTTAGATAATATTGGAATTGACCCACATGAACTTGATCGGGAGCCCAAGCTAGCGTTGAGCTCGTACGAAGAAACTGTAATGTATGACTCTGGCAGGAGTCAGTATGTGGTAAGGCTCCCTTGGAATGACAATAAGAGTAAATTACCTACAAATTTCCATCTAGCACTTGGTAGATTACGGGGCCTTCAGAAGCAGTTTGTCAAGGATCCAAATTATTGCGAGACTTATGCGGTAGTACTAAACGAGCAGGTACAACGTGGATTTGTTGAAAGAGTAGATCCCAGTGAGTATGGGGATAACATTCATTACCTGCTCACCATGGGATAAAAAAGGACAGTTCCACCACTCCTGTTCGTATTGTATATGATTGCTCAGCAAAATCCAGTGATCGCTCTTATAGCCTGAATTATTTTCTGTACACGGGTCAGTCCCTGGTCTCTGATCTCGCGCAAATTATGTTACGCTTCAGATGTCATAAATTTGCGTGAGTCGCCGATATTGAGAAGGCCTTCCAGATGCTTGAACTCCATCGTGAAGTGAAGACAGGGACTCGACAAGATTTTTATGGCCACGGGACCCAATGGATCTAGATTCAGAGTACCTGGTTTACAGATTCAGAGTTGTCTTATTCGGAGCGACCTGTTCCCAGTTCCTTCTCAACGCTACTATCTTGCGACATCTTGAGGAGGCTGGACTAGATCCTGACTTCAAGAATGAGATCAAGCAGGGGATCTACTGTATGTGGACAATCTTCAAGGCACTGGAGATGATAAAGATTTATTGCTCAAAAGATGCTGGGAGATCCGCGATATATTTGCCAAGGCTCACTTATACTTGAGAGAATGGGCCACTAATAGTGATCTTTTGAAAGGTCAATTTGCTTCTGACGGTGTAGCTACTGAGAATAGTGCGGTGAAGTTTTTAGGCCACAAATGGGACACTACCACAGATTGTATATCCTTCTGTCACACACCATGCGACAGTGTGATTATGACTAAGCGAAACTGCTTAAGCTTGTCTGCGAGGTTGTTTGATCCCCTAGGCTATTTGCTGCCTGTCACTATTCGTGCTCGTATGTTTTTACAGCAACTGTGGCGGCTAAAACTAGATTGGGACACACCACTCCCGACTGAGCTACAAGATACTTGGCAGTTCATTCAGTCGGACCTTTCCACATGTTGTAAGGTTCAACTTGATCTTCAAGTTATAAGTGGTCAACAGGTGGATCTACATGCCTTTGCTGATGCCAGATATAGTGCTTATGGTACTGCCATATACTTATGCAATGATAGTGAAGCGAAACTGGCTATAGCAAAGGCCAAAGTAGCCCCTATTAAGAAAATTACAGTTCCTAAATTAGAACTTACTGCATTGCTTCTGCCTGCTCGTCTAATAAAGTTTACACTGGATGCTTGTACAGACATACTACAGATTAATAACGTCTATGTCTGGAGCGACAGTCAAATAGCACTTTCATGGGTACACAGCCAGAAGGTGTTACCTGTTTATGTTTCCAATCGCACTGATGTGATACATAACTTAGTTCCTACAGCTAAATTTCGCTATGTGAGCACCAAGGATAACCCTGGTGACATAATTTCCCGGGGGATCTCGGCGCAACAGTTTATGTCATCCTCTATTTGGTGGCAAGGACCTACATGGCTTACATCTCCAACTGAATGCCCTCAGGATTTCAGGGAATGCTTATCTGATCCATCTAGTCGGCCCCAAGATGATGTGTTAAGTAGTTTGACTGTGAGTACTACACATCAGGATAACAAGTTGGTAGAGTGGGAACGTTACGGCAGCTATGATCAAGTAATACGGGTATTTGCATGGATATACCGTTTCATTAACAACATGAGAAGTCAGGCTCACGGGTCTTTCCTTAGTGAAGATTCGAAGCATGTCAGACTCCATGAATTGAGATCAGCAGAAGCGAAAATAATATGTTTAGTACAAAGGGAATCTTCTCCTACTGAACATGAAATACTGAACAAGGAGTCAAAGGCCAAACCCTCAAACTTAATGAGGCAGCTAGGACTATATATGGAAGGAGGCATAATTAAGTGTAGAGGCAGGATCCAGAAGGCGGACATTATTGATTCTGCGAAATATCCTGTTCTCCTTAGCTCCTCTCATTTGATTACCAAACTGTTGATTCGCAAATACCATGGGGTCTGCCTACATTTTGGCGTAAATTATGTTCTGGCCTATATGCGGCAACGTTGGTGGATCCCTAGGATGCGACAAGCGATTAACCTGACAAGCGCGATATAGACCTAGGTGCTAGGGTAGTTATTTGTGCATTTCTAGCCCTGGATTCTGACAGAATTTGTTATATTTACAATATAAAGCATTATTTGTTTTCGGTATGCTTTTATTTTACATATATGATGTATATATGAACCTTCAAGAGTGCTAAAATAAGTGGGAAAAGCATTTGGGTGGTGAAAAACGAAGATATTGGCCACCCGGTCATAATCTCAGGCGAGAGAGAGCCACAGGCAGCCCTCCCCTCTCGCTGTGTGGGAGTCAACTGAGACGAGCGGGGCGGTGTGTGCCGGTGTCTGGGTGTTGCATAACGATCTTTTATGCAACCCACTTGTGCTACATTATCGCGGGAGAGAAAAATAACCGATAAATGATGATAATAAGAGGATAAATAGGTGATAATTGAGGAGGGGGGGGAGGGGGGAATAAGGTTGGGAAGGAGGGGAGGGGGAGGGGTGAGAAACACATGGATGAGTACTAGAGGGGAATTATCTCACCTAGAGACAAAATCCTTTGTTTTGATAGGCCCTTTTTTTGGGGGGAAGGCTTTTTTTATGGTCTTGCTTCCGTGAGGCCTATCGCGTTCCCTATAGGAAGCCTTCCGTGAGGCCTATCGCGCTTGCCGGGTTAAGGAAATCCACAATAGCTGTACTATCTGTAAAAGATTACAGGGTAAGCCTTACTCCCCAGTTGATCTACCTCCTTTACCTGAGTTCAGGGTACAAAGGACTGAACCATTTCAGGTAACCGGGGTAGACTATACGGGAGCAATTCAAGTTAGGGAATTGCCCGGTAATATCGTGAAGGTATATGCTGTACTCTTCACATGTGCGGTAACCAGAGCGATTCACATTGAATTGTTTGACGACTTATCCAGTGAGGGGTTTTTACATACTCTAAGGCGCTTTGCAGGTCGCAACGGTGTTACGACCGGCACTACGAAATAAACAAGGTCACTCAATATTGGACTAGATGATAGGCTATATCTGCAACAACGATACGCTAATTCCAAACCCTCGAACTATTACGCCGGTGAAAAAAACACTTAAACACTCCAGAGCTAATCTCCTGGATAACGGGGTATCAATTAACTGGGTTTTAGTGCACTTCTACAAAGGCTTTCCGGTGACGGCAAAGCCTACTCACAACAGGAGTACTTTGCGTTAATAAAATGCTCTTAAGTAATAACAATGCTTGAATAAACTATAACAAGATTTAATAAAGAAATTTATGGTTACGTTAACTTTAGTGTGAGTCTGTACTCAACACTAAACTCTTCAATGCTCTATGAAAACACAGAAAGTCTAGTCCTACAGCAAACAGATATGGAATCTTCTGAAAACGTCTGATGCTCTAAGATGCTCGTTAATACAGAACAGAAATAATGCAGGGGCAGGACACCAAAGCGTGTATCTTAAATACACCAATAAGTAGGATACATATTGTTACGACCGGGACTACGAATAAAACAGGGGCACTCAATGATTGGACTAGTAATAGGGCACTATGCAACAACGGTACGCTAGATCCAAACCCTCAAACTTATATGCCGGCGAACAAAACACCTATACCCTCCAGGTTTAATCTGCGATAGCGGGGTATCCTTAACTGGGCATAAATGTACTCTACTTCAGGCTAACCTGCGCTGGTATAGCCTGATAACAAACAAGATGCAAGTTACGTTAAAATGCATAAAAAGGAATCTATGGAAAGATCAATTAAATCACTGCAAGATTTAATACAATAAAAAGATGCTTCAATACAGTTACTCTAAACAACAATAAACTCTTCACTCCTATCTGAAAGAAAGTGAAGTATAGTCCTACAGCATAGACCTGGAAGCTTCTGAAGAAATTCTGATGCTCATAAGATGCTCGTACTGATTTAGAACTATATAAAGGCAGGAGGCAGGACACCACACGTGTAAATCGAATACACTAAAAGATAGGACATAATTATAATGTTAACTGACACGAAAATACTATAAATGCGCAACGGTAGCAATGCTCGACACTAAAAGAAGTACTTCCTCATCAACGAAACAGTCTGCTATGGTTGTGCGGCTCAGCAACAACCTAGACTAATAAATGCTGTGAATAATAATGCGCACATATTAAAGAGCTTATATTTAATACTAACAAGTGTCTACTCGATTAATAATGTCTAGCTGGGATACTCTAGGTAAGGAACTGGGGTTGAGCAAGACAGGCTCGTAGACTAGCGATGTCCTTAAGACTGCATCCTTTAAGTTACGTTAATTGACTAGGGGGCTCTCTCAATAGATCCAGATCACAAGCATCTGGTTCTATCCTGGCGACCCTCTAAAGCCAAGCAAAGAGGCAGCAAAGTGTGGAACTGGCACAGGCCAAAACCCTCAGTCAACACAATGCTGCACTCGCAAAGGACGCAACCGAAAAGACAACCCAGGCTACCACAGGACCGGTCGAAGTCGTGTAGGTATAAGCAAACTGTACACACATCGGAGACAACGACTACAGGTACCCTATCCCAGTCTAGCATTAAATAAAAGAGCAGAATCACTAAATCAATAATGGAGACACACAAAGTTCTTAACCTATACTAACTAAAAACCCTCAAAACCTATTCTAAGTACATGTAAATATCTCTGAGGACGGCGCATGCAATACAATGGGCCGGCTATGAAAACCGTATGCAGAACCCAAGGGGAGTGTTGTGCAGTTAATAAAGATTAGAGTATGGAAAGAGAGAATCGAGTGAGAGAAACATTGATAAAGATGGTGATCGGGAGAGAGTATGCAAAGGAATGTTAGAAGCACGCGCGCCAAGCCTATCCTGACGAGGACAGCTCCTGGGGACCCTGATGGAGGAGGTAAGTTACACAGGAAACCGCAAAGGCGCGATGGTCGGCCAATCACGGGCCGAGACGTCACAAGACAGCAGGCGTCATATGACACAGCAAGACACGCCGTCCAATGGCGAGCAAGAGGCAGGAATGCACCCGTACATTCAGACACTTACTACCTCCTCGCTCTGAAAGTCTTTCTCATTCACACGCTGGTACTATTATCACAACTGTTGATATAAAATATAACCCGTTGTCACAGACGAAAACAAAGACCACCACTGGACTGTCTGTGACAATGTGATTACTAGGAAAGAAAGAACAACATTCTCTGATAACTGTAGCCCATTTCGAAGTCCCTGGCGAGCGCTAGTGGCTAACGAGAGGGGACTCTGCCAACGCTGGTAGACGTCACACCCCGCCCAAGATATGGGACGCTCAACATTAGGCGAGCACCATATCTGACAAGACAGAATGCCGACAAGACCCGCCACACCTAGCCACTCCACCAGAAATGAAATGCAAAGCTCAATCTTAAATAAAACAACATATTAGCATATAGAAAGTCTTACAACCCCTCCCAAACACAATAGTATAATTTAGCCTGCTATGCTCCCTGAGCGAGCTTCACAGAGCCCAGCCTACTAAGTGAAAGACAGGTTCAACTTAGGACTTTAGCTATAACATTGGCAACTTAAAATTAACTATCAAAAAGAAAGAGTTTTTATGTGATTTTTTGTATTTAATTTTAATGTTGTTTTTGACGGCTGCTCTACAGGGGCAAGCCTGGTTTTTCTCCACTCAAACCCACACACCTGTGGGTGATCTACGCCGGGTCCTCCACCCTCGACAAACAGTCTGCAATCACATTCTCACAACCGGCAATATGGCGAATGTCTAGATTGTATTCTTGCAACATGAGTGACCAACGTGTCAGCCTCATATTCCGGTTGTGGAATTGGTTCAGAAATTTAAGAGGGTGGTGGTAGGTGTAAATCACCTCGACTGGCCCGTAGGCAGGAGCATATACTTCAAAGTGACTGAGCGCCAACACTATTGCCAGCAGTTCTTTCTCCGCCACAGAGTAGTTTTTCTGAGTGGAATTAAACTTCTTGGAAAAGAAACTGACTGGATGCTCCAAACCTTCTTCGTCTGTTTGCATTAAGACGGCACCAGCCCCTACACCGCTGGCATCTGTTGCCAGCTGGAACGGTCTTTCAAAGTCAGGGGTCCTGAGGATTGGGTGAGTGCATAGTAGGTGCTTGACCAGCGAAAAAGCCCTTTCACACTCAGGTGGCCACTTAAATTTTTCTCTTTTGCTAGCAAATCTGTCAGGGGGGTGCTAACACAGTAGAATAACCCCGAATGAAGCGGCGATAGTAACCGATCATGCCCAACAATCTCATGATCTGCCGCTTGGTGGACGGCCTGGGGAACTGGTTAATAGCCTGTATCTTGTTTTTTTTTTGGGGGGGGGGGGGAACACCTGGCCTAACCCGACCACAAACCCAAGATACTGCACAGTTGCCCGGACAAAGTCGCACTTGCCCAGATTGACCACCAAGCGGGCCTCACTGAGCTTGCAAAACAAGGCTTCTATGTGCTCACAGTGACTCTCAAAGTTGTCATCGTAGATTATAACGTCATCTAGGTAGACAGTGCAGTTAGGGATGTCAGCTTCTAACTCATTCATAAGACTCTGGAAGGTTTCTGGGGCATTTTTAAGACCATACGGCATCACATTGCAACGGTAGGTGTTCCCATCAACCACAAACCCGCATACCCCCTTCTCCCGCTCAGACAAGGGCACCTGCCAGTAGCCTTTCACTAGGTCTACTTTAGTTAGAAACTGTGCCTTACCGATCTTGTCTACCCTATCGTCAACACGGGGAAGGGGATAAGCATTGGTGGGAGTCAACCCTTTCAATCTCCGAAAGTCAATGCAGAAGCGAACCTTCCCGTCAGGCTTGGGCTGCAGAGTGACAGGAGATGTCCACCTAACTGCCCCCTTCTCAATCAGCCCCCGTTCCAACATATACTCTAACTCCGCTCTCAGGGCTGGGAGTTTAATGGGTGGAATTCTGTAGGGTACTGATTTAAAGGGGGATGATCTCCCACGTTTACGTCATGCACCACTCGAGTTGTGAGGCCTGGATGCTCTGCAAACACAGTGGGGTATGAAGCAAACAGGCACTGCACGGCTGCACGCTGTTGCTCAGGCAGGTGCACTAGAGCATCGTCAGCCACCTGTCTGGAGTTCCCCGCCCACTGGTGAGCAGAGACATGACACTCCCAGTTATCCTCCACCTGGGCTTAACTGTCCCTCACTCCTTCTCCTCCATGACCGCTGCAGGTCAACACAGGGACAGCGAGAGGCTCAGGGGGGCGCCTCACAAACTCTTTCACCAGATTCACATGGCACAGCTGACTCTTTTTACGCCTATCTGGAGTAGCCACAAGATAGTCTAGGTCAGAGATCTTTTTTACCACCTTATAAGGACCAGCGTACTTGGCAGATAACGGATGACCTGGCAGAGGTAACAGAATCAACACCTCCTGCCCCACCTTAAACTCCCGGAGTTTTGTCTTCTCATCGTACCTGTCCTTCATAAGTGCTTGCGACCCTACCAAATTCCTACCTGCCAACTCTAGGCTTCTCAGCATTCTCTCTCTACTCTCAAGGACATACTTTAACATGGAACATGGTTTTGCTGTGCCCTCCCAGATTTCTCTAGCCATGTTGAGGGGGCCTCTGACCTGATGTCCGAAAACTAATTCATTGGGACTGAACCCTAGGCTTTCTCCAGGTACCTCCCGAGCAGCGGATAATACATAGGGCAACCCAAGATCCCAATCCTTGCCATTCTCAACACAGTAACAATGCAGCATGTTTTTCAGAGTTGAGTGCCACCTCTCCAACACCCCTTTACTCTCTGGGTGATAGGCTGAAGAGACAACTGTACTGATACCGTGCTGCTGCATGGTCTGTTTGAAAAGGTTAGAAATAAAGTTGGACCCTTGGTCTGACTGCAATTCCTGCGGGTACCCGTACCTAGAACAGTACAATAGCAAGTTACGAACAACAGTCTTAGCAGTACCATTTCGCATGGGGTATGCATCCGGATAACGAGTGGCAACATCCATGATTGTGAGGAGGAACTTGTTGCCTGCACTAGTAGGGGGTAGAGGGCCAACCATGTCGATTATAACCTTACTGAATGGTGGCCCGATTACAGGAATAGGGTGTAACGGAGCCTTGGGAATACACTGGTTTGGTTTACCTACTGTCTGGCAGGTACTGCACATTGCCACCCATGACGCCACATGTGCCTTCATACCTGGCCACCAAAACAATTTCGCCAATGCTGCTACCGTCTTACGTACACCCAAATGCCCTGCCAACGGTACATCATGCGCCAACCTCAGTAGGCAATCACGGCACACACTAGGCACTACCAACTGGTCAACCACTCTCGACCCACCTTCCCAACTCTGTCTGGGATCTAGAAAATGCCTGTACAATATGCCCTCCACACGAAAGAAGTCCCCCGGCTTTGCATCCCCATCCTCATCAAGCTCAATCACACCGTTACTACACTTCTGAAGCTCAGGATCATCTATCTGCAGCCGACAGATATCCGAAGGAGCCAATCTATCTAAGTGCTCCCGGAGCACCTTATGGCCTCCCACGATACTGGACTGTTCGATCCAATCTTGCTTAAGTGTGTAACGTTGCTGTCTCGGAGTTTTCTCACGCCCTACCTCCTCACCAAGTGTGACAGGTTCTGGGGCCACTCCGGACCTAAACATTGGTGCTAATACTGAGTCGCCAAGAAGAGCCGCTGGATCAAAACTCACAAAACTTCTCCCAACTTTAGCTTTCTCCTTCCGACTGTTCCTCCGCTGGTCTAGAGACTGAGGAAGAGGCTGTGACACCTTAGATGCGCGAGATCGGGTGACAACACATGCCATCTGCTGTAATTGACACCTCTCGAGCAACTCCTGGCCCTCCCTACTCACGTCGGCCGCCCTCTCGGCAACGACTAAGGGTGGAACCTCAGAAGTAGGCACCACAAAGTCGTTGCCGAGAAGAAGGTCGACGCCCTCTACTGGCAGTTTCTCTACAATTCCAACATCTATCTCTCGTGTCACACCATCAACCTCCAATTCCACTCGAACCAACGGGTATGACCGTGTAGCATTAATACCCTGCACTACAACTACCCGTGCCGCGTTTATAGGTTGGCCTGTAAAGTTTTTCATCAGAGTCTGGGATGCACCTGTATCACGCAACAACTCCAACCCATGCTTGCAACAAGCCCAACTCACGCAGCCACGCCCTCTATGGTCGCAAAAAGCATCGCGGACAGGTTTCGAGCCTTCCGGACACTCCTTCACTGGCTGTGCCCCCGCATCTGACATATCACCCAGGGTAAACGCAGAAGACCTCAGAGACACCCCAATGTTGCTAGCCAAAGACACGAATGCTGCAGGTTGGTTACTAGGGCAGGAACGTGCAAAATGCCCCTTTTTATGACACTTAAAACACTCTACTTCACCCTTGGACTTCCCCTGAGGTTGGGAAGGGCCCTGACCTTTCTTAAACGGGACGGTTTTTGGTTTGTGATCAAAATTAGTATCATTGCTCTTACTTTTGTTATTAAATGTTGCATCACTGACTCGGGGGGGTGGAGTGTTGTGCCCCTTGTTAGTTGCATCGGTCCGTTGTGCAGACCCGCACCCACGAATCAGCGATAATCTCAGGTCAGCCAACTCAGCTGCCTCTTGTAGAGTTTTAGGATGTTTCTCTTTGAGGTTCAAAGTTAGGTCGCTGCCTGTGCATTTTGAAAAATTGCTCTAGAAGGAATAACTGCTCAAGCTCTTCGAAAGTCGTCACCTTCTCTGACCTCAGCCAATTTCTCAAAGCATCAGACAGTTCCCGGGCATGTTCTAGAAAAGTGCACTCACGACCCTTCGAAACACCCCAAAACTTCAACCTATATGTCTCTGTTTGTAACTCGTACGCCTGCAGAACAGCTTCCTTCAATACCTCATAATCGATGCAAGACTCCAAGCGCAACGCATCATATGCCTTGAGTCCTTTGCCAACCAACCTAGAGGAAACAAGGGCTGCCCACTTAACCTCGGGCCATTGGTGCTCCCGGCATTTCTTCTCAAAACGCAGGAAAAACTCGGTGACACCCGACTCGTCAAATGCAGGGACTAACTTAAGAAGGTGCGATAAAGACTGATCAAGACCTCGATTCCCAGAACCGAGACGCTGCCCTGTCGACTCCACTCGAGACTTCTCAAGCTCTATGTCTGCACAGTACTTCGTAGCCTCAACCTGAAGCTCAGCCTCACGTATGGCCTTTCTCTCCTCAGCCTGAATCCTAAGCTTAGATTCCCGCTGCTGCTGCTGAATTTTAGCCATCTCAAGCTCAGATTCCCGCTGCTGCTTAATCTTAGCCATCTCAAGCTGGAAGAGCATATCTGGAGTTAAATCTTGAGGAGGAGGAGATGCAACACTTGGAGACCCACCCAGTGATCCACCCAGGGGCAAACCATGCTGCCAGTGACTATCGGCCTGCGGGAATGTACTCGGATCCGGTGTTCTAGAGGGCATGAAGGGAGTAGAGTGGAGGGGGGGCTTGGCCGAAGGTGCCAAAGCACCCGCTCCACCCTGTGCACCACGCACCCCGCCCAGCACACATGCCACCAGGTCACTTCTCGTCATGCTGCTAGTGCCAACATGCCCCATGACCGTGGCCAAACACTGGAGACCATACCGATCAATCCCCGACACCCGGTCAACAGTAATAGGCATCTCCAGAAACATCCTTGCATCCTCCTCACTAGTTACTACTCTAATGCCATCTAACAAACCCAGTTTCTGCACCTCAGAGCCTGCTTCCCGTACTGTGTCCTCACTGTGCACTGATCCGTCGTTCGACATAGTGTCCACCGGAAATCCTCAACGTTTATAAAAAAAAAAAGTACCTAAACTCTCATGTAGCACTATTCACTCAAAAAATGCTTGAAGACAACTCAAGTGCTATACTACGTTGCCAAAAAAAATTCCAACGTGTCAAAAATATTCCTCAAAAACAAATGTCCACTGCCAAACTGTGAGAAATACCAAACGGTGATTACAAAAAAAATTCTCCACAAAAAAAAAATCCTGCAATTATTTCTTAGTTCACTAAATCCTAGACTAAGGTCGCCATTTGTTACGACCGGTACTACGAATAAAACAAGGGCACTCAATGATTGGACTAGTAATAGGGCACTATGCAACAACGGTAAGCTAGATCCAAACCCTTGAACTTATATGCCGGCGAACAAAACACCTATACCCTCCAGGGTTAATCTGCGATAGCGGGGTATCCTTAACTGGGCATAAATGTACTCTACTTCAGGCTAACCTGCACTGGTATAGCCTGATAACAAACAAGATGCAAGTTACGTTAAAATGCATAAAAAAGAATCTTTGGAAAGATCAATTAAATCACTGCAAGATTTAATACAATCAAAATTGCTTCAATATAGTTACTCTAAACAACAATAAACTCTGGTCCTGATGTGGCGGCATCTACGCCGTGGGACCACCTCCCGGAGCTGCCAACCGCGGATGGCTGCCGACCCTCCACGGCCGGAGACAAGATCAATCGACCAGTGGAGGACAACCGGATGCCGGCCGCGGGGAGCAGTTTCGGGAGCCAAACCGTCACAACTATCCCCTGCCCCCCCCCCTGGGGGCACGGGTCCTTGGAGTGGCTTCGGTCGCGCCGGGAATTTCCACACCTCTCACACCACACACACACATCACACAGTTTTTCCTACACCGAGAAATGACTCTCCGGCTGTCATTTCTCGAAGACTTCTTCTAGCCGGAGACATTGAGAGCAACCCAGGACCCACGTACACATACATATGTCCAACTTGCTCAAAACCCATCACTTCGAGCCGCCACACTAAGGGTTCAGTTCTCTGCAATTCATGCAGGAACTGGACCCACTTCACCTGTACAACACTTGCCTCTTAGTTCACTAAATCCTAGACTAAGGTCGCCATTTGTTACGACCGGTACTACGAATAAAACAAGGGCACTCAATGATTGGACTAGTAATAGGGCACTATGCAACAACGGTAAGCTAGATCCAAACCCTTGAACTTATATGCCGGCGAACAAAACACCTATACCCTCCAGGGTTAATCTGCGATAGCGGGGTATCCTTAACTGGGCATAAATGTACTCTACTTCAGGCTAACCTGCACTGGTATAGCCTGATAACAAACAAGATGCAAGTTACGTTAAAATGCATAAAAAAGAATCTATGGAAAGATCAATTAAATCACTGCAAGATTTAATACAATAAAAATTGCTTCAATACAGTTACTCTAAACAACAATAAACTCTGGTCCTGATGTGGCGGCATCTACGCCGTGGGACCACCTCCCGGAGCTGCCAACCGCGGATGGCTGCCGACCCTCCACGGCCGGAGACAAGATCAATCGACCAGTGGAGGACAACCGGATGCCGGCCGCGGGGAGCAGTTTCGGGAGCCAAACCGTCACAACTATCCCCTGCCCCCCCCCCCCCCCCCCCCCCTGGGGGCACGGGTCCTTGGAGTGGCTTCGGTCGCGCCGGGAATTTCCACACCTCTCACACCACACACACACATCACACAGTTTTTCCTACACCGAGAAATGACTCTCCGGCTGTCATTTCTCGAAGACTTCTTCTAGCCGGAGACATTGAGAGCAACCCAGGACCCACGTACACATACATATGTCCAACTTGCTCAAAACCCATCACTTCAAGCCGCCGCACTAAGGGTTCAGTTCTCTGCAATTCATGCAGGAACTGGACCCACTTCACCTGTACAACACTTGCCTCCAAGAAACACTACACAAATACCTGGACCTGTTCCTCATGCCCCTCCCTCTCCCAGTCAAATCCCTCGCCTAAAACCCGTCCACCTCTCCTCCCCAACCCACCTAGCCTTCCCATATCATCCACTCCCCCCCTAAAACCCGTCCACCTCTCCTCCCTAACCCACCTAACCTTCCCATACCATCCACATCCTCAACTCAACACACCACACCCCATCCTAATCCATTCCAACCCCCATCTCCTGCTCCCCAATCCCCACCCCCACCTCACCCATCCAAACCTCCAGCCCCTCCCTCACCCCCACCCCATCCTCGTGCAGCAGCACCCAACATACATCGTGCACATAACATTAACATTCTCCAATTGAACATAGATGGCATTAACACAAAGAAACACGAACTCTCACACTTCATCAAACAACACAACATACACATTGCCATCTTACAAGAAACAAAACTCCGCACATCACAAAAAACACCCACATTTCATAATTTCACCACCATCAGACAAGACCGGGCCGTCGGCGGGGGCGGTGGACTCATCACCCTGGTACACAATGAAATATCATACATAGTAACCAGTGTACAAACCAAATCCCTCCTCCCCCCAAATGATAACACAACAGAAATACAATCAATTAAAATACGCACAGGCAACAAATCCAACATAACCATCATAAACACATACATCCCTCCCCAAACATCCCCTACAGTACCAAATGAATACAGACCACACTTACAACACATCACTAACACCCCACACATCATCCTGGGTGGTGACTTCAACGCCAAGACGTCGGCCTGGTTTGTCGACAACCCCGACACAGACAGAGGGCTGGTCCTACAAAACCAAACAGATAACCTCATCATCCTTAACGACATCCATCAACATACCCATATTCCTCACCAAGCCCTCTATAACCCATCATCTCCAGACATCACCTTTTGCTCCCCAGAACTCGCCCCCACAACATCCTGGAGGGTGGTCAGAACCTTAGGCTCTGACCACCTCCCGATCATTATCACCACCAAAACCAGACTCACCCCAGCTAGCCACAAACACACATACACCAATTATAAAAGAGCTAACTGGGAAGCATTTACAAATGAGACAGAACAACACTTCACAACTCTAAACAGTACACCCATCACTAACATCAACAATGCTGTACACATACTCAATAAAACAATCCAAAATGCTGACAAGAAACACATTCCAAGAGGTAACAGAAAATGACACAACCCCAACTTCACACCAGAAATTCAAAACCTCATCAGACAACGCGACACACTGAAACACTCCCCAGCACCCCACACACAAGACATCACACAACAAATTCAAGCACTCAACACCCAAACTAACAACAAAATACAAGAACAACAAAAACTAAATTGGAATAACTTCCTACAAACACTTGATCACAAAACAAACCCCAAAAAACTCTACAAAACACTAAACAGCATCACACTTTCCAACAGCAACACAACACAATCACATGCTGCAATCACAACAACAGACTCTACTCCTTCATGTAAACAACAAGCAAACACTCTCATCAATCACTTCTCACATGTCAGCCACCTAAAACCTCACAAAGACGACCGACGTGTCATCCGACGTAAGAGACAATTCCCCACAGACCCTGACTATACACCCTTCACCAATCACCAGACAAAGCATATCATCAACAATCTCAAGCACTCACCCGCCTGTGGCCTAGACAACATAAGCAACATACACCTCAGACACCTGGGACCACAAGGCATACAAACACTCACTAACATATCAAACTACAGCTATTCACACAACACAATACCAGACATTTGGAAGCATGGTATCATCATCACATTCCCCAAACCCAACAAAGACCCCACGCTACCCTCCTCGCACCGCCCCATCACACTCCTTTGCTCCCCCTCCAAAGTCATGGAACGCCTAGTATTACAACTAATTACACCCGACCTACCCCTAGCTCCAACACAACATGGCTTTAGGCCACTGCACTCCACAAACACTCTTCTCACAGACCTTACACAAAGAGCTTTCGACGGCATCAACTCAGCTAGACCACCACACAGATCACTATTAGCCACACTCGACATTAGTAAAGCCTTCGATGCCATCCCCCGCCACAACCTAACAAACAAAATCTACAACACAAACATGCACAACAACACAAAAAGGTGGCTGGCCAACTTCCTAGCAGGCAGATGTGCACACGTATCTTTTGCCAGTCAGTCATCTAAAATCAGAAACTTTCCAAACGGAGTCCCACAAGGATCCGTCCTATCGCCCGCACTCTTCAATCTGTACATGCACGATATAACTACACCCAATACTCCCCAAATAAACTTAGCCTCCTATGCAGATGACATAACACTCACATGCACACACCATGACCCAAGAAGAGCAACAGATCTCCTTCAACCCTATCTCAACACACTACATGGCTGGTGCACTACAAACAGACTTAATCTAGCCCCAGCCAAATCCACCGCAACCCTGCTCACAAGCTGGACAGGTGAACACGAATACATCCCTCAACTCACCATAAACAACACACCCTAACACATACACACACACCCAAAATCCTAGGAGTAACATATGATACTCATATGACATTCAAACAGCACACCACAAACATTAAAAAGAAACTGACACCCAGACTTAACGCCCTCAGGTCACTTGCTCACACAAAATTTGGACACAACAAAGAAACTACCACCACAGTATATAAACAATACATAAGATCAGTAATGGAATACGCAAGCCCAGCCTGGGCTTCTAACCTAGCTGAAACACATCATAAGACCTTACAGACTATTCAAAACAAAGCCCTGAAGATCATTACAGGCTGCACAGCTACTGCACCCACAGATCATCTACATCAAGAAACCAAAATCCTCAAAGTCAAAGACCATCTGGACATGAGAGGCACTCAATTCCTGGCAGCAGCCTCCACGAACCAAGACCACCCACTAAACTACATGGCAACACACCCACAGACACCAAGAAATATCAAAACAACACCCAGCACACGGTATCACACACAATTATTGTCCTCTCTCCCTCCCTGCCCACCCCGAACCAACTTCCAGAAGCACATCCATACTCATTTCTCTCGCCAATCCTTTCACTCACTCACAGACAACACGCAGCTGCATGCACGACCTCCCGAAATCCATCCTTCCGAATCCTCCCTCCCTCGCGAGGACAGAGTCCACCTGGCCAGGCTGAGATGCGGACACCATCCAGCTCTCCTGAGCTATCAGAAGAGACTGGATGACTCCGTTGTCGACGCCTGCCCGGGATGAAACACAGCACCCCATACCATTAAACACATCATCGAAGACTGCATTTCACACAACCACTTACGCCAACAACACAACCTACACTCAATGAGAGCTCTGTGGGAAAGCCCGATCGTGGCCATGGCCTTCCTCAGGGACTCGGGGCTGTTCGGCCAGGCAGCTTAGGGAACAACAACAACAACAACAACAACAATAAACTCTTCACTCCTATCTGAAAGAAAGTTAAGTATAGTCCTACAGCATAGACCTGGAAACTTCTGAAGAAAGTCTGATGCTCATAAGATGCTCGTACTGATTTAGAACCATATAATGGCAGGAGGCAGGACACCACACGTGTAAATCGAATACACTAAAAGATAGGACATATAATGTTAACTGACACGAGAATACTATAAATGCGCAACGGTAGCAATGCTCGACACTAAAAGAAGTACTTCCTCATCAACGAAACAGTCTGCTATGGTTGTGCGGCTCAGCAACAATCTAGACTAATAAATGCTGTGAATAATAATGCGCACATATCAAAGAGCTTATATTAAATACTAACAAGTGTCTACTCGATTAATAATGTCTAGCTGGGATACTCTAGGTAAGGAACTGTGGTTGAGCAAGACAGGCTCGTAGCCTAGCGATGTCCTTAAGACTGCATCCTTTAAGTTACTTTAATTGACTAGGGGGCTCTCTCGATAGATCCAGATCACAAGTATCTGGTTCTATCCTGGCGACCCTCTAAAGCCAAGCAAAGAGGCAGCAAAGTGTGGAACTGGTACAGGCCAAAACCCTCAGTCAACACAATGCTGCACTCGCAAAGGACGCAACCGAAAAGACAACCCAGGCTACCACAGGACCGGTCGAAGTTGTGTAGGTATAAGCAAACCGTACACACATCGGAGACAACGACTACAGTTACCCTATCCCAGTCTAGCATTAAATAAAAGAGCAGAAACACTAAATCAATAATGGAGACACACAAAGTTCTTAACCTATACTAACTAAGAACCCTCAAACCTATTCTAAGTACATGTAAATATCTCTAAGTACGGCGCATTCAATACAATGGGCCGGCTATGAAAACCATATGCAGAACCCAAGGGGAGTGTTGTGCAGTTAATAAAGGTTAGAGTATGGAAAGAGAGAATCGAGTGAGAGAAACAGTGATAAAGGTGGTGATCGGGAGAGAGTATGCAGAGGGATGGGATTTTAGAAGCACGTGAGCCAAGCCTGTCCTGACGAGGACAGCTCCTGGGGACCCTCATGGAGGAGGTAAGTTACACAGGAGACCACAAAGGCGCGATGGTTGGCCAATCACGGGCCGAGACATCACAAGACAGCAGGCGTCATATGACACAGCAAGACACGCCGTCCAATGGCGAGCGAGAGGCAGGAATGCACCCGTACATACAGACACTTACTACCTCCTCGCTCTGAAAGTCTTTCTCATTCACACGCTGGTACTATTATCACTACTCTTGATATAAAATATAACCCGTTGTCACAGACAAAAACAAAGACCACCACTGGACTGTCTGTGACAATGCGATTACTAGGAAAGAAAGAACAACATTCTCTGATAAATGTAGCCCATTTCGATGTCCCTGGCGAGTGCTAGTGGCTAACGAGAGGCGATTCTGCCAGCGCTGGTAGACGTCACAATATATATAACAAGGGAGTGCAACAACTCTGTGACAGCACTAATAATAGCCACTCAAAACAGTACTTCCTTAGCCAAAGTAACAGCCATACTGGGTTGTGCACCAAGCATCAACCTAGGCTAAAATAATACATGAATTCCTAAAGCATACACACTTAAAGTTAATAAACACAATGCTCTCTTTATTACTAATAAAGTCTAGCAGCGGCATAAAAGGTACCAGGAGGCTAGGCAGAGCGCAAGCATGCTCGTAGCCTACTGTCTCCCCTTGTACAGATTTCCCTTATGTTACGTTAATTGACTAGGAGGCTCTCTTGGTAAGTCCAGATCTCAAGTATCTGGTCTTGACCTGGCGCTCCACAAAGGTCAACACAATGAGGTAGCGAGCATACGAGCAAGAGTAGGCAAAAGCCCTTCGCTCGTATACTGGTACACTCGCAAAGGAAAAATATGCACAAAGGTTACAGGCACCTAGCTCTGTCGAAGTCGTATAGGCTTTGACTCGCCATATACGTAACTCAGACAACGACTAAAGATACCTTCCACTGTCTAGCATTAAATAGTAACAAAGAACAACTCAATAATTAGAAGCACCCAATGATAATATGACTCATGTGACTATGACTAATAATCCCTAAAGCTAGTGCAAAACATATATGTGAGAACTGGTTCTGGTAATACAACTGGCCGACTATGGAAGTCGTATGCAGAACCAGAAGGGATAAGTAATTGAATAAAGATGAGAAGTAATGGAAAAGAAGAAGTTCAGAGAGAGAAACAGTAGTATAGGGGGTTAGATTGGGGGACAGATTGCAAGGGACGTCTAGTACCAAGCACGCTATGCCAAGATCTGCAGGAGAAGCGCGGCGGGGCCCCCAGCATCAAGACTAGGACAGCGGCACCCAATCACAGACCACTACGTCATGAAATGCAGGCGTCCTTACGACGCGCCAAGCGCACCAGCCAATCAAGGGCCTGGGAAAGCCCGCGCGAGCGAGGGAGGCAAATGTACATACACACGCACATAATGTCACAGACAAGAATAAAGACCACCACTGATCTGGCTGTGACTACATGAATACTAGGAAAGAAAGAACATCGTTCTACGATTAGTATAGCCCATTCCACTGCCCTGGCGAGTGCTAGCGAGTACGAGCACATTCTGGCAAGCTGGCCAGCGTAACAACGGTTTCCCTCAAATGATTATGAGCGATAATGCAACTTGTTTTGTCGGGGCATCCAAATATCTCCAGGATATAATGGATGACCCGCAGGTTGTGCCTACCCTCACTGGAAAGAGTTGTCAATGGAAATTTATACCAGCACGTGCACCATGGTTCGGGGCGATTTGGGAGAGGACAATAGGAATTGTCAAGTCTGCCATGAAGAAGGTATTAGGGAGGGCTCTGGTCAACAAAAGGGAGTTGCAAACAGTCTTGACAGAGATTGAGTTGACAGTCAACGACAGGCCCTTGACCTATACCTCGGCAGATCTTGATGATCCTTTGCCCATTACGCCTTCCATGCTAACACGTGGACGAAATCTTAATCCCTTTCCTAGGTCGTCAGTAACCCACGAGGATATACAAGACCCTACGTTCGGGGTTGCTGACGCCACACGTCGTCGCTTCCAGCATGTGAACAAGGTGTCAGACGACTTATGGAAAAGGTGGACACAAGAATATTTGCTGTCTCTTCGCAAACGTCACTCAAATATAATAAAGGGGACAAATCAACGGTGGCCTCGTACCGGGAATTTCGTATTGATTCATGATGAGCGTCCCAGGTTATATTGGAAACTTGGTAGGATTGTCAATTTGTTCCAGGGCATTGATGGTCATATTAGGGTTGCTAGATTACAGACTTCGACTGGGATTACTACTCGCCCAGTCGTAAGGTTATACCCCTTGGAGCAGGATGTAGAACTGCCTGATGATACCGGTATCTCTACTGATATACCTCCACAGGGGAGTGCTGGTGACAGTGCTCCTCAGGGTGGAGCAGTTGATAATGAGAAGAATGATCCTTCTCTGGCTTCCAGTGGCGCTCGCCCCAAAAGGAGGGTGGCAATGAGTTCCGTGGATCTTTGGAGATCTAAGATTAACCAAGGTGATCTTTGAATCTTTGATATCCTTTTTTTAACTCCTTCAGACATATTTTGTTCCAATAAGGCCGAGGAGGCGGGAGCCCCGGGATCACACCGCACTACACTCACAACAACACTGTTAGAATTATCGGAGATGGATGAGGTTGCCACCAACGTTTTTATCGTAAGGTAACTTATCGGACTTACTGAGCTCCATATGACGCTAGTGCGTCATATAACTTATTATAGAGGTATGGAGATAAGTCCATATAACGCGATCGCGTCATATGAGTTTTTGGTTCACTAGTCCATATGATGCGATCGCGTCATATATGTCTGGGGGAGTTAATATAGCTACTGTATATTGTTTTTGGTGGTGGGCAGTATGTCGGGAATAGTGTGTGATGATCCCGACAGTTTTTAGTCCAATTGGGTATTTGAATTTGGCGGTATTGTATAGCAAGTACGATTTCGGCTAGTACATTATGTACTGTAGTTTATTTTTAAGTGTAGGTTAAATATTAACTGTAATGCATGAATATTTACATCAGCTCTAGATGTATCATGAAACCAAATCATAGGTTATAATTAATAGGAGCCGGCAGTCATTATGTAACTTCGCGAAGCGATAGGACGCCGGCCGTCAGTCTCTTCAAATCAACCATACAGCCAACATCTCCCCCCGGCTCTGACTCAACCTATAGTTCACCATGTGCTACCACTATTAATCTATATCAACAGTCCTACACCACCAGTCCTCTAAGCTAAGTTCATTATGTATCGATATTGTATTATGTGAACATTCCTACATGTCATGCATATGAGTTAGCCGTGTGTAGAGGACCGGATTCCACCCATTGAATTCTCCATATTGGTAATTCTTATTTAACTATTTGTTGGGATGATTTCATGTACCAGTAATTAAGCAATTTAACCTATCTATCTAAATTCCCTACAACCACCATCACCTCTTCTACAACGCCACTCACTTTCTATGGTAAAAACAGGAAGCATGAAGAGCTTTCTTATGGTGATGGTGATGATGAGAAAGATAAATATGATGATAATGATGACGAGAGCGTTTGTGTATTATATGATTTAACCAGAATCATTGTCCTGGATTTGTATCGCTCAAACTCACATTCCTTAGGTTTTCTTTGGTTTCTGTTTCACCTTCTAATGATTTCCCCTTCTGTGTAGTCCTTGGCACTAATTTCATTGCTTGGCCTCTCTCTCGTATATATTTCTTGCCATTTCCAATCCTTTTGATTATACGTTTTGTATTTTCATGCTAATTGTCTTTGTTAATCTATTTTCATTAAGGGGGTAGTGGGTGGTTTTTGGATAATATATCTATTTAAAAATATATTTTTGAGTTTCCTCGCTAGACCTCCATCAAGCTGAAAAGAATACTCCCTAGAGGCCTACAGTAGACCCCCTTTCAAGATAATTTTGTACATTTTTCGGTACAAAAATTTCACGGCCAAAGGCCGGTTCCTTCTATAAATACAGGCTCGCTAACGCTCGCCAGGAAAAAATCGACACCTAAATTGCACGAAAGGTCTTAAAATTGACAAAGAAATGAGGCGAAAGGTCTCAAAATCACCAAACTAACACAATGAACGTCATAAAATCTGAAAACTATTATGCTAAGCATGAGGGAGAAGGGGTCCAGAAAAAGCGACTACCACCCCCTTAAGGCTCTTACAAACTCTAATGGCACACGTCTGCACTACTAACTACTATTAGATGGTCTTGTATATTTTCAAATCTTCCTTGTTGTGTTATCGTTTAATTGTGTGCATTATTAAGAGGAGATGGGTCGGGGTTTTTGTGGTCCCCTTCCTCCCTCGTGTTTATCCTCATTAGTTTTGATTGTGTGCATTATTAACTTCTTTATACACATACATAATACCATACATAATGAATGGAATCAAACCCATAGAGTAGATTTTTCTTCACTCAATGTTTTCGCCTACAATGCTAGATTATAAAACATTCTAAATCTGCTTAACTCCCTAAGAGCGGGGGGGAGGGGGTGTATCATGGTAGCGCCTGGCGGGTATATTTGCCGAAAATGACCTTCATTCCATGCTCTTTTTCATGCATAAGCAAGAGCCAGAGCGTAATACAATTATATATCAGTGAAAGTGCAAAGATAGAGCTTTCCAATGAGATCTGAATCATCCATATACAATTTCTGGTTATCTTGCAACGATTGTGTAAACTGTAAAGGAAGGGGAAAATCGGTAAGAATAGGGGATTTAGGAGGTTTTTTGTGTGCGAGGGAGGGTGTGTGAGAAAGAGAGGCCTGCGAGGGATCTCGGTGCAATCCGCGCCGCCGTGGGGAGAGGTCCAAGGCCGCCTATCGTCTCTCCAACGCTCAATCTCTCTCGCAGGGCTCATAATGGACTCAAAATAGCACCCGTCATATGACGGGCTCCGCAGTGGTGGCCAATATTCTCTCTCCCGTCATATGACGGGCACCGCGAAGTGAGGGTTAATGAAGTAATCACATACATGCATACACAATAATGACCTAGTCAATTATTCCTTATTGACAATATGTTCAGTGCTTAGCTAAATATATATATGCTAAATATGAACACAGTAACACAAGTTTAAGTCAGCCTCTGCATGTGACGTTTTGTACATTATCGAACTGTTCCGTCAACTAGACTGGTACTCAATCAATCAATCAACTTTATTGTGTAATATATTCATGTCGGGCTTTGAAGGATTGTACAGAGCAGCTGGTAAGGTCCCAAATTTTCCATGGCAGGCAGTTGAAGATTGTGGGACCATTGTAGAGCAGACTGGACTAGAGGAGAGTCTTGATCCTCGCTGGTGCTTGTGAAGGTGGGATTGTTCTTACACACTTTCGACCAGTCCTCTGGTTGAAGTATGGTTCCACCTCATTAACGTTAGAAGGGCTGGGTACCAGTTTTTCAATGACCTTCCAGGTGTAGATGGTGGTATATCTTTCTCTATGTCGTTGCTGAGAGTATAGCCCCAGTTTTGTCAGTCTGTCCCAGTAAGAGAGTTCTTTCATGCCCTTTATTTGCCTGGTATAAGCTCCCTGTACAGACTCAAGGGCCTGTATGTCCATAGCCATGTGGGGAGACCAAAGTTGACTGCAGTAGTCTAGGATAGGCTGGACAAGTGCCCTCCACAGTGTCATCATGCACTCCTCCTCCCGGGAAAAGAAGGTTCTGAGGATCCAACCAGCAATTCTTCTGGCCTTCTTGATGGTTTGCTCTATGTGGTGTTTGAAGGTGCTGTCATTACTTAGGTAGACCCCAAGGCATTTTGCGTGTGAGTTGAGGATCTCTTGGTTGGTACCACTTCTGAGAAGCTGGAATTTATCATCTTTGAAATTCATGTTATTTTCCCTTGCCCAGTTGTAGACTTTGTTGAGGTCCTCTTGGAGAAGATCGACGTCTTCACTGGTTTTGATACTTTTGCTGATGTTGGTATCGTCAGCAAACGAGGCAAGTATGGAGTGTGCCATTTCTTTGTCTATGTCCCCTATCATAATGAGGAACAGTAGAGGTCCTAAGGCAGAACCTTGGGGGACACCCCTCACAACACTGTGCTCTGCTGATGTGGCCCTGTTTGCTACAATGGTCTGGGATCTTCTTGTAAGGAAATTGTAAATCCACACTCCTATTTTCCCAGATTTGCCTAGGCTTCTCAGCATGTGCAGAAGGAGTCCATGGTCGACCTTGTCAAACGCCTTAAGCAGGGATCCCACTGAGCGACTCGGCGATTGCGAATGAGCTGCGACAGCTTTTTTTTGTCTATGTCCAAAAATCCCCGTTTTCGGCGCCGAATCAATGTGATTTTGTAAGAGAAGAACGCGATAGCCGTGAGACAGTATGTGAGTATCGTGCGATAACATCGAATGTGAGGAGACATTAGCGAAAGTCTGAAGACAATTTGACAGCGATAAGAACGAATTATGCGAAAGGTTTTATTGACAATTGCGATACCGCTGCAATAATGGTGCGCATGCAAGACTACTTGCGCGATTAGACTGAGAATGTTATGCAAACATGTCGAATGATGGACAGTTGTCGCACATACGTTCCTTTGTAATCCCACCTGCGATGTCACCGAATTTATAATTGGATGAGGCAGATATGGTATGGTATAAATAGTGTGGTGGTGGAAGGTTCTCGACCAGTTTACCTTGCAACCTCATACGCACCACACAACCCAGCTACACCCCAGCGCCATGGAAATTATCCCTACATCCACCAATGTTCCCATCCAATTGAGTTTGGCGTTGGAACAAGAATATTTGGAACTCGAGTTGGAGGTAGCACTCATGAGAAGGAGACGAGCCAGGAGGAAGAGGAAACAACCAAAACCGAGAACGTGGTGGGTTCGCCCTTGGATTAAGCGACGAGAGGAACATGGTATCTACCACCAGCTGATGGTGGAGTTAGCACGGGAAGATAGTGACAACTTCAAAAACTTCATGAGGATGCCCGTGCAAATGTTCAGGAAGGTTCTTGCTCGTGTTGGACATAGAATTGTCAGGGTTGATACCAACTTTCGTGCTGCTCTGGAACCTGGTCTAAAACTGGCAATCATACTTCGGTTCCTGGCCTCAGGAGAAACTTATAAAAACCTGGGGTTTGGATTCAGAATCGCGCCAAACACCATCTCCAAGTTCGTACCAGAAGTCTGCCAGGCCCTAGTCGCAGAGTAAATGAAGGAGGTGATGCCGTGCCCGAAGACACCACCTGAGTGGAAGGCAGTGTCAGCGAAATTCGAGGAACACTGGGACTTCCCACAGGAAATTGGTGCCCTTGATGGAAAACACATTGCCATCAAGTGTCCTGCCAAAGGTGGCTCCAAATACTTTAACTACGAAAAGTTCCACTCAATAGTTCTGATGGCCCTAGTGGACACAGACTATCGCTTTCTGTATGTCGATGTTGGAGCCCACGGGTGTTCATCTGATGGTGGTGTATTCATGAACACCCCATCTGTACTGCACTGGAGGAGGTCCGAGCAGGACTTCCACCCGCAGAGAAATTACCTGGTGGCGACGAGGAAGTCCCCTTCTATATTGTGGGGGACGATGCTTTCGGCCTGCATACATGGCTAATGAAGCCATTCCCCCACCGCAACATGACCAAGGAAGAGCGAATCTTCAACTACCGCCTCTCAAGAGCACGGCGAGTGGTTGAGAATGCCTTCGGGATCATGGCCAGCAGGTAATTAACCTTTATGTATGACTTTCAACTATAGGTATCCATTCCTTTATTTTAACTAAAGACAGGTTTTCTATTAATTAATTTGGGTCACTCTTCGTTACTTTCGATTATAAGTTTTTTTTTCTGATCATTCAGTTGATTAATTGTGTCTTCTTTAACCCCTAACTATCGGCGCGCAACATAAGTCGAGTATAATAAATCTGGACTATCTGGCGGCGCTCGACATAGGTCGTGTGGCAATTTCAGCACGTAATGTTGCTGAGAGAGAGAGACAAGTGGTGGCAGGAGAGTAGCGAGCGTATGACTGCTCCAGACCACCGCGGCGAACCTACTGACATGAATCCCACCTCCTCCCTCCCTCTCTCACTCGCTACATACTGAATTGTATGGGGAAAGTGCCGAATTACATGCTTTTTGCACTCGCGTTGCGCGGTTGTTGCAAGAAAACTAGCCATCATAAAAGGATCGTTATGGTGTCATTGGAAAGCTCTGTTTATGCCCTTTCAGGGATAGATACTTGTTTTACGCTCTGGGTCTTATTTAGGCATGAAAATGATCACGTAAACAGCCCTATTTTGGCTAAAAACACCCCGCTGGGCGGTACATATAAATAAACCGCTAGCCCGCTAATCTAGTGTTAATGTCAATGAATCAGTTCCTTTAATTTTTCAGTAACAATCAATAATCTTCTGTTTATTCTGTCCACTAATTAAAATAATTTTCCTTTCATTACAGGTTTCGTTTGCTGCACACAACAATCCTGATGCAGCCAAGAAACCAGGAGAGTGCCATTATGGCCATATGCTGCCTCCACAACATGCTTCGTGTTCGTTATCGAACACACAACATTGCCACGGTTGACGAGGAAGACCACAATCGCCGTTGCATCAACCCTGGTATGTGGAGGCTGGATGGCGAGTTGCCATCACTTCAGGCTTTGGGAAGGAATACCTCTTCCACAGCTGGCAAGAATGTCAAACTGTAGCTAAAGAGCTATGTCAACTCTCCGGCAGGCATGGTTTCTTGGCAAGATGGTATGATCTAAGGTTAGTACAATGGAATATTAACACCTTAAGAGCGGGTGGTGGAGTATATTTCACTGTGCCGCTCAGCATTTTTTTTTTAGCATAAATGGGGTTGTTTCCGTGCTCTTTTCATGCATAAACAAGACCCAGAGCATAATACAAGTATGTATCTCTGAAAGGGCATAACTTGAGCTTTCCAATGACACCTGAACCATCCTTCTACGATCACTGATTGTCTTGCAAGGATCGTGCAACCGAAGGGCAAAATCGCTAAAATACGGTAATTTCTTTATATAATTACGTATGTAGCGAGGGAGTGAGGGTGGATGTAAGTGGAGTACATCTCAGTTGGTCCACGATGGCCGTGGCGAGCGGTCATGATGTAACCCATGCTCCTCCCGTCACTCGTCTCTCTCTCAGAGCCAATATTGCGCCAAAATTGCACACAGACTTAAGTCGGGCCCCGCCACATAGTCCAAATTTTGTGATACGGACTTAAGTTGGGCCCCGATAGACAAGGGTTAAAAACCAGAACAAGATAATCTTTTTATTATATACAGGTAAAAAATAAGAAAATACTATATGGCAGATATATCGTAGGAATAAAATGAACAAATGAATGAAATGAAATGTACATATCTTAAATAATACAGTAAACTTTCTCTACAGAAATGCCAAACCTTAGCGACATGGTGGTTCATGTGGGTATACATCTATAAGCATGACAAATTTGTAATAATTAACAAATTTATCACGCTTACGAAGTATCCACAATCCCCACCATCTCAATAAATTATGTCATTTTTCGTAAAAAGAAAAAAAAGAAACATAAACAAAACAAAAATGTGATTATAATGAAATGTGGATGACGATATGATAATGGGAAACCAAAAAATACAAATAATGAGACATTACAAATGCAAATATTGATATTACTTCATAAACAAATAAATACAAAATAAATGAGATTATAATGAAATGTGGGTGACGATATGATAATGGGAAACAAAAAAATACAAATAATGAGACATTACAAATAAAAATATTGATATTACTTTGTAAAAAAAACAAATAAACGTGATTAATTATTGGCATTGTTGGAAGGGGGAGTGTTTACTACCGCCTCAGCCACGATTACAACCTGGTTCGGGTCAGGTGGGGGTGAGGTCAGCCCGAGGTCATGCAAGAGCATGCTTCCTGGGGTGGGTGGTGGTACGCCTGGTGACTGAGCCATACTGGTGTATGGCTGTTGGTGCGAGGAGTGGGCGACTGCGGGATTGTAGTTGGTGGTGGTTGTATGGGTGAAGGGCGAACCAGGCCATGACCCAGGTGAGAAGGTTGCAGGCCCTCGGAAAGATAATGTCCTCTGCAGCGGCTGTGTGGGTTGTTGTTGGGTCGTAGGTTGTGGTGCCCACCCAACCTGCTGGCCTTGCTGGCCCACCACCTGGATGGTGAGTGGTTGGTGGGGTGGCTGGCAAACAGGTGCAGCAAGTGGGGCCGGGGTGAGTGAAGTAGAAGGGGGAGGAACCCTGGTACCAGCCTCGATGGCAAGGCTGGCCTTCCGCGCTTCCCCCAAGAGGTCGATGGCATCGCTAAGAAATGTTTTCACCACTACGGGCTCCAAATTCCGCAGCGTCCCAAGCATGAACGCTCTGGAAACCTCTGACTCCTCCTCCAGGGGGGTCTTGGTCCTCTGAAGGCACTGGACCTGTGCCTCCAAGTCGTCCAGCTTGGAAAAACTTCCCTCTGACCCTCTGTTTAAAAAAATATATAATTTTAATTACAATCGAATCTCACCTTGACATCAGAAATAAAAGAAAAGAGAAATATATATCTTTCTCTCCTCATATATATATATATGTTTCTAATCTCTCAGTGGGGATCGAACCGTCGACCATCAGGACGATAGCCGACGCTTTAATCAATTAAACCACGGCAGTCTAAAAGACACTCAGCCTTCTATCCTATTTATGTTAGGGAGAAGGGAAACCCACTAGGCGAATATATTTCAATTCAAACCTAGTTGTAGGATCCATATTTCCAAAATACCATACAAGGATTTCTGAGTGTCCCGACGCAACTCGGGTCGAAATTGATTTAATTTAATTCTAACCCACAAAGCATGAGAGTTACAAATATTGAGAATATATCACAAATACACGTGAGCCACTAAATGTTTCTAATCTCTCAGTGGGGATCGAACCGTCGACCCACTGAGAGATTAGAAACATTTAGTGGCTCACGTGTATTTGTGATATATTCTCAATATTTGTAACTCTCATCCTTTGTGGGTTAGAATTAAATTAAATCAATTTCGACCCGAGTTGCATCGGGACACTCAGAAATCCTTGTATGGTATTCTGAAAATATGGATCCTACATCTAAGTTTGAATTGAAATATATTCGCCTAGTGGGTTTCCCTTCTCCCTAACATAAATAGGATAGAAGGCTGAGTGTCTTTTAGACTGCCGTGGGTTAATTGATTAAAGCGTCGACTATCGTCCTGTTGGTCGACGGTTCGATCCCCACTGAGAGATTAGAAACATTTAGTGGCTCACGTGTATTTGTGATATATTCTCAATATATATATATATATATATATATATATAAGTATATACATATATATATATATATATATATATATATATAAGTATATACATACTCTATAAGTGTATGTATATACATATATACATATATATACAGTATATAGAAAGATATACTTAAATTGTAAGTATGTATTTTATTTCTATATATATTCAATAATACCGGACTACAAATTGAAGGTCGAATTGGCTGTGGACAATGGTCACTAGGCGACAAGTTGCTTGAGGGTCTACGCTTATTTAATTTATCGCTACTTATCTCTTGGGTGAGCGTAGTATGTCAACACTTGTTCCTCAAGCAAACCCATTCTACTGTCATTCCTATACTGCGAAAACAAGTTTATTCTGAGCTGAGTAAACGTATAAATATATATATATATATATATTGTCACTCCCAAATGAGTTTGTAGCCTACAGTACGTCATTTGTGAGTGAGTTACAAGTACAGGGTCTATATTGCAGGGGCCTGGTGCGAGGCTAGGTTGCTAGACGCATTTCCTCTGCTGTCTCAAGTGTTGGCAGTTGCCAACTGTTACCCTTGTATTGTTACCATGTGAGTGATTGAATAAGTAGTACTTTAGTTTGTTTAGCCCTTGTGCGATTAATGCAGTTTATCATAAGTTTACACAATGTTGTTTTGTGCTTTATTTGATTGCTTTTGTTGTTGATGGGAGCACAGGTGCCTAGTATAATTGTGCAATCTAGTGACGCTTGGAGCTCTCACTTCTCGCGGCCGGGGGACCCTCGAGTGAATGTTCCCACGGTCCCAGCATTACTCTAGTCCTGGCTCTCGTTCTAACAACATCTCTGTTTGGTGTTGGTTAGGCTTGCTTTGTGTTTTCCCTTGAATACCGCATTTTTCTTTGTGTTCTTTATTTGATTGGAGCATAGCAGGGGCTGGAGTCATATTGAGCATATTGATTTGTTTTAACATCTTTAGTTTAATATTAACCCGTTGAGCCCCGGCTAGTTATAATATTTTGTTCACCCCAGTCCCAAGCCATTTTCACTTATTTTTTTTGTTTGCTAAAATGGAAGACAAGGATGAGAAATGAAAAAAAAAACAAAAAAAAATCACCTCTGACATTTTTTTTTGGGGGGGGGGGCCGGTGGGGGGTTGGGGGGGGGGGAGCTTCAAAAAAATTTGTTGAGCCAAAATGGAAGAGAATGGTGAGAAATAGACACACAAATAAAAAAAAACTCATTTCGGTCATTTGGGGGGCGGGGGGGGGGGGGGTTTCAATAGTTCGTCTCCCCCGCATGACCACCCGCCCGGGAGCACTAGGGTAAAAACTGAGTATGGCATTGTACGGCATACATCCTAAGGAGTATCTCACATAAATCTCAAGCCTCTAGCTCCCATACGACCGGAGTAATGAAGGTTCAAAGTGGCGGTAAACTAGGGGTGTAAACTATCCCCACTAAGCCCACCACCACCAGCCGCGCGGCTGTCTCGGCCCGCTCACACCTACTGGCCCGGCTCCCCCACACACTATGGTACTTCCCCCTCCTATTCTCCCGCCATTTCCTACCTTACGAGCCACGTAAGTGTTTTTTATATGTCGGACGCACGTGATGCGTCGCTGGGAGTTGGTGATCAAAGACTGCCGACGCAACACGTGCGACGCTGGGTCTCAACGGGTTAATCACTGAATTCATTTCCTTCTTTGGCAATCTAGAATATAAGCTTCTTTTTATTCTTCCATGTTGTTTTCCATTATTCTGCTGCATTATATTTATGTGTGAATATTATTCCTGGTTGGTATCTATAGTGGTCTGCGGGTTGGCCTGTTTACTTAGTTTTTGGTAGGCCTTTGAGGAACGGGGTTGTTGGGTGTGTGTGTAGGCCTGCTGTGCCATAATAGGCTACTGTCTTCTTTCCCTCCACCACACAGCATCCTCTAACTCAGGCCTTAGTTAACCCTCTAGGGGGTGGCAGCCAATCTTCAACCTACTAAGATACCAACCCTTGTGCCTTTAGTTTCAGCAGCAATACATTCGGTGCAGTCAGGGACTAGGGGTGGAGCCTGTTACTAGGTGAGGTTGTCCCCATTGTACTCGGGTGTATTGAGCTAACCCCAGATGATGTTGTAAGCGATAAGTCATTAAAGTTGTTTATCCCTTACAACACCACCGCCGTGCTGTGCTGAAGAGAGCCACTCGGTGTATTATTAGGACATAAGCTAGGGATAATAGGCTTGGCACAGAGGTTTATTGCACTGGACTTTCCATGGGTTTTTGCTCTGTATTGTTCTCAATTCCTAAGCGATTGGGTATGATATAGAGTGTTCTGGGAGTCTAGTAGTGGTATGGTTAGGTAATGTTGGTGCAGTATAGAATAACCTTAGAAGTTCTCTTGCATACTACACGCACTATGGACAAGACTCGGGGACAATAGATATTTTTGTGTATCCTTGTTACTGCTTTAATAGAGCAAAGAGGAAGATACCATTTTTCCTAGAGAACCTGCATGTCTTGGTGTTTGAGTCAGATATTAACACTAGATTAGCGGGCTAGCGGTTTATTTATATGTACCGCCCAGCGGGGTGTTTTTAGCCAAAATAGGGCTGTTTACGTGATAATTTTCATGCCTAAATAAGACCCAGAGCGTAAAACAAGTATCTATCCCTGAAAGGGCATAAACAGAGCTTTCCAATGACACCATAACGATCCTTTTATGACGGCTAGTTTTCTTGCAACAACCGCGCAACGCGAGTGCAAAAAGCATGTAATTCGGTACTTTCCCCATACAATTCAGTATGTAGCGAGTGAGAGAGGGAGGGAGGAGGTGGGATTCGTGTCAGTAGGTTCGCCGCGGTGGTCTGGAGCAGTCATACGCTCGCTATTCTCCTGCCACCACTTGTCTCTCTCTCTCAGCAACATTACGTGCTGAAATTGCCACACGACCTATGTCGAGCGCCGCCAGATAGTCCAGATTTATTATACTCGACTTATGTTGCGCGCCGACACTTAGGGGTTAAGAGCGTGTCTGTTGCAAAGTAGTTCGGTGCTGTGGGCTAGGCTATTGGAGCATCTGGTTGCCCCGGCTCCCCTCATAACAATATATATATATATATATATATATATATATATATATATATATATAAAATTATATATACCGTATATATATATATATATATATATATATATATATATATAAAATTATATATACCGGTATATATATATATATATATATATATATATGTTGGTAAAGCCAGGTAATAAATTTTCATTAATAGATACGAGGTTGAAAGAAATGGCAATTTCTGCGTTGGAAATTTTATTATTCAAAGTTTCCAGGTCTCTGATGAGTTTTCGCTGGGTGGCAGGAAGTAGATGAAGGAGATGAGCAAAATTCATGGTGGTACAGGGTTACATTAAAGTACATGAAGATACAGGATATACGACGTGTTTCACTGGACAACCAGCATTATCAAGTAAGGGAGGAATGTAAACAGGAAGGGTATATATAGAGGGTAGAGGATCAGAGGAGGCGGAAAACAGGGGGCAAAAGTCTGCTATTGGTGGAAGGGTAAACTAGGAGAGAGAAAGGGGGTAACCGCTTCACGCATGCGCACTGGATGCGGGATGGTGGTCGATAGGTGGGGTCGAAGCTGATTGGCTGTGTGTCGAGGGGCGTGGCCTAAGTTGTGTGGCGCCTGCAGAAGACGAAGCTGAAGGAGGTAGCGCGGGGGGCTGCGTCAAGGGCACCGGGGGGCGAGGAGGGGTGTTAGGTCCTGTAGGGTAGTGCCTTTTGGCAGAAGGAAGGATCTGAAGGTCCAGAGTTTGGTTGTTGATGTTGGGATGTAAGGCTTGGATATATAAAGCTTCGAGTATAGGTAATCTCCTTGGGTCACTTTCTTTATCGAGTATGGTGGTGTGTTTCTCTAACTCGTTGCGTGTGAGGTGAGGGTGGTTAGGGGTGAGATAGTGGTCTTTGATGGCTCCAGCCTGAAGGTGAAGAGTTAACCGACGTGAAAGACGAGTCTGCGTCATACCAATATAGGAATGAGGTCCACAGTCCTCATAATTACAGGTATGTTGGTAAATGACGTGATCGTCGGTCATCGGGCTCTTTATCTTGGTGGAGGCTGGTTTGTTGCGGAGAACGAGGTTGGAGGTCTTGGGGGATTTGTAATAAATTATTAATTTGATTTTGTTTTCCGGGTTGGTTGGGTGGACATGCTTGGAGATTATTTCTTTTAAGACGGCCTCGTCATTTTTGTGTTCAGAGGACATGTAATTGCGGTAGAAGATCTTAATTTCATTGGGGGGGTCAATGTTGGGAGGGCTTTGGGTGTACCATTTTTCAAGATGGTGGTTGATGGTGCTGGAGATGTCGGAGTTGGAGTATCCGTTATTTACTAAAACTTGGGATAGTCTTTCTAGTTCCTGGTGGGTGTCGGCCCAGATAGAGCAGTGCATGAGGGCTCTCCTAACATAGGCGGAGATGGAGGATAGAAGATAACGGCGGGGGCATTCACTATCACCGTTGAGGCATTGTCCTGTGTTAGTTGGTTTAATGTAGATGGTGGTTTTGAACCCATGGTCGTTCAGAGCTACGAGGATGTCGAGGAAGGGGAGTTGTCCATTGTTAGATTTTTCAAAGGTGAAGTTAAGTCCGGAGGAGGTCATGAAGCGACGCTGGAGTTCCTGTAGTTCGTGGAGGTCCTTGATTTGCACGAAGATGTCATCCACGTATCTACAGTAGACGGCGGGTCGTTGGGCAGCTAGGAGTTCTTCCTCGATGGTACCCATGAAAAAGTTCGCAAAAAGAACTCCTAGGGGCTGCCCATCGCCACACCGTCTATCTGCTTGTACATGTTGCCCCGGGAGCAGAGGAAGGGGGCCTCCTTGGTACATAGCTCCAGTAGTGTTTTCAGGGCCTTCTCCGGGATGTCCAGTGTAGGTGTATCAGGGCAATGATAAATTCGACGTAGAATCATGTCAATGGTCCTATCCACTGGCACGTTGGTGAACAGGCTTTCTACGTCGAGAGAGGCGATTGTGTGGTTGTTGTTACGGGGGGCGTCTCGTAAAATTTCCAAGAAATCGTGGGCTGAGTTAAGGTTGAATTGGCTGGGCACGTAGGGGTTGAGGAGGTTGTTCAGGGCCTTGGTGATCTGGTAGGTGGCAGTGGGGATCTGGGAGATGATGGGGCGGTGGGGGTTCCCAGGTTTGTGTGTTTTGATGGTTCCGTACGCATAACCAGGGGTGTATTCTCCGACGAGTTTTTTAAGGTGGATCCCTCCTTGTTTGGCGTTGATGGCGGTGATGGTGGTGTTGGCAATACATTTGATTTCGTCGGTTGGGTTGCGGGTGATCTTTTTAAATTTAGTGTTGTCACTTAAGATGACGTCCATTTTTCTAAGATATTCCTCCTTGTTTTCCGCCTCCTCTGATCCTCCACCCTCTATATATACCCTTCCTGTTTACATTCCTCCCTTACTTGATAATGCTGGTTGTCCAGTGAAACGCGTCGTATATCCTGTATCTTCATGTACTTTAATGTAACCCTGTACCACCATGAATTTTGCTCATCTCCTTCATCTACTTCCTGCCACCCAGCGAAAACTCATCACAGACCTGGAAACTTTGAATAATAAAATTTCCAAAGCAGAAATTGCCATTTTCTATATATATATATATATATATATATATATATATATATATATATATATATATATATATATATATTTGATAATTTATTAATTCGTTAACATTTATAAATACATCGGGATATGTATATACCGGTAAATGTCTATATCTACTGTATATATATATGTGTGTATATATATATATACATATATATATATATATATATATATATATATATATATATATATATATATATATATATTAGTAAAGCCAGGTAATACATTTTCTTTAATACATACGAGGTTGAAAGAAATGGCAATTTCTGCGTTGGAAATTTTATTATTCAAAGTTTCCAGGTCTTTGATGCGTTTTTGCTGGGTGGCAGGAAGTAGATGAATGAGATTAGCAAAATTCATGGTGGTATAGAGTTACATTAATGTACATGATGATACAGGATATACGACGCGTTTCACTGGACAACCAGCATTATCAAGTAAGGATAGAGTGATATAAAAGGTAAACAGGAAGGGTATAATATACCCTTCCTATCGAGGGTGGAGGATCAGAGGAGGCGAAAATCAGGGGGCAAAAGTCTGCTATTGGTGGAGGGGTATTCTAGGAGAGTTAGAGAGAGATCCGTGTCATGCAGGCGCACTGGATGCGGGAAGGTGGTGGTCGGTTGGCGGGGTCTAAGCTGATTGGCTGCGTGTCGAGGGGCGTGGCCTAAGTTGCGTAGTACGTGTGGCGCCGGCAGAAGACGAAGCTGAAGGAGGTAGCGCGGAGGGCTGCGTCAAGGGCACCGGGGGGCGAGGGGGGGCGTTAGGTTCTGTAGGATAGTGCCTTTTGGCAGAAGGAATGATCTGAAAGTCCAGATTTTGTATGTTGATGTTAGGATGTAAGGCTTGGATATATAACGCTTCGAGTATTGGTAATCTCCTTGGGTCACTTTCTTTATTGAGTATGGTGGTGTGTTTCTCTAACTCGTTGCGTGTGAGGTGGGGGTGGTTAGGGGTGAGATAGTGGTCTTTGATGGCTCCAGCCTGAAGGTGAAGTGTTAACCGACGTGAAAGACGAGTCTGCCTAATGCCAATATAGGAATGAGGTCCACAGTCCTCATAATTACAGGTATGTTGGTAAATGACGTGATCGTCGGTCATTGGGCTCTTTATCTTGGTGAAAGCTGGTTTGTTGCGGAGAACGAGGTTGGAGGTCTTGGGGGATTTGTAATAAATTATTAATTTGATTTTGTTTTCCGAGTTGGTTGGGTGGACATGCTTGGAGATTATTTCTTTTAAGACGGCCTCGTAATTTTTGTGTTCAGAGGACATAAAATTGCGGTAGAAGATCTTAATTTCATTGGGGGGGTCAATGTTGGGAGGGCTTTGGGTGTACCATTTTTCAAGATGGTGGTTGATGGTGCTGTAGACGTCGGAGTTGGAGTATCCGTTATTCACTAAAACTTGGGATAGTCTTTCTAGTTCCTGGTCGGTGTCGGCCCAGGTAGAGCAGTGCGTGAGGGCTCTCCTTACATAAGCGGAGATGGAGGATAGATGATAACATTCACTATCGCCGTTGAGGCATTGTCCTGTGTTAGTTGGTTTAGTGTAGACGGTGGTTTTGAACCCATGGTCGTTCAGAGCTACGAGGATGTCGAGGAAGGGGAGTTGTCCATTGTTTGATTTTTCAAAGGTGAAGTTAAGTCCGGAGGAGGTCATGAAGCAATGCTGGATTTCCTGTAGTTCGTGGAGGTCCTTGATTTGCACGAAGATGTCATCCACGTATCTACAGTAGACGGCGGGTTGTTGGGCAGCTAGGAGCTCTTCCTCGATGGTACCATCGAGGAAGAGCTCCTGCAAATGACGTGCAAATGTTAACACTTCACTCTGTTTTATAATTGTCAATTTTGACTGTAATCATTGCACACACACTAAAAGGTCTTTTATATAATAGTATTGTAATCACCTGTGCAACCGAGTTCCTTGCCCTTCTCGCTCAGAATGGCGTCATTTTTCTCCCTATTACGGAAGTCTCTGTTCCCCTTGGCATAGAGGCAGGGGTGCCCCTCCAGCCAGTCTGCGATGTCCTTCTCCTGCTCCTCGGTGAAGGCAACGAACAGTCTCGCCTTCTTGGGGGGGGGGGGGGGGAGGAGGGGTATCTCTTTGGCTACTGCTGTGGGAGGTGGTGGAGTGGGAGGAATCAGTCTCAGTCTTGTCTTTCTCCTCATCGCCCTTCCTCGAATCATTGGGTGTCGGTGATCTTGTTGAGCTTGGTACTGTACGGGATGTTTAAGCGACTGGTGTTGGGGCCCTAGGTGGCGTTGCTTTGGGTGACTTTGCGGGCCACAGATTGCACCCGTTTCTTGGCGTTTTTAACTTTGGGTGGCACCATCTTGACGTGTTGAAGAGGCACTGCTGCGCTGACAAGAAGAGTACGTGTGTCGTCGGTCGTGGAAAATGGAATACTGTGAACCCTTGACCTTTCGGGGGCATATATATGGGATGAGGTGTCGCGGCCGAAAAGAGATAACGAATGGGCAAAGGGTCGGAGGGTCCCGACAGTGACCTCATTCGCACATTATCTCACTCCTTCGGAACTTGTCTCGTGACAATCTCGTCGCGATAGAAGTTATCGGGTAGACTATCACGTTTATTGCGCTACCGTCGCACTGTAATCGCTCGGTCATACCAAAAACAGCGTTGCCAATAATGACGGATTTCTGAAATCGCAATGAAGGACGCAATGACATCGTAATTAATCGATATTGTCGCAATTATGTTGCACATTGGTCGCACAATATTCGCAATTATTGTTTGAAGGTCGATCAATTAGCACACCTTTTCCACGAGTTGCGACAAACGAGACCTTGGTGTGAATACTGAGATTCTACTGAGTTAAGGTGAGAATGAAGTGAGACAATGCCCGATTTTTTCGCAGCAGTCGTCCATTCGCAGCCGGATTTTAAACTTTTCAAAATCTAACGGCGACCCTAGCGACTTCTGGGGGACTCGTGGGGGGGGTTTGTGAGACTATTGTGAGAATACTGCGATTGATTTCGACTTTATGGTCGATTAATGCGAATACTGGACATAGAAAAAAAAAACTGTCGCAAGATGTCGCACGAAGTCGCAGAGTTGCACAGTAGGATCCCGCCTTTAGCGAAATTGAGAAAGACGGCATCGACATTCTCGCCCTCTGCTAGGTGGTCAAGTAGTTTTTCATAGTGGGCAAGGAGTTGGGACAAGGAGGACCTTCCTTTGCGAAACCTGTGTTGTCCAGTGTTGACGAGATTTCTTTCATCAAGGAAGGCATAAATTTGATTTCTAATAACCTTTTAAAAGATTTTTACTAAAATGCGAGGTTAGGGCAATTGGTCTATAGTTTTTTGCCAATCCTCTGGTTCCTCCTTTGTGGATTGGGGTTATTGTGGCTTTCCTTGCTTCTGTAGGTACTGTACCAGTGTCTAGTGAGTGGCACCACTAGAGATATAAAGGGTGTGCCAGAGTATCTTTGCATCTGATCAGAACATTGGTTGGTATACCATCTGGACCTGGTGCTGAGTTTGGTTTTAGCTCCTCAATAGCTGTGGTAATATCCTGTTCTGAGAATTTGATGTCCTGCAGCATATTGGTGTCTTCAGGTATTTGTGGTGGGCAGAGGAAAAAGGTCCCTTGGGTTTGGTATTTTCTTTGATTCTTCTGGTTCACTGAACACTGACTGGTATAAAGATAAAAGAAGATCCAGAAGAAATTTGTAAACTAATAGCCGAGCAATACCACTGGTATTGCTCGGCTATTAGTTTACAAATTTCTTCGGGATCTTCTTTTATCTCTCCTTCAGGTGTTACTAAGGGTCCAATTGGGCTGCATGACTTTAGAAACTGCTTGCCAGAGCCTTCCCACACGTCACTTGGTTTGGTCTAGAGTCTCTAGACTCTAGAAGATACATTTCTTCAAATGTATTGACCAGCAGCTAAACAAATGCCGGGTCGGTATGTATTTGGTATATAAATTAAAAAAAAAAATCAAAACAGTTTCTAATATAATGCAATGATATCTATGATATAATACAGTTTTATAAGTAATATTGAAATGACGGGGTTGAGCAGCCACACCCCAATCACGCCCGAAAGGATAGCAGTGATACAGACCAGCAGGAGAAAGAAGAATAAGACCAGACCAATTTCCCAGGCTCCAATACCAGCCGGAATAGGTCAGCCTACCTTGTTTCCCGGATTTTCCCATACTCTAATCTCCGGGATACTAGGTCAGTCTGTAATGCCTGTATTGTGGCAAAGTGTCTGTAACTGAATTAGATGTGTAAATCTGCTTGAGCTATCATGCAAAGTGGAGTACTTCTCTTGGTGTAGTGGCTAGAGCGCTCGCCTCCCACATGGCGGGCCTGATATCGAATTTCGGCCAGGCCGCACCCAAAACATTTGGGGGCGAATTTCCGCATCAGACGCAGTTCGGATGTGATTGTAAAAATTGTAAATTGTAATTGTGAGTCATTGTAAAGTCGGCAAAAATAGTATGGGGCTGTTTTGAGGTCACTTCACTGGTGGCAGCCGTAAAGGGATATCTGAGAGGCTTAGTTGGGGTGCTGTACATATAGGCTAAGTAAATCCCCATGGTGTACTGGCTTGCCTTAATTGGTTGGCGACAACAGTTGCGAAGGCTAGGGCTCTCAAATTCTCAAGAGATCATTTCCCAGTGACCCCGGCTCGTTGGGGATGAATGGTAGCAGATGGGGTGGTTCCTGCACTGCCTCCTCGCCATGGTGTGTGACCCGGCAACTGACAGATATAAGGGATGTAGCTGGTGATCGTTGTCTCGGAGCCTTGCTGTAGTTGATACGCTCAGACTTGTGCCTCGCTTGCTTTCGCTCGCTCGGAGTGCTTCTCTTGGTGTAGTGGCTAGAGCGCTCCCCTCCCACGTGGCGGGCTCGAGATCGAATCTCGACCGGGCCGCGCCCAAAAACATTTGGGGCGAATTTCCGCATCAGACGCAGTTCGGATGTGATTGTAAACATTGTAAATTATAATTGTGTGTTATTGTAAAGTCGGCAAAATTAGTATGGTGCCGTTACGAGGTTACTTCAAGTCTACCACTAAAAGAAATTCGAGTCCCCACCAATCGCAGGGACCCCAGCTCCTCCAATGGCAAGAACCGAGACAGAAGCCCAAGGAATCTCATCACCTCCAGCCGGATTTGCAGTATGATGAGGAATTCTTTATGCAAATGCAACATCAAGAACCCTCTCAATACCTGAATAGATGGGAATCCCAGTACCCCCTCTACAGTACCTTCCGGGAAGACTGGGGATAGTACCACCTAAGTGAATAGTGAAAGAACTATAACCTATAGAATAAGAAAAGCTAAATAATAAGATTAATAGAAAATCATCCATTACGTCACCATAGTACCCTCTAAAAATAGGGGAACCATATTGAAAGATCCAAAATCTTTGTGTGCATAAATTAATATCTACCATGTATTTTTAGCTTAAGAACTACCTTCACCATAGCCAAAACAACGATATCCACATGTCCTTATGTTACCGAATTAGACCAAACTGAACACTAAATATAACCCAAATATAGCCTGAGTGAAACTGAAAGAAGTTAGCAAATACTATTGCTTTCCTTCCACTGGCTACAAACCAGGAGTGGGATTGGATTGGTACTGTTCATACTGAACGAGAGAGTGTGCTGCCCTGCCCCTGAAGTGAAAGGCCAGTTCCCCTCCACGTCCAACCCAGCCGAACTCCAAGTCCTACGTCGTCCAGACTCTCGTTCATGGCCACCCCTATCCTATACCCTAAGTGTCTCTGAGTGTTATAAGTTGTGGCTATTGTTGTGAAGGTAAGATAAAATATGCGAGTATTCTATTGCACTTAATTATATATCTGTGCCTAAGATCTATCTTGAATATGTGTTCACCGTGTAACTTCATTAACTTTGATCTGTACAGTGTTATATTAAGTACGAGATATTGACAAGCTAAATTGTGTTAATCCTTCAGAAAACCTAAATCGTATGTACGTTGCATAGTCATTTTTACACGTGTTATTTAACCAGAATACTCTCAGATTTCATTCCTATGTGTTAATTATTCTTTGTGTATTAAAGTCGAAGTGAAAGTGTATACCGTGAAGTGATTCCCTATTTTATTCAATATCTACCTAGAGCCTACGCCCAATTTAGGATTTATATATCCATATAATTATCACCAGAGAATTGATATTTCCATTCCTTTAATTTGAAAATAAAGAACCCTTCCGTTGAGTTAGATTTAACTCGTAATCAAGATACTTGAATTCTATTAGTTCTTGTGAGTAATCTAATCATAAGCGTGATTCGGTTCATATAATTCTTTCCACCCTTTTCGAGGAACTCAGATTTTCCAGTTCTTGATTCAATCCACCTATTATTTGGTTTTGGATTATATTTATTACTTACTATAGTAATCACTTGATTATATTCGTGTTTACGTTATAATAAAACGCTACGTTAGTTCTGCGTTCTTTAAGATCTTATTTATATAAGTAAAACTTCTTTACTACTACCCTTTCGGATATTCCTGAGATATAACTTCAGTATTATCATTATTAACTAAATCGCTATTTTGATAAGCTATTTTCCCTCACGTAAATAGGTGTGCTCCTTAAGACTCGAATAAATTATTCTTGCATTCATAAACTTCATAGTATTCCTCACAAATCAGTCATTATAGTTATTGTGATTCTGAGTTAATTTGTCCGTGTAAATTAACCTCATCCATGGTCGAATTTTATCTTTGTGTCCCGTGTGAGAGATTATTCACAATAATGTTTAGATAGTTGTATTCCAAAGTAAACTATCTTCCTCTCTAGAATTAAATAAACCACCTAACTTTATCCCCTAATATAATATTGCATTAAAGATATAGCTATTGTTCAAGACCGCAGTCCACCTGAACTGTAGGCTATAACGCGGCTCCTTTGATGTACCTACCTGCGCGCGGGCTGTGTCTACCTGTTGTTTACCACCCGACCAGCTCCGCGGCTGAGCGATAAGTTTCACACTCTATTGTATCTTGTCAGAATACTTCACACTAGACACTTACCTCACATATGTATTATTGTCAAAGATTCTTGTCTGTGTATATGTTTATCTGAGTATCTTTGTGTATTTCCATGCTTCCATTGCCACTCAAGTAATAACTTGAAACTTAGTAGAGGGTGGAATTAGTTTGCTCTCTTCTTCATGTTATACCGACTTGCTGTTCTAATAACAGTATAGTCTAGTGTTAGCATTTATATATATACAGTATGCCCATGCTTTGAATAATTAAGAGTGTAATCTAACCTGTGTGTTTATTGTGTTATCCTTGTCCTGATTGAGTATTTACCTATCTAATTCACTAAGCTCGACTTGTCCCTGTTGAGATATAGTCCACATCTAATTATCTGAAATTCGGTTTCTTAAGATATAATACCGAAGCCTGTTGGATTACAACCCGGCATAACAAATATATTTGTCTAATAGTAGCCAGAATAAAGTTAAAAGGACAACAACGGTACTGAAGGTGTTAAGAACTAGAGAACTTTCTTTACTCACCTGTGTATCAGTAATTCCAATAAACAAATAAATATTGTAGTCAGGTACTTAACCTTTAACTGTCTTGATGGTGTAATGGTTAGAGTGTTTAAGATCTGTATGTGGTAATCCGGGTTCGAATCCCGGGAGGATTACGTGCTTTCATTAAATTCATTGGGAGGTGTTTGGGGTCGGGAGTGAAATTATTAAATTAGATTACTCCCAGAATCTTCTAGTATTGGTCACCTTCATGTATTATGGAAATACACATTAATATTTGTTTTACTTTATCTTTAATTATTAGCATTATTTTTACTTCATCTTAACTCTATCAGTGCAGGTGACGTCCTTTTTATATGTTTTACGATTATTAGACGATTTTATTGAGATTGGGAAAGACCTCTAGCAATTAAAAAACCACACACTATCTCAAATAATCCTTTAACTACCACAGATCCTTCTTAAACTGCACAAACTTGTCTAAATATAGCTCAAATATAATAGAAAATGACGGGACACGCATTAAAAGGGTTAAGTACTATTATCTTTCGATCCCTCGTGCATGAAATACGTGATGTTGAATAGAACTTTCAATATAATGACCTTGAGAGGAGTTATATGTCATTATTCTGGACCTCCTTCTCCCTCATGCTTAGCCCCATTAGTTTTGACATTTTAAGACATTCGCCCATTAGTTTGTCGATTTTAAGACATTTCGCCCAATTCCTTTGTCAATATTAGGACCTTTCGTGCCATTTAGGTGTCTTATTTTTTCCTGGCGAGTGATAGCAAGCCTGTAATTTTGGAGGAACCGGCCTTTGGCCAGGACATTTTTCTACCAAAAAATGTACAAGATAATCTCGAAGGGGTATGTTGAGGATGTTTCTTTAATGCTTGATGAAGGCCTAGGGAGGAAACTACAATATTGGCTATACCCTGTATATTTATTTATTTATTTATTTATTCATTCATTCATTCATTCATTCATATATATATATATATATATATATATATATATATATATATATATATATATATATATATATATATACCGGTATATATATACAGTATATATACAAATAAATAACACCTACCCCTTAAGAGTTATAGACAGACACGACCACCCCAGTAACTACCACTTAAGATATTCACAGCCACACGCACACCAATACCGGTTAAAACCAGTTAACTCCAGTTTGAAACCTCCATCAACACTATGATATCTAAACGGTGATGAAGCTATAGACTATTCACTGTAAGTAGGCGATAAATCATTACCTCTAACTTCTGTAACTCAAAAACGACTAGAGTAATCTCTCTAATATTTCTACCATTTGGGATGCGTCAGGCAAGGAATAGATGTGGATATTTACAGCCAATTTGCTCTAGCCATTTTTGAGTTACAGGGGTTACAGATCATGATTTCTCGCCTACTTACAGCGAATAGACTATAGCGCCAGCAAACTTGACAATAATTTGATCTCTTAAACTTCTTATAACTCAAAATTAATTAAAGCAATCGGGCTAACGTTTCTTTCATTTGGGAAGAGTCCGCCTGGAAATAGGTGTGGATATTTACAGCCAGTTTGCTCTGTTCTTTTGAGTTAAAAAGAAGTCAGGGATCAAGATTACTGTCAAGTACGTTGGCGCTACCTTTAACCCGTCAAGTACCAGGGACGTCCTTTATATCATATTCTGGCAACTATTAGACAATTTTATTCAGCTTACGAAGGACTTCTAGCAATAATACGGCTTCACACTACCTCACTTAACCCTTTTTACTACCACAGGCTTTTCTTAAACTGCACAAAATCATCTAAATATAGCTAGAATAAAATGAAAAAGACGTCGCCGCGCGGTACAGTTGGGGTTAATTCGCTTTCATCCGCCTTGTTCACCATCACTACTGCTTTCATTAGTTTATTCAAGTACATTGGGGTAGGTAATTGATGAATAATGTTAAGAACGGGGCGTTACTTATATTATATCAGATGACGGTAAATTGAATCCCTTGCCAACTTCTTTCTCGATAATTAGTGGAAAAACAAATAGAACTACTGTCTCTTCGTCATATAGAACTACTGTCTCTTCGTCATAGAACTACTGTCTCTTCGTCATATAGAACTACTGTCTCTTCGTCATATAGAACTACTGTCTCTTCGTCATATAGAACTACTGTCTCTTCGTCATATAGAACTACTGTCTCTTCGTCATATAGAACTACTGTCTCTTCGTCATATAGAACTACTGTCTCTTCGTCATATAGAACTACTGTCTCTTCGTCATATCAATGCCACGTTTTTACACAATTAGGCTAACTACACATTTTGCAACAGAATCTTGGTAATAGTCGAGTAATTAAGATGGTGACATGGCAATTTACCCTCAGCAGCAACGAAACAGACTATATATATATATATATATATATATATATATATACATATATACAGTATATATATATATATATATATATATATATATATATATATATATATATATATATATATATATATATAAAGCCGGTATCACACGAGCGTTTTTTCCCTTAACATTTATCCTCAGCACTGGTCTGGCAGCTTGTGAGGTCAGCGTCAACATTTACAATATTTCGGTCGCCTAACTTCATCACCCATCAGTCTAGTTTCCGATACCAGTGCAAAATAGTCCAGAAATGTTGCCAGCATTTTTTTGATCATCAAATGTTGACTACAAAAACTCTTGTGTGCTACCGGCTTAACTCGCTTACATCACCTTTGTTCAGCATCACTACTGCCATATCAGCCTTACCCTGTTCCAAGTAAGAAGGCCAAAACATTTGAACATTAACCTCTATAATTCACACGCGACTTGAGTGATCGAGCTCATATTTGTACCATTTGGGGAAGCCAGGAAATAGGTGTGGATATTTACAGCCCATTTGCTCTATCCCTTTTTGAGTTCACGATATCTGGACTACTAATTTGGAACAGGGTATAGTATCTCGCTTACATCTGACTTGTTTATCATCACTACTGCCATATCAGGCTAGTAAACATTAACTGACCACTTGTGAGTTTTGGTCTATAAGGAAGTTGGAGTTGTAGACATCGATATTTAGCAGAATTATCAGCTAAAATACGGTCATAATACATATATAAATCCATAAAACCAAATACGGTCATAATACATATATAAATCCATAAAACCAAATACGGTCATAATACATATATAAATCCATAAAACCAAATACGGTCATAATACATATATAAATCCATAAAACCAAATACGGTCATAATACATATATAAATCCATAAAACCAAATACGGTCATAATACATATATAAATCCATAAAACCAAATACGGTCATAATACATATATAAATCCATAAAACCAAATACGGTCATAATACATATATAAATCCATAAAACCAAATACGGTCATAATACATATATAAATCCATAAAACCAAATACGGTCATAATACATATATAAATCCATAAAACCAAATACGGTCATAATACATATATAAATACGGTCATAATACATATATAAATCCATAAAACCAAATACGGTCATAATACATATATAAATCCATAAAACCAAATACGGTCATAATACATATATAAATCCATAAAACCAAATACGGTCATAATACATATATAAATCCATAAAACCAAATTGTCATACTTTTTATTCATCAGAAACCCACATTATTATTGGATTTATCTTTAATATCGATGTTCACGGCTCCAACTTCCTTATAGCCTGAAACTCGCAAGTGGTCAATTAACCCCTACATTACCGATGACGTTTTTTGTATTTTATTTCACCTACCTTAAATTAAGATGATTTTATGAAGCTTGGGAAGGATATGTGTTAGCTAAAATGATTAATTAAGATAATCTGCAGCCTTTTAATGGATAGACGTCCTTCCTAAGCTGCATGAAATAGTCTAATAGTTGTAAGAATACAATGAAAATGACTTAATCGGTAATGAAGGGGTTAATATACTACCTACTCAGTCCCAGTGACATCCTTTTAACTTTATTTTGACTACTTTTAGACGATTAAATTCAGCGTAAATGGGGTCTCCAGCAAATAACAGGCTTCGAACTATCTCACTTGACCCTTCACTACCACAGATCCTTCTTAAACTGCTCAAATTCGTCTAAATATAGCTACGATAAACTTAAAATGACGTCGCCGGTACAGAAGGGGTTAACACAAAGTTAAGAAACGAATTGATTTTGACTCAATACTTGACCCTGACCCTAATGATCTCCTTCTTCACTAAAGGACACCGAATTATTTAACCCATAAAAAAGAAAAAACAAATAATACAAATAAATAAACACACACACACACACGCGCACCACAGCACATTTTGTGTACATACTTTTTGTTTTCAGTTTCTGGACTGTTAAAAGAGTAGCGTATTATATACATACAGTATATATATGTTAATGAAAGAGTAGCGTATTATATATATACAGTATATATATGTTAATGAAAGAGTAGCGTATTATATATATACAGTATATATATGTTAATGAAAGAGTAGCGTATTATATACATACAGTATATATGTTAATGAAAGAGTAGCGTATTATATATATACAGTATATATGTTAATGAAAGAGTAGCGTATTATATATATACAGTATATATATGTTAATGAAAGAGTAGCGTATTATATACATACAGTATATATATGTTAATGAAAGAGTAGCGTATTATATATATACAGTATATATATGTTAATGAAAGAGTAGCGTATTATATACAGTATATATATGTTAATGAAAGAGTAGCGTATTACTGTATATATATACAGTATATATATGTTAATGAAAGAGTAGCGTATTATATACAGTATATATATGTTAATGAAAGAGTAGCGTATTATATACAGTATATATATGTTAATGAAAGAGTAGCGTATTATATACAGTATATATATGTTAATGAAAGAGTAGCGTATTATATACAGTATATATATGTTAATGAAAGAGTACCGTATTATATACAGTATATATATGTTAATGAAAGAGTAGCGTATTATATACAGTATATATATGTTAATGAAATACATCATTTAACTCCCCCACTAAAAACACCTACAGTATATTTGTGATATATATACTGTATATATATATATATTGTGACGCACCCCAGTGCTGGGCAACGCAACCTGATTGTACTCCTTGGTACTCCACTGTACCGCCCGTGATCTGGCTACCGTCAGCCGCTATGTATATTGAGTGTGACAACTTATAACTATGTTCTTTGTATCTCTGCAAAGGTCTCGTCATGTGCTAACCAGTGGTGGGTTTTGTTTTAAGCCATGTCGAGACCTTCCATTTAATATGTAGTATCAATAGAGAAGTTGATAGATAGGATAATGGGAATTCAGAGAGAGAGAGTGAGTTGGGCTTCAGAGCAAGAGGGTAGCAACACGCCGCGCTGCCGGCCGGGTGGTTGCCAGACGTATGGACTGGTTGGCAGCCTTGCCCTTATAGCTAGGCGCGATAGGGTTGGTAGTCCATTGTTGCCTGCCTGGGCTGGGCCCATGTTGTCGTACAGCACACTGCCTGGAGGTTGGCTGTGTGTTCCTGGACTAGGTTGCCTAGAACCTTTGAGATTCTAACATCCCTTGCTCTCTCTCCCCACTTCTCACGGTTGCACTCTTTCTCTCTGACGACATTACTCTCATTTCATTCTTCTCTCTATTTAAATGCATAACCTTCCCTTGAGGTCCTAAAGGAGTTTCAGCACTCACCTCTCGTATTACTCTTAGGACAAGCATATATTTACATGTATTAGATTTAAGGGGTTAATGTGAACAGCGATCTTCTTGATGAGGATAGTTGGTGAACGTTCTACATGTTCACGAGTTATATGCCCTGCTCATCATCCCATTTGTGACTAGACTGGTGCCATGTGTAAGAGCCCGACCATGCCCAGGAGTTGTCTGTAGAGGGACGAGGACTTAGCCTTGATTTGCATACCGAGCCAGGAGCGAGTGTAGCACCCGAGACTACAGCTCGCTCGTAGTGCCGGTATAGTAGAGTAACGTAATTTATCTGTCCTTGTGTTCTCTACAGTCTTCTCCTGGGTTCTCGCTTTCGGTGCTGGGACTCGTTGTTCCTGTGACTTGGCCTGCTAGCTAGAACACATGGGGATGATGAGTGGGATATATCTTTATTTTACTATGCATTGCAGCTCTCTTTAAGTATATATCTATAACACTTTACAATACACATTACTCACACACAAGACAACACTATTAATACTTTCATGTATCAATTAACTGCACTGTCGTTTTGCTGCTGTGTCCGGAGTTCTGTTGCGTAGGGCGCATACGGACTCGGAGGGGAGACAGAGTGAGAGAAGCGAAGTAGCCTATGCGGTAGTAGGCTACCGGCGCAGTACTGTTGCCTGCAACCTTTTAGTTATTCCAAGTATAGATTCATTATTATAATAAGTGACTACTGTGTATGTTCCTCCCATGTGTATTATTAGGTATCTACTGGATCATGAACATCTTGTATGCTACATGCTAGTGCATGTTAGTAGGGGACAGTTAGTGTAGTGCACGCGCTTTCAAGTAGGCGTGTACATTTGTCATTTAGCATTTCACTGTCATACCTTTAGCCTGCTTCTATTCTACATTATTAGAGGCTTAATATTAACGTAGTTTCTTGAGTATTGCATTTCTTTAGTAATAACGTAACCTATAAATGTCTGAGGGAGTTTAGCCTCATAGCCTACCCCTGTTGTACACTTTCGCCGAGTTAAGGTACCTCGTTACCGTAGACGATAACTCTGTAGGGCGTTGGTGCTTTTGTTGTCTGGAGCATATAGTATTTGGGACTGGAATCGAGCGTGTCGTTGTCACTTAAGCCATTTCTGTCCTACGATCAAGAATCCCGAATATGTATTGCCGATCCAGCCGTAACAATATATATATATTTTGATATTAGTGTAGCCAGGGAGGATATTTTCTTTCAGGCAGGTGAGATTAAAATAATAGGCACAGTTTGCATTATTGCATTATTGAGAGTATCAATAAAAAACTCAATAATGCAAACGTGCCTATTATTTTAATCTCACCTGCCTGAAAGAAAAAAAAATATATATACTGTATATATATACAGTATATACAGTATATGTATATATATATATATATATATATATATATATATATATATATATATATATATATGCAGTATACAGTATATATATATATAATTATATATATTTTGTTTTGTTTTTTAGCTGATTTTTTCCTGGCGAGCGAAAATCGACACCTGGATGGGGATAAACGTCTTAAAACAATTGGCTGAATGGGGCCGAATGGATACAAGCCAGGGCAAGAGAGAAAAGGAGAGAGAGAGAACAAAAGCAGGTGACTCGCCTTAAACATTAACCGGTATCAATTTGATATCAACTTATCGGGGGAATGGGCTTTTTTTCTGCCCCCCTTCTCCCTCGTGTTTAATCTCATTGGTTTTTAGATTTTAAGACGTTCGACTCATTTGTTTAGCGATTTTATGTCTTTGCACACCAATTCTTTGTCAATAATTGACCTTTCGTGCCATTTAGGTGTCGATTTTTCCTGGCGAGCGACAGTGAGCCGTAATTTTAGGAGTAATCGGCCTTCGGCCGGGACATTTTTCTACCGAAAAATGTACAAATTTATCTTGAAGGAGGTTCTAGGGGGTCTTTTTTACAGCTCGATGGAGGTCAAGGGAAGAAACCACAAAAATTATATATTTATATATATACAGTATATATATATATATATATATATATATATATATATATATATATTATATATATATATATACAGGGTGTTTTAAAACAACACTGCCAGAGTATGACGACCACATTGATAAAAATATATAATACACATATTTCTATTCTATTTTTACCAAATATATATTGTAACTGAGATAAATGGTTATTTAGAAATGTAGCAAAACAGGGTTCTGAGCTCAGCACAAAACATATGATACATAATATGAATGATTACCAAGTAAAAAAGGTAAAGAGGAGATATCTAATGACTTAATCACATATGAATAATTACAAAATCAAAGTAACATAAAATTGGTAATGATATTTTGCAATAAGAAGAAAACTGCTAAGTATTATAATCCAAGTAGCTTAAAAAGATATGCACCATTTGTAACGATGACCAAGAGGTAAAATAATGAATCTCAAGTCTGGGTCAGGTATCCGAACACTGCTATAGGTAATTTAATCGTTCGTGAAACTGTTTGAATGGGAAAAAAAAAATCCTACGCAATTTACTGTTTCAATACAAATACCTCATAACGTTACTATTATCACAGAGTACTAACGAAATATGTCTATCAGTTTTATGGTTGAAGTTTGACGATTTAACGTAGCTGTAGACATACAAGTATACGGTGTTCACTAATGAATATTTAAAATCATCTAATGGTACCCAAAACAAACAATTTACGTTACTTGGACTTAACGAGTATAAAATAACAAAGGCATAGACACACCTAAATAACGACAATCCATATTTATGTGATGTTATAAGGTAAATAAAATCACTATGACAGAAGAAGATAGCACCATGGCCGAGCAGATGATTAAACACATGAGAAGATTCGTTTTGACTCCAAAGCTTCGAAGAAAAACTCGAACTGGGATGGGAGGCAAGAGGTAGGCTATTTGGGGGGAAGGTGGGACACTAGCCCGTGTTCGGATTATAGCTCATACCTCGGTGTCACTAATTATTTTACTCTATGCGGTTTAAATCATTAATGGTATATTATTTTGCATTTTGTCCTTAGATAATCTTCTTCGTTATTGTATTTTACTAATTAGCAGCTGAGGTCTGGCAGTGTTGTTTTAAAACACCCTGTATACTGTATATACTGTATATGAGGCAAATAAATACGCCCATCCCCCCTTAAGTACAAAGTAATTTACGAAACCAAGTTGATTATAACTCAAAGAACATCCGTGAAATATGTGGCTCACAAAAAAAATATATATATATATATAATAATAATAATAATAATAATAATAATAATAATAATACAAAAATACTACTACTACTATTACTATTACTACTACTAATAATAATAATAATAATAATAATAATAATAATAATAATTCAAGAAATAAATATACAAAGAAATACATGTTTTAACGAATAATGATGTGGTCCGTTAGTCGAATACGCATATAATGATGACAGCAATAGATCATTGGTCAGTGTGTTGCCAGCCGTTGTAGGAGGAGGTGGTTGTGTTCTTGTGCCCGTACTTATACCCTGTTTAATTTCATCTGACGGTAAATTGCAAAGTTCCCATCGAAATTTCTCCGTTATTTTTAAGATTGTGTAGTGAAACATGGTGCTAATTATATAAACTTGGTCTAAATATGAAGTATAGACATAGTGGTTTCATAGTGTTCTATTAAGTATCGATAAATTAGTAGCTAAAGGATTCAATTTACCGTCAGACGAAATGAAACCGAGTATAGTTTAACCTGCACCCTTCACCTTGTCTTCAGGCCACGACTATTGTATAGCGTGTGATTGTCCCACATTGTTGAAAATTATTATCACTGGCACTAGCTTCATCACCGTTTAGATATCATAGTGTTGATGGAGGTTTCAAACTGAAAACACTCCGCAGCTTTGTTCAGGAAGGATAAAATATGGTACCACCTTCATAACTACTGTATATTTACATTGCCCCTTCTTGATATAATTATAGGAACATCTGAGCAGAGCGTGTTTCATTGTACACTCGGATGCGATAGTCACTAGCCCACTCATGAATATTCGTGGACTTCACCTATTTCTAATTAGGGGAGTACATCTCTGGAAACGAATTCATTAATAAAATGTTCTATACATCAAGTACAAAACTGCATGTACTATATACTGATAAGCAAGTTCTATAAACAAAAATCAATCCATAAAGTAATAATTGCATACCGAAAAACGGTTTAATTCTAGTTTCGCTTTCACAGCATGCTCATAAATTTCTATGGCTACTTTAGAGTTGTCATATACCATACTTAATTCCTATATGTGTCCAAAGCGGCGGAAATGCATTATAAGGAATTATACCTATTGTAAACAAAAATATATATTTTCTCCCCATATGCGGCACCATAGCTATTACATAATACTAGGTTAGGTTAGGTAAGGTTGTTAGGTTAGGCTAATGTCGTTAATGTAGTTTATTATCATTATATTACGTCTTTTACCCAGCAAATTCAGCAATTTCCCTGATCTTCATAGTTGGTCGGGAAGCTATGCCTTTAAAACGGCGCCTCCCTTTTGTCGCTGTGTACGTGAAACTAGAATTTTACCAGAAAAACATAGGGGGTCCACGAAATCTGTACCTTACATATAGAGCAGCGGTTCCCAAACTGCGGGTCATGACCCCCAAATGGGTCGTGGGCCTTTTTCTGGGGGTCATGGAGGGTCCAAGATTTTGAGGAAATAATACATGATTAAATCAATCCTTGTTAATAAACATTAATACAATATTTTTTTTTGTATTGCTCTCTCTGCTGTGATTAAACTTTAAAATGTATCTGCGCCATTGGAAATTAGTATTTTTTCGGAAGGCTTATAAAGGTGGGGGTCATGGTAGGTTTGGTACTACTGAAAGGGGTCACGTACTGGAAAAGTTTGGGAACCGCTGATATAGAGATAACTTGTGGTAATATGGGGAGAAATACGACCTCTGACTTTGGCTAATCTTCTGGTGTTCAAGGTACGGTGGTTCCTGAGTTGCTTCATATATAAGATGGACACAGGCATTCCAGAGTATGGGACATTTACCGTCACACGTATGTATTTATTTTCATGATTTTAAACACACACACACACACACACACACACACACATATACAGTATATACAGTATATATATATATTTTGTTTTATATATATATATATATATATATATATATATATATATATATATATATATATATATATATATATATATATATATTAGCCAATGATAAGATCATTAAATATAATACATAATATACAAATAATACCTTTCATAAATATATTGACATAAAGTCGAATAAAGTTATCAGCTATTTTCTAATTACATGTTTTGCAAATAAAGGTCTAGATTCTTGGGTATATTTTAGTGCATTATTGACTATGCTAAGGTGAATAGATATAATCTAATTATTAATTTAACTCCCAACACCAAACACCTCCCAATGAAATTAATGAAACCATGTGATCTTCCCGGGACTCGAACCACATACAGATCTTAAACATGAGGCACATTCCTAAAGAACACACATTTATCAATCAGAACATGTAAAACCAAGCAATAAAAACTATCCAACATTTCCAGATAAAACCTTTTCCCTCCCGACAGAGGCAACAGGATTAATATTCCTTGCACAGATCATCAGACGAGATCACTTCTAAAGGTCAAATGTGTTATTTTTACACATACATTGTAATATATACAGGTATGAATATTATAACATTTTACTGTCCTTTATTCATCCAGGTGTTGTGAAAGATGCAGTGGTTGACCGTAGACTTAATACAAATACAGATGTATTACCTCCACTTGAACCAATACTATCTGCACCCTCCAGTCATAGTTAAAATAGGACTTCAGAGGCTATCAACCCTTCTGGATTATTAAGCCAGCACACTGTAAGTCTAGTATATTTTCAGGACTGGAGCCCCTTTTCGAGAACCCCAGTCCCTTGCCCTCCAGTCAAATCCACGTAGACAATGGAGTGTTATGTGGTGGAAACGAGTTGGAGTATAACAGTAAGGAAGAAGATAAACTAATATGCCTGGAGAGTGAGTGTCCTGACGGTGGGTGGGGATGGGTGGTCGCCGCGGCTGGATTTCTTCTAACGGTAAGATGGCAATAACAATAACAGTAAAGCCGGTATCAAACTAGCGCTTGATTTTTCCGTCAACTCTTATGGGCAATTGTAGTCTAGCAACTTCAAAATTTAAGATTCCATAGTATGTAATACGTTGTCTACCATATAAATGTTTGTAAGTATTAACCCATAAACGGTGATCGTTTTAAAACACCCCAGTGACACTCAAAACAAAGCAAATTGTGATTAGGTGAGATAATTCCCCAATTTCCACTCCATTACTTGCTAACACTCCTACATATATGCCCCCCCACCCCTTCCCCTCCTTTTCCCTCGTCCTCAATTATCAGATATTGTTCCTCTTATTCCCCTTTTTATCGGGTAATTTTCGGCGCGAATTTCCCTCACGCGGTCTCTTTAACACAGGCGAGGCTGCTAGAGATCCTTGCAACAGAGAGACTTCTTGTGCAAGGCCTGTGTCGCTCTACAGTTCGGAGAGGGAGCATATACGCCGCCCCGGCTCTCGCCTCATGATACGTCTTTTTCACCCCCCAAATGCTATTCCCACTTCTTTTATTGCTCTTCAATGTTCATATGTTTATAATAAAAGCAAAATAGACACATATGGATATGTAATAATTATATATATGGTACTATGATGAATTTGGTCAGAATAGAACCAAATACATTCGCTTGGCGGGAGGGTTTGAACTACCATAGCTTCGCAGTTTACAAGTTAAACATAGTATATATTATATCAAAGGTAAAGTTTACAAATATAAAAGTCTTAACGTCAATTAAACAAGTTGCAAACAATTGCATAATGTTCATTTATAACATAATGAATCTGGGTATAGTGTTAAAACTATAGGGAAATAAAAATTGTGTTGCTAGTGAGAACAAATCGAACTATTGCAAGACTGGGGAAGACATTTTGAATAGATGACGAAGCAGAAGAAAATTATGGGGAGATGGGCCGTATTTTTGGTCTATTAATTCCTTAATTTCTTAGTTTCCTCGCTAGACCTCCATCAAGCTTAGAAAAACAACCCCTAGACCCCCCCTTCAAGATAAATTTGTACATTTTTTGTTAGAAAAATTTCCCAGCTCAAGGCCGGTCCCTCTAAAATTTCAGGCTTGCTATCGCTCGCCAGGAAAAAATTTGATATCTATATGGCACGAAAGGTTTTAAATTTTACAACGAAATGGAGCGAAAGGTGTTAAAATCACCAAACTAACGGGCCGAATGTCTTATAATCTCAAAACAAATAAGGCTCAACACTAGGGAGAAAGGGAACCAGAAAAACGACCCATCTCGCTTTAACACTCAAACCACGGTGCCCGTCATATGACGGGTGAGAGAATATTGGACACCCTGCGGTACTCATCATATGACGGGCGGCATTTTGAGCACATTATTGGCTCTGAGAGAGAGTCCACGCATTGGGAGGATGACAGCTGGCCTTGGACCGTTCGGCACAATGGTTGCGCTGTGACTGACGGGTATTAGGTCTCCCCACCTTCTCCTGTCTTTGCGAGACATGGAAAAAACTACTGAAATTACCATATTTTAGGGAATTTTCACCTCTGGTTACACGATCGCTACAGGATAACCCATGGTCGTACAAGGATGATTCAGGTGTCATTGGAAAGCTCTATTATCGCCCTTTCACGGGTACATAATTGTATTACGCTCTGGCTCTTGTTTATGCATGAAAAAGAGCATGGAATGAAGCTAGTTTTCGGTAAATATACCTGCCCAGCAGCTAGGTCATGTCAACAACACATGCCCGTCCTTAAGGGGTTAAGAGAGGATTGTAAATAGCAGTGACATAAACATAAAACAAGAGTGTCATCGATGGTATAATTCAGCATAATTATAATTTATGGCATAATCATTATTAATCCCCTCGGACTGAAATAGTTAACTTACTGACGAGGAGGCGGACCGCCCAGTATTTTCCCCATAACAGTCAAAATCACACTGAGGGACCGTTAGGAGTCGGAGAAATTTGGGGTTGCCATCAATCGACAGATTCTGATCTAACTTACCTAACTTACTGAGGCCATGACACTAGAGCGTCATATAACTTATTGAGATATTAAGATAGGCTCATATGACGAGATCGCGTCATATGAGTAGTTGGGCGGAACCGCCATATGACGCGATCGCGTCATATGATTCGGAGGGGGTTAACCCATACTGTATCAGTGACGTCTCTTTCATTTTATTCTAGCTATATTTTGGCGATTGAGTGCAGTTTAAAAAGGATTTGTGGTGGTAAAAAGGGTTAAATGAGATAGTTCAAAGCCTGCTAATTTGCTGGAGGTCCTTTCTATACTGAATGAAATCGTCTAGTAACAACCACAATAAAGCTAAAAGGATAGCACCGGTACAGAAAGGGTTAAAGAGGTGTAAAGGTATTGAACAAAATTATGGATTCAATTATAATTATGGTACATGCTGCCTTGCATCAGAAAATTACATTAGCTTGGTAGGAGCATGCTTTTTATGTATGAGGGCCGAATTGATACAACCAAGAAAGAGAAAAAAGCAGGTCATCCCCCTTAAGGATCGATCTACAATAGGATGAATGCAATTAAGTAACCCCTTCACAACTATGACTCTCATGTTGACATATTTCAATCCAAACTCAAGTCCTATGATGCTAATTTCAATGTACTGTATTAATGACGGTATTTTTCTGCAGTTCGTGGCAATCACCCCAAGTACCAGCTTTGGGATCCTGTTCTCTCGGTACCTTCTGGACTTGGGGACCTCAGCCACCATGACCGGCTGGATCTTCAACTTAGGGCTCACTAATGCCGGCCTCTTCTGCTACTTTCTGGGCCCTTTGGTGGACGAGTGTGGTTGGCGGCCAGTCACCTTCATATCCAGTTTCGTCTTTGCTCTGGGGATCATTTTATCTGCTTATGCTCCATCTGCCTGGGTTATGTTAATCACATATTCATTGATATTGGGCAAGTACTTTTCATTGTTTCGTTTCTGTTATAAAAAAACAATCAACCAATATACAGTATATATATATATATATATATACAGTATACCGGTATATATACAGTATGTATATACAGAGCGATCCTTAAAGGTGGGGGGGTGCATGGGTTGAGATAAACATGGAATAATAATCGCCAACCTACACATAATTATTTTGAAAAATGGAATGGCACTGAAATAATGATTTACAATGGTATAAAGGATTTTGGGGATCGTCTACACCAGACCTGTGACGTCAGAGTGACGTCACACCAGTACCCTCATCGTGGACCGGATGGTGGACTTACACTCGTATGACGTCACAGGTCCGGTTTAGACGATCCACAAAATCCTTTATACCATTGCTAATAATGATTTCGGTGCCATTGCATTTTGCAAGATAATTTATGTGTAGGCTGGCGATTATTATTCCATGTTTATCTCAACCCATGCACCCCCACCTTTAAATAATTGCCCATAGGGATTCCCATGTATTTCATTATGGTAATATTATTTTTATTAATCTCACCACCACACCCCCAATGAAATTAATTAAAGTATATATGATCCACCGGGATTCGAACCCGGGTTATCACACACATATTTTTGCCACCTTAACCATTACACCACCAGGACGGTTAAAGGTTTATGCACACGCCTACGACTTATTATCCATTCTCGAATACTGGATATTAATCTAATCATGTTCATATTCCCAACCGCACAATGGTAGCCTACTGTTTAAGTGAGAGGAAAGAATATTCATGGGGCACAGATCATATAGACCGGCCTCTCGAAGAAATATCCCTAAACCTACTAATAATATTATTTTTATTAATCTCACCACCACACCCCCAATGAAATTAATTAAAGTATATATGATCCACCGGGATTCGAACCCGGGTTATCACACACATATTTTTGCCACCTTAACCATTACACCACCAGGACGGTTAAAGGTTTATGCACACGCCTACGACTTATTATCCATTCTCGAATACTGGATATTAATCTAATCATGTTCATATTCCCAACCGCACTATGGTAGCCTACTGTTTAAGTGAGAGGAAAGAATATTCATGGGGCACAGATCATATAGACCGGCCTCTCGAAGAAATATCCCTAAACCTACTAATAATATTATTTTTATTAATCTCACCACCACACCCCCAATGAAATTAATTAAAGTATATATGATCCACCGGGATTCGAACCCGGGTTATCACACACATATTTTTGCCACCTTAACCATTACACCACCAAGACGGTTTAATAGAAGTAGTGATGATGATAGTAGTAGTGATTATGGTAATATCTCTTATAATAAAATACATGGGAAATCCCTATGGGTAATTATTTAAGGATCGTTCTGTATATATATGGAAAAGTATAACATATATATGTTTCTGCTCGAAATCAAGCCTAATCAGTTCTTTGACTCGCCAAAAACACAATTTATCGATAATAAATGTTCAGAACTTTCAAACTCAAGTTCTTCCCAAGCTTTCTGGCATCACATAATACATTTGGAATAAGCGTAAAAAATGCTTCTAATTTCACATACATATATATATATATATATTTATTGCTCAGCATATAACGAAATTATGAGAGTGTACACTCGGGATAAACAATATGGGTTTTGCTCAATTTTTGGAAGTATAATACATTGACCTTGTCTCTGGGTCTTCTCCTGGATGACCTAGATGTGTGTGAATTTTTATTTTGTTTTTGTGTGTTCGTTGTTTTCTGTTGTGTTTAGTGTTGTAGCTGTTCTTGCTCTGCCTTGAGTCGGCCCCCCAAAAAAAATAAAAAAAATAAAAATAAAAATAAAAAATAAATAAATAAATAAAAATAAAATAAAATAAACAAATAGGAAAAGTGGGGATAGAGCCTGGGTAGAGAGATAGATAGATAATACATTGCATGTAGAGACACTCATTGAGGATTATAACAGAGCAATAACATACATGTATTGTCTCAAGGTAGTGCAATTAGTGCGCGAGAGTGGAAGGTAGTAGTAATAGGTTTCCAAGCGACTTTGGCGAGCCCACCTAGCTTTTTTTCTCTTTCTCTCCCTCTCTCTTTGGCTTGTAACCATTCGGCCCCATTCAGCCTACTGTTTTAAGACGTTTACCCCCATCCAGGTGTCAATATTTTCCTGGCGACCGGTAGCAGGCCAGCTTATATATATTTTTATTTTGACAGCTAGCTAAATTTGTAAATTTTTCCATAGAAACATTTCTCCGGCGAAGCCGGATTTCTCCGTACAATGCTGGCTCGCTATTGCTCGCCAGGAAGAAATTGACACCTGGATGGGGATAAACGTCTTAAAACTGTTGGCTGAATGGGGCCGAATGGATACAAGCCAGGGAAAGAGAGAAAAGGAGAGAAAGATAAAACCAAAAAAAGCCGGTGACCCCCTTATGCGAGAGTGAGAGGGTTAAAAGAAGATATATTATATAATACTTCATTAGGCATAAAACCTAATTAACTAAAGGAGAAAACAATTATGTTATTTAATATATTTTAGAAATGCCTTTCCAGGATACCTTTCTAATGTACAAAATACAAAGGAGTACAAAAGAGTACAAAGGAAATCAAGCAACAACAGATCTAGTGACCCTTCTAGGTTGCTTGTCCTCCAAAACACTGAGGATCAAGTGTCCAAACAGTGGTTTAGAGTGGGTAAGGGAACATTGGAAAGGGAATTACTGCCCTGGAACTAATGTCCGTGGCAGGGTTAGGAAGTTAGTAGGGGACAGATGGGTTAGTAACTGAGGGGGGGATAAAATAAAGTTATTCATTTACAAACGCAGTCAGTCGCGGGTTTGATGCGAGATATTTGTCTAGGCGGAGTTTAAATGAATCAACGGTGATGCAGTCTATAACGTTTCGGGGAAGCCCATTCCACAAGTTGACAACTCGATTGAAGAAGAAATTCTTAGATTCGTGTGAGTTAAAAGATTTACCAATAATTTTGCAACCGTTTCCCCGCGTGTAATTAGATTGGTCGATAGTGAAGTACTTATTCCAGTCCATATTGTCGATGCCTTTGATGATTTTGAACACTTGAATTAAGTCACCTCTTAATCTGCGCTGGGTTAAAGGAAATAGATTTAATTATCTAAGACGCTCTCCATATGGTTTGTTCTTTAGGCTAGGTATCATTTTGGTAACTCTACGTTGAACTCGTTCTAGCTTGTTTATATCTTTTTGGTAATAAGGGCACCAGGATTGAACGCAGTATTCCAGAAGAGGGCGGACTAAGGAATTGTAAAGGGTTAGGATAACTTCTTTGGATTTATGCTCAAATGACCTGCTTATGAAGCCAATTATTTTGTTTGCCTTCTTAACAACTTCTGAACATTGTTGACTCGGTTTTAGGTTACTCGATATTGTTACTCCCAGATCGGTTTCTCTGTTTACATTCTTAAGCTGAGTGCCATTCATCGAATAGTTTGCTTTCTCATTTAGGTATCCGATATGTAGTACTTTACATTTATCCGCATTGAAACTCATTTGCCAAATTTGGGCCCAACATGACAATTTATCTAGATTGTGTTGCATATCGTCAACTTGTTCTTTTGAGAATACGCTATTTGCAATTTTTGTATCGTCAGCAAATTTTGAGATTGTACAGGTGAGACCCTCATCTATGTCGTTGATGTAAATTAGAAAGAGAATTGGTCCTAGTACCGATCCCTGGGGTACCCCGCTACTTACATTGGTCCATTTAGATGCCTTACCGTTTATGACTACTCTTTGCTTTCTGTCGCTGAGCCAATTTTCTATCCATTTCAACACACCGTCTTGTATTCCATGCGCTTTTAGTTTTAGCAGTAAACATTTGTGGGGAACTTTGTCAAAGGCCTTTTGAAAATCAAGGTATCTATTATCTACAGCTTTACTCTCATCGTAGAGGTTGAGGATATCGTGGAAGAAGTCTAAGAGGTTTGTTAAACAGGATAATTTTTTACGAAAGCCGTGTTGAGTATCTTTAAGTATGTTATTCTTCTCTAAGTGATTTACGAGTCTGTTTCGTATGACCGTTTCTAGCATTTTACATACAACTGAGGCTAAGCTAATTGGACGATAGTTACTGGGTAGGGATTTGCTGCCTTTTTTTAATATCGGTGTTACGTTGGCTAGCTTCCACTGATCAGGCATAGTTCCAGACTGCAAGGATTTATTGAATAGTAATCTCAGTGGTTTGGAGAGCTCATCCTTAGCTTCCTTTAGAACTCTAGGCGAGATTGTATCAGGTCCAAGCGTTTTATTTACCTTGAGTTTATCTAAACAATTCAATACTTCTCTCTCTGTAACGGTGATATTGCTTAGAACATCTGAATTATCAATCTGAATCGGCGATGGTGTTGGGATATCACTGAGGTCTTCTGTTGTAAAAACTGATGCAAAGAAGGTATTGAGGGCATTACTCATTTGTACTTCGTCTTTGGTGTATTCTCCATTTTCATCGACTAACGGTCCAACAGTTGAAGTAACTACTTTTTTCTTTCTGATATAACTATAGAATTCTTTCGGGTTTGTTTTACTTTGCTTCGCAATATGTAACTCTAAGGTCTTTTTACTTTGTTTAATTAAGTTTTTGGCTTTGCGTCGTAGCTCTACAAATTTCACCCGTTCTTCGTCATTTTGTGAGGATTTTAATCTATCATTAGCGAATTTTTTAGCAAGCAGGCAGTTTGAAATATCTTTATTCCACCATTTGGGCTTATTATTATGGCCTGGATGCCGTATTTTCGATGGTATGCAGTCTTGCACTGCTTTTAGGTAAGTGGTTTCGAATAACTTCCAAGATGTATTTATGTTGTTATTGTTAATTAAAAAGCTCCAGTCAGTTTCTTTTAACATAGCTCGAAGTTTATGGAAGTTTGCTTTCTTGAAATTAGGGACTTTTTCGATGCTACTATTTGGTTCGTTACTAGTAAACTTTAAAGTGAAAGTTATTGTACGATGGTCACTGTTACTGAATTCATCACCAACATTCAAATTCTCTATTAATTCTTCTTTTGTTGCAAGTACAATGTCAAGAACGTTATTACCACGGGTCGGCGTTCGAACAAATTGATAAAGCGAACTCTCTTGCAAGTTCGTATACAAGTTATGTCCGGAGTGTGAAGTAAGAGTATCGCCCCACTTGGTCACAGGTAAGTTAAAGTCGCCAAAAATTACGGTATCTTGTGAGTTACTTACATCTGCAATTTCTTCGTAAATTTCTCGGTCAGTTTGCACTGATTGAGCTGGAGGTCTGTATATTAACGCAAGTATTATTTTTGTACCTTTATTATTCTTTATTAGCACAAAAGATGTGTCGACGTTCACAATTTGAGGTTTTGACAAAAGGGTAGGGTTAAGACTTTCTTTGATATAAAGTAAAACGCCTCCTCCATTTCGATTTTTCGGCTTTTCTCAAACATTACATAACCGGGAAGTGAATACTCTGCTAAAAAGTCTCTATCTTTTGTATTGAGCCAAGATTCTGTTATGCCAATCACATCATAATTTTCTGTAAACACTAGCTCCTCTAAATCTGAAAATTTATTGCGTAGCTATGAGCGTTTGCATAGAAAACCTTTAAATGTTTTATTTTAGAACTCACGGAACGCTCTTTAATAATATTTTTGTTTCTTGTCGGATCTACATTTATGTTCATGGCCGTCCTCGGTCCTCACTGTCTTCGGTCCTTATCGCTGGTGGTCCTCGGTTGCCTCTGTTTTTTGGTTGGCGTTGGATGATTTTTGTCACTGCTGCTTCTTCTCGGATGGCGTTTTTTGATGCATGGCTGCGGACTGCTTCGTGTAGGAGACGACCCATGCGTGCTGAACCCACAGGGTTTAGATGAGTGCCATCCTTGCAGAACAGAGTAGGCTGGTTGTAGAAGTTGTCCCAGAGGTTGATGAATTCAACTTCTTCCCTCAGACACAAATATTTTAGTCGGGGCTATTTGTGCTGAAGGCCTTGTCGTAGAATTTGTCAGGTGCGTCGATCTTGGGGAGAATGCCTGAGATGATGATATTCCTTGACTTGTTTTTGTAGTGTTGGATCATCTTGCGATATTTCTCCATCAACTCTTCGGATCTGGTGCGCATGACGTCATTTGAACCAGCATGGATGACAAAAAGGGTATTTTCATTTGCATCCTTTGTGGTATCTTCGAAGGCTTCCACAATGTCGTCCAGTCCAGCTCCTGGGATGCAAAATCTTTTTCGTCAATTTGGGACTCTGTCGCAGAACTCTTCGACCTGTCCTCGTAGGATGGAAAATGTAATATTGTAATCAAGGCGACTAAAGCCTAAAGTAAACATTGAATGTATTTCATAACAAGGTTTTACACTCCCAAGGTTAAGGATTGCAGATGTTTAGGTGATTATATAATTATATACCTGGTACCAGTATATATATATATATATATATATATATATATATATATACTGTATATATACCGGTATATAATATATATATATATATATATATATATATATATATATATTTTATTGTATATATATACAGTATATATATATATATATATATATATATATATATATTAACGCCGTGGTGTAGTAGATTAAAAGATTAGACTCGTTCTGAATGTCGGAGGTTCGAGACCGGCTGGAAGCATCTCTCTCTCTCTCTCTCTCTCTCTCTCTATATATATATATATATATATATATATATATATATATGGAGATATAATATATAATTCATTGAATCCTCACCCAAGATCGAACCACTGTTTTAGTAAATGGGGATGATTTGATTACCACTAATTTATAAGGCAAATCCACCTTGTTGACAACAAGTGGTCTGCGTATTATTTTAACTTTATCTCAGTTTAGTAATAATAATTCTATTGTATGTATCTAACCGATTAGAATGAATTAGTGAAATGTTTCTCTCAAATTTTGACTTTTCTGTTAATTTCCAATAGATTTCCCGTCTGCTGATGGCACTTTTTACTTGAATAATATTGTTAGGACTCCTACGTAGTCGGAAATCTTGGTGGGAGGGGAGGGAGAGCCTTTTTTTCTTAGTTATCCTGTTATTCTTCTCAATAGCGCCAACAAAATTGGACTGCATCAAAAGGACCACCGGGTCTGTGAAATCTGAATTGTTGTAACTCTCTCTCTCCCTTCTGTTTTTTTTTTTTTTTTTTTTTTTTTTTTTTTTTTTCAGGTGAATCATCTGCATTTCATACTGTTCAATTTTTATGTAACTATCAACTTAATTTTTTTCATCGGCAGGTCCCACCATTGATATTTCAACAATCACCTGCTTTATTGTTGGACCGCACTACTTCAGTCTGCGGAGAAACATTGCCAATGCCATTATGAGTTGTGGTGGAAGCATCAGCCAGATTGTGATGCCACTACTCATAACATACCTACAAGAAGAATATGGTATCAAGGGAGCAACACTTATCACGGGAGCACTGGCTCTTAACGGTTGTGTAGCAGCAATGGTCCTCCATCCCGTGGAGTGGCATACAAAAAAATACAAAATTTTACCACTGACTCATATACAATGCACAGCGAAAACGAAGGAACCTTTGAATCTGTCTAGACTAACAAAGGCAGTGCTTAAAAGAGCCTTGCAAAACATGAAATATATGAAATCATTCTCTGTTGTCACAATATCAGTTATCATAGGCATGATGTTTGTAGGAGCATTGAATATATTTTCTCTGATTCCCTTTGTGATGCTCGAAGCAGGTTATAGTCAGCGAGAGTCGTCTCTGTGCCTGATGACGGCTGGTGTGCTGAACCTCACATCCAGGTTCCTGAGTGCTGCCCTGGGCTGCTGCAAGGGGGTCACTGCCAGACAAGTGTTTCTCTTGGGATCATTCCTTAATGGCACTGCAGCCATAGGTACTACCAGCTTTTATATATTATCTCTGCCAGGATCATTATTTTTGGTTTATTTACTGATTGCCTAATTATTGTTTTTTTGATGTGTATATATGTAAAAATATTAGTTAACCCACTGGACCCCAGCGACGCGTGTGATGCGTCGCCTATGTATGTATCGCACAGTCCCAGCAACGCGGCACCTGCGTCCGGACTTTTGCCCTTATTTACTCCTCTCGTATGGCACCTAGAGTGTTCATATTTCTATGGGTACTACTTTATGATGTCACGGAACAATAGCAGTAGCTGGCAACCCCCCAAGTCCAGCCACCCAGGTGTGGGGACTTGAGGAAGGGAGCCAGTTTACCCCCTTACCTCGCGAGTATTGCACCATGTCGGACCGTTCTCGTCGCCACCCACGCAGGGGTGTTAGTGTTGAAGAAGCCCTTGTAATACTGGATGAGAGTATTATGCTAGATAGTGACACTGAATCATCTGATGAAGATTCAGGGGAGGAGTATTGCCCATCAATGTGGGAGATAGAGGAGATGAGAGAAGAGCTGCCCATTGTTCCCATCTCTCGTCACCGCGTCGCAGCTGGGATGCCACAACAACGTGGGGGGAGGTTGTCGAAGCCCCCCACTGCTCCCCATGACATTGTTGACTCCCCAACAAGTGAAGAAAAGGAGGAAGATGACCCAGACCCCATGGCATTCGTCAAAATTCCTGTTTCTCATTGTAGGGGTGAGAAGAGACCAGCTGAGGATGACGAGAGTATTGAACCTACTCCTCCCCCACAACAATTGCGTTCTCCTCCATGCCTGCCTTCACCCCCACCTCCACTGTCTCCCCACTAAAAGCTGCAACCCCCCACATTTCCACCCACGCCGCCTGTTCTCCCCCTTATCAGCGCGGGATGACTTAGAGCAGTCTCCGCCTCGCCACGCTACACCACCACCACCATACTCTCCTGGCTACTCTCCACCACCACCATCATCCCCCGGCCCACTGCCTTACGCCCCCCCCCCCCCCCCCCCCCCTCAGGCCTTCTGTGTCGCCTCAGCCTGGGAACTCCCACAGCCACTCCACCTCTCAAATACCTGAGACCCCATCACCACCTGCGTCGCCACAACGCCCAGATCGTCCATGACACCTTACCAGCCAACGTGGGCATGGGCGTGGACATGTACTTTCCCGTAGGTGTGCCACCCACAGCCGAAGGGCATCGAGGGTGTCCCTGGTACGATGCCCTAACAGTGGATCAAGCTCTAGTTCGATATCTCAATCTAGGTCAAGGTTAAGAGGTAGGGAGAGTACCTCCCGCCCCGGTGCCCCTGGTGATGACCCCTCTCCTGACGACAGCGGCGACGAAGGTGCTACTGATCAACCTGAGTGGAATTGGGTGGATGGGGAAAATGTTGTGCCCACCCATTACAACTTTGTGGGTGCGAAGGATGCCGGCTCTGCAATCCCCAACCGAGGATGAGAGACAACTAGACTTTCTTTTTTCCTGCAGTTCTTCACTGCTAACCTTATGTCCCCGATTGTTGACCAGACAAATTGGTACAATTACAATTATATGGCTGGGAGAGAGCAGTTGAAACCCACTGCACGACTGACATGGCAAACTCTTGATGTCCGCGAATTCTACACGTTCCTGGCCATTGTCATCCTGATGGGGATGATCAAAAAGTCATCGATCAAAAAGTACTGGTCCTGGGATCCCCTCATCCAAACCCTAATGATTGGAAAAATTATGATTAGAAACAGATTCTCGGCCCTAATGGGGAATCTCCATTTCATTGACAGCCTGGCAAGCCACACACGAAACCAGGACCAACCCAGGGCTATGAAGGACCCGATGGAGAGGATACGACCTATCTTAGAGTACCTGAAGGTGAAGTTTGCTGCCGCCTTCAGACCCCATCAGAAGCTGATTATTGACGATAGTTTGCTGCTGTGGAAGGGAAATATCGGCATCCGGTAGTACATGCCCAGAAAACATCATCGTTATGGACTGAAACTGTTTGTGATGTGTGACTGTCGCACCGGCTACATCCAGGACATCGTTCTCTACATGGGCAATTGGTACACCAGCCCCGCCCTTGCCAAGTACCTGCATAGTCTCAATACAGGAGTCTGTGGCACATTCAGGAGGAATCGCTCATTCATGCCCGAGCTACCAAACAGGCGAGAAAAGGGCTCCATCATCTACCGGCAGCCAAACAATGTCCTCATGTTGTCCTGGATGGATAACCGTGAAGTGAACGTCCTCACAACTGTACACCATCCCATCTTACAAGACAGCAGACTTCATGATAGAGCAACAGGAGAACTAATCAAGAAACCTTTGACCATCTGTGACTACAATATATATGTGCATCTGGTGGACAAATCTGATGCTTTCACCTCGTCAGTCGAGTGTGCGAGGAAGACGATGAGGTGGTATAAAAAGTTATTCTTCCACCTCCTTGATATCACTCTGTACAACTGCCACATCCTCCACTCAACAATCACTGACAAACAAGAAACGATGAAGAACTTTTGCATCGAGTTGGCAAGGGAAATGTTGGGCGAGAACATGGATGGTCGCATCGCCCCGCATATCGACAAACAGCAGCAGAAGGGATTGCCAGGCTGACAGAACACCATTTCCCTGACTGGGTGCCGGCCGCGCCCAGAAACCTAAGACCCCGCAGAAGGTGTCATGTGTGCCGGAATACGACACAGAGGACCCCTTCAAGATTAGATACCACGTAAATGTGCCTAGAATGTGATGTGGCACTGTGTTTCCCCGTCTGCTTCAGGCAGTATCACACCCTTGAGCACATCTAAAACAGTGTGTGCAAAGACTGCGATAAAAGACGCTAATATAAGTGAAGACTGTGTGTACAAAACAAATTGTAAATATATATATTTTATGTACAAAGTGCCAAACACAATATGTGAGTGATAGTGACACTCAAATATACATAAAACAGTGACGGACACCTATACTTGTAAATATATAATAAACTAATCACCACTGTGTACAATGAAGACTGTGATAAAAGAAGATAAAAGTGAGATAAAATACAATAAACATGAGTACAAAAATACAATGTGTAAAGCAATATTCTAAGTAAAAAATGCCTAAAACAATGTGTAAATCTCTTAATCTAACTATAATACATACGATAAAGTATAAACAACAATAAACAGTGTGTGGCAGTGAGTGAAAATGACAAGTGAGGGAAGAGGGGACAGCAGAGATAGTCGGTGTCAGTCAGCTGGGTGTGCGTGCATTCTGTTATGGTCCTGGGCAAAGATGGCCGCCGTCACCATGGTAACCAGGACGCGTGCAGGGCTTGCCACTCGTCGGTACTTATAAACACTTTACTTTATGCACTGTAACATCACTTACAATGACATTCTGTGGTACATCTTGCCATATGATGAACTATGGAGGCACACATGATGCTCGGGTGGTGTAAATAAGTGTTACTTGAAAATTAGAGGCATCGTACATCATCACTCGGCTGTCGTGGGAGGTTTGAAGAGGCGCCCGGCACCCAGTGATGACGTCACAGGGGTATCCTCATCCTGGACTGGATGGTGGACTTACGCCCCTATGACGTCACAGGGGTCCTACGTGGCACCCGAAAGTCAGAATTAACATGGGAAAATGGGTAGGCAAAAACATGCAATAACAAGTTTTTGCCCGCTCACGCGCACGCGGCTGGATTTTGATGGTTTTTAACCCTCGGCATTGTTGCGTGGGATACTTACACAGTTCCCATACAAATCTGAGACCTCTATGTGCCATAGGATCGGAGTAATTAACCGCGATGCACCCTATGCGGCTCTGGGGTTTAGCGTTACATAGATTGCCGACGCATATGCTGCGGCGCTGGTACTCGAGGGGATAATAGAATTGTTCATAAATATTTTGGTGCCATGGCATTTTGCAAGATAATTATGTGCAGGTTGGTGATTATTATTCAACGTTTATCTCAGCCCATACACAACACCTTTAAGAGCCAGGCATCTTCCCAACCCTGCTGTGACTTGGTTCATGCTCCGAAGATCGCGGGTTCAATTCCTGACTAGGGCATAACACTTATCTGCATGTACACTCGAGGAAAAAACAATCTTTACACTGGTGAGCTGTATATAATCTTATGTGAACAGAATGAATCGGCTGAAACAAAAGGTTGTGAGGTATTATCACAAGTGTAAAGATTGTTTTTGTTTTTTCCTTGAGTGTACTCAACCGTATTTATGAAATTCCAATATATACCGTATATATATATATATATATATATATATATATATATATATATATATATTGTAGTACTTATTTTCTAATTCTCCGTATACTACTAAGATGGGAATAATTCGACAGTTGTTTGGAAGTTCATATCCTTTATTTAACAAACTCCCTAATAGTTCAATCCCCCCCCCCCCTCCCTCTAGCAATGGATTCTCTGATCGGGCCGAAATTAGTTCAACACTCAGATTGAATATTATCTTTAACACTCTTACATTATATACATTATTATCTCAAACACAAATAAATCCGTACCCGTAGGCACCTACATTAATATAACCCTTTGTTTGGAATATCTCCACTCTGACCTCCTACCTGACAAATAGATAAACTCAATAACACTGATACCACTTACTCAAATATATATATCTCATTACATAGTCCAATATAATCAATAATTTATAAACACCGGGTGGATGGGACTTGTTAGCCTTGGTCGGCAACTCATCTAGGGGAGACAACCTTATACAAATCCGGGTGGATGGGACTCGTCAGCCTTGGTTGGCAACCTGTCTAGGGGAGTAAACCTGATACAAATCCGTACTGCTTACCTAAGGGTAAGGCAGGTTAGTGGATGAATTAGCCGAACACCACTGTAGAAAAATAGTGCTAACAAGTTACACAGAGGGCCTCTGAGTCGGACGGATCCTAAATTGAGTGGTCAATCCTGTAAGTCCTTCACTAAACTGGCTCGGGTTGTCACTCTCACAGGGAATAGGACATTCTAACGAATGTAAGCCTAATTTGTTCAACCTTTCTTCATATGGTAGATTTCTAATATTATGAATCATTTTTGTCATTCTTCGCTGTACTCTCTCCAAGGAATCTATATCCATTCTGTAATCAGGACACCAAAATCTGTGTATGGCCACCCTCGTAAGGAGAGTAAGGCATCCGGCAATAGATAGATAGATAAACCTATATTATCAATATTCAACAGGGAGGCTGAACCTCGGCTAAGCCCAGAAGTCAAAATTTCAATTTTGTTTGTTCTTTTTCTAAAATGCTTCTTTCAACATAGGAGAATAGCATAGGAGGGACAAAAATAAACATATCGCATACATAACCCCCCGGGGAGGGGGTTCGCCCACGCCCCCAAAAATCAAATTGTTTTGCCTTCAGCCACTAAATTTTGTTGTATGTGTCTTTTGTCTAAAAGGCTTCTGTAAGCAATAGAAATTATCATATGAGGGCATAAACACCCATATGACATCCCTAGCCCCCCGTCCGGGGGCCCCAATATCATGGATTTTGTTAAAAATATTTTGTGTAACATAAGAACATAAGAAAATGGGAGTCTGCAAAAAGACGATCGGCCCATACAAGGCAGATCCCTGTCACACCCAACCCCAATTACAAGGCCCAATTATAGGCCCAACTCACTAATACCTTGAGTACTGACCCCACCAAAACGGTCAGAGATTAACACAAGATAACGGGGGTCTGCTGAGCGCCGATTGGCCCACACCTGGTAGATCCCCCTCACACCCAACCCATCTCGTCCATATGCCTATCTAATTTTATCTTAAAGCTCCCTATCGTTCTTGATCCCACTATATCACTTGGTAGCCTATTCCAACCATCTACAACTCTGTTACCAAACCAATATTTGCCTATATCTTTTCTGAAACTAAATTTATCTCATTTATAACCATTTGTTCGAGTTCTTTCTCTATCACTGAGCTTCAGCACATTTTTCATGTCTCTTTTATTTACCCCACTGAACCACTTGAACACTTCTATCATATCCCCTCTAACTCTGCGTCTTTCTAACGAATGTAAGCCTAATTTGTTCAACCTTTCTTCATATGGTAGATTTCTAATATTATGAATCATTTTTGTCATTCTTCGCTGTACTCTCTCCAAGGAATCTATATCCATTCTGTAATCAGGACACCAAAATTGGACATCATAATCCATATGAGGTCTCACTAATGACAAGTAAAGTTTCAAGATAACATCGGCAGTTCTGTTACTCACACTCCTTGAGATGAACCCCAGAATCCTGTTTGCCTTGTTACGTACGCTTATACACTGTTTTCTAGGTTTCAAATCGTTGCTAACAAACACACCCAAATCTTTCTCGCTGTCTGAGTTTTCTAATTCAGCATTAGCTAGTTTATATTTTGCATTAGTATTCGTCTTCCCTATCTTTAATACCTTGCATTTGTCAATGTTAAAATTCATCTGCCACTTTACTGACCATTCGTGTAAGGTATCTAGATCCCTTTGGAGGCACTCTATGTCGCTATCTGAATCTATTGGTCTCCCTATTTTGGTATCTTCTGCGAATTTACTTATCCTACTAGTTATACCTAAATCAAGGTCATTTATGTATATGATAAATAACAGAGGACCCAATACAGATCCCTGGGGGACACCACTCTTGACTGATCCCCACTCTGACTTCGTACCATTTATGCTGATTCTCTGCTTCCTACCAATTAGCCATGACCTAATCCATCCTAACAACGCCCCACCTATTCCATGCGCCTCAACCTTTCTCATCAATCTCTCATGAGGGACTCTGTCGAAAGCTTTACTGAAAACTAAATATATATCATATAATTTGTCATTATCTACTGCTTCATATACCTCTGAGAAAAAATTAAGCAAATTAGTAAGGCAAGAACGTCCCTGAGTGAATCCATGCGGAGAAGAATTGATTAAGTTAAATGTTTCTAAGTGGTTTCTCATTTTCCTAGCAATAATTGACTCTAGTAGCTTTCCTATGATTGAAGTGAGACTAATGGGACGATAATTTAATGCTATGGATTTATCACCTTTTTTGAAGATCGGAACTACATTTGCAAGCTTCCAAGCTTCTGGAACTATACCTGTTTCTAATGACTTGTTAAAAAGAAATGTTAATGGGTAACTTAACTCATCTCTGCATTCTTTTAATACTCTAGCATATACCTCCTCAGGACCAGGTGATTTCTGAGGCTTCAGTCTGTCAATTTCCTTAAGCATATCATTTCTACTTATAGTAGAACTTAATTCATAATGGTTTGTCTAGTCCAATTACTCAAGATGTTTTAATTTAGTTTGCCATAAAACTCCGCTCTCTATGACAGCAGTCATAGGAAACGTTGCCAAGGAGGCCAAACTTATTCATTCTCCCCCAACTTTGAGATGAATGGTTCATTATCTAAGAATTTAATTTGCCAGAGATCATATATTGGCACTTCCGAGTCAAACTACATTTTTTTGTATTGCTCAAATTCGTTCCCCTTCTACACACTATAAATAGCGCTATATAGCAACGCTTGTACGTTGAAATAATGGCTGTTTCACCAAAAATTTCCGAGATTGGACCGGTTTCATGACAAAATTTGCTATAACCAAAAAATATATATATTATATATTTTTTTTCAGCACCTTCTATTATTCAATATGGGAAAACGTGATCGGACAGCTGTAGGGCATGCTTGTAGGATGCGCCATAAAAGAATTGCGGGAAATTTGAAAAATGTTCAATGTGTAGAATGATTTTTGCTATAGTGCAATTAAATTCTTGTGCGCGTGCGCACGCACATAAAGAGCTGATTTTTTCAGCGAGTCCTAGAATTTCCATTGGTATTAAGATGGCATAATGCCAGAAACAAATCTCTTATACAGGGTGAATTGGGGGTGTAAGGTTCAGCCTCCCCTTATTAATTCTCTATATATCATGATTACATTATTACTCTCTATGTTTGATCGGATTGATACTATACCCGGTATCTATCAACTCACTAACTACTTATCTCAGGAATACAATATTTCCTTACACTAGTCGCCTCGACTTGTTACCATATCATGATCACAAAGTTCATTATCAAACCGGCAAATTATTTTTCTTAAATGCTACGAATAACAATGTTTCCTTTATAACAAAAAAGTATCTATCATCATATGGACAAGTGTCCGTCCTAACTATTTCTCAAGCTAAATCTGATCTATCTGCAAATATTATTTATCCCGACGTCAGTACTATGGTTGCTTCTAACCTTAGTCTCGTATTAAACCCTCCCATTATCTTTAATGTTCACATTATTCTACTTATCCTATAAGATCCTATACTATTGGTAGTTAAGTGGCATGGAGCCTTCTCTATCAATAACAGCTATATTCTCTCAACACTTCGTCCTTTTATTTCTTCATAAGTACGGTTCTGTTCTATAAGAACACATTGATTTTTAAAGGTTGGGTCCACTTGGTTTGTCAAGCATTTCTCTCTTTTTCATGTCTTTTTCGGGTCCATAAGGGTCCTGTAAAAGTTCAAAGGTTTCTCTGGAACAGCTTCACCACCTCACAGCCGGCCAATAGTGCTTCAGGAAATCTTCGATTCCGTCTACTATCTGTCGCCCCTCTTGAATTGCTTGACTGTATGTGTGTAACCCAGCAATGTGACGACAGGCACCAGGATACTTGTGGTGTGTCTGGTGAGTAGACGGAAGTGGTGTTGGGCCAGAGGTGGACTTTAGTGGGGTGGGAAAGGCGAGTTGGGAGGCTGGAGCAAGTGTAGCCAAGTTCCCATTGTTGCCCGGGTGAGGAAGAGAGTATGAGTTGCTTGCAAGTGAACTCGGTGGGGCCTGTGATGGGAATGAGCCCGCAGCCCCTCCCCCCCCACTCTTTATAGCCCCGCCTCCCGAATTGGCGCACTGTGATTGGTTGAGCCGGCCGCCCAGGCAGTGCCTTCTCTGGCTGCGCGTTTTGAACATTCCTTCCCCTCTCCTCTGATCTTATCTCTTCATAATATGTCCCAGGGAGATGGTTGCAAAGGTCTTGTATTGGCTTACGGGAGTATGGGGCTTGCACGGATGTCATAGACCTATTACAACTCAAAGAGACAGCCTGTGGAGGGAGCGAGAGCGATTTAGAAGGTGAAAAGATGTGCGCGACTGGTACAGTATTTTCCTGCTCCGACAACGGAGGCTCCTGATTGGTTCCAAGGGAGGGTGTGGTAGAGTTGAGGGAAACATCCGGACTGTCAAAATCAGCTGGCTTAAAGAGATAGTTAAACGCAGCGCGTTGATTGGCTGGCAGGATTCTTACTTTATATATACTGTATATACTGTATATATATATATATATATATATATATATATACTGTATATATTGTTATGACACCCTAACCTGTCTCTTGCAGGACTGAGCTTGAGTGATGGACTAGTAACCTACATCATAGCCTCTGGAGTGTGTGGTCTGGGCTATGGTCTGACAGCTTCAACCTTCAACCTCTATGCCTTGGAGGAGTTTGGTCTGGACATGCTCAACACAGTCATGAGTTTTGTCGGCTTGATGACGGGAATATTATTTTTGTTCATAGGGCCATTAACAGGTAAATTGTCTCTTAAGGGGGGTCACCGGCTTTGTTTATCTTTCTCTCCTTTTCTCTCTTTCCCTGGCTTTTTCCATTCGGCCCCATTCAGCCAACTGTTTTAAGATGTTTATCCCCATCCAGGTGAGCGATAGCGCGGCAGCATTGTAGGGAGAAATCCGGCTTTGTCGGAGAAGCTCCCTTAACAGGTTAATATGTATTCCTTTTGTTTGTACAGTTTGCCAAATAAGTGATGTCTCGGCACCAAGTATATTTTGATTAATTCATATTTTTTCACCATCCGACTTTACTCAATTAATCAAATCAACAAATACATAGTTTGATTAATAATTGGTATATCAGCAATATCTAAAACTTGATATATTGGTTTTGAGTGAGATATACAAACATGTTCCTACACTTACCAACCCAATTCAACATCTGACAGACATTAATACAGCACACAGCGACCCAAACGTAATGACAGCTGAGACATGAGTTATTAGAGCTACTGTGCTTTGTATATATTTGTATATATTTGTACTTGTATTGAGTATTGTTCACATGTGTGGGGAGGATCCTCTCACACAGCACTTCCAGACAAAGTAGAAAGGAAAGCCTTTCATATCATTAACTCCCGTCCACTCACCGACTCTCTGCAATCTCTTTCTCTTCGCCGAAATGTTGCATCTCTCTCGCTATTCTATCGCTACTACAATAATCAGTGTTCCTCAGAGCTCTCTCAGTGCATACCACCTCCTCTACATAGGGTACGTAGTACCCATCTTGCAACACAATCCCAACCCTACTCTATTTTTTTCTATTCTATTTTTACTTTTATTTTTTCCTAAGTTGCCATAGTCTCTCTCCAGTGCCTCCGGGTGTTTTGTGTGGATTGATCTTGATGGTGTTTCTGCACCCTGGTTGGAGACTTCGGCATCTCATATAATAATAATAATAATAATAATAATAATAATACAACTCTCCATCTCAAGAGTGAAACGTTACTCCCAATCATTCTTCTATTCAACAGCTGACCTCTGGAACTCTCTCCCTGAATCCATCTTTCCCTCATCATATGACTTAAATTTTTCCAAACTCCGTGTGTGCAGACATTTTGGCTCAAACGTTCCTTGATTTTAGCCCTGTCACTCTTTTAACTCTGGGGAAGGCACTCATCACAGGCAGTTTTGCCTTTCGTCTCCCTCATCTAAATAGAAAACAAAAATCAATATTCAAAGTCCAATGTGTCTCGGCGTGCATTACCAGATTAACATTATTGTATTATCAGGTAGTTGTCAAATTTGTATAATAAATAACATTTTACAGTGCTGATTGGCTGTGGGGCCTAGGCCTACATCATTTTGCCTTGCGACACTTTTCCCAACTTTAGCAAATTTTCCCTCTCTGCTTGCTTCAAATCGTCTCCGCTGATTGGTCCAGGCGTTTGTTACCAACAATTATATATATTATCATTGTTGTTATTATTATTATTATTATTATTATTATTATTATTATTACTATTATTATTATTATTATTATTAGTACGGGTGGATGGGACTCGTTAGCCCTGGTCGGCAACCCATCTAGGGGAGACAACCTTACAAAAATCCAGGTGGATGGGACTCGTCAGCCTTGGTCGGCAACCTGTCTAAGGGAGTAAACCTGATACAAATCCGTACTGCTTATCTAAGTGTAAGGCAGGTTAGTGGATGGATTAGCCAAACACCACTGTAAAAAAATAGTGCTAACAAGATATATAGAGGGCCTCCGAGTCGGAATGATCCTAAATTGAGTGGTCAATATTGTAAGTCCTTCAGTAAACTGGCGTGGATTGTCCCTCCTACAGGAAATAGGTCCGCTTGGTGGCCTTCTCTGTATGGCCACCCTCATTAAGGGGAGTAAGGCGTCCGGCAGTATATAGATAGATAGATTATTATTAGGGGTTCGTCCCCAATGGGGAACCCCCATTGTAATCATTAAACCCGGTTTTTCATCCAAATTCTTCTTACGCGCCGGTTTCGACGGAATAACTCCAGAACCGCTTTTTGGATCGGGATCAAACTTTCACAAGAGGTGCGTTTTTGTATTGGGCAACTTTTGATATGCTAAACATCCGGCATGGCGGCCAAACTGGTCCGTGGCAGCCGATTTCCCGAAAAACTTGACGCCTAAATACCGTCTCTCCCACTCATAGGAAACGACTGGGCTTTGGCATACGGACTCCCCTACTAATGCTCCGCAAATGTTATAGAGAAGGTTTTGCTTTTGCACGTGGGTTTTTTTTCCGGCAATCTTGAAAAAAACTCGAATTCCACTTAAAATTCCACATCTTGAAAACTACGCCGATGATCAAAGCCATGCTTGCGTAGTTGGGTGAGGCTCGCGATTCCGAACGTTTTGATAAAAAAAGAATATAAATGGGTGGAATAGTTTGGCCGCAGCATTGAAAACTGGCTATTCTTAAATGACTTTAAAACCGCATTCGCTACCCACACAAAGTTTACCGTCTACAGTCTATAGGCTTCCACGCATCCCCCAGTTTTGCTTAATAACATAATCTCTTTATTATTCAGATCTATTATTTTTTTTGTATTTAACTCTCTCAAAGCATTTCGAGTCCCTACGAATTCCAGCAATTATTTAGCCAACCTACCTACAGTATACATACCTACCCTACCAAATAATAATGATAATTCAAATTATTTTTTGGTGAATGACAGAGTATTGGCTAAGGTTTTTAACAATTCCTCCCTTTGCCAAATGCTTTGTTTAATAACAATAATATGGACCTTTAAAGTTTTGGCAATTGCCTGTGTGACTTACCCTGCCCTTCCTTCCTACCTCCCTCCTCCCTCATATCTAGCAAATGTATCAACAACCACTCTAGTGAACTTTCGGTAATTAGTTTATTCAGCTTAATACTATTTATCCACATAAAATAGAAACCTATCACGATTTTTGTCTAATACAACCATAGACAGTGCTATTACATATTATTTGAACATGATGTCGAATTTAGCAGTTGCTGTTTACCTTGAACAGTAATGACAGAACCGAAAGCTTCTCTTGACGTGTAGTACTCAAAGAAAACAGGGTTACTTAAGCCGGCCCATACCGAACTGTTACCAAGTCAGAGATTCAGAGGTAACTTTCACAATGCATTATAACCCTAGACAGACACCAATATACCACTAAATCATACAAATATCACTACAAAAAAGATAGGAAAATATTATATTAATGTCCTAGGTATTTAAAATTATGCAAATGAGTAAAATGCATTATGATATAATGCTAATGGCATTAATTAGTATCTGGCAACAGTGTTGCACTATAATTTTCTGAACGTATGCGAACTTCGGAGTATTTATAATAATAATAATAATAGTTCTTAAAGCTAGCGCATGCTAAGCTAGCTAAGGATAGCTCAATAAGGCCGATTAGGCGTATTACCATTGGGGTCCTGTACTACTACCTCATCCCTTTGCTCATGAGGGATGGTAACGACTCAGTGCTTGTGAAAAATCTTTAATGCGCCGAGCGTGGGCGCGAACCCGGGCCTTCTGGGTGGAAGTCCGAGACGCTAGTCGCTACACCAAGCGAGCCGCTTATCCCATTAATATACACATCTATCACTATTTAAATTTAATACAACCATACACAGTGCTATTACATATTATTTGAACATAATATAGGATGGTCTTTCCTTTAAACCATTTTCTATATCTATTCACGAAAAATATAGGCCTAGCCTAGGCAGCGCTACCGGTAGGTACGAATTTAGCAGTTAGAATTTTGATTGAGAGTGGGATTAGGCCTAGGCCTAGCCTAGGGCTTAACATGGGATACTGTTTGGGGGTTGGGAATAGGCTCAGGCTGCTTTAGGCCTAATTAGGTAAAAATAGTCAAATCGAGACAATTGCACAGCCAGCATAAGCTAGCCTATTTATAGGCTACCTTTCATTACTGCAGTTAAGCACAAACTTATTTTACAATGGAAAATAATGCATGAGGAGGGCTGGGTAGGCCTATTAGTATTTTGTGAAATAACTTAAATTAGGTTAGGCTATAGTATACTTCATTAGGTTATTAGGCCTATGAGAAACCAGGCCTAGGCCTAGCTTAATTTGATTTCACTGCTCAACATATTTTGTTTTGTTTTTGCTGTTGAGCTCTGCATATACTCAGGTAGGCTTGGGTTTTAGTAAAATTGCGTTAGGCTAGGCTACATATTTTTACTTCTATTGGAAAGCACAGGCCTACACAATAGTATACATGTTAAAGAATTTAGCCTAGCCTACCACAATTTAGCCTAGACTGAAAGAACAAAAACAAATAGGCTAGGCTAATTGCAGCTAAATAATTTAGCCTAGCCTCCACAATTTAGCCTAGACTGAAAAAAAGTTTTTTTTGGCTAATTGCAGTTTTGGTAAGAGTTGTAGTTGTGGGCATACGAAAAGCTTTGTTTATATAGCCTAGTCACATGCTCGCAGTTAGGCCTACATTCGCTTCTAATTTAACTGCTGGGGTAAAGCAGGGTGTCAAACCGAAGCAATTTTGTGTGGAGACTCTAATGAATATGAGAAGGAATACAAGAAAATTAACTTGGAATAGGCTAGCATTGTTTTGGCCACTTTATCACTTCCAAAGACATAATTAAAACTATAAACCATAATTTTATCTTTACATACCGGTATACAATAATAAAGAAAAAAAAATTTGGACTCGGCTCTCGTTTGACACCCTGGGGTAAAGCCACCCTCAATCCGCCGGCCGGTAACAAAACAATTTACCCAACGCCTGGCCGTGGGACACAATAATGGGTTGAGGGGGCTTTATCCCCCTATGACTTATTGTCATCATCATCTATATCACCATCAGGGGCAAATAACCACAGTCAAATTAGACGCGAATGTAACTGCGAGCGTGCGACTACGTAAATAAAGGGGACGATAGACCCGCTAACACAACTCTTAACGCATTTTTTCCTAATGTATCCAATTTTTTTATATTTATGACCTCAACAGTTGAAAGATGACAATTTTATGGTTTATTTTAGGCTATACAAACACATTTGCTTTGTAACTTAGATACTCATATTTATGCTTATAATTGCAGTACGAGTGGGTTTTTCCTTTTTATATGTAGGCCTAGGCTAAACAAATGTTAGTTTTTGTTTTATAGGCTAAACTAGGCTGAATTTATGCTAATAAATATTAATTGGAGGGAGCAAATCTGTCAAGGAATAGCCTAGATGTGGAAATTTACAGCCAATTTGCTCTAGCCCTTTTTGAGATACAGAGGTTAGAGATCGTTGGATACAATAATATGTTGAAGTGGTCAATCACCCCCCATGACATATTGTCATCATCATATATCGGGCAAATAGCCTAGGACTAGCCTAACTAAAACAAAAATCGCCGTCAAAATAGACGCGAACTTATATTAACTACGGCGATCGACCATTGCCCGCACCGGCTGTCCCCTGGTTATTGTTGAGGTCCTGAGGAACCGTATGACTTTGACGAGCTCTTCCCTCCGCAGTCTCCGCATCCCATGTATCGTCGTACGGTACCTCTTCCCCTCCACATCCTACATCTGGTCGTACTACATATGCCTCCTAAGCCTCGCCTCGTCCCGTCACTGAGCATGTGGATGGGCGTCCCTTTCTGGCTTCAAAGATGGATTCCTTCCGACAGCTCCTACTGTATTGTCTGGGGTTGGTTGATAAGGGCACCTCGCTTCAAGACATTGCTCTGGCCCTAGTACCGCAGTTTGTAGGTCTCTGGTTCGCCACCTGATGACCTGCTATTGGGTTGTTGCCTTTACAATGTTACGGTTCTACGAATGACCTAGAGTGAAAGTGACACGGTGGTGAATTTTAACCTTAACTATAAACTAATTTAATTGTGACATAGGATCTCCGCGACTACGGTAGGGCCGGAGCGGGCGAGTATTCGCCTGAGGTTGCCCTTAACCCCCAAGACAAGACAAGACAAAATTTTAGTGCTGGTTTTACTCAGATTTTGTGAGTTTTAATTTAGCCTAGCCTAGGCCTAAGAGTTCAGAAGATTTGCAAAATGCACCCCATACTAGCCTACCCATAGCCTAATAGGCCTAGTGATTCTTTTTTGGCAGACCACCCACAAATGTTCATATAGCCTAGGCCTAGGCTAGCCTAAGTTCTGGAATGCATGTTGGAATAGCCTTCCTATAAACTGTAGGCTAGGCTACTTCCTTTTAATTTAAGTTTGATTCTTTGGAAAAATCTATTAGGCCTAGACCAGGGCAGGAAAGTAACATTTAAAATGATGTGTAAAAAGTCGCCCATAAAAGGCGGGCCGCTATGTTATTGTAATTTGGGAGCTTATTTCGTCAGTTGATTGACTTTGTCCTTAATTGGGGATCCTATGAATTAGCACAGATGATGATGACTTACCGTACATCATAATACGTGACGGGCTGACGTGGGGGGGCAGAGCCGCAGAGACCCCCTCAACATATTTTGTGTCTAACTTTTAATGGGATGGATGTAGTTACCGGGTGTACGGTCGTCATGTTTACATAGGGCGATTTCCGCGGTTAACTTCGCGTCTATTTTGACGGCGATTTTTTTCATCATATTTAATTTTATTCCCTTCCTTTTATATTTAGGCAATAATCTAGCTTTGGCACGACAATAACCCTAACCTAGTCTTTCTTAAAGATTCTTCTAATCTTCCAGTAGCCTATAGCCTAATTTAGGTCATTTTTAAAGGCACACAATTAAATGGTTGGTATTTTAAACGACACTACTGCAGCATTATGAGAAACAATTTATTAGAGATAATAGGCAACAATAGATTCGCCATATTTTTCTCCATAGGCTATAGTCCGCATGGAGGATTTTCGTTATCGACAAATTGAAAAAAATCCCACTTCACAGACAAAATAGACAAATACACCAAAAATCGGGGTGTGGGGGCGGCAGCCCCCACCCATAATAGCCTACTATAATAGGTTAGCTAAGGTTGTTAGGTTAGACTAGGCTAATGTCCTTTCAAAGGGGTAGAGGCCTAGTAAACACTAGGATAGCCTATACCTGGTCAAGGGTACGTCCTGCTGTAGTTAACTTGAATGCTATCTTAAATTGTAATATTAGACTAGGCCTAGCCTATAGATAAAATAGCCTAGCCTACTTATTTATTGTAGCCTATAATATAGGCCTAGCCGGGTAGAATGTAGAGTTCGGGCGTACCGCCACCATTGCTTACACTGCGCAGAGCGGCGACGGAAGCTTGCCATCATGTTCCCGTCCATTTTGAATGCCGTTGGATACGATAATATGTTGAGTGGGTCAAACACCCCCCATGACATATTGTCATCATCATATAGTTTGTCAGCAGGGGGCAAATAGGCCTAACCAAAAAAAATCGTCGTCAAAAACTCAAAATAAACGCGAACTTACAGTAACTGCGGCGATCGACCATGTAAACATGACGGCGGCGGCGGCGGTGGACGCTTGCGATCATGTTCCCGTCTATTTTGACTGCCATTGGATACAATAATATGTTGAGGGGAGGGCTTTGCGGCAATTTTTTGGGTTGTTTGCCCCCTACTGGCAATATATATGATGATGACAACACGTCATGGGGGCAAAGCCCCCCTCAACATATTATTGTATCCAATGGCATTCAAAATAGACGGGAACATTATCGCAAGTGTCCGACGCCGACACCGCCGCCGTCATGTTTACATATGTCGATCACCGTGGTTAAAGGCTGGTTCACACATAGACGAGTCGGTGCGCGAGTCCAACACGAGTCACGCTCGTCGATTACCGCCGTCACTGGAGGCTGAGTTGGCCGCGAGTAGCAATTGCTCCCGAGTCAAGGAGAGTGTAACACGAGTTAACTCGAGTCAATACGAGTCAACACGTGTTCATGCAAGAGTCTGTACGAGTAACTGAGAGTCAAAACGAGTGTAACACGAACCCAACACGAGTGCAAAAAATTTGAAAAATAATGGCCACATTCCAGGGCACGTAAACAAAGAGTATGGACGAGTCTAACACGAGTCAACGCGATTGTGACACGGATCAACACGATTGCTATACGGATCAACACGAAAGACAACGCGTTGACTCTCGTTGGATCTCTGTTGCACACGTGTTGACTTGTGTTACATCCGTGTAAACTCGTGTAAACTCTCGTTGATTCGTCCTACATTTTTGAAATAACGGTATTTCAAATGACACATGCTTTTTCGTGTTACACCCGTGTTTTTTTCTCAGTGGATCGTGTTTACTCTTGTTTACTCGTGTTTGAATTGTGTAAACTCTGGCATCATGGGGGCACCAAATTTTGGCACTCACATTCGTGCTTTCTACTCTTGTTGATACGTGTTGCATGTGTGTTACATACATGTTGTTGCGTGTAGACACGTGATGCTTCGTCAACGTCGAAATGATGACGAAAAGTGACGAATCACCAAAGAGTGTTACACGGGTTTACACGAGTCAACACGAGTTAACACGAATAACGAAGTTATTCAGAGTCAAACACGAGTTAACACGTATGTACACGAGTCTACACGTATTTAGGCCACACTCGTGGGCACTCGCCACGGGGCCCAAAAATGTCATGCATGCATGACATTTTTGGACCCCGTGGCGAGTACCCACGAGTGTGTCGAGTAAACAAAGAGTATACACGAGCGTAGCACGAGTCTATACTAGTGTTGAGGAGTATCGACGAGTCATTGCTGAACAGCAAAATTTCATCACTCGTGTTGGACTCGCGCACCGACTCGGCTATTTGTGAACCAGCTAATGTTCGCGTCTATTTTGAAGGCGTTTTTTCGGTTATTTGCCTCCTGCTGGCAATATATATGATGATGACAATATGTCATGGGGGGATGACCCCCCTCAACCTATTATTGTATCCAAAAGCAGTCAAATAGACGGGAACATGATGACCAGCGTCCGCCGCCGCTCCGCGTAGTGTAAACAAGGCTGGCGGTACACCCGAACTCTACATTCTACCCCACTAATTTTCCAACTAGCATAACCGATGATTATCAATGATCAATCCCAGTCATAAACGTCCATGCTTCCCTCCCATAAGTCAATGTCGGGATTACCACACTGTCCTGCAAGGACTTCTTTACTTCCATGCTGACCACCCTATTTCTTCTTACTGCTTTCAGAGTTCCTACAACGCTCTTCCCCTGTTACACTTTGTCCCACACTTCTTCATCCATAGGCCTACTCACATCTTTACTCAACACACTGCCCAAATACTTAAATGAGCTGACATTCTTCATAGCCGTTCAACCTCACTTCACACTCTATGGTTGCACCCCTTTCAAAGACCATAATATTGCTCTTCCTAGCATTTACCTCCAGATTCCGTTTTTCACACACTTTTCCAAACATATTTACCTGACCCTGCAACTCCCATTCACTATCGCTCATCAGAACTGTGTTGTCAGCAACAGTAGTACCGGTATTGTACTGTTGAGGCAACTTCCACTCGTTTCCTTCCCTTATCAGCGGTACACCAACATCCGCTGCTCTTCCTTGTATTTCTTTCATGACTCCATCCATATACTGTACCGGTATATATTGAACAACCATGGGGACATCACACAGACCCTTGCTTTAACCCAACATTCAGATTAAAGAACTCGCTCTGTTAATTATCCACACATACTGACACCTTTGCACCCTCATACATGCTCCTCATTGCTTTCAGCAACTTGCCATCTACTCCGTATATTCTCAGTACCGGTACTTTCCACATACCTTCTCTATCAATTCTGTCATAGGCCTTCTCCAACTCCATAAATGCAGCATACAACTTTTGTCGCTTCCCCAAATATTTCTCCACAACACATTTCCGGGCAAAAATCTGAGCTACACATCCTCTTCCCTTCCTAAGATGACTACAGTATGCTAACCGTTTCCCCAGCAATACTGACTGAAAATGCCCAAATATATTGCATGTTCTCTTCAGATTTATCTAAAATATGTAAAATTACACCAAATACCACTACAGTAGCACTGAAATCAATAAAACTCACTAACAGGATAAATAAATGGAAGAAATACTCCAAAAGATTAATATGTTAACCCTTTACCCAGCAATACTGACTGAAAATGCCTAAATAGATTGCATGTGCTCTTCAGATTTATACATACATACGTACATAACATTTTAAGACTGAATGCTCCACACAGATGTGCAGTTTCAGTCTCTTTTCCTAATGGCAGCGTTCCAGGCAACCCTGTTAAGGGATGCTTTACTTGTCAAGTTTTTGGATTTGAGATCGGCACGTATAGTCCGATCCCAGGTCTTACACGGTCCACCCCTTGGTGCAGCTCCCTCCACAATCGCAGACCTGCATCTTTTCACCCAATTTTGTTCATCCATTCTCTCCACATGTCCATACCATCCCAGTTTACTTGTACGCATCTCCTCGCTAATACTCTTTATACCTAAACGTCTCTTCAGCTCATCATTTGTTATTCTGTTGACATCATTTATCTGAAATATGTAAAATTACACCAATTACCAACTACATTACCAACATTTTTAATAAAGTACACTAACAGGATAAAGAAAATGTAAGAAATAGCCCTAAAGATGAATTTATCTATCTATCTATTGACGGACGCCTTGATCCCCGAAGGATTGGCCACGAACGAAACACCCCTATGCACCTCTGTCCCCAGTCAGTCGACGCCCCTCCTCCCATCCAGCACCGCTTTCATGCATATACTTCTTAACTCCATCCTTCCACCTCTCTCTCGGTTTATTTCTCCCTCTGTCCTTCCACCTCACTCGTACACTCTCTTAGTCATTCTCTCGCTTCCCATACGTTCCACATGGACGAACAATCTCAAGGTGTTCTTTTTCGCACTTTCCAGTACATTCACACCACACCTCTCTCGTACTTCCTCATTCGTCTGTCTATCCCTCCATGTAACTCTGCACACACTTCTCAAGTAACTCATTTCCATCCCTTTCACTCTTGGATTGAATCTCTCCAACAACGTCCATGCTTCGCTTCCGTATTTCAGTGTCTGGATTACCACACTGTCATGCAAGGACTTTTTCAGTTCCATGCTGACCACCCTATTTCATGTTACTGCTTTCAGCATTCCTACAACCCTCTTCCCCTGTTGCACCCTCTCCCACACTTCTTCATCCATACTCCCATCTTTACTCTGCACACTGCCAAGATACTTAACCTAAGACGTGCGCATGGGGGGTATGAGACACCACACTCCTGTGTGCACGTATTTGAGCTGTTCCCATCACTAACATCGTTATTTTACCATAAATAGCATTAATACTTATCCATATGCGCCTATTATAGGTTGATTATAAAGGTATTAACCTGTTACAACAATAAAACAAGTGGAAACAGCGTTTGGATGGTCAAAATCGGCGATACAGGCCGGGAGTTACATAATGTATGGCTGAGGCAACCTCCCTCCCCTCCACTTTTCCCCACGTCTGGAGAGAGACTGTCGATCGATACTCTCTCTCTCTCTCTTGCACTCGCTTGGTAACAGTGATGACAATGCCCTGCTTGCAACTCGCTAATGTTAGGACGAAAATAGACCACAGAATAAGGGAATAACAGGGAAAATAGGTGAAAACTGAAGGAGGTGAGGAAAGTGGGGAAGGAGGGGAGGTGGAGGAGTGATATTTGGCATGGCCCAGGGGCAAACAAAAAACAAAAACAAAAAACAAAAATTTTGGGGTGTTTTAAATGGATTTTTTTCCCCCAGACTCTTAAGAGTCTTCCCGCAGTCGCCCGGGGAAACTCTTAAGAGTCTTCCCGCAGCTCCTGGCTTAAATGAGCTGACAATCTCCATAGCCTGACCGTTCAACTTCACCTCACACTCTGTGGCTTCACCGCTTTCGAAGACCAAAACCTTGCTCTTCCCCGCATTTACCTTCAGATTCCATTTTTCGCACACTGTTCCAAACATATTTACTAGACCCTGCAACTCCCATTCATATCATCAGCAAACAGCAGTACACAAACATCCACTGCTCTTCCTTGTATTTCTTTTGTGACTCCATCCATGTACTGTATATATAGAACAACCATCGGGACATCACACACCCTTGCTTTACCAAACATTCAGATCAAAGAACTCCCTCTGTTCATTCTTCACACGTACTGATACCTTTGCACTCTCATACATACTCTTCACTGCTTTCAGCAACTTCCCATCTACTCCATATATTCTCAGTACTTTCCACATACCTTCTCTATCAACTCTGTCATTCCACTCGTTGCCTTCCCTTATTAGTGGTACACCAACATCCACTGCTCATCCTTGCATTTCTTTTATGACTCCATCCATATACAGTACAGTATATATTGAACAACCACGGGGACATCACACACCCTTTCTTTAACCCAAAATTCAGATCAAAGAACTCGCTCTGTTCATTCTCAACACATACTGACACCTTTGCACCCTCATACATGCTTTTCACTGCTTTTAGCAACTTGCTATCTGCTCTGTATATTCCAAGTACTTTCTACATACTGGTACCTTCTCTATCAACTCTGTCATAGGCCTTCTCCAAGTCCATGAAGGCAGCATACAACTTTTGTTCCTTCTCAAGATATTTCTCCACAACATATTTCAGGGCAAAGATCTGAGCTACACACATCCTCTTCCCTTCCTATGATGAATACTGTATGTTAACCGTTTCCCCAGCAATTCTGACTGAAAATGCCCAAATATATTGCATGTGCTCTTCTGATTTATCTAAAATATGTAAAAAAAACTCAATCAATCACAGAAACAGGATTAAAACATAGAATAAATACCCCAAAAGATGAATACGTTTACCCTTTCCCCAGCAATACTTACTGAACATGCACAAATAAATTGCATGTGCTCTTCAGATTTAGCTGAAATATGTAAAATTACACCAAATACTAACTACATTAGCACAAAAATCAATCAAGCACTTTAACAGGATAAATAAAATGGAAGAAATAGCCCAAAAATGAATTTATCTATAGCCTACCGGTATATATTGCCGGACACCTTGATCCCCGAAGGGGTGACCATGAACGAAACGCCTGCGTATTTCAAGCTCGCTTGAGTTATCACTCGATCGTTTTTTAGAGCTTTTTGGCCCGGGGTAATTACCACACCATCGCATCATAAGGAGTTTGAGGGGGTTAAATTGCTAGATACAAAGAGGAAGAGGAATGCCAAGTAAAGCTAAACAAAAATTTATAAGATATTTTTAACATGAGGTTGCTTATAATAATTTGTACCTCTGCAGTTTCTCCATGGCTAACGAAAAAGGTCACATTCCTAAGAAGCCCCAACCAAAAAGGCCAAGCTTCTGTACAGAAAAAATGCCACACCATTACCCTTATGGTGACCCTATCAAATAATCAAAACAACCACACTTCTTAACCCAATTACCGCGGGGCCCCTCATATGACGGAGATGATTTTCCGGCTAGTTTGTAGCCTGTGAGCAAGGCCAGCTTTTGCAAGCAGCACGGATGGACGTCAGCCGGAGCCTACAGGCCCCGCCACGACACTGAGGTTTGTGTGAGAGTGAGCTCACTTATGTGCAGCGTCACGTGACACATAGCGAAAACAGAAAATAATCGGTAATTTTTAGCGACTTTGCCTATCGGATTTGGTAATTTTTAGCAATTTTGCCCTTCGTTTGCAAGATCCTTACAAGAAAACCAGACGTCGTACAGGGATGATTCAGGAGTAATTTGAAAGCTATTACCGTACTTTCACGAATACATAATTGTATTACGCTCTGGCGTTTGCTTATGCATGAAAATGAGCAGGGAATGAAGGCAATTTCGGGCAATTATGCCTACTCGTATAGGAGTCCTTGGAGCGGCTTCGGTCGCGCCGGGAATTTCCACACCTCTCACACCACACACACACATCACACAGTTTTTCCTACACCGAGAAATTACTCTCCGGCTGTCATTTCTCGAAGTCTTCTTCTAGCCGGAGACATTGAGAGCAACCCAGGACCCACCTACACATACATATGTCCAACTTGCTCAAAACCCATCACTTCGAGTTGCCACACTAAGGGTTCAGTTCTCTGCAATTCATGCAGGAACTGGACCCACTTCACCTGCATAACACTTGCCTCAAAGAAACACTACACGAACACCTGGACCTGTTCCTTATGCCCCTCCCTCTCCCAGTCAAATCCCTCGCCTAAGACCCGTCCACCTCTCCTCCCCACCTAACCTTCCCATATCATCCACTCCCCCCCAAAAAACCCGTCCACCTCTCCTCCCTAACCCACCTAACCTTCCCACACCATCCACTTCCTCAACTCAACACACCACACCCCATCCTAATCCATTCCAACCCCCATCTCCTGCTCCCCAATCCCCACCCCCACCCCCACCACCTCCCTCACCCCCACCCCATCCTCGTGCAGCAGCACCCAACATACATCGTGCACATAACATTAACATTCTCCAATTGAACATAGATGGCATCAACACAAAGAAACACAAACTCTCACACTTCATCAAACAACACAACATACACATTGCCATCTTACAAGAAACAAAACTCCGCACAACACAAAAAACACCCACATTTCATGATTTCACCACTATCAGACAAGACCGGGCTGTCGGCGGAGGCGGTGGACTCATCACCCTGGTACACAAAGAAATATCATACATAGTTACCAGTGTACAAACCAAATCCCTCCTCCCCCCAATTGATAACACAACAGAAATACAATCAATTAAAATACGCACTGGCAATAACTCCAACATAACCATCATAAACACATACATCCTTCCCCAAACATCCCCTACAGTACCAAATGAATACAGACCACACTTACAACACATCACAAACACCCCACACATCATCCTGGGTGGTGACTTCAACGCCAAGACGTCGGTCTGGTTTGTCAACAACCCCGACACAGACAGAGGGCTGGTACTACAAGACCAAACTGATAACCTCATCATCCTTAACGAAATCCATCAACATACCCATATTCCTCACCAAGCCCTCTATAACCCATCATCTCCAGACATCACCTTTTGCTCCCCAGAACTCGCCCCCACAACATCCTGGAGGGTGGTCAGAACCTTAGGCTCTGACCACCTCCCGATCATTATCACCACCAAAACCAGACTCACCCCAGCTAGCCACAAACACACATACACCAATTATAAAAGAGCTAACTGGGAAGCATTCACAAATGAGACAGAACAACACTTCACAACTCTAAACAGTACACCCATCGCTAACATCAACAATGCTGTACACATATTCAATAAAACTATCCAAAATGCTGACAAGAATCACATTCCAAGAGGTAACAGAAAAAGACACAACCCCAACTTCACACCAGAAATTCAAAACCTCATCAGACAACGCGACATACTGAAACACTCCCCAGCACCCCACACACAAGACATCACACAACAAATCCAAGCACTCAACACCCAAACTAACAACAAAAACTAAATTGGAATAACTTCCTACAAACACTTGATCACAAAACAAACCCCAAAAAACTCTACAAAACACTAATCAGCATCACACTTTCCAACAGCAACACAACACAATCACATGCTGCAATCACAACAACAGACTCTACTCCTTCATGTAAACAACAAGCAAACACTCTCATCAATCACTTCTCACATGTCAGCCACCTAAAACCTCACAAAGACGACCGACGTGTCATCCGACGTAAGAGACAATTCCCCACAGACCCTGACTATATACCCTTCACCAATCACCAGACAAAGCATATCATCAACAATCTCAAGCACTCACCCACTTGTGGCCTAGACAACATAAGCAACATACACCTCAGACATCTGGGACCACAAGGCATACAAGCACTCACTAACATATCAAACTACAGTTATTCACACAACACAATACCAGACATTTGGAAGCATGGTATCATCACCACATTCCCCAAACCCAACAAAGGCCCCACGCTACCCTCCTCGCACCGCCCCATCACACTCCTTTGCTCCCCCTCCAAAGTCATGGAACGCCTAGTATTACAACTAATTACACCCGACCTACCCCTAGCTCCAACACAACATGGCTTTAGGCCACTGCACTCCACAAACACTCTTCTCACAGACCTTACACAAAGAGCTTTTGACGGCATCAACTCAGCTAGATCACCACACAGATCACTATTAGCCACACTCGACATTAGTAAAGCCTTCGATGCCATCCCCCGCCACAACCTAACAAACAAAATCTACAACACAAACATGCACAACAACACAAAAAGGTGGCTGGCCAACTTCCTAGCAGGCAGATGTGCACACGTATCTTTTGCCAGTCAGTCATCTAAAATCAGAAACTTTCCAAACAGAGTCCCACAAGGATCCGTCCTATCGCCCGCACTCTTCAATCTGTACATGCACGATATAACTACACCCAATACGCCCCAAATAAACTTAGCCTCCTATGCAGATGACATAACACTCACATGCACACACCATGACCCAAAAAGAGCAACAGATCTCCTTCAACCCTATCTCAACACACTACATGGCTGGTGCACTACAAACAGACTTAATCTAGCCCCAGCCAAATCCACTGCAACCCTGCTCACAAGCTGGACAGGAGAACACGAATACATCCCTCAACTTACCATAAACAACACACCCCTAACACATACACACACACCCAAAATCCTAGGAGTAACATATGATACTCATATGACATTCAAACAGCACACCACAAACATTCAAAAGAAACTGACACCCAGACTTAACGCCCTCAGGTCACTTGCTCACACAAAATTTGGACACAACAAAGAAACTACCACCACAGTATATAAACAATACATAAGATCAGTGATGGAATACGCAAGCCCAGCCTGGGCTTCTAACCTAGCTGAAACACATCATAAGACCTTACAGACTATTCAAAACAAAGCCCTGAAGATCATTACAGGCCGCACAGCTACTGCACCCACAGATCACCTACATCAAGAAACCAAAATACTCAAAGTCAAAGACCATCTGGACATGAGAGGCACTCAAATTCCTGGCAGCAGCCTCCATGAACCAACACCACCCACTAAACTACATGGCAACACACCCACAGACACCAAGAAATATCAAAACAACACCCAGCACACGGTATCACACACAATTACTGTCCTCTCTCCCTCCCTGCCCACCCCGAACCAACTTCCAGAAGCACATCCATACTCATATCTCTCGCCGATCCATCCACTCACTCACAGACAACACGCAGCTGCAAGCACGACCTCCCGAAATCCATCCTTCTGAATCCTCCCTTCCTCACGAGGACAGAGTCCACCTGGCCAGGCTGAGATGCGGACACCATCCAGCTCTCCTGAGCTATCAGAAGAGACTGGATGACTCCGTTGTCGACGGGATGTAACACAGCACCCCATACCATTAAACACATCATAACTGCATTCACACAACCACTTACGCCAACAACACAATCTACACTCAATGAGAGCTCTGTGGGAAAGCCCGATCGTGGCCATGGCCTTCCTCAGTGAGTCGGGGCTGTTCGGCCAGGCAGCTTAGGGAACAGCAACAACAACAACAACTCGTACAGGATTAATAGCTTTAACCAAAATGGTCACACTCCTTACCCTGACAAGCGCGATATAGACCTAGGTGCTAGGGTAGTTATTTGTGCATTTCTAGCCCTGGATTCTGACAGAATTCGTTATATTTACAATATAAATCATTATTTGTTTTCGGTATGCTTTTATTTTACATATATGATGTATATATGAACCTTCAAGAGTGCTAAAATAAGTGGGAAAAGCATTTGGGTGGTGAAAAACGAAGATATTGGCCACCCGGTCATAATCTCAGGCGTGAGAGAGACACAGGCAGCCCTCCCATCTCGCTGTCTGGGAGTCAACTGAGACGAGCGGGGCGGTGTGTGCCGGTGTCTGGGTGTTGCATAACGATCTTTTATGCAACCCACTTGTGCTACATTATCGCGGGAGAGAAAAATAACCGATAAATGATGATAATAAGAGGAAAAATAGGTGATAATTGAGGAGGGGAGGGAGGGTGGAATAAGGAGGGGAAGGAGGGGAGGGGGGTGGGTGAGATTTACATGGATGAGTACTGGAGGGGAATTATCTCACCTAGAGACAAATTCCTTTGTTTTGATAGGCCCTTTTTTTTATGGAAGTCTTTTTTTATGGTCCTGCTTCCGTGAGGCCTATCGCGTTCCCTATAGGAAGCCTTCCGTGAGGCCTATCGCGCTTGCCGGGTTAATGGTCTAAGTGGCCATAGCCAAAATGGCTATACTATATTCCTTCTGTACTTTCTCCATGCCCGATAAGATACATGATATTTTGATATATGTGGCACATCCCTTGTATCCAACACAATACCCTGCGTGCAACCCCGCTCGAACCCCGCACAACGTTGCTTGCAACTTTAATTATTATTATTATTGTTATTAGTATCATCATCAAGAGGTCAACAGGATATTAGGGTTTATTCTGAGATCCTTAAGGGGGGGTCACCGGCTTTTTTTGTTCTCCTTTTCTCTCTTTCCTTGGCTTGTATCTATTCGGCCCCATTCAGCCAACTGTTTTAAGACGTTTATCCCCATCCAGGTGTCGCTTTCTTCCTGGCGAGCAAAAGCGAGCCAGAATTGAATGGAGAAATCCGGCTTCGCCGGAGACATTTATCTATAAAATAATGTACAAATTTGGCTTGCTGTCAAAACAAAACTAAACAAATACTGGCTCGCTACCGCTCGCCAGGAAAATATTGACACCTGGATGGGGTAAACGTCTTAGTACAGTAGGCTGAATGGGGCCGAATGGATACAAGCCAAAGAGAGAGGGAGAGACAGAGAAAAAAAGCGAGGTGGGCTCCCTTAACCTGGGAGCTGCGGGGAGACTCATAAGAGTTCCCCCGGCGCACTGCGGGGAGACTCTTAAGAGCAGAGCTTTTGAACGCGTACCAAAACCGCGCGTTTATAGCCAGACGGCTGAAAATTGGTGTGGGTATAGTACTACATGTCAACTCTCGACACCACCCCGCCAAACGCTCGCCCCGCACTCGTGCAAGCACCACCGTGCCAGTAACCACGCACTTGTCATGGAGCCCACACGTCCCTCACGCTCGCTCCCTGATGACACAACCAGCCCTCCTTCTGGTGGTGTTAGCCGCCGTGGAAGGCAGAGGGTGGCTGCTAAAGACCCTAGCTACCAGTACGACACGCCCTACAGCTCGGAGGACGAAATACCTGCACCCAAAGCACGAAAAACACGTGCAAGCACAAGAAAGGTACAGAGGTCATTGGTGTTTCGGGACACTGCCACCACGACCCAGGCCACTACAACAACCACTACCACCACCACTGCCACCACTGCCACCCCTGCCACCCCTGCCACCGGTATTAGCGACGCAGGAGGCCGCCCTAGGGCTGCAGAACCTGCGGGGGCAGGAAAAATTAAAGGCACGGGCGTAGGGAAGAGAACCCGTACACCAGCCACAGTGCCCCTACCACCACCACCACCACCAGGCGCCCCTGGCCCGGCTGCCCCTGCCGCCCCTGCTGCCCCTGCTGCCCCTGCCACTGGTACCAGCGATGCAGGAGGCCGCCCTAGGGCTGCAGAACCTGCGGGGGCAGGAAAAATTAAAGGCACGGGCGTAGGCGTAGGGAAGAGAACCCGTACGCCAGCCACAGTGCCCCTACCACCACCACCACCACCACCACCAGCCACCCCTGGCCCGGCTGCCCCTGCCACCCCTGCTGCCCCTGCCGCCCCTGCCCAAGGAACAGGGAAGGGGAAGGGGAAGGGGAAAGGGAGAGGGAAAGCGACTGGGAAAGCGACTGCTGGCCCTGGTGTCCCTGCCGGCCCTGCTGCCCCTGTTGCCCCTGCTGCCCCTGCCGCCCATGCCGCCCCTGCCCAAGGAACAGAGAGAAGGGCGACAGGCACCACCATCATCTTGCCATCAAGGCCACGCACCACTGCTGCCCCTGCCGCCGCCCCTGCCGCCGCCCCTACCACCGCCTCTGCTGTCCCTGTCCATAAGACTCCCGCACGTGCAAAAGTGACCCGGAAAACTCTGACACCATCAAAGTATGCCGCCCTGCTGTTTGATGGTGATTCGCAGGACATTGGCAGCCCGGGTTTCGACGACGAAGCCCTAGCAAGGGACCAAGGGTGGGGGGATTTGGGAGTGGACAGTGGGAGTGAGTCCGACGTCGGTGACGAAAATGAGGAAGGGCATCGTCTGTCAAGTGAAGAGGAGGGTGATGATGATGAAGTGCTGTATCGCGACCATGGAAGCGATATTTCAGACGATGAAGCAGACGCAGACGACATTCCGATCCCTGAGCTGCCTTTGTTCGATTGGTCTGACGGGGTCAATTTTGTACCTGACGTGCCCCAGTTCAATCCTGGGACGTCAGGAACAACTGACGACTGGCCCTGTGACGATCAAGCGAACGAAAGCGACTTCTTCCTCGCTTTTTTCGATATGGAGGTAATGACGTACATCGTTGCCCAAACAAACGCCTACTACAGGTGGGTGTTTGGCAGATTGGACGTCCTTTCTCCAAAAGCGAGAATACGAGGCTGGGTGGATACGACGGTGGAAGAATTTATGACGTTCTTTGCCTTGTTGTTCCTCATGCCTCTGATCAAGAAGCATGTGTTGCAACATTATTGGAGGCACGACCCTCTCATCGCCACCCCAACTTTCAATAAGTTCATGACTCGTGACAGATTTTTGTTGCTGCTAAGATTTATGCACTTTGCAGACAACGAAAATCCTAACAGGATTGACAGGATATGGAAAGTTCGGGATGTGTTCACCATGTTGTTGGAGAGGTATAGGAAATACTTTTACCCCTTCCTCAATTTGGTGATTGATGAGTCGCTCGTGCTCTTCAAAGGACGTCTTGTTTTCAAGCAGTATATCCCCTTGAAAAGGCATAGGTTCGGAATCAAGCTCTTCGTTTTGTGTGACTGCAAAACTGGAATAGTGCTTGACATGATCGTGTACACAGGCACTGACATTGACATACCGAAAGCCGCTGCCAATGACCCCATGGGCATGTCAGGTGCCATCGTCAGGAAAATGTTGGCACCTTACCTGGGCAAAGGCCACATCATCTACACTGACAACTGGTATACTTCTCCTGCTCTCTGCCAGTTTCTTCATGACAACCAAACGGGGTCATGTGGGACTGTCAGAAAGACAAGAAAGTTTATGCCAAAGTTCACAGGTGATGTCATTCCTCTCACAGATGCCTCCTCCAGTGACACACCTTCAGAAGACGACCTGGCCCAGGAACACCGCGAGAGGCATGTGCGAAGAAGGCGACGAAAGGGGCAGAAATTCAAGCAGCTCGAGAAGTGTGGGAAACTGATAGCCCTGAAGTGGAAGGATAAGCGAGACGTCCACCTGCTTTCCACCGTCCACACAGGTGCCCAGGTGGATTCTGGCAAAATCCACTACCGAACCAGGAAGACAATCTACAAGCCCGACATGGTAGTGGACTACACTAAAAACATGCGCCTGGTGGACAAGTCTGACTGTCAGCTGTCAGGCGTTGAGTGTCTGAGGAAGACTGTGAAGTGGTATCACAAGCTCTTCCTCCACCTAGTTGATATAACGATGCTGAACGCCTACAACTTGTGGTTGGTGAAAAAGGATTTGGCCCCAAACCAGAAGCTGAAATTCCGGGATTTGTCTACAACGTCTCATACCAACTCCTGGAGAAGTATGGCACCACCACTCACAGACGTACGGCATGGCGTGGGGATCACGTTCCTGACCGCATCCAGCTGGGTGTCGAAAGACACTACCCCATCAACACTGAGATGCTTGGCACTCGTCACAGGCAGGCGCAGTGCACCGTCTGCAGCTCCAGTGTCAGGAAACCCCATGTCACGAAAAGAGTCACCTCAATGTGCGCCGAGTGCAAAGTTCCACTCTGCCTGGGTGACTGCTTCAGGGACTACCACACCTTCAAGAATTATTGAGTGTCGCCCTGCCCTGCCCTGGACTCGCCCCATGCCCTGCCCTGGACTCGCCCCCTGCCCCGCCCTGTCCTGGACTCGCGCCCTACCTTACCTGATCTGACCTAATTGATCACGCTACCTCATAATGTAACATATATATTATGTAATGTATAAGTTCCAAAGATGTCCCTGTGATATAGCTTTTACATTATATAATTGTATGTTTCATTATTTAGTTTATAAGTTTCAAAGATTTACATGTAATATGCCTTATTTTTTTAGTATATCAATATATATGTTTGTTATTAGCCAAAGTAATGTGTATATAATTATTTTCTTACCTCAAATGAATTGTACACAAATACTGTAAATATGTTTCAATAAATCCTGTCAAACCTACTAAGATAATAAAAAAAAACAATAAAAAAAAACAAAAAAAACAAGGTCATGTCATTGTATTCTTACAATATGATATATTCTATGAATATTTCATATTGTTTGAATACAATGGCATGATCTTGTAAAAAAAAAAAAATATCAAAACATTTCTAGACAATATAAAACCTTCCCCATAACCCCCTCCTGGATTCGATCCCACTACCCTACGACACTTTGAGTTTTCCAGTCCGCGACCTTACCAACCATGCCACAGGAGCTCATACCAAATATCACTCAAAACTTCGTGTCTACAATCGAAATGACAATATACAAAAAAAAAAAAAATTATCCCACCAATTTACGTTTGTAAATTGATGGGATTTTCAATTATATCATGCCAAGGTTTATAAAAGTTTGTCTCTGTCAAGAATTAGTAATTATATAACTTTATTCTGTCAAAAATTGCCCAAACACTCAGCAAAATTGCCCCTCTCAGTGCGACTCCACTCATTTTCACACGGTCAAGCGGTGACCCTTGCCGCTCCTTTATGCCCCAGCTACACCAGCAACAGCAGCTCTGTCTGGGAACAAAATTTGTATAAATACAATAATGGATAAAATACTCTTCACAAATACATTTGTATTGTATAATATTGTAAATAAAAAAGAATAATAACTGTGTGGGTGTCGAAAATTGCTCAACCAGCTTTCTTATGTCTCGCCTACGCGCGTATATTGGATTATACATAGTCATGACTGTCATACAAATAATTGCAGTAGGTCTCGAATATACATTTAGATTGCATATTACTTGGAAATAAATAAGTAAACGTTTCTCTGGTGGCAATCTACCCTTTCGCAAGTGTAAGGAGACACCATTCTATATTTAGCCCTTTATCACAAAAGGCAATCTGCCTGTGTTTACTCACCACCGTCGCTGGTGGTCTATAATATAGTACTTTATTTACAGTCAATGGCCTACATGTTTCTGTGGTACTTCACATGTATCTAAAATGCAATGTCTGCTTGCATAAAAATGCAATTCTGAAGTCCATTTATACGTACGACATACGCATGTCTCAGTTTCTCTCTCTCTCTCTCCATTCCTGACTCATGTTATTGTAGACCTGTTGATGGCAACGAACACCAGCCATCTGGTAGACATAAGGTTCAAAATACCAAGACATCAATACGCCTGGGGCGCCTCCACAATTATCACAAAGCTGGTTATCTATCTAGAGATCTGCCTGACTTCCATCTCTCCACGACTCACTCACTCAACTCACTGCACCCCTGCATGCCTCCCTCCCACCCACCCACCCCCAACCCACCCTTTCAGGCTTCCGTCTGCTAGAAATACATTCACAATTTGCGTAAATATCGCATCAATTGGGCTATATGCGGTGTATTCCTTGTTATATGGGACGCCTACATATGTACACGTCTTTATTATAGCATGACAGTGCTCTAAATACAAGATTTACGTGATATTTATGGCGTAACACACCCTCTCCCCCTTTCATTCCCAGCACAACTCACTCACACCTTGGTTCACGCATAGAAACTCATTGATAATGTGTGTAAATATCGCATGAATTGGTCTATATGCGGTATATATTTTGATATATGGCACGTATACATACGTACAAGTCTGTATTATAGCATGACAGTGCTCTAAATACAAGATTTACGTGATATTTATGGCGTAACACACCCTCTCCCCCTTTCATTTCCAGCACAACTCACTCACACCTTGGTTCACGTATAGAAACTCATTGATAATGTGCGTAAATATCGCATGAATTGGTCTATATGCGGTATATATTTTGATATATGGCACGTATACATACGTACAAGTCTGTATTATAGCATGACAGTGCTCTACGTACAAGATATACGTGATATGTATGGCGTAAACCACACTCTCAGCTCATAAATTGCCGCCAAACCTCCAACACATCTTCATTCCCGCCTAAAAATTCTCTTATAATTCCCTTATATATTGCAATTTTTGGTCACTATGAGGCATATTCATTGTTATATGGGTGCCCTACACACGTATACATACTCTAAATAGCCTAAAAGGGCTCAAAAAAGGAGATATACGTGATAATACGCGGTAACCCACCCCCTCCTCCCTCTCCTTCTATCCCCTGGGCGCGTGAAAATTCGGCAGGGAAATCTCGCCGCTCGATGACAATCTAGCCGCGCGGTGCCATTCGCTCCACATTTTTCAACTACGGACCGTTCCCCTACCCTCCCCAGAAATGTTTTGGGGGGTCAAATATATATGGGCCGATGCACGCAAACATTCCCTACACGATGATGTACTTTTTATCGAAATTGGCAATAGGTCCCAAAATCATCATAGGTGCGCACAGTCTTACCCTGTAGAAAACCCCCTGTGCGCCGCGGAGAGGTTAACCAAGTGAAGCTTACTTACGAATTCCACCAAGTCTCCATGGTACAGTCGGATACCATAGTCTCTAGCCCACTCATGATAATTCCACCAAATCTCCATGGTACAGTCGGATACAATAGTCTCTAGCCCACTCATGATAATTCCACCAAATCTCCATGGTACAGTCGGATACCATAGTCTCTAGCCCACTCATGATAATTCCACCAAATCTCCATGGTACAGTCGGATACCATAGTCTCTAGCCCAGTCATGATAATTCCTGGAGCCCCTGTGTTTTTTCTTTATGCAATTATAAACATCTGGATTGATTTTTGGATAAAATTTGCTTCTCAATAAATAGTATATTTAGTTTTGTAGTTGATGTATAGAAAATTATATTCATAAATTCGTTCCCAGAGATATACTTCCACAATTAGAAATAGCTGAAGTTTACGACTATTTATGAGTGGGCTAGAAACTATGGCGTCCGAGTGTACCCCAACCAAAGACACTACAACTCAAAATAGTCAATTGCATGATAGAATGATGACACAATGCACTCTGTAACTATTATAAGGTATGAATAGGTCAGGTCAGGTGAAGGTATTGAGGGATAAGCCTTTAAAACTGAACCTCGTATCTACATTCTAATTTTCCTATTTTTCTGAGGAGTGTAGAGAGGGGAGAAGGGGTGTTGGAGAGAGAGGAAGCTGTTGGAGTGGCTTTGTTATGTGTGTTATTAATCTGTATAGTGTAGAGAGGGGAGAAGGGATGTTGGAGAGAGAGGAACCTGTTGGAGTGGCTTTATTATGTGTGTTATTAGTCTGTATAAGGGGTGTTGGAGAGACAGGAAGCTGTTGGAGTGGCTTTATTATGTGTGTTATTAGTATGAATATGCCAAATAAGATAGATCCTTGAAACACAATAACATCTGGCATAGTACTTAATAATTGCATGTTGCTATATTTATTTGAATAGGCCTAATATTATTGTGATTGAATATTCGATATGTCTTGTAATAATTATTCTTATGAAACTAGTGACCTAATTTAAATGCATAATTTCTAATTGCTGATATTGTATACATAATACGGTAGTTATTACCAACGTACTCTAATACTTTCTCTCTCTTCTTTTCTATCCTTTCCTTCAACTTTCCTTTTCTATCAGGTAAGACATCTCTACTAGAATTAACCCCTATTGTACCATAGGGTACTACCATATATGTACCACCCAGTACCAAGCAATGTGGCCAAAATGGCTTCAGAGGCAATATATAACAACCTCCCACCTCAAAAGTTGATGAAACACTGACCCAGACAGCCTGTGGAAGCTTGCAGCCAACCTAAGAAATTTTGCCAATTCCTTAGAACAGTGTTTACAAGTCATGGTACCAGCCACTGCCTGGTACAAGGACTGTATATTACTAATGGCATGCAGCCGTCGCTGGCACTGGGGAGTGATTTATCTACTGACGGCTGGGAGCCGTCATTGGGATTGACCACCTTGACCACCTTGTTTGGATCGTAATGTCTGTGTGGCCAGTATATCTATGTCTATGTAAATCTCTCTCCAGGTGTGCTGCATGACGTGAGCCAGAGCTACACTGGGAGTCTGTGTCTGTGTGGGGCTGGCCTGGTGATCAGTGTTTTCCTTGGTCTGTGTATGCCCCTTATAAGAGACTACGAACAACGTAAACATCACGCCAACAAGCACTATTTGTAACATGCATATTATACTCAAATATATATATGCAAGTAAACTAGTCTCAATCACTTAATATGCCATCCATTGTTCCATCAGCATTATATAAAGGACTAGAATATATCTATATATGTATGTATTATACCCCATAATATGTAACCCATTACCCCTTTAGTTAATCACATATAATCATTACACATTAAATATTCACCAAGCCAATCTCATCATAGAGATATAACTATCCAAAGTGTTTATACATACAAAGTATAAACAACTTCTGTAAACAATCTCTTCCCAATAGACATGACAAATATGTCAGTTTAAGCAGGTAATGAGATCACAGGATATAAACATTAAACACATAACCCAATACTTGACCTACTGTAGCTTTGAATGCTGAGTCAACAATCACAGCCGCTGCTTACCTGTAACATGAAGGTAGTTTAATAGATCACTCTTCACCAGCCACTGACAAGGACCAGACACTGCCTTAAGCCTACTCCACTTTACTCCACATCACTTAAGACTTGCTGTTACACTTGCTATCTAACCCAGAGACTTAGGTCAACCCCTTTTACCTTAAGTCCATATAACTCACACATAGTTATAACGTTATTCAGACTCCAAGCATAACCCACTAAAAGAGTCACATAAACTATTATTTAACACTCCACGAGCGGCTAGGTCGGTAACTTCTACTACCTGCCAAGCGGATGGTTTTACCCTAAACGAGCTTATTTCCGTGCTCTTTTTCATGCACAAACAAGAGCCAGAGCGTAATACAAGTATGTATCTGTGAAAGGGCGATAATTGAGCTTTCCAATGACACCAGAACCATCCTTCTACGATCACGGGTTATCTTGCAACGATCGTGCAACACGAAGGAAAAATCCCTAAAACACGGTAATTTCCTGACATATTTCCCTGCCTATGGAGGCAGTGAGTGTGGATGTGTGTGGAGCTGGACCCAGTGCTGGCGCGGGAGCCGTGCAGAACGGTCGGAGTCAATCTACGCTCCTCCCACCGCTCGGACTCTCTCTCAGAGCCAATTATGTGCTCAAAATTTCTACCGACTTAAGTCGGACCCCGCCACATATTCCTTTCTTCTCTAGACCGACTTAAGTCTGGTCCCGATAGACAAGGTGTTACGACTGGGGTTTAAATATATCAGGGCTCTTATTCATTGGACTAGTAATGGCATAAATGCTACAACGGAAAGCGCTAGATCCAACCTCTGATGTATATTCCCAGTGAACAAAGAACACAAATACTCTACAGAGTTCTATATGCAATAATAGGCTATCAAACTCTCAATAAATGTGCATCTACTCTAGGCTTTATGTTATGTGAAAACAGCCTATTACTACCTATAACCGAAGGTGCTTGGTTATGGTATGCAAAGTAAGGTGGTAAGAGAAGTTACAGCTTACGTTACTTTAATCAATAAATGTCAGGCACTCCTGCATGAAAGAAAGTGCACTAAAGTCCTTCAACACTAACAAGGAATCTTCTTTAAATGTTAGATGCTATAAAGATGCTCGTATCGGAAATGGAACCCAAAAAGGCAGGCAGCGGAACAATGCTCGTGCAGGCTATGCACACAAAAAGGCAGAATATATAATGCCGTCGGAGCCAAGAATATCCTAAACACTACAACAATAATAATCGCCACGACAATGCAGTATTCCTATCAACAAAAAGAGCCTAAGTCGTTTGTGTCTCCATACATCAAACTAGGCTGCGAAATGCTTGTGTAATAATAAATGGGTATGCATAAAAAGAGTAATTAGGTTAATATACTTAATGTCTACTGTGACTGATAAAGTCTAGCTAGAGTCAATGATACGAGATACTGGTGCGCATGGCATGCCGCATAGCCTAGTGCAAATCTCAAGTCTGTGCGTCAAATATTACGTTATAGGGAAGGGTAGCTCTCTTGAGAAACCTTAATACCGAAGTATTAAGCGTTCTCCTGGCGTACCTCAAAGACAAACAACGAGCTTAGAACAGTGCAGAATGGTATAGGCAAAAAGCCCTCATTCGTGCATGCTCTACTCTCAATGGCACACAGACTAGAATTTACTCAATCAACTCCAGTTCTCAGGTATGTCGTGCCGCTTTTAACTAAAGCCAGCACTCATAGGAAACAATACCTTATAATATCAAACTCCTAGTCTAGCATTATCTAATCCAGCAGAACACTAATAATTAACCCTTTATTAGCGGGGTCGGACTTAAGTCCGGTACGAGATAATTGGACTAAATGGCGGGGTCGGACTTAAGTCCGTGGGTGTATTCCCACCCTAATTTAGGTGGAAAGCGGAACCTGGTGGTCAGGCGGTATACTACAAGGGCCCACCCACATATCCCCACTGCGTGACCGTGACTCAGTGACCCTCAAGCAGCCATAATGGAAGGTCAAGATTTGCCCGTGTTCGATTCGGTGGCCGCCATCCCTAGTGCGTCGCGCCACCCTACTAACCACGCCCGGCTTACCACCCAGGAACTAGATATCATGCTGAACTCTTCAGAACTTTCTAATAAGCTGTTGGATGAAACCGTCGAATGTCTGGGTGAGAGTTTTGGTAGTGTGGATGACTCGGAAGACGAAAATAACACGATCATAGGCTTTCATCCCAAGCATAATTTGCGTGGGGTTGATGTTGAGGTTGATGTTGGACAGACCGTTGACCATATTGAAGACGTTCCTGACGAAGAACATACTGGTGTGGGTGTTGGTAAGTACAATTTATATTTTATAATTACTTGAAAGTTTGATTGCAAGCATTTTATCACCTTACCAGCGGGTGGTGGAGTATATTTCCCTGTGCCGCCCAGCGGGTTTTTTTTTTTACCCTAAATGGGGTTGTTTCGTGCTCTTTTTCATGCATAAACAAGACCCAGAGCGTAATACAAGTATGTATCCCTGAAAGGGCGTAAATTGAGCTTTCCAATGACACCCGAACCATCCTTCTACGATCATTGGTTGTCTTTCAACGATCGTGCAACACGAGTGCAAAACCCTAAACTACGGTAATTTCCTTATATAATTCCCTGTAGTAGGTCCACGGCGGCTGTGACGAGCGGTCAGGAGGTATATTATGCTCTAATCACCGCTCCGCTCTCTCTCAGAGCACATTACGTCCTCAAAATTGCACTCTACAAGAAATGTCCTTTGCATTTTATAGCGTATTATTTGCAGGCGTTCGGTAAATTTCTCACGATAACCAGGGTATACGGTACATTTCTCACGATAATATAAGCAACAACGAAGCTTGGCGAAGATTGTGGTCTACAATATACCTTTTTATAATTGCATGTGGCCTTGTAATTGCTTGAAAGTTTGATTGCAAGCATTTTATAGCGTATTATTTGCAGGCGTTCAGTACATTTCTTACGGTAATACAAACAACGAAAGATTGAATATTTGTGCTTGGCATTATATGATTGTGGGGAACAGATGTAGGCCTACCGTATATATTATTTTATCATAATATATGATACATATGTAACATTGTTATATTATCACGACACTCTCTCTCTCTCTCTCTGTCTCACTCTCTTTGTTTCTACACCTTTGTACTCCTTGGTACTCTCTTTCTCTGATGTAGGCCAGGGCACGCCCCTAACTAATCTTCTCTTCCCTCCCAGGGAAAAATCACACCTAGCAGATGTTCTTGACCTCTCTCTCTCTGTCTGTCTCTCTACCTATATATACATTTATAATTGCATGTGACATTGAAATTGCTTGAGAGTTTGATTGCAAGCATTTTATAGCGTATTATTTGCAGGCGTTCGGTAAATTTCTCACGATAACCAGGGTATACGGTAAATTTTTCACGATAATATAAGCAACAACGAAGCTTGGCGAAGATTGTGGTCTACAATATACCTTTTTATAATTGCATGTGACATTGAAATTGCTTGAGAGTTTGATTGCAAGCATTTTATAGCGTATTATTTGCAGGCGTTCAGTAAATTTCTTACGGTAATACAAACAACGACAAATTTAATATTTGTGCTTGGCATTATATGATTGTGGGGAACAGATGTAGGCCTACCGTATATATTATTTTGTCATATATATGATACATATGTAACATTGTTATATTATCACAACACTCTCTCTCTGTCTGTCTAATCCTCTCTGGGTCTACCTATATATACTTGTATAATTGCATGTGACATTGAAAGTGCTTGAGAGTTTGATTGCAAGCATTTGATAGCATATCATTTGCAGGCGTTCAGTAAATTTGATAAATATATCAAAATAAGTCCTGTGGGACTATGAAATAGCTATTATTGGACAAGGAAAATATTTTGTTCATCCCTCCACTGGAACATCAACAACAATGTCAACAACGTATCGCAGTCGGCAGTGTGCAGTACTGCCAATACGTATAGCGACTTCCGCTAGATCTAGAGACCTTTACTTCGATCTAGCAGCAATGACTTACACTAGCGGTTTTGTTTTGAAATTTCAGAACAATTTCGAAGTGATATTATATGGATTTTGCCAATTCATATTTCTAGTGGTATTTATCATGTCTTACATCTAACAATATATGCTAGCGGATTTAACTTCAATTGGTAACCCTCCTGCTCCATTCGGCTCGAAGAAAATCGATAATGGGGGCACTTTAGTAAACAGGTGATAAACATAACCGCATGCGTATCGGTTTGGTGTATCGGTATTATGGTAAGTTGGCTACCTACTATTGTTTATACGATATAGTAAGTAATGATCAGTAAATTATTATATATTATATATAAAACAAAAACAAAATTCCTGCAAAGCAAGCGAAACAGAGAGAGAGAGAGAGAGAGAGACAATGCAGAAACTGAACTGAAGAAAGAGTGAAAAAGATATAATAATACAGACATTTTTACAAGCAAATAAAGAAAGGGATTATAGAAAATAATAATGAGAATTACATATACGGATGAGGAAGAGAGAGAGAGAGAAAGAGAGAGAATACAGAAACTGAACTGAAGAAAGAGAGTGACAAAAATATAATAATACAGAAATATTACAAGCAAATAAATGAAATAGAGGGATTAGTTAGAGAAAATAATAATGAGAAATACATATACGGATGAGGAAGAGGGAAAGCGAGCGAGCCAGAGAGAGAGAGAGAGACAGGAGGCGTGAGAGAGATTAGAGAAAATAGAGAGATTGCAAGCATTTTATAGCGTATTATTTGCAGGTGTTCAGTAAATTTCTTACGGTAATACAAACAACGAAAGATTGAATATTTGTGCTTGGCATTATATGATTGTGGGGAACAGATGTAGGCCTACCGTATATATTTTTATCAATATATGATACATATGTAACATTGTTATTATTGTCACGACACTCTCTCTCTCTCTCTCTCTCTTTGTTTCTACACCTTTGTACTCCTTGGTACTCTCTTCTCTGATGTAGGCCAGGGCACGCCTAACTAATCTTCTCTTCCCTCCCAGTGAAAAATCACACCTAGCAGATGTTCTTGACTCTCTCTCTCAGTCTGTCTCTTCCTCTCTGGGTCTACCTATATATACTTTTATAATTGCAAGGACATTGAAATTGCTTGAGAGTTTGATTGCAAGCATTTTATAGCGTATTATTGCAGGCAAAGCAAGCGAAACAGAGAGAGAGAGAGGATGAGAGAGAGAATGCAGAAACTGAACTGAAGAAAGAGTGAAATCAATATACGGTATATATATATTATATATATATATATATATTATATATATATATATATACTGTATATTGGTGTATATTGATTGCAATCATTTGATAGGCGTATATATCACGGAGTTCGGTAGATTGCATTCCTTACGAAAAGAGAGAGTCCTAGCAATGTCAAGGTCACCTACGTAAGGAAAGACATCTACCGTACACCGTGATATATACGCCTATCAAATGATTGCCATCAATATACGGTATATATATATATATATATATATATATATATATACCGTGATATATACGCCTATCAAATGATTGCAATCAATATACACCAATATACAGTATATATATATATATATATACTGTATATATATATATATATATATATCTATATATCTATATATATATATATATAATATATATATATATATATATATATATATACCGTATATTGATTGCAATCATTTGATAGGCGTATATATCACGATGTACGGTACATTGTAAGGAATTACTTCTACCGTATACCGTGATATATACGTCTATCAAAGTTTCGAATCTCATCCATCTGGTTCTTGGTCCACCTCATACATCCATGTCATTCATACATACATTCATACACTTGCTATAGGCAGTTCTGCCTTTGGCTACCTCAATCACATTCATACACTCGCTATAGGCAGTTCTGCCTTTTGTCTACCTCAATCCCATTCATACACTCGCTATAGGCAGTTCTGCCTTTTCCCTACCTCAATCACATAACTGCCTTTTGCCTACCGCAATCACATGTGGATAACACCTCCTGGGAACACCACAAACAAAAAATGAGTCTTCAACACTACCCCATAGGGTGATTTGGAAATGTGTTGTGAAATAATATTATATATAAAACAAAAACAAAAATCCTGCAAAGCAAGCGAAACAGAGAGAGAGAGAGAGAGAGAGAGAGAGAGAGAGAGAGAGAATGCAGAAACTGAACTGAAGAAAGAGTGAAAAAGATATAATACAGAAATATTACAAGCAAATAAATGAAATAGAGGGATTAGTTAGAGAAAATAATGAAAATTACATATACGGATGAGAAGAGAAAGAGAGAATACAGAAACTGAACTGAAGAAAGAGTGAAAAAGATATAATAATACAGAAATATTACAAGCAAATAAATGAAATAGAGGGATTAGTTAGAGAAAATAATAATGAGAATTACATATACGGATGAGGAAGAGAGAAGGGGAGCGCGAGAGAGGGAAAGCGAGCGAGCCAGAGAGAGAGAGACAGACAGACAGGAGGAGTGAGAGAGATTAGAGAAAATAATAATGAGAATAATATATACGGATGAGGAAGAGAGAGAGACAGAGCGCGCGAGAGAGGGAAAGCCAGCGAGCCAGAGAGAAAGAGAGACAGACAGACAGGAGTGAGAGAGAGAAAGAAAGAGAGAGAGAGAGAGAGAGAGAGAGAGAGAGATAATACAGAGAATACAGAAATAAGGAGAAATAAGAGAAAAATAAGACCGATTACCGAAGGAATAGTAGACGCGCGCGAGAGGCCGAAGTCAGGCCAAAGCGAACGCATCCGAACGCGCCCGGGAAATAGACCAAAAAGTACCTCCTCTTCCTCACCTCTTCCCACCCTCCAGACTCATTCATAACATCCATTCATAGACTTATATGGGGAGACAAAGAGTTGCTCTTTCCAAAAATGATCGTTTCGTTCGCATTGGAGCCATAGTAACAGCGCTAGGGCGAGTGAAATTGAGCGAATATTTCGGGATTATGCCCGCTGAGCGGTAGTGTAAAATACTTTACCACCCGCTAAATAAGGGTTAAAGGAAGCAGTATTAAACAATATGAATGCCAACCAATGCTTCGTGATCAACTTATCTTAACAACTAACATACATGGGTTATATCAGACCTTAACGCACAATACAACTGGCCAGCATGAAGCTGATTTTGCAGAGTTAACCAGAGGGGATATAATGTTAATAAAAGGTGGTGAAAGATATGGAAAATGAGAGAGATAGGCAGAGGAACAGGTTCTCAGGTGCGGAGAGGGAGACAGATATCCAAGGGAAAAAGAGAGATGCATTCTAGAAACCAGATCTGAGGGAGAGAGTGGCGAGGAACTGTATATATACTCGCACTAGCTCGAGCCGCGTGGGAACAAAGCGGTTACAAGTCTTCTAGCCACTAGCAAGGGAGCTAGCAGCATGGTAAGGACCTCTCTCCACCAACCCCCCACGAGGCAGCCAGCCGTGACGTCATCGAGCGGGACAAAAACACTGCGCGCTCCCTCTCACTCTGTTCTACTCTCTCTCTCTCTCCCAGATCCCATCATTACTAGTTAATGATAAAACATATACTTTACAATTAAATATATAAAGCCTTGACATGGGTGAAAACAAAGAGCCTTTCTGGACTGCCCATGACACGAGCTTTCATATGAAATAAAGCACACTCTAATACATAAACTGTAGCCCCATCCACTGCCCTGGCGATCCTAGTGAGTCACTATAGGACAAGCCATGCGGTTCTAACGGAGTGGTTAACGTCACATCCCCCCCAAGATTTTTCTCAGAGGCCCCAAGGCGCACAAAAATCTGATGGTTAGAACCCATCCTATATCTCCACTTCCCATCACCCAGTGGCAGTAAAATATCTGGCACAGTTCTTCAACAAAACCTTTTTCAAAATTATAACCCTCCCCAACACCATAGGTTAAATTATATGTAGTTATGCTCCTCAAGAGCGAGCTTCTCTAGCCCAGCATTCTGAGAGGAGTGCAACTCAGAATTACTGCTATAACAGACTGAAAAAATTCAACTAGCCTATCAAAGAAAGAGTTTTTATTTTATTTTTATGTTTTTAATTTGTTTATTTCGGCTGCACTATAGGGGCAAGCCTAGTTTTTTCTTCTATACCAAACGCTCAACTCCTGCTTTACGACCCAATACGCTGGGCTACAACCGCGAGCCAACAAGCACCAAGCGCAAAATACTATTCAAACTAAAGCAGGAGGCTACCCGTGTGTCAATCTACCCAGGATCATATACCCTTGAATGACCATCTGCAACCACGTTGTCACAACCGGCAATATGGCGTATGTCCAGGTTATATACCAATAACCTTAGTGACCACCTGATCAGCCTCATATTCCGATTGTGAAACTGGTCCAAGAACTTGAGAGGGTGATGATCTGGGTATACTAGAACGACCGGACCATAGGCTGGAACATAGACCTCGAAATGCCCCAGCGCAATCACAACCGCTAGCAGCTCCTCCTCGACAACAGAGCAGCTCCCTGGGCCGAATTGTACTTCTCCGAGCAGAAACTAACAGGATGCTCCAGCCCATCATCGTCCTTTTCCACAAGGACGGCACCAGCCCCCACACCACTAGCCTCCGTTGCTAGTTGGAAAGGTAGGCTAAAGTCAGGGGCCCTGAGGATCGGGTGAGTGCACAACAGGTGTTTTACTTCTCTATACACCTTCTCACACTCAGGCGCCCATTTGAACTTCTTATCCTTCCAGTTATCCTCCACCTGAGCTTGACTGTCCCGTTCTCCTTCTCCACCTTGACTGCTAAACGTCATCACAGGCACAGTGAGAGGCTCAGGGGGGTGCCTCCCATACTCCTTCATGGGATTAACATGACATAACTGATTGCGCTTCCGTCTGTCTGGAGTGGCTACCAAGTAATCCAGGTCTGATAGCTCCTCCACCACCCTATAAGGACCAGCGTACTTCGCGGATAATGGGTGACCTACAAGGGGCAGTAGAATCAACACCTCCTGACCCACGTGAAACTCCCTGAGTTCAACCTTGAGGTCGTACCTGTCCTTCCTGAGGGCCTGAGAGCTAGTCAAATTACGGCCAGCCAACTCCAGACTGCGCAACATCCGTTCTCGACTGTTGAGGACACACTTGAGCATAGAACAAGGTTTTTCTGCGCCCTCCCATACTTCTTTAACCATATGGAGAGGCCCTCTGACACGGTGTCCAAAGACGAGCTCATTAGGGCTGACTCCCAAACTCTCCCCAGGTACCTCCCGCACAGCAGACAAAACACCTGGCAGGCCAAGATCCCAATCCTTCCCACTCTCAAACCAACAACAACGAAGCACAGATTTCAAGGCTGAGTGCCATCGCTCTAACACACCCTGGCTCTCCGGATGATACGCAGATGACACAACCCCAACAATCCCATGCTGCGGCATTGCTTAAACAAAGAGGCTAGAAGTGAAGTTGGGTCCCTGGACTGACTGAATCCCCTGCGGGTAACCATACCGGGAAAAATACACTAGCAAGTTTCGGACCACCGTCTTCGCCGACCCATTTCTCATAGGGTACGCGTCAGGGTACCTTGTTGCTACATCTCCCGACTGTGCATCACTGTCCTCCTTCAACTCTTTCGTCTTTTTAAGCCCATCCTCTGCCTTTTCAGGAACAGTTACTGGGTCTTCTCCAGACTCGAAATGTGGTCCTAATAATGAGTCCCCGAGAAGGTCCGTTGATACTAAACTCTCAACCGCATCAACTTTCAACCCCTTCTCGGTACCCTTCCTCCGCTGATCTAAAGATTGCTGACCAGAATGTGACTCCCTGGATGCAGGATCTCCGGTGACAACACACGCCATAGGCTGCACCGGACACTTCTCAACCCACTCCTGCTCCTCCCTACTCACGTCGGCCGGCTTCTCGACAATGACTAAGGGTGGAGCCTCAGAAGTAGGCCCCGCAAAGTCGTTGCCAAGAAGGAGGTCGACGCCCCCAACAGGTAACTTCTCCACAATTCCTACATCCAGGTCACGAGTCACACCATCAACTTCCACCTTCATTCTTACAAGCGGGTATGACCTTGTCGCATTAACTCCCTGAACCACAACCACCCGCGCCGTATTGACAGGTATACCAGTGAAATTTCTCAGCAGTGTTTGCGATGCCCCAGTGTCACGCAAAATTCTCACCTCATGTCTTCTACCCCCCCACTCCACACAACCGAATCCCCTGTGGTCACTAAAGGCATCACGGACAGGGAATAAGCCTTCCGGATCCTTCTGCACTGGCAGTGTATTTACCTCGGAAGAAATGCCTCTAACAAACTCCGATGTCCTCTTGAACACTCCAATGCCGTGAGCAAAAGACACGGCTGCCGGAGGAGGTCGACTAGGGCACTCATTTGCCTTATGACCCTCCTGGTGGCAACTAAAACACATAAATTTCGGTTTCGGCTTATACTGTGATGTAAAAGGCCCCTGACTTTTCACATACGGTGTGGTGTAAGGTTTGGATTCAGTTTTAGTTACATGGCTCTTCTGTTTTAATGTGTCATTGTTACGGGGAGGGGGAGGATAACGGTCCTTAGCACTTACATCGTACTTCTGTGAGGACCCGCAACCCCGAATCAACGACAGCCGTCGATCAGCCATTTCTGCTGGTTCGACTAGAGTTCTTGGGTTTTTCTCCTTTAAGTTCAAAGTTAGATCACCGCCCGTGCTCTTAAAGAACTGCTCCAACATCATTAACTGCTTAATTTCATCAAATGTTGTGACCTTCTCAGATCGGAGCCAGTTCCCCATAGCATCGGACAAGTCCCGGGCGTGTTCCAAAAAGGTGCTATCTCTTCCCTTAGTTACACCCCGGAACTTCAAACGGTACATTTCTGGTTGCAGTTCGTAAGCCCTCAGGGCAGCCTCCTTGAGATCCTCGTACACAATACATAACTCCAAAGGTAACGCATCGTAGGCTTTACGACCCTTGCCTATTAATCTAGAGGATACAAGTGCTGCCCATTTATTCTCTGGCCACTGGTGTTCCTGGCACTTCTTCTCAAAGCGTGTGAAAAATTCTGTTACACCACTCTCATCAAACACCGGAACCAGTTTCAATAAGTGCGAGAGAGACTGTTCATGAACACGGATACCAGCCCCAAGTCGCTGTCCCGTTGCCTCTACTCGCGACTTCTCTACATCCATGTCGGCACAGTACCTAGTCGACTCAGCTTGGATTTTTGCTAGCTCTATGTGCTCATGACTGATAGTTTTTCTCTCTTCTATCTTGGCTAATTCTATTTGCTGCTGGAGCTCACATGCCCTTTGTTGCTGTTGAAGCTGACATTTTCTCTCTTCGATCTTAGCTAATTCGAGCTGAAACAATAATTCTGGAGATAACCCTTGAGGAGGTGAAGGTGCTACAATGTTTGAAATTACCGGTGGTCCCCCCAGGGGCAACCCACCCTGCCAGTCACCACCCAACTGCGGAAGCGTACCCGGGGTCGGCAAACTACTGGGATGGCTGGGAGTCGAGTGTAGGGGAAGCATGGCCGAAGGGCTCTGAGCACTCAACCCATCTCGCTCACCAGTCACCCTGCCCAGTACACACGCTATCAAGTTATCCTTGGTCATGCTGCTAGTAACCGCGTGACCGATAGCTGTGGCCAGGCATTGAAGACCGTACCGATCCATACCCTCCAACCGCTCGGCAGTAACAGGCCATTGCAAAAATATCCTAGCATCCTCCTCACAGTTCACCCGATTAACCCTTTCATCATGCTGCTGTTCCTCAGTTTCTACATTACGTACTGTGTCTCCATTCTCCTCTGATCCGGTATAAGACATGATGCTCACAAAAAATTCCCACCTCAATATTCAGAAAAGAAGCACCCCAAACTCTTATACCTCAATATACACACAACAATTCTCGGAAATACTCAAGGGCTATACTATGTTGCAAAAAAAAAAAAATTCTTGCTGATCCCCGCAAAATATTCCCCAAAACAACAAATGTTCCTTGCTTAATAAATGTAAGTTCATCAAATCCTAGGTAAGGTCGCCATTTGTTACGACTGGGGTTTAAATATATCAGGGCTCTTATTCATTGGACTAGTAATGGCATAAATGCTACAATGAAAAGCGCTAGATCCAACCTCTGATGTATATTCCCAGTGAACAAAGAACACAAATACTCTACAGAGTTCTATATGCAATAATAGGCTATCAAACTCTCAATAAATGTGCGTCTACTCTAGGCTTTATGTTATGTGAAAACAGCCTATTACTACCTATAACCGAAGGTGCTTGGTTATGGTATGCAAAGTAAGGTGGTAAGAGAAGATACAGCTTACGTTACTTTAATCAATAAATGTCAGGCACTCCTGCATGAAAGAAAGTGCACTAAAGTCCTTCAACACTAACAAGGAATCTTCTTTAAATGTTAGATGCTATAAAGATGCTCGTATCGGAAATGGAACCCAAAAAGGCAGGCAGCGGAACAATGCTCGTGCAGGCTATGCACACAAAAAGGCAGAATATATAATGCCGTCGGAGCCAAGAATATCCTAAACACTACAACAATAATAATCGCCACGACAATGCAGTATTCCTATCAACAAAAAGAGCCTAAGTTGTTTGTGTCTCCATACATCAAACTAGGCTGCGAAATGCTTGTGTAATAATAAATGGGTATGCATAAAAAGAGTAATTAGGTTAATATACTTACTGTCTACTGTGACTGATAAAGTCTAGCTAGAGTTAATGATACGAGATACTGGTGCGCATGGCATGCCGCATAGCCTAGTCCAAATCTCAAGTCTGTGCGTCAAATATTACGTTATAGGGAAGGGTAGCTCTCTTGAGAAACCTTCATACCGAAGTATTAAGCGTTCTCCTGGCGTACCTCAAAGACAAACGAGCTTAGAACAGTGCAGAATGGTATAGGCAAAAAGCCCTCATTCGTGCATGCTCTACTCTCAATGGCACACAGACTAGAATTTACTCAATCAACTCCAGTTCTCAGGTATGTCGTGCTGCTTTTAACTAAAGCCAGCACTCATAGGAAACAATACCTTATAATATCAGACTCCTAGTCTAGCATTATCTAATCCAGCAGAACACTAATAATTAAAGGAAGCAGTACTAAACAATATGAATGCCAACCAATGCTTCGTGATCAACTTATCTTAACAACTAACATACATGGGTTATATCAGACATTAACGCACAATACAACTGGCCAGCATGAAGCTGATTTTGCAGAGTTAACCAGAGGGGATATAATGTTTATAAAAGGTGGTGAAAGATATGGAAAATGAGAGAGATAGGCAGAGGAACAGGTTCTCAGGTGCGATGAGGGAGACAGATATCCAAGGGAAAAAGAGAGATGCGTTCTAGAAACCAGATCTGAGGGAGAGAGTGGCGAGGAACTGAATATATATATGCTCGCACTAGCTCGAGCCGCGTGGGAAAAAAGCGGTTACAAGTCCTCTAGCCACTAGCAAGGGAGCTAGCAGCATGGTAAGGACCTCTCTCCACCAACCCCCACGAGGCAGCCAGGCGTGACGTCATCGAGCGGGACAAAAACACTGCGCGCTCCCTCTCACTCTGTTCTACTCTCTCTCTCTCTCCCAGATACCATCATTACTAGTTAATGATAAAACATATACTTTACAATTAAATATATAAAGCCTTGACATGGGTGAAAACAAAGAGCCTTTCTGGACTGCCCATGACACGAGCTTTCATATGAAATAAAGCACACTCTAATACATAAACTGTAGCCCCATCCACTGCCCTGGCGATCCTAGTGAGTCAGTATAGGACAAGCCATGCGGTCCTAACGGAGTGGTTAACGTCACAAAGGGTTAAAGCTGTTATTATTAAAGTTACATTTATAACCAGCTTTATTTACCCCCTTATTAATATGAAATAAACCTGTGAATCAACACATTCTACATATTGAACCCACCTAATATATATATTGTGACGTTAACCACTCCGTTAGAACCGCATGGCTTGTCCTACAGTGACTCGCTAGGATCGCCAGGGCAGTGGATGGGGCTACAGTTTATGTATTAGAGTGTGCTTTATTTCATATGAAAGCTCGTGTCATGGGCAGTCCAGAAAGGCTCTTTGTTTTCGCCCATCTATCTATCTATCTATTGCCTGACGCCGTGATCCCCGAAGGGGTGGCCACGAACGAACCGCCCCCATGCACCTCTGTCCCCAGTCAGTCGACGCCCCTCCCCCCAACCAGCACCGCCTTCGTTCATGTAGTTCCTCACTCCATCCTTCCACCTCATATTCGGTCTACCTCTCCCCCTCTGTCCCTCCGCCTCGCTCTCGTACACCCTCTTAGTCATTCTCTCGCTTTCCATACGTTCCATATGGCCGAACCATCTCAAGTTGTTCCTTTTCACACTTTCCAGCACATCTACCTCCACACCACACCTCCTTCTTACTTCCTCATTAGTCTGTCTATCCCTCCATGTAAACTCCGCACGCACTCCTTAAGTAATTCATTTCCACTGCTCTCACTCTTGGTCTGAGTCTCTCAACCAACGTCCATGCTTCGCTTCCGTAAGTCAGTGTCGGGATTACCACACTGTCATGCAAGGACTTCTTCACTTCCATACTGACCACCCTATTTCTTGTTACTACTGCTTTTAGCGTTCCTACAACCCTCTTCCCCTGTTGTACCCTCTCCCGCACCTCTTCATCCATAGTCCCATCTTTACTCAACACACTGCCCAGATACTTAAAAGAGTTGACGATCTCCATAGCCTGACCGTTCAGCTTCACCTCACACTCTGTGACTTCACCCCTTTCGAAGACCATAACCTTGCTCTTCCCCATATTTACCTTCAAATTCCGTTTTTCGCACACTGTTCCAAACTCATTTACCAGACCCTGCAACTCCCATTCATTATCACTCATCAGAACTGTATCATCCGCAAACAGCAGTATAGGTAGCTTCACTCAATTCCCTCCCTTTTCAGCGATACACCAACATCCACTGCTCTTGATAGTATTTAATAAATATATACAGTAAAACCACGGGACATCACACCCCTGTTTCAACAACATTCAGGTCAAAGAACTCGCTCTGCTCACTCTCCACGTACTGCCGCCTTTGCACCTCATACATGCTCTTCACTGCTTTCAGCAACTTGCCCTCTACTCCGTATTCTAAGTACTTTCCACAACCTTCTCTATCCACTCTGTCATAGGCCTTCTCTAAGTCCATAAAGGCAACATACACCTTTTGTTTCTTCTCCAGATACTTCTCCACAACACAATTCAGGGTAAAAATCTGATCTACACATCCTCTTCCCTTCCTAAAACCTCCCTGCTCGTCGCCTATCCATTTCTCCGTTCTCACTCTCACTCTCTCAATCACTACCCTACTGTATACCTTCCCTACTACGCTTAGAAGGACATATTCCTCGGTGGTTACCACACACTCCTCTTTCCCCTTTGCCCTTATATAGGGGGACTATTATGCCAGTCTTCCAGTCATCGGGTGCACTCCCCTTCTCCCATGCTAGTTTGCACATTTTCCATACCCATTCTATCACTATCTCACCACCATACCTCAACATTTCCCCACACACTCCATCTGTTCCTGGTGCTTTCCCCAACTTCACTCTTTTCATGGCTTCCCACACTTCTGACCTCCTGATCCCCACCTCCTCCTCCACTACTTCTCTTCTTCTCCCTCCCATACCATATCCAGCTATGTTTGCTGGCTCTTCATTCCTTTCATTTAGCAACTCACTGAAGTACTCCCTCCATCTTTCGACTCTCTCTTGCTTTTTCCCATCTTTTCGCCCATGTCAAGGCTTTATATATTTAATTGTAAAGTATATGTTTTATCATTAACTAGTAATGATGGGATCTGGGAGAGAGAGAGAGAGTAGAACAGAGTGAGAGGGGGCGCGCAGTGTTTTTTGTCCCGCTCGATGACGTCACGGCTGGCTGCCTCGCGGGGGTTGGTGGAGAGCTTTGTTAGTGGTTAGATGATTTGTAACCGCTCTTTTCCCACGCGGCTCGAGCTAGTGCGAGTATATATACAGTTCCTCGCTACTCTCTCCCTCAGATCTGGTTTCTAGAACACACCCATCTTTTTTCCCTTGCTATCTGTCCCCGCTCCGTACCTGAGAATATTTTCCTCTGCCTATCTCTCTCATTTTCCATATCTTTCACCACCTTTTATTAATATTATACCCCCTCTGGTTAACTCTGCAAAATCAGCTTCATGCTGGCCAGTTGTATTGTGTGTTAAGACCTGATATAGCCTATGTATCTTAGTTGTTAAGATAAGTGGATCACGAAGCATTGGTTGGCATTTATATTGTTTAGTACTGCTTCCTTTAGTTATTAGTGTTCTGCTGGATTAGATAATGCTAGACTAGGAGTCTGATGTTATAGGTATTGTTTCCTATGAGTGCTGGCTTTAGTTAAAAGCTGCACGACATACCGGAGAACTGGAGTTGATTGAGTAAATTCTAGTCTGTGTGCCATTGAGAGTAGAGCATGCACGAATGAGGGCTTTTTGCCTATACCATTCTGCACTGTTCTAGTCTCGATTGTTTGTCTTTGAGGTACGCCAGGAGAACGCTTAATACTTCGGTATTAAGGTTTCTCAAGAGAGCTACCCTTCCCTATAACGTAATATTTGATGCACAGACTTGAGATTTGCACTAGGCTATGCAGCATGCCATGCGCACCAGTATCTCGTATCATTGACTCTAGCTAGACTTTATCAGTCACAGTAGACATTAAGTATATTAACCTAATTACTCTTTTTATGCATACCCATTTATGATTACACAAGCATTTCGCAGCCTAGTTTGATGTATTGAGACACAAACGACTTAGGCTCTTTTTGTTGATAGGAATACTGCATTGTCGTGGCGATTATTAGTGTTGTAGTGTTTAGGATATTCTTGGCTCCGACGGCATTATATATTCTGCCTTTTTGTGTGCATAGCCTGCACGAGCATTGTTCCGCTGCCTGCCTTTTTGGGTTCCATTTCCGATACGAGCATCTTTATAGCATCTAACATTTAAAGAAGATTCCTTGTTAGTGTTGAAGGACTTTAGTGCACTTTCTTTCATGCAGGAGTGCCTGACATTTATTGATTAAAGTAACGTAAGCTGTAACTTCTCTTACCACCTTACTTTGCATACCATAACCAAGCACCTTCGGTTATAGGTAGTAATAGGCTGTTTTCACATAACATTAACACCTTACGAGCGGCCTATGCGGTTTATTTATGTGTACCGCACAGCTGGGTGTTTTTAGCCAAAATAGGGCTGTTTACGTGATCATTTTCATGCCTAAATAAGACCCAGAACGTAAAACAAGTACCTATCCCTGAAAGGGCATAAACAGAGCTTTCGAATGACACCATAACGATCCTTGTATGATGGATAGTTTTCTTGCAATAACCGTGCAACGCGAGTGCAAAAAGCAGGTAATTCGGTACTTTCAGTACATAATTGAGTATGTAGCGAGTGAGAGAGGGAGGAGGGAGCTGAGATTTGTGTCAGTTGGTTCGCCGCGGTGGTCTGGAGCAGTCATACGCTCGCTAGTCTCCGCCACCATGTCTCTCTCTCTCAGCCACATTACGTGCTGAAATTGCCACTCGAGTTATGTCGAGCGCCGCCACATAGTCCAGCTTTATTTAACTCGACTTATGTTGCTCGCCGCTAAATAAGGGTTAAGCCTAGAGTAGACGCACATATATTGAGAGTTTGATAGCCTATTATTGCATATAGAACTCTGTAGAGTATTTGTGTTCTTTGTTCACTGGGAATATACATCAGAGGTTGGAGCTAGCGCTTTCCGTTGTAACATTTATGCCATTACTAGTCCAATGAATAAGAGCCCTGATATATTTGAACCCCAGTCGTAACAAATGGCGACCTTACCTAGGATTTGGTGAACCTACATTTATTAGCAGGGAACATTTGTTGTTTTGGAGAATATTTTGCGGGGATCAGCAAGAATATTTTTTTTTTGCAACATAGTATAGCCCTTGAGTATTTTCGAGAATTTTTTGTGTATATTGAGGTATAAGAGTTTGGGGTGCTTCTTTTCTGAATATTGTGGTGAGAAATTTTTGTGAGCATCATGTCTTATACCGGATCAGAGGAGAATGGAGACACAGTACGTAATGTCGAGACTGAGGAACAGCAGCATGATGAAAGGGTTAATCGGGGTGAACTGTGAGGAGGATGCTAGGATATTTTTGCAATGGCCTGTTACTGCCGAGCGGTTGGAGGGTATGGATCGGTACGGTCTTCAATGCCTGGCCACAGCTATCGGTCATGCGGGTACTAGCGGCATGACCAGGGATAACTTGATAACGTGTGTACTGGGCAGGGTGACTGGTGAGCGAGATGGGTTGAGTGCTCAGAGCCCTTCGGCCATGCTTCCCCTACACTCGACTCCCAGCCATCCCAGTAGTTTGCCGACCCCGGGTACGCTTCCACAGTTGGGTGGTGACTGGCAGGGTGGGTTGCCCCTGGGGGGACCACCGGTAATTTCAAATATTGTAGCACCTTCACCTCCTCAAGGGTTATCTCCAGAATTATTGTTTAAGCTCGAATTAGCTAAGCTTCAGCATCAGCAGCAAATAGAATTAGCCAAGATAGAAGAGAGAAAAACTATTAGTCAAGCAAAAATCCAAGCCGAGTCGACTAGGTACTGTGCCGACATGGATGTAGAGAAGTCGCGTGTAGAGACAACGGGACTGCGACTTGGGGCTGGTAACCGTGTTCATGAGCAGTCTCTCTCGCACTTATTGAAACTGGTTCCGGTGTTTGATGAGAGTGGTGTAACAGAATTTTTCGCACGCTTTGAGAAGAAGTGCCAGGAACACCAGTGGCCAGAGAATAAATGGGCAGCACTTGTATCCTATAGATTAATAGGCAAGGGTCTTAAAGCCTATGATGCGTTACCTTTGGAGTTATGTATTGTGTACGAGGATCTCAAGGAGGCTGTCCTGAGGGCTTACGAACTGCAACCAGAAACGTACCGTTTGAAGTTCCGGGGTGTAACTAAGGGAAGAGATAGCACCTTTTTGGAACACGCCCGGGACTTGTCCGATGCTATGGGGAACTGGCTCCGATCTGAGAAGGTAACAACGTTTGATGGAGTTAAGCAGTTAATGATGTTGGAGCAGTTCTTTAAGAGCACGGGCGGTGATCTAACTTTGAACTTAAAGGAGAAAAACCCAAGACCTCTAGTAGAAGCAGCAGAAATGGATGATCTACGGCTGTCGTTGATTCGGGGTTGCGGGTCCTCACAGAAGTACGATGCAAGTGCTAGGGACCGTTATCCTCCCCCTCCCCGTAGCAATGACACATTTAAACCAAAGAGCAATGAAACTAAAACTGAAGCCAAACCTACCACCACACCGTATGTGAAAAGTCAGGGGCCTTTTACATCACAGTATAAGCCGAAACCGAAATTTATGTGTTTTAGGTGCCACCAGGAGGGTCATAAGGCAAATGAGTGCCCTAGTCGACCTCCTCCGGCAGCCGTGTCTTTTGCTCACGGCATTGGAGTGTTCAAGAGGACATCGGAGTTTGTTAGAGGCATTTCTTCCGAGGTAAATTCACTGCCAGTGCAGAAGGATCCGGAAGGCTTATTCCCTGTCCGTGATGCCTTTAGTGACCACAGGGGACTCGGTTGTGTGGAGTGGGGGGGTAGAAGACATGAGGTGAGAATTTTGCGTGACACTGGGGCATCGCAAACACTGTTGAGAAATTTCACTGGTAAACCTGTCAATACGGCGCGGGTGGTTGTGGTTCAGGGAGTTAATGCGACAAGGTCATACCCGCTTGTAAGAATGAAGGTGGAAGTTGATGGTGTGACTCGTGACCTGGATGTAGGAATTGTGGAGAAGTTACCTGTTGGGGGCGTCGACCTCCTTCTTGGCAACGACTTTGCGGGGCCTACTTCTGAGGCTCCACCCTTAGTCGTTGTCGAGAAGCCGGCCGACGTGAGTAGAGAGGAGCAGGAGTGGGTTGAGAAGTGTCCGGTGCAGCCTATGGCGTGTGTTGTCACCGGAGATTCTGCATCCTGGGAGTCACATTCTGGTCAACAATCTTTAGATCAGCGGAGGAAGGGTACCGAGAAGGGGTTGGAAGTTGATGCGGTTGAGAGTTTAGTGTCAACGGACCTTCTCGGGGACACATTATTAGGACCACATTTCGAGTCTGGAGAAGACCCAGTAACTGTTCCTGAAGGGGCAGGGGATGGGCTTAAAAAGACGAAAGAGTTGAAGGAGGACAGTGATGCACAGTCGGGAGATGTAGCAACAAGGTACCCTGACGCGTACCCTATGAGAAATGGGTCGGCGAAGACGGTGGTCCGAAGCTTGCTAGTGTATTTTTCCCGGTATGGTTACCCGCAGGGGCTTCAGTCAGTCCGGGGACCCAACTTCACTTCTAGCCTCTTTGTACAAGCAATGCCGCAGCATGGGATTGTTGGGGTTGTGTCATCTGCATATCATCCGGAGAGCCGGGGTGTGTTAGAGCGATGGCACTCAGCCTTGAAATCTGTGCTTCGTTGTTATTGCTTTGAGAGTGGGAGGGATTGGGATCTTGGCCTGCCATGTGTTTTGTTTGCTGTGTGGGAGGTACCTGGGGAGAGTTTGGGATTCAGCCCTAATGAGTTCGTCTTTGGCCACCGTGTCAGAGGGCCTCTCCATATGGTTGAAGAAGTATGGGAGGGCGCAGAAAAACCTTGTTCTATGCTCAAGTGTGTCCTCAACAATCGAGAACGGATGTTGCGCAGTCTGGAGTTGGCTGGCCGTAATTTGACTAGCTCTCAGGCCCTCAGGAAGGACAGGTACGACCTCAAGGTTGAACTCAGGGAGTTTCACGTGGGTCAGGAGGTGTTGATTCTACTGCCCCTTGTAGGTCACCCCTTATCCGCGAAGTACGCTGGTCCTTATAGGGTGGTGGAGGAGTTATCGGACCTGGTTTACTTGGTAGCCACTCCAGACAGACGGAAGCGCAATCAGTTATGTCATGATAATCCCGTGAAGGAGTATGGGAGGCACCCCCCTGAGCCTCTCACTGTGCCTGTGATGACGTTTAGCAGTCAAGGTGGAGAAGGAGAATGGGACAGTCAAGCTCAGGTGGAGGATAACTGGAAGGATAAGAAGTTCAAATGGGCGCCTGAGTGTGAGAAGGTGTTTAGGGAAGTAAAACACCTGTTGTGCACTCACCCGATCCTCAGGGCCCCTGACTTTAGCCTACCTTTCCAACTAGCAACGGAGGCTAGTGGTGTGGGGGCTGGTGCCGTCCTTGTGGAAAAGGACGATGATGGGCTGGAGCATCCTGTTAGTTTCTGCTCGGAGAAGTACAATTCGGCCCAGGGGAGCTGCTCTGTTGTCAAGGAGGAGCTGCTGGCGGTTGTACTTGCTCTGAGGCATTTCGAGGTCTGTGTTCCAGCCTATGGTCCGGTCGTTGTAGTTTACCCAGATCATCACCCTCTCAAGTTCTTGGACCAGTTTCACAATCGGAATATGAGGCTGACCAGGTGGTCACTAAGGTTATTGGTATATAACCTGGACATACGCCATATTGCCGGTTGTGACTACGTGGTTGCAGATGGTCGTTCAAGGGTATATGATCCTGGGTAGATTGACACACGGGTAGCCTCCTGCTTTAGTTTGAATAGTATTTTGCGCTTGGTGCTTGTTGGCTCGCGGTTGTAGCCCAGCGTATTGGGTCGTAAAGCAGGAGTTGAGCGTTTGGTATAGAAGAAAAAACTAGGCTTGCCCCTATAGTGCAGCCGAAATAAACAAATTATAAACATAAAAATCAAATAAAAACTCTTTCTTTGATAGTTGATTTTTGTTAGTATGTTATAGCAGTAATTCTGAGTTGCACTCCTCTCAGAATGCTGGGCTAGAGAAGCTCGCTCTTGAGGAGCATAACTACATATAATTTAACCTATGGTGTTGGGGAGGGTTATAATTTTGAAAAATGTTTTGTTGAAGAACTGTGCCAGATATTTTACTGCCGCTGGGTGATAGGAAGTGGAGATATAGCATGGGTTCTAACCATCAGATTTTTGTGAGCCTTGGGGCCTCTGAGAAAAATCTTGGGGGGGGTGTGACGTTAACCACTCCGTTAGAACCGCATGGCTTGTCCTACAGTGACTCGCTAGGATCGCCAGGGCAGTGGATGGGGCTACAGTTTATGTATTAGAGTGTGCTTTATTTCATATGAAAGCTCGTGTCATGGGCAGTCCAGAAAGGCTCTTTGTTTTCGCCCATGTCAAGGCTTTATATATTTAATTGTAAAGTATATGTTTTATCATTAACTAGTAATGATGGGATCTGGGAGAGAGAGAGAGAGTAGAACAGAGTGAGAGGGGGCGCGCAGTGTTTTTTGTCCCGCTCGATGACGTCACGGCTGGCTGCCTCGCGGGGTTGGTGGAGAGAGGCCCTTACCATGCTGCAAGCTTTGTTAGTGGTTAGATGACTTGTAACCGCTCTTTTCCCACGCGGCTCGAGCTAGTGCGAGTATATATACAGTTCCTCGCCACTCTCTCCCTCAGATCTGGTTTCTAGAACACACCCATCTTTTTTCCCTTGCTATCTGTCCCCGCTCCGTACCTGAGAATCTTTTCCTCTGCCTATCTCTCTCATTTTCCATATCTTTCACCACCTTTTATTAATATTATACCCCCTCTGGTTAACTCTGCAAAATCAGCTTCATGCTGGCCAGTTGTATTGTGTTAAGGTCTGATATAGCCTATGTATGTTAGTTGTTAAGATAAGTGGATCACGAAGCATTGGTTGGCATTTATATTGTTTAGTACTGCTTCCTTTAGTTATTAGTGTTCTGCTGGATTAGATATTGCTAGACTAGGAGTCTGATATTATAGGTATTGTTTCCTATGAGTGCTGGCTTTAGTTAAAAGCTGCACGACATACCGGAGAACTGGAGTTGATTGAGTAAATTCTAGTCTGTGTGCCATTGAGAGTAGAGCATGCACGAATGAGGGCTTTTTGCCTATACCATTCTGCACTGTTCTAGTCTCGATTGTTTGTCTTTGAGGTACGCCAGGAGAACGCTTAATACTTCGGTATTAAGGTTTCTCAAGAGAGCTACCCTTCCCTATAACGTAATATTTGACGCACAGACTTGAAATTTGCACTAGGCTATGCAGCATGCCATGCGCACCAGTATCTCGTATCATTGACTCTAGCTAGACTTTATCAGTTATTATGTTCCTTCCAACAACCAACTTTACTCCTAAAATCGATTAATGAAATTTTACAAACACATGTGGCAGTCCGTGGATTCGAATCCAGGATGCTCACACCGAAAATCAACACCTTATGCATAGCACCACGAAGACAGTTAAAGAATGGTGGACACTGCCTACGATTTATTATGCAACTTCGAATCCTGCATATCAATCTAAGCATGTACACACATCCCAACTGCAACTCACGTAGGCTATGCATTCACAGTAGACATTAAGTATATTAACCTAATTACTCTTTTTATGCATACCCATTTATGATTACACAAGCATTTCGCAGCCTAGTTTGATGTATTGAGACACAAACGACTTAGGCTCTTTTTGTTGATAGGAATACTGCATTGTCGTGGCGATTATTATTAGTGTTGTAGTGTTTAGGATATTCTTGGCTCCGACGGCATTATATATTCTGCCTTTTTGTGTGCATAGCCTGCACGAGCATTGTTCCGCTGCCTGCCTTTTTGGGTTCCATTTCCGATACGAGCATCTTTATAGCATCTAACATTTAACCCGTGGAGCCCCGGCTAGTTTTGTAATGTTTGCGCACCAGAACCCGGGCGGTTTTCAAAAAATGGTTTTATTCCAGAAACAATAGCGAATGGGTTAGGAATGAAGGAAAAACCACGAAAAACCGCTCAAAAAGCTTAAAAAATGGTCCTACAGAGCCCCCGAAAACGGATTTTACAAGAGTAAAAAATTGAAGGCAATTATCCCAAAAAAACAGGTTATTGCACGCTCGCGCGCACGCACGTGGACTTTGAGAGTTTTCAACCATCGGCACGGTTGCGTGGGATACGTACACAGTTCCCATACAAATCTGAGCCCTCTTGAGTGGCTACACCTGAGGTTACGGTCGGCGCAATTAGGGCGACGCGTCAGGCGCGTCTCTGGGGCTGTGCGTTACATACATCGGCGACGCGTCAGACGCGTCGCTGGGGCTGTACGGGTTAAAGAAGATTCCTTGTTAGTGTTGAAGGACTTTAGTGCACTTTCTTTCATGCAGGAGTGCCTGACATTTATTGATTAAAGTAACGTAAGCTGTAACTTCTCTTACCACCTTACTTTGCATACCATAACCAAGCACCTTCGGTTATAGGTAGTAATAGGCTGTTTTCACATAACATTAAGCCTAGAGTAGACGCACATTTATTGAGAGTTTGATAACCTATTATTGCATATAGAATTCTGTAGAGTATTTGTGTTCTTTGTTCACTGGGAATATACATCAGAGGTTGGAGCTAGCGCTTGCTTTCCGTTGTAACATTTATGCCATTACTAGTCCAATGAATAAGAGCCCTGATATATTTGAACCCCAGTCGTAACAATATATATATACACACAAATCTGGGTTACATATGGTGTATATAAAACAAAAAAAAATATGATTATTATAATTTACATCATGTAAATGATTATGACAAGTGTTACGTATCTTGATCCTCAAGTGGTTAACTTGATGAATCTAGATAGCACAGAGATATATTAACCCTTAACTGTCGGCGAGCAACATAAGTCGAGTTAAATAAAGCTGGACTATTTGGCGGTGCTCGACATAGGTCGTGTGGCAATTTCAGCACATAATGTTGCTGAGAGAGAGAGACAAGTGGTGGCAGGAGAGTAGCGAGCGTATGACTGCTCCAGACCACCGCGGCGAACCTACTGACACGAATCCCACCTCCTCCCTCCCTCTCTCACTCGCTATATACGGAATTGTATGGGGAAAGTGCCTAATTACATGCTTTTTGCACTCGCGTTGCACGGTTATTGCAAGAAAACTAGCCATCATAAAAGGATCGTTATGGTGTCATTCGAAAGCTCTGTTTATGCCCTTTCAGGGATAGATACTTGTTTTACGTTCTGGGTCTTATTTAGGCATGAAAATGATCACGTAAACAGCCCTATTTTGGCTAAAAACACCCCACTGGGCGGTACATATAAATAAACCGCATAGGCCGCTCGTAAGGTGTTAAGGTATCAGTCAGCTGAAGGCAAAACAAAAGTAAAATCTAATAAAATAATTTCCTGTTGTTGCTTCCTTTCCTTTTGGATCTTAGGACTTAGTATCCTTTATGGACTGATACTCTTTAATTATAGAAAAATACTGAAACTAATTAAAGTCATGTAGTATTTATAAAGAATTATTATTTAACCGAAGCTTAGTAGGCTATGGTTATGAACCGAAGAAGTTATATCTAAAGAAGGACTATTAATTCTATAAAAAGTCTTGAAAAATATTAAAGTAAGAATATTTCTGTCTCTTACCCTTTTTGAAATGAATAGATAGTTTTCTTATATGTCCTTTTATTTATATTTAATGTAATTATTCTTGGTTCTTGTCTTACGTTAATAGTATTATATTATTATTATCATCAGGATTAATATCAAAGTCACATAAAAAGTTAGATATATATTTAATAATTAGTTAAATGTATTTCTTAACCACGTATCAATGAGGTTTGATTATGAGTAAATAAAGTTACAGGATCGCTTCATAGATTCGATGCAGGTCTCACTCAAATAATATGAAAGCAAAAATAATATTTTGAAGCTAAAAGAATGTTCTTCAGCTTAGGAAATCACTATAAGTAATATTAACACAGCCATGTTAGTCTAAGGCGATATTACTAATATGAGACAATAGCATCACCGTACTAAGCACCATTAAGCAATGTAAGCTTAATTAAAAGAAAATGAAAGAACTCGTAAGTATTAATATAAAACAATAGTATTACTTTCATCATAACCCAATTACTTAAAGAGTTGCTTTAGTCCACAAGTTAGTCAACTAAAATAGTTAAGTACATAATAATAGCGTTAACGTTAATTCCCAATCAAATAGTTAAGTGCATAAATAGTAGCGTTAACGTTAATTCCCAATCAAATAGTTAAGCACATAATAGTAGCGTTAACGTTAATTCCCAATCAAATAGTTAAGCACATAATAGTAGCGTTAACGTTAATTCCCAATCAAATAGTTAAGTACATAAATAGTAGCTTTAACGTTAATTCCCAATCAAATAGTTAAGTACATAAATAGTAGCTTTAACGTTAATTCCCAATCAAATAGTTAAGCACATAATAGTAGCGTTAACGTCCCAATCACATATCTCACTAACCAACATAACGTAAGTGTTTACACGGAACACACTTAACACACATATATAATCTGACTGACAGTCACAATCCCATTATAATACTTCACCCCGTCTTCCTCCAGCTGCAAGTTCACCTTCCCCAACTCCAAATGAGACTGATTTGAATGCCCACAACTCGGGTCTTATATACTAAACAATGATGGTGTAGGAACGAATCAGGAGGCGGGGGTGGTGCCCGCTCCAATCACAGCTCCTCGAGTTGCATAACAGGTGCCTGGCCCAATCACAGCTCCTGGCGTCGAATCTACGTCATAGAGTCGGTCATCAAGTAGTTTGCAGGGTCCCCTATGACGCACGCAGGTGTGAAGGCTTGTTTGCTGGTATGCGGCGAGCTGGTTTCCCCACTCGCTAGTTTGATTTGCCGCTTGGGTAGTTGGCTCCTTCAACTCTAATTCTAACTCTTAAATTAACATACAGGGCTCCGTATGTCAGACCTCCCCCCTAGAAAAGAGTTTAAGGAGTATAGTACATAATATTAAACATAATACATAAATAGATTCACCACCAGACTGGCAACAGCAAGATTATAATGAGGATATAATAAGGATACCACCCAAAGTAGGCAACGTCTCCAGGTACCACATCAGAACATAGCCGGAACATAGCTGGAGCATTATTCGAACTGCAAGGCATTATCTCACAGCTGAAGGCTTGAAAGCGCACTACAAAAGCATGATATTTACCTCGCTACAAGGGAGAGCTAATTGCCAAAATCCTCGCATTAAGTTTATCTTACTGCTGCATGAGGCCAACCCGGTAAATGTAATCTTTGATCCGTGGCAGTGGGTAGGTATCGTTCTTTGTGACAGTATTAACTTGCCTATAGTCCCTACAAAACCTATGGCTCCCGTCTGGCTTTGGCACAAGTATGACCGGACTACTCCACTGGCTGAAGGCCCTTGTGATCAGCTGGTTTGAAAAAATTAAGTCAAGCTCGACCTGCAGTATACTCCTGCGTTGTGGTGAGACACGGTAGGGGTATAGTTTAATGGGAGTTGCATCCCCTACGTCGATGTCATGCACGGCCAAAGAAGTGAGCCCTGGAGTATCACGGAACACACTGGGAGACTGAGATAAAACAGAGATTAGTTGGTTCGCTTGATCAGAGGGAAGATGACATAGTTTAGATGGTAATTCCCTCCAAGCCACTGAATTATACTGAAAGTTGGATAGGCTACATGACAAGTCAAAGTCTGCATGGATACCTTCAGGCTCTGGAACAGTCTGTTGCGGGTCAGTAAGAGAACTGAAGACTTCGTCCGCACCAGGCTGTCCACAGGTCCTGACATTCACTGCCACAGTGGGAGAATCTGGAGGAGAGGAATCAGGGGACCTATGGTAGGGTTTCAACATATTTATATGGAATACTTGCGTGGGCTTTCTCCTGTCTGGGGTAGTTACTAGATAATCGGTAATGCTCACCCTCCGAATGATCTTATATGGGCCCCTGAACTTGGCAGATAAAAGTTGGCCAAAAAGGGGGAGCAGGACCAAAACTCATCACCGGGCTGAAACTCCCTCTCACGGGCTTTTCTGTCATACCATTTCTTCATGGAGCTTTTAGCCACTGTCAAGTTTTGAGCGGCAAACTCACATGATGATCTCAGCCGGGTTTTGAAATCTGAAACATACTTGAGGAGGTTTTGGTTCCCCTCCTGGCCAACTAGGCTATCCTGCAATAGTTGCAAAGGACCTCTTACCTGGTGACCGAAAACTAGCTCATTAGGGGAAAAACCCAGGGATTCAGTGGGAACCTCACGAGTAGCAAATAAAAGAAAAGGTACCCCCTTATCCCACTCAACTCCGGTCTCTGTACAATACTTACGTAACATTCCCTTTAATGTCTGATGATATCGTTCGAGAACCCCTCGACTCTCTGGGTGGTAGGTGCTAGACTTAACTTGCTCGATACCCAACTCCTTCAGGGACTGCTGGAAAATGTTAGAGGTAAAATTAGTTCCTTGATCACTTTGCACCTCATGGGGGAAACCCATTCTGGTGAAGAATTTGAGCAGTTCCTTGATGACAGTAGGAGCAGAGGTAGTCCTTAAGGGTATAGCCTCTTGGTAGCGAGTTGCCATGTCCATGATAGTTAATAAATAAATGTTACCTTGGGAAGTCTTAGGCAATGGGCCTACAATGTCCACTACCACCCGAGTAAAAGGATTCTCGAAAACGGGCAAGGGCACCAGAGGATGTACAGGCACCTTCTGATTGGGTTTTCCTGTCATCTGGCAAGTGTGACACACTCTACAAAACTCCACTACATCTGCACGCATTCCTGGCCAGTAAAAGTGGGCTCTGATTCTGTCTAGAGTTTTTCTCACACCTAGGTGTCCTGCCAATGGTATACAATGTGCCATTTCCATGATATCTCTACGACAAGGTTTGGGGACTACTACTTGATGGACGTCCCAAGCCCCGTCATCGATTGGTCTGTGTGGCGGTCTCCATCTTCGCCACAATACTCCTCCTTTGAGGTAGAAACATTCACCACCCTCCTTCTCACATTCCTCTTCACTCACGGACCTGGCAGCTACCTCCTTGCATTCACTATCATCTCTCTGTAGCTCTACCAGGCCACTAGGACAATTTGGAGGGGTTTCATGGTCATCGTTAGGGTCAAGATGAGCCATAAAGGTGTCAGATAAATCCACCTCAGTCACATCATCAGGCACAGTTGGAGCATCATTCACACTCTCATCATCCCTTTCATCAACTCTTACATTCGGTATATTTCTGTCTGAGGGAACTGCTACTTGAGACATTGAACTTGTGACAGCACACACAGGGAAAACTGTTGGCATCTCCTTGTCGAGCTCACCGGTTAGTGGCTCGTTAACAGGGGAGTGACAAAATGGGGTCTGGTCGGACCTTCTCACCTGCTACATCATTCCCCAAAAGGAGCATTACCCCAGGCACAGGGATATCTTGGGACCTACACAAAGCTATGGTGGCCTCACCCTGTAGTAACTCACATTCAATTTTGCCTTTTACCAAGTATGCATAAAACTGGCCTCCAGCACCTCTCATTACAACTGGTTCGCCAGGTGGGCACTCGGTGTAAGGATTCACCATGAGGGTGCTAGTAGAACCTGTGTCTCTCAGAATTTTTACCTCATGCATACAACCATTTAATCTCACGTTGCCAGATGAAATAAAGGGACGGTAACTGTCCTGCACTGATTGTGAAATTATTATTGGCTTAACCCTAGTGGGTTGCACCACACATGCTACTACACCCCTGTCTAGATGATTTACGTTAGCTGCTAGGTACTCCTTCTGTCGGGAGTCCTGCATTAAAGGAACTTTTGGTGCTAGGTACTCCTTCTGTCGGGAGTCCTGCATTACAGGCACATATGGAATTTGAGATACGGCGGCAACTGTCTGCCCCGATCTCTCGGTTTTCTCCTTGGCCCAGCACTGATAAGCTAGGTGGCCTCTCTTGCCACAAAAAGTACATACTTTAGGGGATACGGGAACGTTCCCTCTTTGAGCATTACTATTAGTTTGGGGCCCACCTCTGTTACCATTGCCCTGAGTCGCATTTTTAGTTGGGGGAACAATTCTATTTTGGCTAGCTGGGGAAAACGTTATAGGCTTGTGACTGGGTCTGTCAGATTTGTGATTGGGATACTTAAAATTAGAACTAGAATTATCGTAGGGCTTCTTTCCACGAAATTTGTTGTTGAGCACGTATGTGTCAGCCATGTCAGCGGCGTCGGCAAGACAATCTACCTTTTTCCCCTTTAAATGATAGGATACAGAAGAATCAATTTTCCATAGGAAATTTTCTAACAGGACCAACTCCTTCAGATCGTTGTAGCTTGTGACTTTCTTACTCTTGACCCAATGATTGAAAGTTTTAGTCATGGTCCTGGCAAATACCTTATGGGTTTCTTCTACTTTCTTCTGGTTTTTACGGAAAGATTGCCTGTAAGCCTCAGGCTGCAATTGATAGGTTTTTAGGATAGCTTCTTTGAGATTGTCATAATCCTGCCTAACTTCTGCTACTTTTGACAAATACGTGGCTCGAGCCTGCCCTGTCAAAACAGTTTGTAACATAAAAGGCCATTGATCTCTTGTCCACTTCATACCTCCAGCAACTTCCTCAAACAACACAAAGAAATCCTGCACATTATCCTCAGTGAAAGGTGGAATGACACTAGTCATAGTCAATCCCAGAGGGGGAGCTATTAAGGGAGCATTTGTATTGACACTTAGTTGAGCCGTACGATATTGATATTCACATTGTTCCGTCGTTGCTCTGGCTTTTATGCTGGCTTCTTCGGTATTTGCTCTGGCTTGTTCGGCATTTATTCTGGCTAGTTCTATATTTAGTCCGGCTTTTTCGGTAGTTGCTCTTATCCTGGCTTCTTCGGTATTTGCTTTTATTCTGGCTAGTTCTAATATTTGATCACCGGTCAAACCAGGTGGCAATTGTTCATCAAGTTGGCTAGGTTTACTCGAGATCCCACCAACTGCTCCGTCACCCTCCTTGCCTTCTACAGGGAACAGGTGGGTTTTTATGGTCTGAGCCACCTCTACTTTAGACATGTTTGAGACAGTTAATTGGAGATGTGAGGCAAGCACTTTCAGTTCGGATTTTGACAGACAGTCAATATCAGGGGCTGTGGGGTCGGATTCTATGAAAACTCGAGCATCTTCGTCATTAATTAGTTGAGGCATGATTAATATTTGATTTTTAAGTAGTGAAACGTTAATGAAACTGAGTGAAACTGTATGAAACGAATCCTGGCGAGGTCGCCACTCTTCTGTTACGTATCTTGATCCTCAAGTGGTTAACTTGATGAATCTAGATAGCACAGAGATATATTAAGGTATCAGTCAGCTGAAGGCAAAACAAAAGTAAAATCTAATAAAATAATTTCCTGTTGTTGCTTCCTTTCCTTTTGGATCTTAGGACTTAGTATCCTTTATGGACTGATACTCTTTAATTATGGAAAATACTGAAACTAATTAAAGTCATGTAGTATTTATAAAGAATTATTATTTAACCGAAGCTTAGTAGGCTATGGTTATGAACCGAAGAAGTTATATCTAAAGAAGGACTATTAATTCTATAAAAAGTCTTGAAAGATAAATATTAAAGTAAGAATATTTCTGTCTCTTACCCTTTTTGAAATGAATAGATAGTTTTCTTATATGTCCTTTTATTTATATTTAATGTAATTATTCTTGGTTCTTATCTTACGTTAATAGTATTATATTATTATTATCATCAGGATTAATATCAAAGTCACATAAAAAGTTAGATATATATTTAATAATTAGTTAAATGTATTTCTTAACCACGTAACAATGAGGTTTGATTATGAGTAAATAAAGTTACAGGATCGCTTCATAGATTCGATTCAGGTCTCACTCAAATAATATGAAAGCAAAAATAATATTTTGAAGCTAAAAGAATTTTCTTCAGCTTAGGAAATCACTATAAGTAATATTAACACAGCCATGTTAGTCTAAGGCGATATTACTAATATGAGACAATAGCATCACCGTACTAAGCACCATTAAGCAATGTAAGCTTAATTAAAAGAAAATGAAAGAACTCGTAAGTATTAATATAAAACAATAGTATTACTTTCATCATAACCCAATTACTTAAAGAGTTGCTTTAGTCCACAAGTTAGTCAACTAAAATAGTTAAGTACATAATAATAGCGTTAACGTTAATTCCCAATCAAATAGTTAAGTACATAAATAGTAGCGTTAACGTTAATTCCCAATCAAATAGTTAAGCACATAATAGTAGCGTTAACGTTAATTCCCAATCAAATAGTTAAGCACATAATAGTAGCGTTAACGTTAATTCCCAATCAAATAGTTAAGTACATAAATAGTAGTTTTAACGTTAATTCCCAATCAAATAGTTAAGTACATAAATAGTAGCTTTAACGTTAATTCCCAATCAAATAGTTAAGCACATAATAATAGCGTTAACGTCCCAATCACATATCTCACTAACCAACATAACGTAAGTGTTTACACGGAACACACTTAACACACTCATATATAATCTGACTGACAGTCACAATCCCATTATAATACTTCACCCCGTCTTCCTCCAGCTGCAAGTTCACCTTCCCCAACTCCAAATGAGACTGATTTGAATGCCCACAACTCGGGTCTTATATACTAAACAATGATGGTGTAGGAACGAATCAGGAGGCGGGGGTGGTGCCCGCTCCAATCACAGCTCCTCGAGTTGCATAACAGGTGCCTGACCCAATCACAGCTCCTGGCGTCGAATCTACGTCATAGCGTCGGTCATCAAGTAGTTTGCAGGGTCCCCTATGACGCACGCAGGTGTGAAGGCTTGTTTGCTGGTATGCGGCGAGCTGGATTCCGCACTCGCTAGTTCGCTCGCTAGTTTGCTTCGCCGCTTGGGTAGTTTGGCTCCTTCAACTCTAATTCTAACTCTTAAATTAACATACAGGACTCCGTATGTCAGACCTCCCCCCTAGAAAAGAGTTTAAGGAGTATAGTACATAATATTAAACATAATACATAAATAGATTCACCACCAGACTGGCAACAGCAAGATTATAATGAGGATATAATAAGGATATCACCCAAAGTAGGCAACGTCTCCAGGTACCACATCAGAACATAGCCGGAACGTAGCTGGAGCGTTATTCGAACTGCAAGGCATTATCTCACAGCTGAAGGCTTGAAAGCGCACTACAAAAGCATGATATTTACCTCGCTACAAGGGAGAGCTAATTGCCAAAATCCTCGCATTAAGTTTATCTTACTGCTGCATGAGGCCAACCCGGTAAATGTAATCTTTGATCCGTGGCAGTGGGTAGGTATCGTTCTTTGTGACAGCATTAACTTGCCTAAAGTCCCTACAAAACCTATGGCTCCCGTCTGGCTTTGGCACAAGTATGACCGGACTACTCCACTGGCTGAAGGCCCTTGTGATCAGCTGGTTTGAAAAAATTAAGTCAAGCTCGACCTGCAGTATACTCCTGCGTTGTGGTGAGACACGGTAGGGGGATAGTTTAATGGGAGTTGCATCCCCTACGTCGATGTCGTGCACGGCCAAAGAAGTGAGCCCTGGAGTATCACGGAACACACTGGGAGACTGAGATAAAACAGAGATTAGTTGGTTCGCTTGATCAGAGGGAAGATGACATAGTTTAGATGGTAATTCCCTCCAAGCCACTGAATTATACTGAAAGTTGGATAGGCTACATGACAAGTCAAAGTCTGCATGGATACCTTCAGGCTCTGGAACAGTCTGTTGCGGGTCAGTAAGAGAACTGAGGACTTCGTCCGCACCAGGCTGTCCACAGGTCCTGACATTCACTGCCACAGTGGGAGAATCTGGAGGAGAGGAATCAGGGGACCTATGGTAGGGTTTCAACATATTTATATGGAATACTTGCGTGGGCTTTCTCCTGTCTGGGGTAGTTACTAGATAATCGGTAATGCTCACCCTCCGAATGATCTTATATGGGCCCCTGAACTTGGCAGATAAAGGTTGGCCAAAAAGGGGGAGCAGGACCAAAACCTCATCACCGGGCTGAAACTCCCTCTCACGGGCTTTTCTGTCATACCATTTCTTCATGGAGCTTTTAGCCACTGTCAAGTTTTGAGCGGCAAACTCACATGAGGATCTCAGCCGGGTTTTGAAATCTGAAACATACTTGAGGAGGTTTTGGTTCCCCTCCTGGCCAACTAGGCTATCCTGCAATAGTTGCAAAGGACCTCTTACCTGGTGACCGAAAACTAGCTCATTAGGGGAAAAACCCAGGGATTCAGTGGGAACCTCACGAGTAGCAAATAAAAGAAAAGGTACCCCCTTATCCCACTCAACTCCGGTCTCTGTACAATACTTACGTAACATTCCCTTTAATGTCTGATGATATCGTTCGAGAACCCCTCGACTCTCTGGGTGGTAGGTGCTAGACTTAACATGCTCGATACCCAACTCCTTCAGGGACTGCTGGAAAATGTTAGAGGTAAAATTAGTTCCTTGATCACTTTGCACCTCATGGGGGAAACCCATTCTGGTGAAGAATTTGAGCAGTTCCTTGATGACAGTAGGAGCAGAGGTAGTCCTTAAGGGTATAGCCTCTGGGTAGCGAGTTGCCATGTCCATGATAGTTAATAAATAAATGATACCTTGGGAAGTCTTAGGCAATGGGCCTACAATGTCCACTACCACCCGAGTAAAAGGATTCTCGAAAACGGGCAAGGGCACCAGAGGATGTACAGGCACCTTCTGATTGGGTTTTCCTGTCATCTGGCAAGTGTGACACACTCTACAAAACTCCACTACACCTGCACGCATTCCTGGCCAGTAAAAGTGGGCTCTGATTCTGTCTAGAGTTTTGCTCACACCTAGGTGTCCTGCCAATGGTATACAATGTGCCATTTCCATGATATCTCTACGACAAGGTTTGGGGACTACTACTTGATGGACGTCCCAAGCCCCGTCATCGATTGGTCTGTGTGGCGGTCTCCATCTTCGCCACAATACTCCTCCTTTGAGGTAGAAACATTCACCACCCTCCTTCTCACATTCCTCTTCACTCACGGACCTGGCAGCTAACTCCTTGCATTCACTATCATCTCTCTGTAGCTCTACCAGGCCACTAGGACAATTTGGAGGGGTTTCATGGTCATCGTTAGGGTCAAGATGAGCCATAAAGGTGTCAGATAAATCCACCTCAGTCACATCATCAGGCACAGTTGGAGCGTCATTCACACCCTCATCATCCCTTTCATCAACTCTTACATTCGGTATATTTCTGTCTGAGGGAACTGCTACTTGAGACATTGAACTTGTGACAGCACACACAGGGAAAACTGTTGGCATCAACTTGTCGAGCTCACCGGTTAGTGGCTCGTTAACAGGGGAGTGACAAAATGGGGTCTGGTCGGACCTTCTCACCTGCTACATCATTCCCCAAAAGGAGCGTTACCCCAGGCACAGGGATATCTTGGGACCTACACAAAGCTATGGTGGCCTCACCCTGTAGTAACTCACATTCAATTTCGCCTTTTACAAAGTATGCATAAAACTGGCCTCCAGCACCTCTCATTACAACTGGTTCGCCAGGTGGGCACTCGGTGTAAGGATTCACCATGAGGGTGCTAGTAGAACCTGTGTCTCTCAGAATTTTTACCTCATGCATACAACCATTTAATCTCACGTTGCCAGATGAAATAAAGGGACGGTAACTGTCCTGCACTGATGGTGAAATTATTATTGGCTTAACCCTAGTGGGTTGCACCACGCATGGTACTACACCCCTGTCTAGGAGATTTACGTTAGCTGCTAGATACTCTTCTGTCGGGAGTCCTGCATTAAAGGAACTTTTGGTGCTAGGTACTCCTTCTGTCGGGAGTCCTGCATTATAGGCACATATGGAATTTGAGATACGGCGGCAACTGTCTGCCCCGATCTCTCGGTTTTCTCCTTGGCCCAGCACTGATAAGCTAGGTGGCCTCTCTTGCCACAAAAAGTACATACTTTAGGGGATACGGGAACATTCCCTCTTTGAGCATTACTATTAGTTTGGGGCCCACCTCTGTTACCATTGCCCTGAGTCGCATTTTTAGTTGGGGGAACAATTCTATTTTGGCTAGCTGGGGAAGACGTTATAGGCTTGTGACTGGGTCTGTCAGATTTATGATTGGGATACTTAAAATTAGAACTAGAATTATCGTAGGGCTTCTTTCCACGAAATTTGTTGTTGAGCACGTATGTGTCAGCCATGTCAGTGGCGTCGGCAAGACAATCTACCTTTTTCCCCTTTAAATGATAGGATACAGAAGAATCAATTTTCCATAGGAAATTTTCTAACAGGACCAACTCCTTCAGATCGTTGTAGCTTGTGACTTTCTTACTCTTGACCCAATGATTGAAAGTTTTAGTCATGGTCCTGTCAAATACCTTATGGGTTTCTTCTACTTTCTTCTGGTTTTTACGGAAAGATTGCCTGTAAGCCTCAGGCTGCAATTGATAGGTTTTTAGGATAGCTTCTTTGAGATTGTCATAATCCTGCCTAACTTCTGCTACTTCTGACAAATACGTGGCTCGAGCCTGCCCTGTCAAAACAGTTTGTAACATAAAAGGCCATTGATCTCTTGTCCACTTCATACCTCCAGCAACTTCCTCAAACAACACAAAGAAATCCTGCACATTATCCTCAGTGAAAGGTGGAATGACACTAGTCATAGTCAATCCCAGAGGGGGAGCAATTAAGGGAGCATTTGTATTGACATTTAGTTGAGCCGTACGATATTGATATTCACATTGTTCCGTCGTCGCTCTGGCTTTTATGCTGGCTTCTTCGGTATTTGTTCTGGCTTGTTCGGCATTTATTCTGGCTAGTTCTATATTTAGTCCGGCTTGTTCGGTACTCTTAACTCTTAAATTCTGATCTAAATACTATTTCCAATTGGGGCAGAGAAAACCTTGTTAACTTTAATGCTTCCAAAACCCAATTTCTCCATCTATCTACCCGTCAGGATCTCCCTGCGGACTATCCCTTATTCTTCAACAATACAAAAATCAACCCTTCATCTTCTCTCAATATTCTTGGTGTCTCTTTTTCTTCTGCTCTCATTTGGAAGGACCATATTACCAGTCTTGCTAAGGCAGCCTCCCAGAAGCTGGGTGTGCTCAACCGCCTTAGGGGGTTCTTTTCCCCTGCACAGCTTCTTGCTCTGTACAGGGGCATAGTGCGCCCTTGTATTGAGTATTGTTCACATGTGTGTGGGAGGTTCCTCTCACACCGCTCTCCTAGACAAAGTTGAAAGGAAGGCCTTTCGTATCATTAACTCCCGTCCACTCACCAACTCTCTGCAATCTCTCTCTCTCCGCCGCAATGTTGCATCTCTCTCGCTATTCTATCGCTACTATAATAATCAGTGTTCCTCAGAGCTATCCCAGTGCATACCACCTCCTTTACGTAGGGCACGTGGTACCCGTCTTGCAACTCAATCCCACCCCTACTCTGTGCAACTCTCCAACCCAAGAGTGAAACGTTACTCTCAAACTTTCTTCTACTCAACATCTGAGCTCTGGAACTCTCTCCCAGAATCAGTCTTTCCCTCTTCCTATGACTTAAATTGCTTCAAACTCCGTGTGTCCAGGCATTTTGGCTCGAACGTCCCTTGATTTTGGCCCTGTCACTCTTTCAACTATGGGGGAGGCACTCGCTATAGGCAGTTATGCCTTTTGCCTCCCTCAATCACATGGAAAAAAAAAAAAAAAAAAAAAAAAACAGTTGCTCTTATCCTGGCTTCTTCGGTATTTGCTTTTATTCTGGCTAGTTCTAATATTTGATCACCGGTCAAACCAGGTGGCAATTGTTCATCAAGTTGGCTAGGTTTACTCGAGATCCCACCAACTGCTCCGTCACCCTCCTTGCCTTCTACAGGGAACAGGTGGGTTTTTATGGTCTGAGCCACCTCTACTTTAGACATGTTTGAGACAGTTAATTGGAGATGTGAGGCAAGCACTTTCAGTTCGGATTTTGACAGACAGTCAATATCAGGGGCTGTGGGGTTGGATTCTATGAAAACTCGAGCATCTTCGTCATTAATTAGTTGAGGCATGATTAATATTTGATTTTTAAGTAGTGAAACGTTAATGAAACTGAGTGAAACTGTATGAAACGAATCCTGGCGAGGTCGCCACTCTTCTGTTACGTATCTTGATCCTCAAGTGGTTAACTTGATGAATCTAGATAGCACAGAGATATATTAAGGTATCAGTCAGCTGAAGGCAAAACAAAAGTAAAATCTAATAAAATAATTTCCTGTTGTTGCTTCCTTTCCTTTTGGATCTTAGGACTTAGTATCCTTTATGGACTGATACTCTTTAATTATAGAAAAATACTGAAACTAATTAAAGTCATGTAGTATTTATAAAGAATTATTATTTAACCGAAGCTTAGTAGGCTATGGTTATGAACTGAATAAGTTATATCTAAAGAAGGACTATTAATTCTATAAAAAGTCTTGAAAGATAAATATTAAAGTAAGAATATTTCTGTCTCTTACACTTTTTGAAATGAATAGATAGTTTTCTTATATGTCCTTTTATTTATATTTAATGTAATTATTCTTGGTTCTTGTCTTACGTTAATAGTATTATATTATTATTATCATCAGGATTAATATCAAAGTCACATAAAAAGTTAGATATATATTTAATAATTAGTTAAATGTATTTCTTAACCACGTAACAATGAGGTTTGATTATGAGTAAATAAAGTTACAGGATCGCTTCATAGATTCGATTCAGGTCTCACTCAAATAATATGAAAGCAAAAATAATATTTTGAAGCTAAAAGAATTTTCTTCAGCTTAGGAAATCACTATAAGTAATATTAACACAGCCATGTTAGTCTAAGGCGATATTACTAATATGAGACAATAGCATCACCGTACTAAGCACCATTAAGCAATGTAAGCTTAATTAAAAGAAAATGAAAGAACTCGTAAGTATTAATATAAAACAATAGTATTACTTTCATCATAACCCAATTACTTAAAGAGTTGCTTTAGTCCACAAGTTAGTCAACTAAAATAGTTAAGTACATAATAATAGCGTTAACGTTAATTCCCAATCAAATAGTTAAGTACATAAATAGTAGCGTTAACGTTAATTCCCAATCAAATAGTTAAGCACATAATAGTAGCGTTAACGTTAATTCCCAATCAAATAGTTAAGCACATAATAGTAGCGTTAACGTTAATTCCCAATCAAATAGTTAAGTACATAAGTAGTAGCTGTAACGTTAATTCCCAATCAAATAGTTAAGTACATAAATAGTAGCTTTAACGTTAATTCCCAATCAAATAGTTAAGCACATAATAGTAGCGTTAACGTCCCAATCACATATCTCACTAACCAACATAACGTAAGTGTTTACACAGAACACACTTAACACACACATATATAATCTGACTGACAGTCACAATCCCATTATAATACTTCACCCCGTCTTCCTCCAGCTGCAAGTTCACCTTCCCCAACTCCAAATGAGACTGATTTGAATGCCCACAACTCGGGTCTTATATACTAAACAATGATGGTGTAGGAACGAATCAGGAGGCGGGGTTGGTGCCCGCTCCAATCACAGCTCCTCGAGTTGCATAACAGGTGCCTGGCCCAATCACAGCTCCTGGCGTCGAATCTACGTCATAGCGTCGGTCATCAAGTAGTTTGCAGGATCTCCTTTGACGCACGCAGGTGTGAAGGCTTGTTTGCTGGCATGCGGCGAGCTGGTTTCCCCACTCGCTAGTTTGCTTCGCCGCTTGGGTAGTTTGGCTCCTTCAACTCTAATTCTAACTCTTAAATTAACATACAGGGCTCCGTATGTCAGACCTCCCCCCTAGAAAAGAGTTTAAGGAGTATAGTACATAATATTAAACATAATACATAAATAGATTCACCACCAGACTGGCAACAGCAAGATTATAATGAGGATATAATAAGGATATCACCCAAAGTAGGCAACGTCTCCAGGTACCACATCAGAACATAGCCGGAACGTAGCTGGAGCGTTATTCGAACTGCAAGGCATTATCTCACAGCTGAAGGCTTGAAAGCGCACTACAAAAGCATGATATTTACCTCGCTACAAGGGAGAGCTAATTGCCAAAATCCTCGCATTAAGTTTATCTTACTGCTGCATGAGGCCAACCCGGTAAATGTTATCTTTGATCCGTGGCAGTGGGTAGGTATCGTTCTTTGTGACAGCATTAACTTGCCTATAGTCCCTACAAAACCTATGGCTCCCGTCTGGCTTTGGCACAAGTATGACCGGACTACTCCACTGGCTGAAGGCCCTTGTGATCAGCTGGTTTGAAAAAATTAAGTCAAGCTCGACCTGCAGTATACTCCTGCGTTGTGGTGAGACACGGTAGGGGGATAGTTTAATGGGAGTTGCATCCCCTACGTCGATGTCGTGCACGGCCAAAGAAGTGAGCCCTGGAGTATCACGGAACACACTGGGAGACTGAGATAAAACAGAGATTAGTTGGTTCGCTTGATCAGAGGGAAGATGACATAGTTTAGATGGTAATTCCCTCCAAGCCACTGAATTATACTGAAAGTTGGATAGGCTACATGACAAGTCAAAGTCTGCATGGATACCTTCAAGCTCTGGAACAGTCTGTTGCGGGTCAGTAAGAGAACTGAAGACTTCGTCCGCACCAGGCTGTCCACAGGTCCTGACATTCACTGTCACAGTGGGAGAATCTGGAGGAGAGGAATCAGGGGACCTATGGTAGGGTTTCAACATATTTATATGGAATACTTGCGTGGGCTTTCTCCTGTCTGGGGTAGTTACTAGATAATCGGTAATGCTCACCCTCCGAATGATCTTATATGGGCCCCTGAACTTGGCAGATAAAGGTTGGCCAAAAAGGGGGAGCAGGACCAAAACCTCATCACCGGGCTAAAACTCCCTCTCACAGGCTTTTCTGTCATACCATTTCTTCATGGAGCTTTTAGCCACTGTCAAGTTTTGAGCGGCAAACTCACATGAGGATCTCAGCCGGGTTTTGAAATCTGAAACATACTTGAGGAGGTTTTGGTTCCCCTCCTGGCCAACTAGGCTATCCTGCAATAGTTGCAAAGGACCTCTTACCTGGTGACCGAAAACTAGCTCATTAGGGGAAAAACCCAGGGATTCAGTGGGAACCTCACGAGTAGCAAATAAAAGAAAAGGTACCCCCTTATCCCACTCAACTCCGGTCTCTGTACAATACTTACGTAACATTCCCTTTAATGTCTGATGATATCGTTCGAGAACCCCTCGACTCTCTGGGTGGTAGGTGCTAGACTTAACATGCTCGATACCCAACTCCTTCAGGGACTGCTGGAAAATGTTAGAGGTAAAATTAGGTCCTTGATCACTTTGCACCTCATGGGGGAAACCCATTCTGGTGAAGAATTTGAGCAGTTCCTTGATGATAGTAGGAGCAGAGGTAGTCCTTAAGGCCAGCCTCTGGGTAGCGAGTTGCCATGTCCATGATAGTTAATAAATAAATGTTACCTTGCGAAGTCTTAGGCAATGGGCCTACAATGTCCACTACCACCCGAGTAAAAGGATTCTCGAAAACGGGCAAGGGCACCAGAGGATGTACAGGCACCTTCTGATTGGGTTTTCCTGTCATCTGGCAAGTGTGACACACTCTACAAAACTCCACTACATCTGCACGCATTCCTGGCCAGTAAAAGTGGGCTCTGATTCTGTCTAGAGTTTTTCTCACACCTAGGTGTCCTGCCAATGGTATACAATGTGCCATTTCCATGATATCTCTACGACAAGGTTTGGGGACTACTACTTGATGGACGTCCCAAGCCCCGTCGTCGATTGGTCTGTGTGGCGGTCTCCATCTTCGCCACAATACTCCTCCTTTGAGGTAGAAACATTCACCACCCTCCTTCTCACATTCCTCTTCACTCACGGACCTGGCAGCTAACTCCTTGCATTCACTATCATCTCTCTGTAGCTCTACCAGGCCACTAGGACAATTTGGAGGGGTTTCATGGTCATCGTTAGGGTCAAGATGAGCCATAAAGGTGTCAGATAAATCCACCTCAGTCACATCATCAGGCACAGTTGGAGCGTCATTCACACTCTCATCATCCCTTTCATCAACTCTTACATTCGGTATATTTCTGTCTGAGGGAACTGCTACTTGAGACATTGAACTTGTGACAGCACACGCAGGGAAAACTGTTGGCATCTCCTTGTCGAGCTCACCGGTTAGTGGCTCGTTAATAGGGGAGTGACAAAATGGGGTCTGGTAGGACCTTCTCTCCTGCTACATCATTCCCCAAAAGGAGCGTTACCCCAGGCACAGGGATATCTTGGGACCTACACAAAGCTATGGTGGCCTCACCCTGTAGTAACTCACATTCAATTTCGCCTTTTACAAAGTATGCATAAAACTGGCCTCCAGCACCTCTCATTACAACTGGTTCGCCAGGTGGGCACTCGGTGTAAGGATTCACCATGAAGGTGCTAGTAGAACCTGTGTCTCTCAGAATTTTTACCTCATGCATACAACCATTTAATCTCACGTTGCCAGATGAAATAAAGGGACGGTAACTGTCCTGCACTGATGGTGAAATTATTATTGGCTTAACCCTAGTGGGTTGCACCACACATGCTACTACACCCCTGTCTAGATGATTTACGTTAGCTGCTAGGTACTCCTTCTGTTGGGAGTCCTGCATTAAAGGAACTTTTGGTGCTAGGTACTCCTTCTGTCGGGAGTCCTGCATTACAGGCACATATGGAATTTGAGATACGGCGGCAACTATAATAATCAGTGTTCCTCAGAGCTATCCCAGTGCATACCACCTCCTTTACGTAGGGCACGTGGTACCCGTCTTGCAACTCAATCCCACCCCTACTCTGTGCAACTCTCCAACCCAAGAGTGAAACGTTACTCTCAAACTTTCTTCTACTCAACATCTGAGCTCTGGAACTCTCTCCCAGAATCAGTCTTTCCCTCTTCCTATGACTTAAATTGCTTCAAACTCCGTGTGTCCAGGCATTTTGGCTCGAACGTCCCTTGATTTTGGCCCTGTCACTCTTTCAACTATGGGGGAGGCACTCGCTATAGGCAGTTATGCCTTTTGCCTCCCTCAATCACGTAGAAAAAAAAAACAAAAAAAAAAAACAGTTGCTCTTATCCTGGGTTCTTCGGTATTTGCTTTTATTCTGGCTAGTTCTAATATTTGATCACCGGTCAAACCAGGTGGCAATTGTTCATCAAGTTGGCTAGGTTTACTCGAGATCCCACCAACTGCTCCGTCACCCTCCTTGCCTTCTACAGGGAACAGGTGGGTTTTTATGGTCTGAGCCACCTCTACTTTAGACATGTTTGAGACAGTTAATTGGAGATGTGAGGCAAGCACTTTCAGTTCGGATTTTGACAGACAGTCAATATCAGGGGCTGTGGGGTCTGATTCTATGAAAACTCGAGCATCTTCGTCATTAATTAGTTGAGGCATGATTAATATTTGATTTTTAAGTAGTGAAACGTTAATGAAACTGAGTGAAACTGTATGAAACGAATCCTGGCGAGGTCGCCACTCTTCTGTTACGTATCTTGATCCTCAAGTGGTTATCTTGATGAATCTAGATAGCACAGAGATATATTAAGGTATCAGTCAGCTGAAGGCAAAACAAAAGTAAAATCTAATAAAATAATTTCCTGTTGTTGCTTCCTTTCCTTTTGGATCTTAGGACTTAGTATCCTTTATGGACTGATACTCTTTAATTATGGAAAAATACTGAAACTAATTAAAGTCATGTAGTATTTATAAAGAATTATTATTTAACCGAAGCTTAGTAGGCTATGGTTATGAACTGAATAAGTTATATCTAAAGAAGGACTATTAATTCTATAAAAAGTCTTGAAAGATAAATATTAAAGTAAGAATATTTCTGTCTCTTACACTTTTTGAAATGAATAGATAGTTTTCTTATATGTCCTTTTATTTATATTTAATGTAATTATTCTTGGTTCTTGTCTTACGTTAATAGTATTATATTATTATTATCATCAGGATTAATATCAAAGTCACATAAAAAGTTAGATATATATTTAATAATTAGTTAAATGTATTTCTTAACCACGTAACAATGAGGTTTGATTATGAGTAAATAAAGTTACAGGATCGCTTCATAGATTCGATTCAGGTCTCACTCAAATAATATGAAAGCAAAAATAATATTTTGAAGCTAAAAGAATTTTCTTCAGCTTAGGAAATCACTATAAGTAATATTAACACAGCCATGTTAGTCTAAGGCGATATTACTAATATGACAATAGCATCACCGTACTAAGCACCATTAAGCAATGTAAGCTTAATTAAAAGAAAATGAAAGAACTCGTAAGTATTAATATAAAACAATAGTATTACTTTCATCATAACCCAATTACTTAAAGAGTTGCTTTAGTCCATAAGTTAGTCAACTAAAATAGTTAAGTACATAATAATAGCGTTAACGTTAATTCCCAATCAAATAGTTAAGTACATAAATAGTAGCGTTAACGTTAATTCCCAATCAAATAGTTAAGCACATAATAGTAGCGTTAACGTTAATTCCCAATCAAATAGTTAAGCACATAATAGTAGGGTTAACGTTAATTCCCAATCAAATAGTTAAGTACATAAGTAGTAGCTGTAACGTTAATTCCCAATCAAATAGTTAAGTACATAAATAGTAGCTTTAACGTTAATTCCCAATCAAATAGTTAAGCACATAATAGTAGCGTTAACGTCCCAATCACATATCTCACTAACCAACATAACGTAAGTGTTTACACGGAACACACTTAACACACACATATATAATCTGACTGACAGTCACAATCCCATTATAATACTTCACCCCGTCTTCCTCCAGCTGCAAGTTCACCTTCCCCAACTCCAAATGAGACTGATTTGAATGCCCACAACTCGGGTCTTATATACTAAACAATGATGGTGTAGGAACGAATCAGGAGGCGGGGTTGGTGCCCGCTCCAATCACAGCTCCTCGAGTTGCATAACAGGTGCCTGGCCCAATCACAGCTCCTGGCGTCGAATCTACGTCATAGCGTCGGTCATCAAGTAGTTTGCAGGGTCCCCTTTGACGCACGCAGGTGTGAAGGCTTGTTTGCTGGCATGCGGCGAGCTGGTTTCCCCACTCGCTAGTTTGCTTCGCCGCTTGGGTAGTTTGGCTCCTTCAACTCTAATTCTAACTCTTAAATTAACATACAGGGCTCCGTATGTCAGACCTCCCCCCTAGAAAAGAGTTTAAGGAGTATAGTACATAATATTAAACATAATACATAAATAGATTCACCACCAGACTGGCAACAGCAAGATTATAATGAGGATATAATAAGGATATCACCCAAAGTAGGCAACGTCTCCAGGTACCACATCAGAACATAGCCGGAACGTAGCTGGAGCGTTATTCGAACTGCAAGGCATTATCTCACAGCTGAAGGCTTGAAAGCGCACTACAAAAGCATGATATTTACCTCGCTACAAGGGAGAGCTAATTGCCAAAATCCTCGCATTAAGTTTATCTTACTGCTGCATGAGGCCAACCCGGTAAATGTTATCTTTGATCCGTGGCAGTGGGTAGGTATCGTTCTTTGTGACAGCATTAACTTGCCTATAGTCCCTACAAAACCTATGGCTCCCGTCTGGCTTTGGCACAAGTATGACCGGACTACTCCACTGGCTGAAGGCCCTTGTGATCAGCTGGTTTGAAAAAATTAAGTCAAGCTCGACCTGCAGTATACTCCTGCGTTGTGGTGAGACACGGTAGGGGGATAGTTTAATGGGAGTTGCATCCCCTACGTCGATGTCGTGCACGGCCAAAGAAGTGAGCCCTGGAGTATCACGGAACACACTGGGAGACTGAGATAAAACAGAGATTAGTTGGTTCGCTTGATCAGAGGGAAGATGACATAGTTTAGATGGTAATTCCCTCCAAGCCACTGAATTATACTGAAAGTTGGATAGGCTACATGACAAGTCAAAGTCTGCATGGATACCTTCAAGCTCTGGAACAGTCTGTTGCGGGTCAGTAAGAGAACTGAAGACTTCGTCCGCACCAGGCTGTCCACAGGTCCTGACATTCACTGTCACAGTGGGAGAATCTGGAGGAGGAATCAGGGGACCTATGGTAGGGTTTCAACATATTTATATGGAATACTTGCGTGGGCTTTCTCCTGTCTGGGGTAGTTACTAGATAATCGGTAATGCTCACCCTCCGAATGATCTTATATGGGCCCCTGAACTTGGCAGATAAAGGTTGGCCAAAAAGGGGGAGCAGGACCAAAACCTCATCACCGGGCTAAAACTCCCTCTCACAGGCTTTTCTGTCATACCATTTCTTCATGGAGCTTTTAGCCACTGTCAAGTTTTGAGCGGCAAACTCACATGAGGATCTCAGCCGGGTTTTGAAATCTGAAACATACTTGAGGAGGTTTTGGTTCCCCTCCTGGCCAACTAGGCCATCCTGCAATAGTTGCAAAGGACCTCTTACCTGGTGACCGAAAACTAGCTCATTAGGGGAAAAACCCAGGGATTCAGTGGGAACCTCACGAGTAGCAAATAAAAGAAAAGGTACCCCCTTATCCCACTCAACTCCGGTCTCTGTACAATACTTACGTAACATTCCCTTTAATGTCTGATGATATCGTTCGAGAACCCCTCGACTCTGGGTGGTAGGTGCTAGACTTAACATGCTCGATACCCAACTCCTTCAGGGACTGCTGGAAAATGTTAGAGGTAAAATTAGGTCCTTGATCACTTTGCACCTCATGGGGGAAACCCATTCTGGTGAAGAATTTGAGCAGTTCCTTGATGATAGTAGGAGCAGAGGTAGTCCTTAAGGCCAGCCTCTGGGTAGCGAGTTGCCATGTCCATGATAGTTAATAAATAAATGTTACCTTGCGAAGTCTTAGGCAATGGGCCTACAATGTCCACTACCACCCGAGTAAAAGGATTCTCGAAAACGGGCAAGGGCACCAGAGGATGTACAGGCACCTTCTGATTGGGTTTTCCTGTCATCTGGCAAGTGTGACACACTCTACAAAACTCCACTACATCTGCACGCATTCCTGGCCAGTAAAAGTGGGCTCTGATTCTGTCTAGAGTTTTTCTCACACCTAGGTGTCCTGCCAATGGTATACAATGTGCCATTTCCATGATATCTCTACGACAAGGTTTGGGGACTACTACTTGATGGACGTCCCAAGCCCCGTCGTCGATTGGTCTGTGTGGCGGTCTCCATCTTCGCCACAATACTCCTCCTTTGAGGTAGAAACATTCACCACCCTCCTTCTCACATTCCTCTTCACTCACGGACCTGGCAGCTAACTCCTTGCATTCACTATCATCTCTCTGTAGCTCTACCAGGCCACTAGGACAATTTGGAGGGGTTTCATGGTCATCGTTAGGGTCAAGATGAGCCATAAAGGTGTCAGATAAATCCACCTCAGTCACATCATCAGGCACAGTTGGAGCGTCATTCACACACTCTCATCATCCCTTTCATCAACTCTTACATTCGGTATATTTCTGTCTGAGGGAACTGCTACTTGAGACATTGAACTTGTGACAGCACACGCAGGGAAAACTGTTGGCATCTCCTTGTCGAGCTCACCGGTTAGTGGCTCGTTAATAGGGGAGTGACAAAATGGGGTCTGGTAGGACCTTCTCTCCTGCTACATCATTCCCCAAAAGGAGCGTTACCCCAGGCACAGGGATATCTTGGGACCTACACAAAGCTATGGTGGCCTCACCCTGTAGTAACTCACATTCAATTTCGCCTTTTACAAAGTATGCATAAAACTGGCCTCCAGCACCTCTCATTACAACTGGTTCGCCAGGTGGGCACTCGGTGTAAGGATTCACCATGAAGGTGCTAGTAGAACCTGTGTCTCTCAGAATTTTTACCTCATGCATACAACCATTTAATCTCACGTTGCCAGATGAAATAAAGGGACGGTAACTGTCCTGCACTGATGGTGAAATTATTATTGGCTTAACCCTAGTGGGTTGCACCACACATGCTACTACACCCCTGTCTAGATGATTTACGTTAGCTGCTAGGTACTCCTTCTGTTGGGAGTCCTGCATTAAAGGAACTTTTGGTGCTAGGTACTCCTTCTGTCGGGAGTCCTGCATTACAGGCACATATGGAATTTGAGATACGGCGGCAACTATAATAATCAGTGTTCCTCAGAGCTATCCCAGTGCATACCACCTCCTTTACGTAGGGCACGTGGTCCCCTCTTGCAACTCAATCCCACCCCTACTCTGTGCAACTCTCCAACCCAAGAGTGAAACGTTACTCTCAAACTTTCTTCTACTCAACATCTGAGCTCTGGAACTCTCTCCCAGAATCAGTCTTTCCCTCTTCCTATGACTTAAATTGCTTCAAACTCCGTGTGTCCAGGCATTTTGGCTCGAACGTCCCTTGATTTTGGCCCTGTCACTCTTTCAACTATGGGGGGGCACTCGCTATAGGCAGTTATGCCTTTTGCCTCCCTCAATCACGTAGAAAAAAAAAACAAAAAAAAAAAACAGTTGCTCTTATCCTGGGTTCTTCGGTATTTGCTTTTATTCTGGCTAGTTCTAATATTTGATCACCGGTCAAACCAGGTGGCAATTGTTCATCAAGTTGGCTAGGTTTACTCGAGATCCCACCAACTGCTCCGTCACCCTCCTTGCCTTCTACAGGGAACAGGTGGGTTTTTATGGTCTGAGCCACCTCTACTTTAGACATGTTTGAGACAGTTAATTGGAGATGTGAGGCAAGCACTTTCAGTTTGGATTTTGACAGACAGTCAATATCAGGGGCTGTGGGGTCTGATTCTATGAAAACTCGAGCATCTTCGTCATTAATTAGTTGAGGCATGATTAATATTTGATTTTTAAGTAGTGAAACGTTAATGAAACTGAGTGAAACTGTATGAAACGAATCCTGGCGAGGTCGCCACTCTTCTGTTACGTATCTTGATCCTCAAGTGGTTATCTTGATGAATCTAGATAGCACAGAGATATATTAAGGTATCAGTCAGCTGAAGGCAAAACAAAAGTAAAATCTAATAAATAATTTCCTGTTGTTGCTTCCTTTCCTTTTGGATCTTAGGACTTAGTATCCTTTATGGACTGATACTCTTTAATTATGGAAAAATACTGAAACTAATTAAAGTCATGTAGTATTTATAAAGAATTATTATTTAACCGAAGCTTAGTAGGCTATGGTTATGAACTGAATAAGTTATATCTAAAGAAGGACTATTAATTCTATAAAAAGTCTTGAAAGATAAATATTAAAGTAAGAATATTTCTGTCTCTTACACTTTTTGAAATGAATAGATAGTTTTCTTATATGTCCTTTTATTTATATTTAATGTAATTATTCTTGGTTCTTGTCTTACGTTAATAGTATTATATTATTATTATCATCAGGATTAATATCAAAGTCACATAAAAAGTTAGATATATATTTAATAATTAGTTAAATGTATTTCTTAACCACGTAACAATGAGGTTTGATTATGAGTAAATAAAGTTACAGGATCGCTTCATAGATTCGATTCAGGTCTCACTCAAATAATATGAAAGCAAAAATAATATTTTGAAGCTAAAAGAATTTTCTTCAGCTTAGGAAATCACTATAAGTAATATTAACACAGCCATGTTAGTCTAAGGCGATATTACTAATATGAGACAATAGCATCACCGTACTAAGCACCATTAAGCAATGTAAGCTTAATTAAAAGAAAATGAAAGAACTCGTAAGTATTAATATAAAACAATAGTATTACTTTCATCATAACCCAATTACTTAAAGAGTTGCTTTAGTCCATAAGTTAGTCAACTAAAATAGTTAAGTACATAATAATAGCGTTAACGTTAATTCCCAATCAAATAGTTAAGTACATAAATAGTAGCGTTAACGTTAATTCCCAATCAAATAGTTAAGCACATAATAGTAGCGTTAACGTTAATTCCCAATCAAATAGTTAAGCACATAATAGTAGGGTTAACGTTAATTCCCAATCAAATAGTTAAGTACATAAGTAGTAGCTGTAACGTTAATTCCCAATCAAATAGTTAAGTACATAAATAGTAGCTTTAACGTTAATTCCCAATCAAATAGTTAAGCACATAATAGTAGCGTTAACGTCCCAATCACATATCTCACTAACCAACATAACGTAAGTGTTTACACGGAACACACTTAACACACACATATATAATCTGACTGACAGTCACAATCCCATTATAATACTTCACCCCGTCTTCCTCCAGCTGCAAGTTCACCTTCCCCAACTCCAAATGAGACTGATTTGAATGCCCACAACTCGGGTCTTATATACTAAACAATGATGGTGTAGGAACGAATCAGGAGGCGGGGGTGGTGCCCGCTCCAATCACAGCTCCTCGAGTTGCATAACAGGTGCCTGGCCCAATCACAGCTCCTGGCGTCGAATCTACGTCATAGCGTCGGTCATCAAGTAGTTTGCAGGGTCCCCTTTGACGCACGCAGGTGTGAAGGCTTGTTTGCTGGCATGCGGCGAGCTGGTTTCCCCACTCGCTAGTTTGCTTCGCCGCTTGGGTAGTTTGGCTCCTTCAACTCTAATTCTAACTCTTAAATTAACATACAGGGCTCCGTATGTCAGACCTCCCCCCTAGAAAAGAGTTTAAGGAGTATAGTACATAATATTAAACATAATACATAAATAGATTCACCACCAGAATGGCAACAGCAAGATTATAATGAGGATATAATAAGGATATCACCCAAAGTAGGCAACGTCTCCAGGTACCACATCAGAACATAGCCGGAACGTAGCTGGAGCGTTATTCGAACTGCAAGGCATTATCTCACAGCTGAAGGCTTGAAAGCGCACTACAAAAGCATGATATTTACCTCGCTACAAGGGAGAGCTAATTGCCAAAATCCTCGCATTAAGTTTATCTTACTGCTGCATGAGGCCAACCCGGTAAATGTTATCTTTGATCCGTGGCAGTGGGTAGGTATCGTTCTTTGTGACAGCATTAACTTGCCTATAGTCCCTACAAAACCTATGGCTCCCGTCTGGCTTTGGCACAAGTATGACCGGACTACTCCACTGGCTGAAGGCCCTTGTGATCAGCTGGTTTGAAAAAATTAAGTCAAGCTCGACCTGCAGTATACTCCTGCGTTGTGGTGAGACACGGTAGGGGGATAGTTTAATGGGAGTTGCATCCCCTACGTCGATGTCGTGCACGGCCAAAGAAGTGAGCCCTGGAGTATCACGGAACACACTGGGAGACTGAGATAAAACAGAGATTAGTTGGTTCGCTTGATCAGAGGGAAGATGACATAGTTTAGATGGTAATTCCCTCCAAGCCACTGAATTATACTGAAAGTTGGATAGGCTACATGACAAGTCAAAGTCTGCATGGATACCTTCAAGCTCTGGAACAGTCTGTTGCGGGTCAGTAAGAGAACTGAAGACTTCGTCCGCACCAGGCTGTCCACAGGTCCTGACATTCACTGTCACAGTGGGAGAATCTGGAGGAGAGGAATCAGGGGACCTATGGTAGGGTTTCAACATATTTATATGGAATACTTGCGTGGGCTTTCTCCTGTCTGGGGTAGTTACTAGATAATCGGTAATGCTCACCCTCCGAATGATCTTATATGGGCCCCTGAACTTGGCAGATAAAGGTTGGCCAAAAAGGGGGAGCAGGACCAAAACCTCATCACCGGGCTAAAACTCCCTCTCACAGGCTTTTCTGTCATACCATTTCTTCATGGAGCTTTTAGCCACTGTCAAGTTTTGAGCGGCAAACTCACATGAGGATCTCAGCCGGGTTTTGAAATCTGAAACATACTTGAGGAGGTTTTGGTTCCCCTCCTGGCCAACTAGGCCATCCTGCAATAGTTGCAAAGGACCTCTTACCTGGTGACCGAAAACTAGCTCATTAGGGGAAAAACCCAGGGATTCAGTGGGAACCTCACGAGTAGCAAATAAAAGAAAAGGTACCCCCTTATCCCACTCAACTCCGGTCTCTGTACAATACTTACGTAACATTCCCTTTAATGTCTGATGATATCGTTCGAGAACCCCTCGACTCTCTGGGTGGTAGGTGCTAGACTTAACATGCTCGATACCCAACTCCTTCAGGGACTGCTGGAAAATGTTAGAGGTAAAATTAGGTCCTTGATCACTTTGCACCTCATGGGGGAAACCCATTCTGGTGAAGAATTTGAGCAGTTCCTTGATGATAGTAGGAGCAGAGGTAGTCCTTAAGGCCAGCCTCTGGGTAGCGAGTTGCCATGTCCATGATAGTTAATAAATAAATGTTACCTTGCGAAGTCTTAGGCAATGGGCCTACAATGTCCACTACCACCCGAGTAAAAGGATTCTCGAAAACGGGCAAGGGCACCAGAGGATGTACAGGCACCTTCTGATTGGGTTTTCCTGTCATCTGGCAAGTGTGACACACTCTACAAAACTCCACTACATCTGCACGCATTCCTGGCCAGTAAAAGTGGGCTCTGATTCTGTCTAGAGTTTTTCTCACACCTAGGTGTCCTGCCAATGGTATACAATGTGCCATTTCCATGATATCTCTACGACAAGGTTTGGGGACTACTACTTGATGGACGTCCCAAGCCCCGTCGTCGATTGGTCTGTGTGGCGGTCTCCATCTTCGCCACAATACTCCTCCTTTGAGGTAGAAACATTCACCACCCTCCTTCTCACATTCCTCTTCACTCACGGACCTGGCAGCTAACTCCTTGCATTCACTATCATCTCTCTGTAGCTCTACCAGGCCACTAGGACAATTTGGAGGGGTTTCATGGTCATCGTTAGGGTCAAGATGAGCCATAAAGGTGTCAGATAAATCCACCTCAGTCACATCATCAGGCACAGTTGGAGCGTCATTCACACACTCTCATCATCCCTTTCATCAACTCTTACATTCGGTATATTTCTGTCTGAGGGAACTGCTACTTGAGACATTGAACTTGTGACAGCACACGCAGGGAAAACTGTTGGCATCTCCTTGTCGAGCTCACCGGTTAGTGGCTCGTTAATAGGGGAGTGACAAAATGGGGTCTGGTAGGACCTTCTCACCTGCTACATCATTCCCCAAAAGGAGCGTTACCCCAGGCACAGGGATATCTTGGGACCTACACAAAGCTATGGTGGCCTCACCCTGTAGTAACTCACATTCAATTTCGCCTTTTACAAAGTATGCATAAAACTGGCCTCCAGCACCTCTCATTACAACTGGTTCGCCAGGTGGGCACTCGGTGTAAGGATTCACCATGAAGGTGCTAGTAGAACCTGTGTCTCTCAGAATTTTTACCTCATGCATACAACCATTTAATCTCACGTTGCCAGATGAAATAAAGGGACGGTAACTGTCCTGCACTGATGGTGAAATTATTATTGGCTTAACCCTAGTGGGTTGCACCACACATGCTACTACACCCCTGTCTAGATGATTTACGTTAGCTGCTAGGTACTCCTTCTGTTGGGAGTCCTGCATTAAAGGAACTTTTGGTGCTAGGTACTCCTTCTGTCGGGAGTCCTGCATTACAGGCACATATGGAATTTGAGATACGGCGGCAACTATAATAATCAGTGTTCCTCAGAGCTATCCCAGTGCATACCACCTCCTTTACGTAGGGCACGTGGTACCCGTCTTGCAACTCAATCCCACCCCTACTCTGTGCAACTCTCCAACCCAAGAGTGAAACGTTACTCTCAAACTTTCTTCTACTCAACATCTGAGCTCTGGAACTCTCTCCCAGAATCAGTCTTTCCCTCTTCCTATGACTTAAATTGCTTCAAACTCCGTGTGTCCAGGCATTTTGGCTCGAACGTCCCTTGATTTTGGCCCTGTCACTCTTTCAACTATGGGGGAGGCACTCGCTATAGGCAGTTATGCCTTTTGCCTCCCTCAATCACGTAGAAAAAAAAAAAAAAAAAAAAAAAACAGTTGCTCTTATCCTGGGTTCTTCGGTATTTGCTTTTATTCTGGCTAGTTCTAATATTTGATCACCGGTCAAACCAGGTGGCAATTGTTCATCAAGTTGGCTAGGTTTACTCGAGATCCCACCAACTGCTCCGTCACCCTCCTTGCCTTCTACAGGGAACAGGTGGGTTTTTATGGTCTGAGCCACCTCTACTTTAGACATGTTTGAGACAGTTAATTGGAGATGTGAGGCAAGCACTTTCAGTTTGGATTTTGACAGACAGTCAATATCAGGGGCTGTGGGGTCTGATTCTATGAAAACTCGAGCATCTTCGTCATTAATTAGTTGAGGCATGATTAATATTTGATTTTTAAGTAGTGAAACGTTAATGAAACTGAGTGAAACTGTATGAAACGAATCCTGGCGAGGTCGCCACTCTTCTGTTACGTATCTTGATCCTCAAGTGGTTATCTTGATGAATCTAGATAGCACAGAGATATATTAAGGTATCAGTCAGCTGAAGGCAAAACAAAAGTAAAATCTAATAAAATAATTTCCTGTTGTTGCTTCCTTTCCTTTTGGATCTTAGGACTTAGTATCCTTTATGGACTGATACTCTTTAATTATGGAAAAATACTGAAACTAATTAAAGTCATGTAGTATTTATAAAGAATTATTATTTAACCGAAGCTTAGTAGGCTATGGTTATGAACTGAATAAGTTATATCTAAAGAAGGACTATTAATTCTATAAAAAGTCTTGAAAGATAAATATTAAAGTAAGAATATTTCTGTCTCTTACACTTTTTGAAATGAATAGATAGTTTTCTTATATGTCCTTTTATTTATATTTAATGTAATTATTCTTGGTTCTTGTCTTACGTTAATAGTATTATATTATTATTATCATCAGGATTAATATCAAAGTCACATAAAAAGTTAGATATATATTTAATAATTAGTTAAATGTATTTCTTAACCACGTAACAATGAGGTTTGATTATGAGTAAATAAAGTTACAGGATCGCTTCATAGATTCGATTCAGGTCTCACTCAAATAATATGAAAGCAAAAATAATATTTTGAAGCTAAAAGAATTTTCTTCAGCTTAGGAAATCACTATAAGTAATATTAACACAGCCATGTTAGTCTAAGGCGATATTACTAATATGAGACAATAGCATCACCGTACTAAGCACCATTAAGCAATGTAAGCTTAATTAAAAGAAAATGAAAGAACTCGTAAGTATTAATATAAAACAATAGTATTACTTTCATCATAACCCAATTACTTAAAGAGTTGCTTTAGTCCATAAGTTAGTCAACTAAAATAGTTAAGTACATAATAATAGCGTTAACGTTAATTCCCAATCAAATAGTTAAGTACATAAATAGTAGCGTTAACGTTAATTCCCAATCAAATAGTTAAGCACATAATAGTAGCGTTAACGTTAATTCCCAATCAAATAGTTAAGCACATAATAGTAGGGTTAACGTTAATTCCCAATCAAATAGTTAAGTACATAAGTAGTAGCTGTAACGTTAATTCCCAATCAAATAGTTAAGTACATAAATAGTAGCTTTAACGTTAATTCCCAATCAAATAGTTAAGCACATAATAGTAGCGTTAACGTCCCAATCACATATCTCACTAACCAACATAACGTAAGTGTTTACACGGAACACACTTAACACACACATATAATCTGACTGACAGTCACAATCCCATTATAATACTTCACCCCGTCTTCCTCCAGCTGCAAGTTCACCTTCCCCAACTCCAAATGAGACTGATTTGAATGCCCACAACTCGGGTCTTATATACTAAACAATGATGGTGTAGGAACGAATCAGGAGGCGGGGGTGGTGCCCGCTCCAATCACAGCTCCTCGAGTTGCATAACAGGTGCCTGGCCCAATCACAGCTCCTGGCGTCGAATCTACGTCATAGCGTCGGTCATCAAGTAGTTTGCAGGGTCCCCTTTGACGCACGCAGGTGTGAAGGCTTGTTTGCTGGCATGCGCCGAGCTGGTTTCCCCACTCGCTAGTTTGCTTCGCCGCTTGGGTAGTTTGGCTCCTTCAACTCTAATTCTAACTCTTAAATTAACATACAGGGCTCCGTATGTCAGACCTCCCCCCTAGAAAAGAGTTTAAGGAGTATAGTACATAATATTAAACATAATACATAAATAGATTCACCACCAGACTGGCAACAGCAAGATTATAATGAGGATATAATAAGGATATCACCCAAAGTAGGCAACGTCTCCAGGTACCACATCAGAACATAGCCGGAACGTAGCTGGAGCGTTATTCGAACTGCAAGGCATTATCTCACAGCTGAAGGCTTGAAAGCGCACTACAAAAGCATGATATTTACCTCGCTACAAGGGAGAGCTAATTGCCAAAATCCTCGCATTAAGTTTATCTTACTGCTGCATGAGGCCAACCCGGTAAATGTTATCTTTGATCCGTGGCAGTGGGTAGGTATCGTTCTTTGTGACAGCATTAACTTGCCTATAGTCCCTACAAAACCTATGGCTCCCGTCTGGCTTTGGCACAAGTATGACCGGACTACTCCACTGGCTGAAGGCCCTTGTGATCAGCTGGTTTGAAAAAATTAAGTCAAGCTCGACCTGCAGTATACTCCTGCGTTGTGGTGAGACACGGTAGGGGGATAGTTTAATGGGAGTTGCATCCCCTACGTCGATGTCGTGCACGGCCAAAGAAGTGAGCCCTGGAGTATCACGGAACACACTGGGAGACTGAGATAAAACAGAGATTAGTTGGTTCGCTTGATCAGAGGGAAGATGACATAGTTTAGATGGTAATTCCCTCCAAGCCACTGAATTATACTGAAAGTTGGATAGGCTACATGACAAGTCAAAGTCTGCATGGATACCTTCAAGCTCTGGAACAGTCTGTTGCGGGTCAGTAAGAGAACTGAAGACTTCGTCCGCACCAGGCTGTCCACAGGTCCTGACATTCACTGTCACAGTGGGAGAATCTGGAGGAGAGGAATCAGGGGACCTATGGTAGGGTTTCAACATATTTATATGGAATACTTGCGTGGGCTTTCTCCTGTCTGGGGTAGTTACTAGATAATCGGTAATGCTCACCCTCCGAATGATCTTATATGGGCCCCTGAACTTGGCAGATAAAGGTTGGCCAAAAAGGGGGAGCAGGACCAAAACCTCATCACCGGGCTAAAACTCCCTCTCACAGGCTTTTCTGTCATACCATTTCTTCATGGAGCTTTTAGCCACTGTCAAGTTTTGAGCGGCAAACTCACATGAGGATCTCAGCCGGGTTTTGAAATCTGAAACATACTCGAGGAGGTTTTGGTTCCCCTCCTGGCCAACTAGGCTATCCTGCAATAGTTGCAAAGGACCTCTTACCTGGTGACCGAAAACTAGCTCATTAGGGGAAAAACCCAGGGATTCAGTGGGAACCTCACGAGTAGCAAATAAAAGAAAAGGTACCCCCTTATCCCACTCAACTCCGGTCTCTGTACAATACTTACGTAACATTCCCTTTAATGTCTGATGATATCGTTCGAGAACCCCTCGACTCTCTGGGTGGTAGGTGCTAGACTTAACATGCTCGATACCCAACTCCTTCAGGGACTGCTGGAAAATGTTAGAGGTAAAATTAGGTCCTTGATCACTTTGCACCTCATGGGGGAAACCCATTCTGGTGAAGAATTTGAGCAGTTCCTTGATGATAGTAGGAGCAGAGGTAGTCCTTAAGGCCAGCCTCTGGGTAGCGAGTTGCCATGTCCATGATAGTTAATAAATAAATGTTACCTTGCGAAGTCTTAGGCAATGGGCCTACAATGTCCACTACCACCCGAGTAAAAGGATTCTCGAAAACGGGCAAGGGCACCAGAGGATGTACAGGCACCTTCTGATTGGGTTTTCCTGTCATCTGGCAAGTGTGACACACTCTACAAAACTCCACTACATCTGCACGCATTCCTGGCCAGTAAAAGTGGGCTCTGATTCTGTCTAGAGTTTTTCTCACACCTAGGTGTCCTGCCAATGGTATACAATGTGCCATTTCCATGATATCTCTACGACAAGGTTTGGGGACTACTACTTGATGGACGTCCCAAGCCCCGTCGTGGATTGGTCTGTGTGGCGGTCTCCATCTTCGCCACAATACTCCTCCTTTGAGGTAGAAACATTCACCACCCTCCTTCTCACATTCCTCTTCACTCACGGACCTGGCAGCTAACTCCTTGCATTCACTATCATCTCTCTGTAGCTCTACCAGGCCACTAGGACAATTTGGAGGGGTTTCATGGTCATCGTTAGGGTCAAGATGAGCCATAAAGGTGTCAGATAAATCCACCTCAGTCACATCATCAGGCACAGTTGGAGCGTCATTCACACACTCTCATCATCCCTTTCATCAACTCTTACATTCGGTATATTTCTGTCTGAGGGAACTGCTACTTGAGACATTGAACTTGTGACAGCACACGCAGGGAAAACTGTTGGCATCTCCTTGTCGAGCTCACCGGTTAGTGGCTCGTTAATAGGGGAGTGACAAAATGGGGTCTGGTAGGACCTTCTCACCTGCTACATCATTCCCCAAAAGGAGCGTTACCCCAGGCACAGGGATATCTTGGGACCTACACAAAGCTATGGTGGCCTCACCCTGTAGTAACTCACATTCAATTTCGCCTTTTACAAAGTATGCATAAAACTGGCCTCCAGCACCTCTCATTACAACTGGTTCGCCAGGTGGGCACTCGGTGTAAGGATTCACCATGAAGGTGCTAGTAGAACCTGTGTCTCTCAGAATTTTTACCTCATGCATACAACCATTTAATCTCACGTTGCCAGATGAAATAAAGGGACGGTAACTGTCCTGCACTGATGGTGAAATTATTATTGGCTTAACCCTAGTGGGTTGCACCACACATGCTACTACACCCCTGTCTAGATGATTTACGTTAGCTGCTAGGTACTCCTTCTGTTGGGAGTCCTGCATTAAAGGAACTTTTGGTGCTAGGTACTCCTTCTGTCGGGAGTCCTGCATTACAGGCACATATGGAATTTGAGATACGGCGGCAACTATAATAATCAGTGTTCCTCAGAGCTATCCCAGTGCATACCACCTCCTTTACGTAGGGCACGTGGTACCCGTCTTGCAACTCAATCCCACCCCTACTCTGTGCAACTCTCCAACCCAAGAGTGAAACGTTACTCTCAAACTTTCTTCTACTCAACATCTGAGCTCTGGAACTCTCTCCCAGAATCAGTCTTTCCCTCTTCCTATGATTTAAATTGCTTCAAACTCCGTGTGTCCAGGCATTTTGGCTCGAACGTCCCTTGAGTTTGGCCCTGTCACTCTTTCAACTATGGGGGAGGCACTCGTTATAGGCAGTTATGCCTTTTGCCTCCCTCAATCACATAGAAAAAAAAAAAAAAAAAAAAACTGTCTGCCCCGATCTCTCGGTTTTCTCCTTGGCCCAGCACTGATAAGCTAGGTGGCCTCTCTTGCCACAAAAAGTACATACTTTAGGGGATACGGGAACGTTCCCTCTTTGAGCATTACTATTAGTTTGGGGCCCACCTCTGTTACCATTGCCCTGAGTCGCATTTTTAGTTGGGGGAACAATTCTATTTTGGCTAGCTGGGGAAGACGTTATAGGCTTGTGACTGGGTCTGTCAGATTTGTGATTGGGATACTTAAAATTAGAACTAGAATTATCGTAGGGCTTCTTTCCACGAAATTTGTTGTTGAGCACGTATGTGTCAGCCATGTCAGCGGCGTCGGCAAGACAATCTACCTTTTTCCCCTTTAAATGATAGGATACAGAAGAATCAATTTTCCATAGGAAATTTTCTAACAGGACCAACTCCTTCAGATCGTTGTAGCTTGTGACTTTCTTACTCTTGACCCAATGATTGAAAGTTTTAGTCATGGTCCTGGCAAATACCTTATGGGTTTCTTCTACTTTCTTCTGGTTTTTACGGAAAGATTGCCTGTAAGCCTCAGGCTGCAATTGATAGGTTTTTAGGATAGCTTCTTTGAGATTGTCATAATCCTGCCTAACTTCTGCTACTTCTGACAAATACGTGGCTCGAGCCTGCCCTGTCAAAACAGTTTGTAACATAAAAGGCCATTGATCTCTTGTCCACTTCATACCTCCAGCAACTTCCTCAAACAACACAAAGAAATCCTGCACATTATCCTCAGTGAAAGGTGGAATGACACTAGTCATAGTCAATCCCAGAGGGGGAGCAATTAAGGGAGCATTTGTATTGACATTTAGTTGAGCCGTACGATATTGATATTCACATTGTTCCGTCGTCGCTCTGGCTTTTATGCTGGCTTCTTCGGTATTTGCTCTGGCTTGTTCGGCATTTATTCTGGCTAGTTCTATATTTAGTCCGGCTTGTTCGGTAGTTGCTCTTATCCTGGGTTCTTCGGTATTTGCTTTTATTCTGGCTAGTTCTAATATTTGATCACCGGTCAAACCAGGTGGCAATTGTTCATCAAGTTGGCTAGGTTTACTCGAGATCCCACCAACTGCTCCGTCACCCTCCTTGCCTTCTACAGGGAACAGGTGGGTTTTTATGGTCTGAGCCACCTCTACTTTAGACATGTTTGAGACAGTTAATTGGAGATGTGAGGCAAGCACTTTCAGTTCGGATTTTGACAGACAGTCAATATCAGGGGCTGTGGGGTCTGATTCTATGAAAACTCGAGCATCTTCGTCATTAATTAGTTGAGGCATGATTAATATTTGATTTTTAAGTAGTGAAACGTTAATGAAACTGAGTGAAACTGTAAGAAACGAATCCTGGCGAGGTCGCCACTCTTCTGTTACGTATCTTGATCCTCAAGTGGTTAACTTGATGAATCTAGATAGCACAGAAATATATTAAGGTAACAGTCAGCTGAAGGCAAAACAAAAGTAAAATCTAATAAAATAATTTCCTGTTGTTGCTTCCTTTCCTTTTGGATCTTAGGACTTAGTATCCTTTATGGACTGATACTCTTTAATTATGGAAAAATACTGAAACTAATTAAAGTCATGTAGTATTTATAAAGAATTATTATTTAACCGAAGCTTAGTAGGCTTTTTTTTTTTTTTTTTTTCTATATTCCAACTACTCCCTCTCGGGCATAGGCTGAGAGACTGTACATTCCACCGCTCAACACGGTGAAGCCCGTGAGGTCTTGTTCCAGTCTGGGGAGTGAGACATGTGAAGCAACCATCATGGCTCGAAGCAGCTCCATCTCTGAAGTGGCCGGATGCTTCGCTCAAGTGCTTCACCGTCTCATCCTCCAGACTCAGACCCTCACTCTCAGAACGCCACCTATTGAGCAGTGAACTCACTAGGCATTGTCCCCCTGTAACATATTTTGAATATGGGAATATTCATACAGTGTTATTTAATCAGGGAACAATGAGGGTACTTTTTTGACGTTTCGGTGGGCTTTGTGGTAATTCACTGATACTAGGTACATCACAAATTAAATCCCAATAATATCTTCCCATTGACATATCGGGATTTGAACCCGGGTCCATTGGATTACCAATCCAGTGGCATGACCACTCCACCACACCTCCCCTCCCCTCCCCTTCGGCTATGGTTATGAACCGAAGAAGTTATATCTAAAGAAGGACTATTAATTCTATAAAAAGTCTTGAAAGATAAATATTAATGTAAGAATATTTCTGTCTCTTACCCTTTTTGAAATGAATAGATAGTTTTCTTATATGTCCTTTTATTTATATTTAATGTAATTATTCTTGGTTCTTGTCTTACGTTAATAGTATTATATTATTATTATCATCAGGATTAATATCAAAGTCACATAAAAAGTTAGATATATATTTAATAATTAGTTAAATGTATTTCTTAACCACGTAACAATGAGGTTTGATTATGAGTAAATAAAGTTACAGGATCGCTTCATAGATTCGATTCAGGTCTCACTCAAATAATATGAAAGCAAAAATAATATTTTGAAGCTAAAAGAATTTTCTTCAGCTTAGGAAATCACTATAAGTAATATTAACACAGCCATGTTAGTCTAAGGCGATATTACTAATATGAGACAATAGCATCACCGTACTAAGCACCATTAAGCAATGTAAGCTTAATTAAAAGAAAATGAAAGAACTCGTAAGTATTAATATAAAACAATAGTATTACTTTCATCATAACCCAATTACTTAAAGAGTTGCTTTAGTCCACAAGTTAGTCAACTAAAATAGTTAAGTACATAATAATAGCGTTAATGTTAATTCCCAATCAAATAGTTAAGTACATAAATAGTAGCGTTAACGTTAATTCCCAATCAAATAGTTAAGCACATAATAGTAGCGTTAACGTTAATTCCCAATCAAATAGTTAAGCACATAATAGTAGCGTTAACGTTAATTCCCAATCAAATAGTTAAGTACATAAATAGTAGCTTTAACGTTAATTCCCAATCAAATAGTTAAGTACATAAATAGTAGCTTTAACGTTAATTCCCAATCAAATAGTTAAGCACATAATAGTAGCGTTAACGTCCCAATCACATATCTCACTAACCAACATAACGTAAGTGTTTACACGGAACACACTTAACACACACATATATAATCTGACTGACAGTCACAATCCCATTATAATACTTCACCCCGTCTTCCTCCAGCTGCAAGTTCACCTTCCCCAACTCCAAATGAGACTGATTTGAATGCCCACAACTCGGGTCTTATATACTAAACAATGATGGTGTAGGAACGAATCAGGAGGCGGGGGTGGTGCCCGCTCCAATCACAGCTCCTCGAGTTGCATAACAGGTGCCTGGCCCAATCACAGCTCCTGGCGTCGAATCTACGTCATAGCGTCGGTCATCAAGTAGTTTGCAGGGTCCCCTATGATGCACGCAGGTGTGAATGCTTGTTTGCTGGTATGCGCGAGCTGGTTTCCCCACTCGCTAGTTCGCTCGCTAGTTTGCTTCGCCGCTTGGGTAGTTTGGCTCCTTCAACTCTAATTCTAACTCTTAAATTAACATACAGGGCTCCGTATGTCAGACCTCCCCCCTAGAAAAGAGTTTAAGGAGTATAGTACATAATATTAAACATAATACATAAATAGATTCACCACCAGACTGTGCAACAGCAAGATTATAATGAGGATATAATAAGGATATCACCCAAAGTAGGCAACGTCTCCAGGTACCACATCAGAACATAGCCGGAACGTAGCTGGAGCGTTATTCGAACTGCAAGGCATTATCTCACAGCTGAAGGCTTGAAAGCGCACTACAAAAGCATGATATTTACGTCGCTACAAGGGAGAGCTAATTGCCAAAATCCTCGCATTAAGTTTATCTTACTGCTGCATGAGGCCAACCCGGTAAATGTAATCTTTGATCCGTGGCAGTGGGTAGGTATCGTTCTTTGTGACAGCATTAACTTGCCTATAGTCCCTACAAAACCTATGGCTCCCGTCTGGCTTTGGCACAAGTATGACCGGACTACTCCACTGGCTGAAGGCCCTTGTGATCAGCTGGTTTGAAAAAATTAAGTCAAGCTCGACCTGCAGTATACTCCTGCGTTGTGGTGAGACACGGTAGGGGGATAGTTTAATGGGAGTTGCATCCCCTACGTCGATGTCGTGCACGGCAAAAGAAGTGAGCCCTCGAGTATTACGGAACACACTGGGAGACTTAGATAAAACAGAGATTAGTTGGTTCGCTTGATCAGAGGGAAGATGACATAGTTTAGATGGTAATTCCCTCCAAGCCACTGAATTATACTGAAAGTTGGATAGGCTACATGACAAGTCAAAGTCTGCATGGATACCTTCAGGCTCTGGAACAGTCTGTTGCGGGTCAGTAAGAGAACTGAAGACTTCGTCCACACCAGGCTGTCCACAGGTCCTGACATTCACTGTCACAGTGGGAGAATCTGGAGGAGAGGAATCAGGGGACCTATGGTAGGGTTTCAACATATTTATATGGAATACTTGCGTGGGCTTTCTCCAGTCTGGGGTAGTTACTAGATAATCGGTAATGCTCACCCTCCGAATGATCTTATATGGGCCCCTGAACTTGGCAGATAAAGGTTGGCCAAAAAGGGGGAGCAGGACCAAAACCTCATCACCGGGCTGAAACTCCCTCTCACGGGCTTTTCTGTCATACCATTTCTTCATGGAGCTTTTAGCCACTGTCAAGTTTTGAGCGGCAAACTCACATGAGGATCTCAGCCGGGTTTTGAAATCTGAAACATACTTGAGGAGGTTTTGGTTCCCCTCCTGGCCAACTAGGCTATCCTGCAATAGTTGCAAAGGACCTCTTACCTGGTGACCGAAAACTAGCTCATTAGGGGAAAAACCCAGGGATTCAGTGGGAACCTCACGAGTAGCAAATAAAAGAAAAGGTACCCCCTTATCCCACTCAACTCCGGTCTCTGTACAATACTTACGTAACATTCCCTTTAATGTCTGATGATATCGTTCGAGAACCCCTCGACTCTCTGGGTGGTAGGTGCTAGACTTAACATGCTCGATACCCAACTCCTTCAGGGACTGCTGGAAAATTTTAGAGGTAAAATTAGTTCCTTGATCACTTTGCACCTCATGGGGGAAACCCATTCTGGTGAAGAATTTGAGCAGTTCCTTGATGACAGTAGGAGCAGAGGTAGTCCTTAAGGGTATAGCCTCTGGGTAGCGAGTTGCCATGTCCATGATAGTTAATAAATAAATGTTACCTTGGGAAGTCTTAGGCAATGGGCCTACAATGTCCACTACCACCCGAGTAAAAGGATTCTCGAAAACGGGCAAGGGCACCAGAGGATGTACAGGCACCTTCTGATTGGGCTTTCCTGTCATCTGGCAAGTGTGACACACTCTACAAAACTCCACTACATCTGCACGCATTCCTGGCCAGTAAAAGTGGGCTCTGATTCTGTCTAGAGTTTTTCTCACACCTAGGTGTCCTGCCAATGGTATACAATGTGCCATTTCCATGATATCTCTACGACAAGGTTTGGGGACTACTACTTGATGGACGTCCCAAGCCCCGTCATCGATTGGTCTGTGTGGCGGTCTCCATCTTCGCCACAATACTCCTCCTTTGAGGTAGAAACATTCACCACCCTCCTTCTCACATTCCTCTTCACTCACGGACCTGGCAGCTAACTCATTGCATTCACTATCATCTCTCTGTAGCTCTACCAGGCCACTAGGACAATTCGGAGGGGTTTCATGGTCATCGTTAGGGTCAAGATGAGCCATAAAGGTGTCAGATAAATCCACCTCAGTCACATCATCAGGCACAGTTGGAGCGTCATTAACACTCTCATCATCCCTTTCATCAACTCTTACATTCGGTATATTTCTGTCTGAGGGAACTGCTACTTGAGACATTGAACTTGTGACAGCACACACAGGGAAAACTGTTGGCATCTCCTTGTCGAGCTCACCGGTTAGTGGCTCGTTAACAGGGGAGTGACAAAATGGGGTCTGGTCGGACCTTCTCACCTGCTACATCATTCCCCAAAAGGAGCGTTACCCCAGGCACAGGGATATCTTGGGACCTACACAAAGCTATGGTGGCCTCACCCTGTAGTAAATCACATTCAATTTCGCCTTTTACCAAGTATGCATAAAACTGGCCTCCAGCACCTCTCATTACAACTGGTTCGCCAGGTGGGCACTCGGTGTAAGGATTCACCATGAGGGTGCTAGTAGAACCTGTGTCTCTCAGAATTTTTACCTCATGCATACAACCATTTAATCTCACGTTGCCAAATGAGATAAAGGGACGGTAACTGTCCTGCACTGATGGTGAAATTATTATTGGCTTAACCCTAGTGGGTTGCACCACACATGCTACTACACCCCTGTCTAGATGATTTACGTTAGCTGCTAGGTACTCCTTCTGTCGGGAGTCCTGCATTACAGGCACATATGGAATTTGAGATACGGCGGCAACTGTCTGCCCCGATCTCTCGGTTTTCTCCTTGGCCCAGCACTGATAAGCTAGGTGGCCTCTCTTGCCACAAAAAGTACATACTTTAGGGGATACGGGAACGTTCCCTCTTTGAGCATTACTATTAGTTTGGGGCCCACCTCTGTTACCATTGCCCTGAGTCGCATTTTTAGTTGGGGGAACAATTCTATTTTGGCTAGCTGGGGAAGACGTTATAGGCTTGTGACTGGGTCTGTCAGATTTGTGATTGGGATACTTAAAATTAGAACTAGAATTATCGTAGGGCTTCTTTCCACGAAATTTGTTGTTGAGCACGTATGTGTCAGCCATGTCAGCGGCGTCGGCAAGACAATCTACCTTTTTCCCCTTTAAATGATAGGATACAGAAGAATCAATTTTCCATAGGAAATTTTCTAACAGGACCAACTCCTTCAGATCGTTGTAGCTTGTGACTTTCTTACTCTTGACCCAATGATTGAAAGTTTTAGTCATGGTCCTGGCAAATACCTTATGGGTTTCTTCTACTTCTGGTTTTTACGGAAACATTGTCTGTAAGCCTCAGGCTGCAATTGATAGGTTTTTAGGATAGCTTCTTTGAGATTGTCATAATCCTGCCTAACTTCTGCTACTTTTGACAAGTACGTGGCTCGAGCCTGCCCTGTCAAAACAGTTTGTAACATAAAAGGCCATTGATCTCTTGTCCACTTCATACCTCCAGCAACTTCCTCAAACAACACAAAGAAATCCTGCACATTATCCTCAGTGAAAGGTGGAATGACACTAGTCATAGTCAATCCCAGAGGGGGAGCAATTAAGGGAGCATTTGTATTGACATTTAGTTGAGCTGTACGATATTGATATTCACATTGTTCCGTCGTTGCTCTGGCTTTTATGCTGGCTTCTTCGGTATTTGCTCTGGCTTGTTCGGCATTTATTCTGGCTAGTTCTATATTTAGTCCGGCTTGTTCGGTAGTTGCTCTTATCCTGGGTTCTTCGGTATTTGCTTTTATTCTGGCTAGTTCTAATATTTGATCACCGGTCAAACCAGGTGGCAATTGTTCATCAAGTTGGCTAGGTTTACTCGAGATCCCACCAACTGCTCCGTCACCCTCCTTGCCTTCTACAGGGAACAGGTGGGTTTTTATGGTCTGAGCCACCTCTACTTCAGACATGTTTGAGACAGTTAATTGGAGATGTGAGGCAAGCACTTTCAGTTCGGATTTTGACAGACAGTCAATATCAGGGGCTGTGGGGTCGGATTCTATGAAAACTCGAGCATCTTCGTCATTAATTAGTTGAGGCATGATTAATATTTGATTTTTAAGTAGTGAAACGTTAATGAAACTGAGTGAAACTGTATGAAACGAATCCTGGCGAGGTCGCCACTCTTCTGTTACGTATCTTGATCCTCAAGTGGTTAACTTGATGAATCTAGATAGCACAGAGATATATTAACCCTGGACAGGTTTCGCGTTCTAACGCGTACGGTAAAGGAAACGAGGGTCGAAAGTGGCACGCCGCACTAAAATATTCGCCAAAAATCAGGTAATTGAGATAGATTTTTTGTCTACATTTGAACATGTAATATAAGGAATGCTTAATCTAATGTGAAGTGGAATTGAAAATCAGAGTGATTTTTATATTTTTAATGATTATTCTAGAAAAATAACTTAAGAAAATGACTAAGTTTACTAAAAAATAAAAATAAATACTTAAAGTTCCCTGAGGATAGTGAAACTCTGGTGACTAGTAGGGGGATGGTGTGGACCTCATCAGCTGCAGTCTTGTCGACCTGGGTCCCATAGGGCGCGATCTGTGCAAAGAATAAAAAGTGTTAATTTCGAAAACTCAAAAAATGATCAATGGTTTACAGAAAATCATTAGGGTGCCTAAATATTGGTGGATTTAGTTGAAACTTTGTCAGAATAGTGCCAACCAACACTGGAACACAGGGAAACCCTAAATATTGAGATCAGAACTAGTAAATAGCAATGACATAGCATTGTGTACACTTAACTCCGAGACGTCAGACAGTTTTCGGCAAAAATTTGAGAGAAAAAAATTCATAACTGAACAAATTGTTTATGATCTGCCTATAATCACCATGGACATTCCTAAACAACCTAAGAACAATATCAGTATGAATAATGGGGTTTGGAGTAGTTATACACACACAGTACTGAAAGGGTTAACCTTATCTCCAGCACCGCTCCGGCCGCAACCCTCTGAAAGTAGACAACACTTTCCACAATGTATAGGATCATTATAAATCGATGGATTTTGATCCCAACTCATGTGAATGATGAATACAGCTTGAATAATTCATACTACACCCTAAAAATATTAAAAATAAAAACAAAAATGTGGGGGCATAACAGGTAAGTACTTGGTAAATTTCAATCAGCAGGAACAGGTAAAATGTAATAAAATGGGTAGCTTGTCCCTGGGCAACTGGGGGCATGACAGGTAAGTCATTGGTACCAATCAATCAGCAGAAACCAGGTAAAATGATAAGGAAATGGGTAGGTAGTCACTGGGGCACAACAGGTAAGTACTTTGTCAAATTCAATCACCAGGAACAGATAAAATGGTAATAAATGGGTAGCTTGTCCCTGGGCAACTGGGGGCATGACAGGTAACTAATTGGTACCAATCAATCAGCAGAAACCAGGTAAAATTATAAGGAAATAGTAGTCACTGGGGCACAACAGGTAAGTACTTTGTCAAATTCAATCACCAGGAACAGGTAAATGGTAATAAAATGGGTAGCTTGTCCCTGGGCAACTGGTGGCATGACAGGTAACTAATTGGTACCAATCAATCAGCAGAAACCAGATAAAATTATAAGAAATGGTAGGTAGTCACTGGGGCACACTTGTAGTACTTTGTCAAATTCAATCACCAGAGGTAAATGGTAATAAAGGGGTAGCTTGTCCCTGGGCAACTGGGGGCATGACAGGTAACTAATTGGTACCAATCAATCAGCAGAAACCAGGTAAAATTATAAGGAAATGGGTAGGTAGTCACTGGGGGCACAACAGGTAAGTACTTTGTCAAATTCAATCACCAGAACAGGTAAAATGGTAATAAAATGGGTAGCTTGTCCCTGGGCAACTGGGGGCATGACAGGTAACTAATTGGTACCAATCAATCAGCAGAAACCAGGTAAAATTATAAGGAAATGGGTAGGTAGTCACTGGGGCATAACAGGTAAGTACTTGTGTCAATTCAATGAGGAAATACACCAATAGCGAAATCAGAAAAAAAAAACAAGAAAAAAAAAACAAGAAAAAAAAAATTGTGGGCATATGGCAACTCAGATATCTGGCAACAGTCAGGACACGACGTCACACAATCTAGCCATCATGTGTAGAAGACTGAAAGTCCTAAGTCTAATACAAAGGCATGAAACATATGATTACTGTAACTTTCAACAAATATGGTACAAAAACTTACTGTGTTTACTGGGTCATATGTGGCACCGGAAAATGGGTGAAAGGGTTGTGGTGGGAGGAGCGAGCAGCGCAGGTCTGTCTTTGGTGGGGTCCCAGCTCCTACTGATAGATGGCTTGCCTCACCAGGAAATTCAGCCTCCTATTGGCTCCCCCGGTCACGTGACATGCAAGCATAGACAAAGGCGGATTTTCGCGTTCCTTAAATGACCCCACGAATCCTGTCCAGGGGTATCAGTCAGCTGAAGGCAAAACAAAAGTAAAATCTAATAAAATAATTTCCTGTTGTTGCTTCCTTTCCTTTTGGATCTTAGGACTTAGTATCCTTTATGGACTGATACTCTTTAATTATGGAAAAATACTGAAACTAATTAAAGTCATGTAGTGTTTATAAAGAATTATTATTTAACCGAAGCTTAGTAGGCTATGGTTATGAACCGAAGAAGTTATATCTAAAGAAGGACTATTAATTCTATAAAAAGTCTTGAAAGATAAATATTAAAGTAAGAATATTTCTGTCTCTTACCCTTTTTGAAATGAATAGATAGTTTTCTTATATGTCCTTTTATTTATATTTAATGTAATTATTCTTGGTTCTTGTCTTACGTTAATAGTATTATATTATTATTATCATCAGGATTAATATCAAAGTCACATAAAAAGTTAGATATATATTTAATAATTAGTTAAATGTATTTCTTAACCACGTAACAATGAGGTTTGATTATGAGTAAATAAAGTTACAGGATCGCTTCATAGATTCGATTCAGGTCTCACTCAAATAATATGAAAGCAAAAATAATATTTTGAAGCTAAAAGAATTTTCTTCAGCTTAGGAAATCACTATAAGTAATATTAACACAGCCATGTTAGTCTAAGGCGATATTACTAATATGAGACAATAGCATCACCGTACTAAGCACCATTAACCTCATGGGGGTAATTGGAAACGTCCCCCTGTGCTGACGTATTTGAGGTGTTTCCGTCACTAAAATATTCATTGTGCCATTAATAGCATTAATACTTATCCATACGCACCTATTATGGGTGGATTATAAAGGTATTAACCTGAAACAACAATAAAACGAGTGAAAACAGCGTTTGGATGGTCAAAATCGGAGATATAGCCCGCGAGTTGTATAATGTATGGGTGAGGCAAACTGCTTTCCCGCCAATTTCCCCCAAGGCCACTGAGACACAGTCGATCGATACTCTCTCTCTCTCTCTTGCACTCGCTTGCCATCAGTGATGACAACACCCTGCTTGCAACTCGCTAATGTTAGCACGAAAATATACCTCAGAATAAGGGAATAACAGGGAAAATAGGTGATAACTGAAGGAGAGGAGGAAAGTGGGGAAGGAGGGGAGGTAGAGGACTGAGATTTTGCAGTGGGCCAAAAAATAAATAAAATAAAATAAAAAAAAAAAAAAATCGATGTCTCACTCACTCATAAGAGTCTCCCCGCAGTCCGCCGGGGGAACTCTTAAGAATCTCCCCGCAGTTCCCGGGTTAAGCAATGTAAGCTTAATTAAAAGAAAATGAAAGAACTCGTAAGTATTAATATAAAACAATAGTATTACTTTCATCATAACCCAATAACTTAAAGAGTTGCTTTAGTCCACAAGTTAGTCAACTAAAATAGTTAAGTACATAATAATAGCGTTAACGTTAATTCCCAATCAAATAGTTAAGTACATAAATAGTAGCGTTAACGTTAATTCCCAATCAAATAGTTAAGCACATAATAGTAGCGTTAACGTTAATTCCCAATCAAATAGTTAAGCACATAATAGTAGCGTTAACGTTAATTCCCAATCAAATAGTTAAGTACATAAATAGTAGCTTTAACGTTAATTCCCAATCAAATAGTTAAGTACATAAATAGTAGCTTTAACGTTAATTCCCAATCAAATAGTTAAGCACATAATAGTAGCGTTAACGTCCCAATCACATATCTCACTAACCAACATAACGTAAGTGTTTACACGGAACACACTTAACACACACATATATAATCTGACTGACAGTCACAATCCCATTATAATACTTCACCCCGTCTTCCTCCAGCTGCAAGTTCACCTTCCCCAACTCCAAATGAGACTGATTTGAATGCCCACAACTCGGGTCTTATATACTAAACAATGATGGTGTAGGAACGAATCAGGAGGCGGGGGTGGTGCCCGCTCCAATCACAGCTCCTCGAGTTGCATAACAGGTGCCTGGCCCAATCACAGCTCCTGGCGTCGAATCTACGTCATAGCGTCGGTCATCAAGTAGTTTGCAGGGTCCCCTATGACGCACACAGGTGTGAAGGCTTGTTTGCTGGTATGCGGCGAGCTGGTTTCCCCACTCGCTAGTTCGCTCGCTAGTTTGCTTTGCCGCTTGGGTAGTTTGGCTCCTTCAACTCTAATTCTAACTCTTAAATTAACATACAGGGCTCCGTATGTTAGACCTCCCCCAAGAAAAGAGTTTAAGGAGTATAGTACATAATATTAAACATAATACATAAATAGATTCACCACCAGACTGGCAACAGCAAGATTATAATGAGGATATAATAAGGATATCACCCAAAGTAGGCAATGTCTCCAGGTACCACATCAGAACATAGCCGGAACGTAGCTGGAGCGTTATTCGAACTGCAAGGCATTATCTCACAGCTGAAGGCTTTAAAGCGCACTACAAAAGCATGATATTTACCTCGCTACAAGGGAGAGCTAATTGCCAAAATCCTTGCATTAAGTTTATCTTACTGCTGCATGAGGCCAACCCGGTAAATGTAATCTTTGATCCGTGGCAGTGGGTAGGTATCGTTCTTTGTGACAGCATTAACTTGCCTATAGTCCCTACAAAACCTATGGCTTCCGTCTGGCTTTGGCACAAGTATGACCGGACTACTCCACTGGCTGAAGGCCCTTGTGATCAGCTGGTTTGAAAAAATTAAGTCAAGCTTGACCTGCAGTATACTCCTGCGTTGTGGTGTGACACAGTAGGGGGATAGTTTAATGGGAGTTGCATCCCCTACGTCGATGTCGTGCACGGCCAAAGAAGTGAGCCCTGGAGTATCACGGAACACACTGGGAGACTGAGATAAAACAGAGATTAGTTGGTTCGCTTGATCAGAGGGAAGATGACATAGTTTAGATGGTAATTCCCTCCAAGCCACTGAATTATACTGAAAGTTGGATAGGCTACATGACAAGTCAAAGTCTGCATGGATACCTTCAGGCTCTGGAACAGTCTGTTGCGGATCAGTAAGAGAACTGAAGACTTCGTCAGCACCAGGCTGTCCACAGGTCCTGACGTTCACTTCCACAGTGAGAGAATCTGGAGGAGAGGAATCAGGGGACCTATGGTAGGGTTTCAACATATTTATATGGAATACTTGTGTGGGCTTTCTCCTGTCTGGGGTAGTGAAACGTTAATGAAACTGAGTGAAACTGTATGAAACGAATCCTGGCGAGGTCGCCACTCTTCTGTTACGTATCTTGATCCTCAAGTGGTTAACTTGATGAATCTAGATAGCACAGAGATATATTAAGGTATCAGTCAGCTGAAGGCTACTTACTGTGTAAATATTACAGTGCAGTCGCCGGTACTGAACGGGTTAAGTCAGCACACTGTAAGTTAACCTTTAAATGGCAAATCTATGGTAGTTTAACCCTTTACGAGCGGCCTATGCGGTTTATTTATATGTACCGCCCAGCGGGGTGTTGTTAGCCAAAATAGGGCTGTTTACGTGATCATTTTCATGCCTAAATAAGACCCAGAACGTAAAACAAGTATCTATCCCTGAAAGCGCATAAACAGAGCTTTCGAATGACACCATAACGATCCTTTTATGATGGCTAGTTTTCTTGCAATAACCGTGCAACGCGAGTGCAAAAAGCAGGTAATTAGCCACTTTCCCGATACAATTCCGTATATAGCGAGTGAGAGAGGTAGTAGGGAGGTGAGATTCGTGTCAGTAGGTTCGCCGCGGTGGTCTGGAGCAGTCATACGCTCGCTACTCTCCTGCCACCACTTGTCTCTCTCTCTCAGCAACATTACGTGCTGAAATTGCCACTCGAGTTATGTCGAGCGCCGCCACATAGTCCAGCTTTATTTAACTCGACTTATGTGGTGAGCCGCTTTTTAAGGGTTAAAGGGTACCGTCATGCGAAGGTATTTGGTTCAATTCTGACGAAAATCGTCATATTTACCATATACTGTATATAATTAATACTTATCCATATGTGCCTATTTTACTTTTAATATGAACATATGAACATTGAAAAGCAATAAAACATGTGGTAACAGCAATTGGCTGGTAAAAAACGTATATTTTAGCCTCGCGGTCGTAATCTGACCCGGACCGGCGAGAGAGAGACATCCTCCCTCTCTCCTGTCTCGCATGGCAGTGAGAGACAAGGGGAGGTATGAGACTGGCTTAGAGGGTTGGAAAAAGACTCTCCCATCCTCCCCTCTCTCTGCTTGCCATCCTCACGGGAAAATGCTTGATAGATATCGGGAATAATAGGGAAAATAGCGGATAGTTGAGGAGTGAAGAAGGGGGGGGGGGCACAATTATGGAGAAGTGGTAACAAGTAATGGAGGGGAAATATATCACCTAATAACAAATTGCTTTGTTTTGAGTGCCACTGGGGTGTTTTTAAAGTTTTTCTGTTTTGCTCTGGCTCTATTGAGGATGGTCGCATTGCACCACAAAAATATCTATAGAGGACGGTTGCTGTTTATGGGTTAAGAATAGTGTCAGGACTGGAGAACCCCAGTCTTGTGGCTCTACATGTTCAGGCGGCCATTTACCGGGCACTCATAGAAATACTTAGAAATTTCATTTTTTGACCCTAGACCATGAAAGTAGACCTAATTCTAAGGTATTTTTGCTTATGATATTTTTTCACATTTTTGCATATTGAATTAGCAAATCGAAGTTGACGAAGTGATCATGTATGGACAAGCGCCGGTCTAGGGTAAAAATAATCTTGAATTATGCTATATTGAAAATGTAAATTTAAGGTAAACAAAATACACAGAATACCAGTGATGTCATTATATTACCCAAAAATAAGCGTTTTATTTTAATAAGTATATACATAGATTATATATGAATATTTTAGTTTAGGTACTTTTCACAACCCAGACAGTGTCTGGTACCCCATGAATAATTAATTCCAAAAAACAAATTGGACATAGGTTCCCCCTGAACAAGTAATTCCAGCAACATTTGGGCATAGCTTCCCCATGAACACAGAATTCCAGCAACATTTTGGCATAAGTTCCCCATGGACAATGAATTCCAGCAAAATTTGGGCAGAGGTTCCCCCTGACCAATGAATTTCAGCAAATTTTGGGCATAGGATCCCCATGAAAATTGGTATTTCTTTATGTGACAGTACTCATATCTCAAAAAAACTTCAGTATATGCCTCACAATATCAAAAATATATGTGAACTCACTAAAATATTTGTGAACTCACTAAACTTACCAAACTCATATTTATTTCACTGTACACTTATGAGGAAATAATAGAAATCGGTCATTTATTTCTATGTTGAACATTCTAGAATCCCTACCCAAGTTGTGGCCATGTGCCATGCTGGTTTGGGTAACTATCATCAAAGTTATATGGTTTTATGTAACTTGGGAGTACAACCCCTTACCGGGCGAAATTATCATATTTAGTAATTTCAATTCTATAGGCTACCGGGCGTAAGTCCATATATGATCACTTGGGCTTTACCCCTTACCGGGCGCATGTCCATATTTGATCATTCACTTTTTCGCAAACAAATTTCACCAATTTCCGTATGTTCCACGTAAATGACAACTATATCAGGTTATAGTACAACTATTCAACTGCATAATATCAGATTATTATCAACTTACCGATATTATGTGATGAGCTAGAGTCGAGGGCGTCAAGAGAAAAATTGCTGAGATCCTACTTTCTTCATGTCTGTCCTGCAACTGAACTTCGAGTTACTCTCAACCAATACTGAGATGGCATCAGCTCTTACACCATACCCACGTGAGTAGCCTGATCATCGGTGATTGGCTGAGGCATGATGACGTGGTGGCAGACACACACCGGGCGGCTTGGGAGCGCCCTTTTGGACGCCCATTTAAGTTACCATATATGGTTCCTCGCCCGGTAAAGCGTTAAATACCCTCTCAGTTGACAAGAAACATACACGTGCGTGCGTCTGGTGCAAGCCTAGGCTCCATGAGGGTTCCAGAAATATCTCTAATTCCAAACTTGAATCATCACTACAGAAAATAATAATGATGTAATTCTTGCATTACATTGCAATATATAATATAACGATGGTACGGTTTTTGTTCTCGATTTCTGCTTGCTCTACCACTGACAGTAGGCAAGAACGGAAAATTATAATATAGTGTTTGTCTTATGTACTCTATTACCATAGTATTGTTTTTGTCTCATAATATTCTTTACACTAATGTTTTTCAGTCTCTCCCTCCCGTCTTCCTTTTTTTCAGGTTATGTACAGTCAGCCTAATAAAGGATGTCTCGGCACCGATTATGTTTTGATCAATAATTGGTATCAGCAATATTTACACACAATTTCTTCTATTTGAGTGAGATATACCAACATGTTCCTACACTGCACCCTATTCAACATCTGACAGACATTAAAACAGCCCAGAGCGAGCCAAACGTAATGACAGCTGAGACATGACTTATTAGCGCCACTTTACAATCGGCCTAATAAGTGATGTCTCGGCACCGATTATGTTTTTATCAATAAAATATGGCATCAGCAATATTTGCACATTTGTTTTTAGTGAGATATACAAACATGTTCCTACACTTACCCACCCTATTCAACATCTGATAGACATTAATACAGCACAGATCGAGCCAGACGTAATAACAACTGAGACATAACTTATTATCGCCATTGTACTCCATTCCTTTCTGCATATATCTTGCTCCTGCCCTTCCCATTTGCAGCATATTCTCTTTATCTCCCTTCCATCTCATTTCCATGTGTACCATATTTCTGTTTCATCATCACCTTTGTAAATTCCTTCCATTTCTTTGCATCATCCACGGCCTCCTCTTTGCATGATCCCATATTTTCTATCAACTCCATATAACTTTCCATTCGCTTCTCCCGCATTCCCGTTTTCAGCTTCATTAACTCGCACCCCTTCTATTTCTCACGTTTTTGTTGTATCCATTCCTCAGTTTATCTTTCTACACACTTGTCTGTCATTTCTCTTCCCCTCGACTGCTTCCACCCGACACTCACATACCCTGATTTTACAGACATCTTGATTTGTGTAGCATTTGGCCAAGGTAATTCAAACTCGTTAGGTATTGATTCTATTATGGCCTCAGCATAAACGGATCTTTACCCATAGTACCTAATGTTGTATGGAATTGTTTGGATAATATATCTCACATGAATATTCTTTTTTAGAGAACTGGAATTGTTTGGATAATATATCTCACATGGATATTCTTTTTTAGAGAACTGGAATTGTTTGGATAATATATCTCACATGGATATTATTTTTTAGAGAACTGGAATTGTTTGGATAATATATCTCACATGGATATTCTTTTTTTAGAGAACTGGAATTGTTTGGATAATATATCTCACATGGATATTATTTTTTAGAGAACTGGAATTGTTTGGATAATATATCTCACATGGATATTATTTTTTAGAGAACTGGAATTGTTTGGATAATATATCTCACATGGATATTATTTTTTAGAGAACTTCTGATGGAACGAAGACTAGTTTTCGTATCCGTGTGTCATATAATTAATAGCCAGCGCTATTGAATTTCGGAGCGAGGGCTAGAGAGAAATGGCGCTATATATGTAACCTGAACATTATTATTATTATTATCAATAGCCACCTCTCAGATACCAACCCTTACATCCTGCACTATGATAATTCAGGCAGCCACAGTTGAAATCAGTGTTGGCTAATTGCATCTCGTACTTTGGGAACGGAGAGCTAAACGCAGTGGGGTCCATGACAAAGTTTGAGTTGGCTGATATTGTTGGACGGTATGTGGGAGAGGTCTGGTTTAACTGCTTGGCTTAATTGTCTCACTCAATTAAACACAGGGAGTAATTCTGTATCAGTCCACTTAAGGGTAGTTATGTATAGATTTGTTACTTTATTCGTGTATTTATATATTTGTTTAGTTTCCTCCCAAGACCTCTATAAAGCTTTAAATATTACGCTGAAGACCCCCTTTCGAGATAAATTTCTACCAAAAATGTACATGCTGACAGGAAAAAATCGACACCTAAATGGCACAACAGGTCTTAAAATCGCCAATATAATGGGGCTAAACATGAGGAAGAAGGGGGTCCAGAAAAAAAACTTCCCCTTAATCAGAAAAAAATACAATCTACTCTATCTGCCAGTGATGAAATGGGTACGATAATTATGTAATAATTGACTGCCTGTTCATGTCTTTTAGTTCATTTTACTTCACAGACAATTGTTTCTGATGATTAACCCCTTCTGTACCGGCGACGTCTATTTCATTTTATTCTAGCTATATTTAGACGATGTTGTGCGGTTTAAGAAGAATCTGTGGTAGAACACGACAAAATTAATAGTCTTCGTTACACCAGCAGTTCTCTAAAATAGAATATCCATGTTATCCATGGTTAGTGTTATGCCCTGAAAGGAATCCTGTGTGTGAAATGCAAACGTCAGCTTATCGATGCCCGATGTTTGTGCAGTGAGGCAATGGCTGCATCCATCATACCACTTCATGTCCTCACTGGGTGTGACCACAACTCTGGCTTCTATGGAGCAAGCAAGAAGCTCATCGCAGATCGTCTGGAGAAGTCTAAAGAGGCACACGACCTGCTAGCAGCATGTGGTACACAGCTCCTAGTCACAGAACAGGTCATTAGTGATTTGGAGCGGTTTGTCATTCGATATGTCTATGGTAATACCAAAAGCAAGACCCTGGGAGATGCGAGGGCAGCGAAGTGAAGAGCTCAGAAGAAAAAAAGCACTATCTGACTTGTGCCTGACTTGGACAGTCTCCGTCCACACTTGGAGCGTGCAAACTATCTTGCATATTTGCAAAAGCATTACCAGCTCCAAAGTCACCCCTCACCGTTCGGCCATGGATGGCATCTTGTAAATGGCCTATGTCAGCCTGTCCGTTCAACCCAGCCCCCACTTCCCCCCATCCATACCACTACCTACAAATCCGCAGGCAGAGAACAACAGTGATGATAGCAGCGAAAGTGAGGACAGTGATTCTGATAGTGGCTCTTACAGTGAATCATGTAGTGACAGTGAAGTGGCAGATTAGTATGTACAATTAGTATAATACTATACAATAACAATACAATATACAATACAATAACCATTCCAGTGGATTTGTAATGCCAGAATTAGTGAAAAAGGACACCTCATTCATCCTTGTAGGTCATCTGATGCCAGAGATATTACATTTCATGTTTTTCAAGATGGCGTTGGTGGCCATTTTGAATATTGGGCTCTAGCAGAGTTAGCCGTCATTTTTCAGAGGGGCATAGGAGCTAATTTTCCTTTAAAATGGTTCAGGTTGTCAAATCCATCGAGAGAAAAAGGTAGGAACAAAATGGTCACGGATTCCAAGCAAATGACCCTACTACTCAGTGCTTTGGAGGACAAGCAGCCTAGAAGGGTCACCAGACCTGTTGTTGCTTGATTTCCTTTGTACTCCTTTGTACACACACAAACACACACATACACATTTAGGTCCTCCAATATTGCTATGTGATGGCATCGAATAAGCAAGAGGTCGAATGTAGCCACCCCTTCGGGGATCACGGCGTCAGGCAATAGATAGATAGAGATAGATAGAGTGTAGCGAAATCCGTTGGTGAGGGTGAAGGAGGTCAGTTTCCTCCATTATTCCCCCTTTTAGTCGCCTTGTACGACACAGTGAGATACGCGGGGCATATTCTTTCCCTCCACTGTAGTATAGTGTAGTTAGCTGTAGCTTCATTATGTTGTATTTGTTCCTCTCATTGCTATAGATCCAGTATTATATATTCTATCGTATAAATACGATAGAATATGACTCTTTTGTGATCTTGTATGTCTCTGTGACGTCACGATCTCTCCTACAGCACGACGTAGGACGAGTAGATCGTATATTATAAGATTGTAAATAGGTTAAGTTATAAAAGGCCTAATATGCTATTAAGCAATATTGCCATGGTCTTATGTAGTATATATGAATTTATCGTATATATTAATATAATTTATCGTATAGAGCAACCTAAATGCGGTACGATAATTTGGGCTCCTGGCGGTTTGCCAAGGCAGCAAGGTGTGCTTTTGAGGTACGCCAGAGCCTTCACGAACACCAACCAGTTAACATCTAATTTTCCGCCCTCAGTTGATCGTGCTTTTGTGCCTCTAATCACAATACACATACAGCAATACACACAACTACACCATCACGACGCTCTCATCGACATCATGACTGACTGATAGATAAGCATAAATTATAATAATCATGTCCATTCCCATGTAATCATTTATTCTTTCTTTAACTTGACTCATGTCTTGGGACCGAAGTCTCGTTCCCCATTGTCCACCGCCATATTGGGTAAAACGTTCTCCCTTGCCTCATTGCCACGTGGAACTATTGGTGAGTTAATTCCTGGCTAATATTAACCCTTATAACCTTACCCTATAATTATATACATTTATTATGTGAGACCTTTGGATATAAATTAGCTTGTTTCAGATTGAATTCAATTTAGATATAGAGTATTCATTTAGATTGATTTTATTTTATTCATTATAGCTTAGTAATATTTAACTTCCATTGATAGTTTACCACATTGGTGCCCAGACCCGGGAATTAGCTACCAGTAAGGGATTTTAAGGCAATGAACAAGGGGACATATAACAGGATGCAGGAACAACTCTATGATAAACTGGCAAGGCTAGCCAAGCGATGGTTAGAGCCGGAATGCAGGGTCACATCGTTGTGCCTGCCTAAGTCCTGCATCCCACCCATCATCTTTCCCCAATAATTTTCTTTTCCGTTTCAGACTTCCTGTGACATATGACCTGACCTAACATTTTTTCTTGTTCAATATGATCCATTAGTAGGTATTGCTATTTAGTGTACTATTTTTTCTCCATAACATAGAAGTCCGCCGGTTGGCGTCTCTTAATTAGACTATTATTTGGCCGTTGCTTTTGTAACGTAACATTTAGATACATAGCCTATAGGGTCACATGCAAAATGGATAAAAACGATAAAGAGACACCGTCTAGTGGGGTGCTGATCAAAGCCCCTAAAAATCAAAGGGCGGGACTTCGGGGAGTATTAAATAGGCTAATTGTGGACGTAAACACTTTCATCACTACTGCTGAACTAGAGGAATTGGAGGCTAGATTAGAAAACGTCCAGGTTACCCACGGTCGTATTACGGCTCTGAGTGAGGTGATTGTGGCTGACATGACAGAGGAGGAAGAGATAGTTACAGAGTGAGATAATCGCGCCCTCTATGACGAACCTGTCTTTAGAGCGAAGTACCTATTACAGCGTGCTGTCGCAAGTAAGAAGGGAGGCGATAATGAGGCCCATAGAAGGGCTGACCCAAAACATACTGTACACCTCCCAAAGCTCAATCTTCCTACATTTGGGGGCAAGTTAACCGAGCGGTTAGCTTTCTGGGACGTATTTCGATCTACGGTTCATGAATCCTCTTTGGATAATGTCCGCAAGTTTTACTATCTAAAGGGACAAATGGAAGGAGAGGCCTTACATTTAATAGAGGGTTTTGCAGTAGTGGGTGGTAGTTATCTTGAAGCGGTACACTTATTAGAGTCCACATACGGGGATAGAGAGCAGTTGAAGATGGCCCATGTCGTTGCCTTGTTGGGGCTCGCAGAACCACAGTATAAGGTTGATGAGTTGACAAACTTCAGGGCAAATATGGAGTGCCATACTCGATCGCTAGACACCCTAGGGCTTACCACGCAGGAAATGATAGTCATTATCTTGCGTCAGAAGCTTCCTATGGCAATACTTGATAAGGTAAGATCATTTGAACTGGGGGAGTTCAAAACTCAGTTCAGTAAGGAGATCAATAATCTACAGTTGAACAAAGGGAGAATGTATGAGTCGGGAGGGAGTGAGAATGTGGAGAAGAGGGGAACAGTAAGCATGACAGTGGGGACTAAAGTAAAGAAAGAGGGTGCGTATAAGAAACCTGCTCAGATTCTATGTAAGCTATGTAACAACAAACATAAATGGAGTTTCTGCATAAAATACCCAACAAATGAGACAAAACTAGCACAGGTGAAAAGATTGAAGCTATGTGTAGGTTGTCTAAGTAAAGAACATGGTAAGCAGGGACAATGTACTGCTACATACTTAAGGCCCTGTCGCCACTGCAAAGGACATCACTTTGATAAGTTGTGTCCTACAGCAGATAAAGTCAAAGACGTCAAAAATGAGGGTACTACAACTGTGGCACTAGGTAGCACGCAAGACACCACTATATTGCCCACAATACAGATTCCCATGGAATGTAATGACAGTAACAAAGTTTGTCGGGTACTTCTAGATCAAGGGTCTCAACGTTCCTTTATAAAGAGGTCCGTACTAGTGGGACTGAAGCACCGAATCGTAGGGGCTGAGACTCTTCGATTACAGGGCTTCACAGGGGTTACTGATAAACAAGACTACGAGATAGCGGAGATTTCATATTTCTATCGTAAAAACCGGTACTTTATGACTTGTATCGTAGTAGACACCCTACCAGAATATGTATCTGTGGGTGTGAAGAAGGTGGAACACGCATTACGTAGCAAGGGGGTTAACTTGTCAGATCCCATGGGAAATCAGAGTGAGGTGCATGTTCTACTTGGTGTGGATCATTATTATGAAGTAGTATACCCTGGATTTAAAAAGATGTGTGGTGTAATTTTAATCCCCACTAAATTTGGATACTGCATGAGCGGAAAGGTGCATACTACACAGTCAAAGGTCCTGGTCGACACGGTCTCGATATATAGAGTCAATGTAATCGCGGAAGAGGAGTTGGGAAGGGAGGATTCCCAACCTAGTGACCCTAAGATGGCTGCCGAGTTCGACCTGGAACGACTGTGGAGATTGGATCACATAGGCATTAATCCTATGGAGACTGATTATGACTCGGAAGTTGCGCTACAAAGGTTTGACGAGTCTGTGTGCTACTGTGCCTCAGACAAGCAATATAAAGTTAGTTTACCCTGGAAGAACAGTGAGATAAGCCTGCCTACCAACTATGGTTTGGCATTAGGTCGCTTGCGCGCATTGCAGCGGAAATTGTCTAACGAACCGAGCACGCGCCAGGCGTATGACGATGTATTTCGGAGTTATGAGGATAGGGGCTTTATAGAGAGAGTCAATGTCCGGGAACCGTGTAAGAAGGGTAGGGTTCACTATCTGGCCCATCATGGGGTAAAGAAAGACAGCGTCACCACACCAATACGGGTGGTGTATGACTGTTCTGCCCACCAAGGTCAAGAACCCAGTCTGAATGACTGCCTGTTGACAGGTCCGTCCATGGTGTCGGACCTGTCCCAACATCTATTGCGGTTTAGGCTGGGGAAGTATGCCTATACCAGTGACATCGAGAAGGCATTCTTGATGGTCAAGCTAAAGGAGGAAGATAGAGATGTTACCCGCTTTCTTTGGTTCGGCGACATTAGCGACTCTGAAAGTCCCATCATAATATACCGTTTTCGGGTTGTACTCTTTGGGGCCACTTGCTCGCAGTTTTTGTTAAATGCCACAATCAGAAAACATCTAGCTGACACTCATGAGGACACAAGTAAACTATCTCGCGGATTATACATTGACAATTTGCAGGGTACTAGCGATAGTCAAGATGATTTGTTGTATGCATACTGGCAAGCACGCAGATTGTTTGCGGATGCACATCTATTTCTCCGCGAGTGGGTTACTAATAGTGAAGATCTTCAGAGTTTAATACAACTGGATGGTACGGCATCTCTTAACCAGGAAAAGTCCAGAAATTTGGGGATGATCTGGCAACCTAAACATGACATACTAACTTTTCAAACAAGGTCTTTTGCTCAGCAGACAGGAGCGCACACAAAAAGAAGTCTGTTGAGCAAAGTTGCACAATTTTTTGATCCTTTGGGTCTAGCATTACCTGTTACCATAAGAGCTAGGATTCTAATGCAGGAAGTTTGGAGACGTAAAATAGGATGGGATGACAGTTTGCCCGAGGACCTGAATGACCAAGGGACATTGTTGTTGAATGAATATGCCATCCTATGTACTAATATTATACCTCGTAAAGTGGCGGCGTTCGGTGACGTTACGTTACACACGTTTTGCGATGCTAGCGCCACGGCATACGGGGTAGCCATATATGTTGTTACTTCATTTGGGGCACATTTAGTTACAGCCCGGGCCAAAGTAGCCCCGGTTAAAAAGGTAACTATCCCTAAAATGGAATTGACTGCCATGCTGCTATTAGCACGTCTGGTGCAACATGTACGCGCAGCATACGAGAGCGAATTAAATATTGAAATCGTTCACGTATGGTGCGATAGTCAGGTCGCACTCAACTGGATACATAGCAAGAAGTCTCTGCCAGTTTATGTGCGGAATAGGGTAGATGAGATTAGAGCCCTTTTGCCAGACGTTGCTTATCATTATGTAAATACAAAGGAAAACCCTAGTGATCTCATAACTAGGGGTATAACGGCTAGCCAGTTAATGAAGTCCGAATTGTGGTGGCATGGTCCAAGGTGGCTGCTCCATGAAAGTGAATGGACGATATGGCATGCTGTTGGTGAGGGACTTCTGCCACTGGAAACAGTGGCAGTTACAGCCCAACCAAATGAGCCACCGGGTCCTATCATGAAGTGGGCAAGATTCGGTGACTATAATAAACTAGTCAGAGTTGTAGCTTGGATGTTGCGATATGTATCCAATCTCAAGCTTAAAGTAACGGGACAACTCTGCAACAGGGGTCACAACATTGATGCTCGTGAATTTAAAGCAGCTGAAGTAACTTTGATCAAATGGGTTCAAGTAGAAACCTTTTCCAATGAATTAGAATCCTTGAAAAGCTCGAATAAGACATTAATGCCTAATATAGTGCGTCAACTAAGGTTGCACCTAGACAATGGCCTCATCAGGTGTGAGGGTCGCCTGAAGTGGTCGGGTGTACCAGACGGCACAAACCGACCTATACTTATGCCAACAAGACATCACGTTACTGATCTATTGATCATACGTGCACATAGGGAAGTAAAACACTACGGGGTATGTCATATTATATCAAATTTACGTCTCACATGGTGGACACCCAGAGTTCGACAAGTAGCTCGACGCGTAGTGAGAAAGTGTGTAATATGCCAGAGACTAAAGGGTAAACCATATGCAACTGGACCAGCTCCACCTCTACCTGAATGCCGTGTAAAGCACGTAGAACCTTTCCAAGCGGTAGGATTAGATTACACAGGGGCATTGAAGACGAGGGAGCATGAGAAGGTTTATATATTATTGTTTACCTGTGCGACGTCTCGAGCGGTACACCTAGAACTATGTGATAATATGTCTAGCGAAGAATTTATGCTGGCGTTTAGACGGTTTTGTGCCCGTCGTTCATTCCCTCAACTCATTCTTAGCGACAATGCTCCCACTTATGTCCAAGCATCAAAATATATAAAGGATATGAGTAGTGATCCTACTATCATCACTTTTTTGGGAGAGAAGAAATGCGAATGGAGGTTCATTCCAGTTAAGGCACCTTGGTTTGGTGGCATGTGGGAACGATGTGTCGGCATAGTAAAGTCAGGACTAAGAGCGGTTGTAGGACGTGCTCTATTAAAGAAGAGTGAGTTGACGACAGTCCTCACAGAGATAGAGGTAGTCGTGAATGATCGCCCGCTTACATACGTGTACACCGACCTGCAAGAACCACTACCATTAACGCCAGCTCACTTGCTATATGGAAAACCATTGACTGCGTTTCCATCTGATTTTCAGTCCAGAGTAGAGTTAGAGGATCCCTCGTTGTACTCTGAGGTAGCGGTGTCTAAGAGATACCAGTATATATCCAGGATAATCGAGGATTTTAGGAAACGGTGGATTAGTGAATATCTGCTAGCATTGAGGGAAAGGAGTGTTACTCCCTCTGGTAGACCAACGGCACCTACAGTTGGCGAAGTTGTTTTAATTAAAGAAGATAGTCCTCGTTTATACTGGAAATTAGGCCGCGTATTGGAGGTATACAAGAGGGCAGACTCTGTAGAGCAGGTGGCGCTATTGAAGACAGCCACTGGAACTACTGTTCGTCCTATCGCACGTTTGTACGCTTTGGAGCTCGATTCCGCATTGCAATCTGAGGCTCCACCTGTTATTGCTGGGTCCGAGGATTCTCAAAGGAACGACTCACCTCATACTGATGGTGATCATTCTTGGACCGGGACGCGTCCCAGACGCGCTGCTGCTGGCGCCGTCGACTTGTGGCGTCAGAAGATAGCCTCTGGGCAACTTTAGGTTTAAGGTGGGGTTTAGGTCTTTTTTGTGGGGGGAGTGTATCGTATAAATACGATAGAATATGACTCTTTTGTGATCTTGTATGTCTCTGTGACGTCACGATCTCTCCTACAGCACGACGTAGGACGAGTAGATCGTATATTATAAGATTGTAAATAGGTTAAGTTATAAAAGGCCTAATATGCTATTAAGCAATATTGCCATGGTCTTATGTAGTATATATGAATTTATCGTATATATTAATATAATTTATCGTATAGAGCAACCTAAATGCGGTACGATAATTTGGGCTCCTGGCGGTTTGCCAAGGCAGCAAGGTGTGCTTTTGAGGTACGCCAGAGCCTTCACGAACACCAACCAGTTAACATCTAATTTTCCGCCCTCAGTTGATCGTGCTTTTGTGCCTCTAATCACAATACACATACAGCAATACACACAACTACACCATCACGACGCTCTCATCGACATCATGACTGACTGATAGATAAGCATAAATTATAATAATCATGTCCATTCCCATGTAATCATTTATTCTTTCTTTAACTTGACTCGTGTCTTGGGACCGAAGTCTCGTTCCCCATTGTCCACCGCCATATTGGGTAAAACGTTCTCCCTTGCCTCATTGCCACGTGGAACTATTGGTGAGTTAATTCCTGGCTAATATTAACCCTTATAACCTTACCCTATAATTATATACATTTATTATGTGAGACCTTTGGATATAAATTAGCTTGTTTCAGATTGAATTCAATTTAGATATAGAGTATTCATTTAGATTGATTTTATTTTATTCATTATAGCTTAGTAATATTTAACTTCCATTGATAGTTTACCACATATTCCTTGTGTTGGGTCTCCATTCCGCTTGTATGATTTGTGGAGGTTTTAGGGCAAGAGTGTTATGCTAATTGTTTTTTTGTTCTTTTTATTGCGTGTTTGATTGTATTTGTAGTTTAAACACTAAAGTATATTGATAATTGTAATATCAAAATATACATTGAACATTTTTAAATTGACCTTCTTCCACAAACATATACGAACAGAACAACGCGACAATAATAGCTCGTACGGTTAGCTAATTAAGTCGTGTCTCCGGTGTCATTTTGTTTTGCTCGCTGTGTCCTGTATTAATGTCCGTCAGATGTTGAATAGGGTGTGTAAAGATAGGAACATGTTTGCATATCTCACTCGAAACGATGAATTAATGCTTAGATAGCGCTGATACCAAATATTGATCGAAATATAGTTGGTGCCGTTACATCACTTATTAGGCCAACTGTACCCAAATGAGTGTATAAAAAGTCCATTACCCATAGACTGAGTACAATAAGACCAATATCAATGTTGGTTGTCAGCGTGATGGATGATTCACATTGGTAGCAAATAATTCAAGAGTAGAATAACGTATAAAGCGCCAATAAAGGCATACACAACTATCAAGCTCTACACTCATCCGTATATAAGATTTTTTTTTTCAACTGACTGTAAATTGCAAGGTTCCCATCAATATATCTGTTTTGATGATTTTGTAGTGCAATATGATGCTAATTATATCAACTGTTGTCCTAATATGATGCAGAGACTTGGCAGTTTCACATTTTCCCAAGAAGTATCGAGACATTTGCAGCTAATCGAATCAATTTATCATCAGCTGAAAAGTAGAGTGAAAAGTGATGCAGCTGTTAATAGAATCAACAATTACTGTATTCATTACATATAGCCTAATTACAGTAGGTGTCGTCAGGTAATTGTAATACCCTTTACCAACAATAATCCTGCAACCACAAAACTACCCGAGTTGACGTCTGGGATAGCGTAAAATATCGTTGGTGGCAAAGTCTAAGATACCCACCACGTGAATCACCACAAGACTATCGCCCGGTTCTTTCAAGGAGAACTAAGGTTGCTATCCTATTGTACGTCCGTGGTAGTACAGTGGGTTAGCGCGCTGGTAAAACCTACTGAGGTTCCTAACCTGGGTTCAAAACCGCGCCAGTCTGGTAAAACCTACTGAGGTCCCTAACCAGGGTTTGAACCGGCGCCAGGCACCACCAAGGGGCCTGGGAATTTTCGGGAGGGTTAAATTCCCTTCACACCCAGCATTTCAGCAATATTGTTGTTTATTGGAACGTTGCTCAACTGTACATCCTCCTATAAACCATCTCCCCCCTCCCTCTATATATATTCAAAAGCTCCCCTTCCAGCTAGCACACCGTTCCTCTTATTGACAAGCCTCCCCCCTCCACCACAATGCTTTACACTGCTCTACTGCACACCATCAGGTTTAACAAGGCGTAATGCTCCCTTTCCCTTGTCCCAGCACAAAGGCAAACGTTGTTATAGTGTAGCTAGGCTAGGCAGGTTTGCGTAAGCACTCCAATTTTCAGGAATCTCTAATGTTTGTTATTTGTAAATTCAATCCTAGCTATTCATATTTTTTCACCAACCATTGCAACCAACTTTACTTCTAGTCTCGATTAATGAAATCAACAAATACATGTGGCACTCCAAGGACTCGAACCTAGGATACTCAGTGTTATACCAGGGTTTTTACTAGGTTTTGAGATTGGACTTGGTAGGTTCTACTTAACTGGAGAAGTCAAAGATCATACAACACATGCATAGAAGACAAATAGAGGATACATATAACACAGAGTATATTCGAGAACAGTTGTTTTATTTATCTAATTCTTATGTAAATTGACATAGGTAGGCACATATGGATTAATAATGGTTGTATACAACAAACTGTCCTAGCACGTTCGAGGATCTAGATGGAGATCAGATATACAATATGTTTAGCTTGCCTCTTAATAAGCTCAATGAATTGTTATTTACAAACTCTTAATAAGTCGTACAACAATAGTGCTAGTTAAATATTTTACAACTATATTCTAGACACTTATAAAATTGACGAGGATTTTAATTGTAGTCGATGTTTATGGACTCTAACTTTCTAGGTACACCTGTGCACTGGTAAGAATTTGGCAGAGTCAATATTGGTGGACTCTGACTTCTTTATGACGGATGAGAATTAGGTAGAGTCAATATGTGTGGACTCTACCTCTAGCGAGGTGGAAGGACAGAGAGGGAGAGGTGCACCGAGGGAGTGAGGAAGTATATGAATGAAGGCGGTGCTGGTTGGGAGGAGGGGCGTCGACTGACTGTGGACAGAGGTGCATGGGGGCGGTTCGTTCGTGGCCACCCCTTCGGGGATCACGGCGTCAGGCAATAAATAGATAGATAGATAGATGACCATTACTATGTTCCTCGATCTGCCAACTGACCGTTATAAGAGGTTCAAAGAACTCGGGGCGGTGTTTAAACCTTTTAATTGCAAATGTCCGCTAAAATGTTGTTGGACAGATGCACTAAGGACTACTATATGCAGAGTGCCAGTTATGGTATCTCGCTAAGCCCTGGACTATTCAAATTACCTTTACATGTCAAGTATCCTTCGATACTTTGTGGATGTGCGTGTTTAATAACAGAAGTAAATTCCGGATATGTCCGGAAAGTATACTTCTAGTAATAAAGGTGCTGCCTATTGTGGACTTTAATGTTAGTACGATACCATGGTACGCTTAACAACAATTCCTCAATAGGAAAAATACTCCGGCAGAACTTCCAGGATATTCGGCATGCCTTCAATCCTTACTTGACTGGGAGGATAATTTTAGGATTATCACCACTAGTATGCCAGTGTTATGAAAGCCCTAGAATTGCTTGCCTTGTTCAGGTTGCGTCAGAGTAGTGACGACTTTGGCTGAGATGTCCCGGGGTAGGTGTGCGGGGGTCAAAAGGTCATATGTCCAGTAGGGGCGGATCTAAGGGGATTAGGAGGGCCCCTTAGAAGTTTGCGGGTAGGTGATTTGGCCTTTGGGTGGAAGTAGGATGTAAGCGGTTTCTCTTCTGATGGTGGTGCTGGTCCTTCTGTCCCTGGCTGAATATTTTTCTTTTCTTGGGACCCTCACGTTGTGTTGGTATTATGGAGATATTTTTTCCTGGTGTTGATGGAAGTTCTGGTGTAATGGTGGCAATTTTGGCGTCTCGTCTGTTGTTCGTAAAGGGCGTGGAAGAAGTTGTAGCTGGTGTATATTTGCGGGTAATATTTGTAGTATGCTGGTGGTGATCCCATACACGAGGCTTCGCTATGCGTGTCTTTTGTTGTTGTTGATGTCTTAATTTTCTCGTCTTCTGTCCCGAGTTGAATATTCTTGCTCTCGTTCTTCCTGTGGTTGATGTGGGGTAATTTCGGTATATGGGGCATCGTGTTCATCTTATTCCTGGTTATTTCCGTCTTTGGTGTTGGTTTTCTTTTAGTTTCTTCTTTGTCTTCTTCCGGGGTACGTTTTCTCTGGTTTCATTATTATTACGTCTTCTGCTGCTACTGTTTTCTTTATCTTCTTTGTGGATGAATTGGCTTTGTTCTTCTTGTTCCTGCTATTCTCGGTGATGATGTGTGGGTCCTCTACATAACCTATGTAGAGGACGTGGTATACACTGGGAAAGCTCTGAAGAACACTGATTATTGTAGTAGCAATAGAATAGCGAGAGATATGCAACATTGCGGTGAAGAGAGAGAGATTGCAGAGAGTTGGTGAGTGGACGGAAGTTAATGATATGAAAGGCTTTCCTTTCTACTTTGTCTAGGAGTGCAGTGTGAGAGGATCATCCCCATACATGTGAAAAATACTCGATACAAAAACGCACTGTGCCCCTGTGTCAGGAAATAGTGTCGTAATTCCTCTATGACTGTATGGCTGTAGGTAGTCGAACACCTGTTCACGTGCTCCGAAGTCTCGCATGTTTGATGGTGCTCCTATAGAGGGCCCCTACTTGTTAGCATAGTCGCCCGTTGGTTGAAATGAGTCGAAGATTCGTTCGAATGAAGTGTGTTAGTAAAAGGTTAGGTGAGCGGTATGTATCGAAGATTCGTTGTGTGAAGCATGTTAATGAAAGGTTAAGTGAGAGCTTGCCTTATTGGCCCGGTAGCATTCTCTTTCCCCGTGTGTTGCTGTACACATCGCCGCGGTAAGCTTTGTGCCTGTTAAGTGTGGCGCTTTTGTGTTCATGATCGCCGTGAAATAGTAACTTGTCACATAGATAATTGCGTTTATAGAAAGTATGGTGCTATTGTATTGAGTGCCGTGAAATACTTACTAGTCACTTAAATCATTGTGGTTACAACCCTTGTAAATTTACCAGTTATGTGAATTTAAGAATTGGTTTTTATCACAACCTTGTGTGTGTGAGGGAAGTTGGCAGTTCCTGGTCTGCCTACTCGAGTTCCCGGCACGAGTCCCGCCTGTGTACATATATGAGGGCCGTGTCTATCTGTATCCAGAGCTGTGGTCCATAACGCAAGTGATTGTGATGTCCTATGCTAGCGTGTGGGGCGAGAGCGGTTGCATATGATCTTGCAAGTACAGTCGCTCACCAAAGTTATGACACTCTACCAGTTGAGGTGCCCTGGAGACAGCTGGTGTGTTCTGTTACCAGTTGAGGAGCCTTGGAGACAGCTGGTGTGTTCTGTTACCAGTTGAGGTGCCCTGGAGACAGCTGGTGTGTTCTGTTACCAGTTGAGGTGCCCTGGAGACAGCTGGTGTGTTCTGTTACCAGTTGAGGTGCCCTGGAGACAGCTGGTGTGTTCTGTTACCAGTTGAGGTGCCCTGGAGACAGCTGGTGTGTTCTGTTACCAGTTGACGTGCCCTGGAGACAGCTGGTGTGTTCTGTTACCAGTTGAGGAGCCTTGGAAATAGCTGGTGTGTTCTGTTACCAGTGGTGGGACCATGAAGTCAGCCGGCGTGTTCTGTTGCCAGAGGTGGTACCCTGGATGCAGCTAGTTGGTACTGTTTGTCCTGGAGTCGGCTGGCATATCCTTGGAACCAGCTAATAATTGACTATATTGATTAACTTGTGCCAGACTAAAAGTGCTTGATTTAGTGTGCTTGGATGTGTGACTTATATTAGTTTTAGTTCACAGGTATATTCAATGATTTAGCTTCTCTTCCTGAATAACTGTGTGTGTGAGTGGTATAAATGGTAAGAGTGATGTAAATATGTTAAATGATTGGCGTTTGATATTTATGTATTCGCACTAAATATATATAATACACTTGTTAACTGGACTACTTATGTTTCTTTTAATTGGCCCTCTAGAGAGATTATATAAAAGAACTCGGAGAAATTAGATCAATTGCCCTGACACCCTGTACAGAGCAAGAAGCTGCGCAGGGGTAAAGAACCCCTTGAGGTGGTTGAGCACACCCCGCTTCTGGGAGGCTGCCTTAGCAAGACTGGTAATATAGTCCTTCCAAGTGAGAGCAGAAGAAAAAGAGACACCGAAAACATTGAGAAAAGATGAAGGATTTGATTATTGTATTGTTGAAGTGTAAGGGATAGTCCTCTGGGAGTTCCGGACGGGTAGTAAGATGAAGACATTGGGGTTTGGAAGCATTAAAGGCAACAAGGTTTTCTCTTCCCCAATTGGAAATTGTAGTTAGATCAGAAGATAAGTGTTCTATGGCTTCATTACGTGTTTTTTTTTTTGTTTTTTTTGAGGGATTGCTGGCTGGGGCGTTCAGAAAAACTAATTGAGTAGTGTAAAGGGGCTATCACACTTGCCAATATTTCCGTGGTCTCCACGATTTCCGTGGTTTCTCGTCTATTTTCCGTGGTCTTGCCGACAATCCATGCTACCCGAGCAACTTGGTAGATCTTCGTCTATCCACGGAAATTTTCGGGCGTGAATTAGTAGGCTATATCGTGGAAATACATTTCTTCTGTACACAAATATATTAGTATATATATATATATATATATATATATATATATATATATATATATATATATATATATATATATATATATTCCATATATATTAAACTAGATAGGTTGTAATAATATTATATCTAAAGATAATAATGTGATGGGTGATATTCGAACCTTAGGAGCTATAAAATATCACATGGAACATATAAAATCGTACATAATTATAAACAAGGGAAGAAAGACCGTCACTGCCTATTTTAAATGTGGTAATGCGTAAATCATGGCCTGTAATTGGCTAAGAGGCGTGAGCCTGGGCCAGTCTCGCTTGTGTTTAGTTTATGATTTATACGTTATTATTGTGTTTGTGATTTTTAATAGCTCTTTAGATTCGGATAACACTGTAATTTATTAAGTAATCGTTAAAATAACAAAAAATATACAGTTTAATGATTAAATAATGAACAATACAGATAACAAATAAATTATCAATGTACTGATAAAATAGCCAATCATGAGCGTGCTGCTGCTTCCACTGACTTGCACTTTTACCGACAGACGTGGATTCATGTCGCTTGTTTTAGGTAATAGCGAGCAATATAGTTATACTTACCATAGTTTTTATAATGCTCAGCTTTATCATTGGGACTGAGATGTATTAATAGCATGACGGGAAGCTAAAACGGCCGAAATAAGACCAATTAATTTCGAAGTGAGAACGAAAGAGTGTACGTATAAATAAATCTTCATGGATTATCTAGGTGCATGAGTGATAGGGAAACCACGGTAATGTCGTCTAAACTATGAACGAAGATCCAGAACCCACGAAAAAATAGCCAAGTGTGATAACCCCTTAAGGTAGAGTCGTCTGTGTATGAATGGATGGGACTGGAGGTACAGTTGAGAAGAACATTTATGAAAATTAGAAAGAGAATGGGAGGTAGAACAGAGCCCTGAGGAACACCGGAATTGATAGGATGAGGAAGTGAGCGATGGCCGTCCATAACCGCAGCTATGGAACGGCCGGAAAAAAAATTAAAGACAAAGGCACAGATGGAGGGATAGAAACCGAAGGAGGGTATGTAGAAAAAAGTATAATGTGCTTGTGGTAATGAACTGAAGTTATATGATCTATAAAAGTTGTAGTATATGATTATTCTGGGTTGTTAGCATTGACGTGTACTTGTAAAGAGACATATTATACATTGAAGTAATGCATATGGTGTAAAGTTTATGTTGGTTTAAAGAAGTGTTGCAATATCATATGTTTAAGGGAGCCCACCTCACTTTTTTCCCTTTCTCTCCCTCTCTCTTTGGCTTGTATCCATTCGGCCCCATTCAGCATACTGTTTTAAGATGTTTACCCCCATCCAGGTGTCAATATTTTCCTGGCGAGCGGTAGCGAGCCAGCATATATATATTTTTGTTTTGACAGCAAGCTAAATTTGTAAATTTTTCGATAGAAACATTTCTCCGGGATTTCTCCATACAATGCTGGCTCGCTATCGCTTGCCAGGAAGAAATCGACACCTGGATGGGGATAAACGTCTTACAACAGTTGGCTGAATGGGGCCGAATGGATACATGCCAGGGAAAGAGAGAAAATGAGAGAAAGATAAAAAAAAAACGGTGACCCCTCATTAAGAGAAAGACCATGTGTTTCATATATTGATTGTTAAAGAGAGAGAGAGAGAGAGAGAGAGAGAGAGAGAGAGAGAGAGAGAGAAAACAAAAAAGAGTGAGAGTGAGTGTGTACAAGTGAGAGTGAATGTGTAGGAGTGAGAGAGAGAGAGTGTGTGTGTGTATGTGTGTGTGTTTATGTGTAGGTGAGGGATGAAGGTGACCATAGCCTAGGTGGTGTATTGATCTGGGGTGTTGTACCTGCCCCTATGTATGTGTGTGTGTGTGTCATATGCGTGCTCTATTACAGGTGTATTGCTGGTATAACTTGTATCTGGTGTGTGTATTAACACCTTATTAGTGGGCTAGGCGGTCTAGCGGACCGTAGCGCCCAGCGGGGTGTTTTTACCCTAAATAGGGTTGTTTACATGATCATTTTCATGCCTAAATAAGACGCAGAGCGTAAAACAAGTATCTATCCCTGAAAGGGCGTAGACAGAGCTTTCCAATGACACCCGAACCATCATTGTACGACCGCTGGTTCTCTTGCAACGATCGTGCAACACGAGTGCAAAAACCCTGTAATTAGGTAATTTCCCTACATAATTCCCTGTGTAGCGAGTGAGAGAGGGGAGGGAAGGGTGGAAGGCACCTCAGTTGGTCCACCGCGGTGGTCGTGAGCGGCCATAGAGTTGCTAGGCTCCTAACACCGCTCAGCTCTATCTCTCAGCAACAGTACGTGCTGAAAATGGCGCACGACATAAGTTGTGAACTGCCACTTAGTCCAAATTTATTTCACACGACATAAGTTGCGCGCCGACAGTTAAGGGTTAATATGACCATTACTGTCATTCGATGTTCGTGTTTACTATTTTGGTTTTCGGTTTCTCTGTGAGTATTCTGAATTACCGAAGAGGACAGGAAACTAACAGCAACGACAGAGAAGAAAGAGAAAAAACTAGATACCGACATCCTTGTCAATATCCCTGGGAGAAATATTCGCAACCATGATCTTTAATACGTAGAGTTAATTTATCTGTCAGAGTCTCTGTTTGCATTTTAAGGAAAATTCCCCACTCCATCACATGCTATAATAAAGTTAATATTAAGACTCACTGATTATTTATAGTTATTTAACGTCTCTGTATAATTATAAACTCTGCTTTATCTTTTGATTTTTTTTTCTGTTGACATACAACACCCACTCGCCACGATATGTATTTTATGACATGTACTCAGCCTGATTGATAGCAACGTATATTACAATATTACCTCTGGTTATAACCAGTCTCTTATTGATTAAACTTGCTTTTAAAAACCTGCTTGCTTAAAGACTCGCTTCTATCTTACTGTAAATATTGCAGAGTGCTTGCATTCATAAACCTATGTAACCTTGTTCTAGATATGTACCCATTCCTTTTAGTATTTAAGTTTATATAGACAGTATATATATACAGGTATATATATATATATATAAGTATTCCTCTGTCCCCTGAAGATGTAATACACGAAAGCCCTTTTCTTTCTATATTCCAACTACTCCCTCTCGGGCATAGGCTGAGAGCCTGCACACTCAACCGCTGAACACGGTGAGACCCGTGAGGTCTTGTTCCAGTCTAGGGAGTGAGACACGCGAAGCACCCCGGCTCGAAGCAACTCAGTCTCTGAAGCTGCTCCGCCTCCGCGCTTCACCGTCTCATTCCTCAGACTCGGACCCTCACTCTCAGAACGCCACCTATTGAGCAATTAACTCACTAGGCATTGCCCCCCTGTAGCATATTTTGAATATGGGAATATTCATACAATGCTATTTAATTCAGGGAACAATAATTTTTTTTTTTTTTTTGGCATTTCGGTGTGCTGTGGTAATGCACTGAAACTACGTACAGCACAAATTCCATCCCAATAATATCTTCCCATTGACATATTGGGATTTGAACCCGGGTCCATTGGATTACCAGTCCAGTGGCAAGACCACTCTGCCACACCTCCCCTCAGTGTTTATTTGTCTTCCTTCCCCTTGGCTTTTCAGCAATATATATATATAGTAACCAATATTTACTTGTGTTATATACACCTTGTACACCTAAGCTCATGTATCTGTTCTAGTCTAAGGGGGGGGGGGGGGCAGATGTCCGGCATTGAATACGCTCCGTACGCACGTGCACACTTTTATTCACCTGACTTGCAGACAAAAATTATGTTTGCCTTATACATCAGAGGAAACTGTAACTGTAATGTGTCCATGTATTGAGTATTGTTCACATGTATGAGGAGGTTCCTCTCACACTGCTCTCCTAGACAAAGTTGAAAGCCGTCCGGCTGGCTCAGTTGATAGCGTGCCTGATTCCCATCTTGAAGGTCTCGCGTTCAATCCCCGCTCAGATTGAAAAGTTTTTCTGGGATACAGCCGGCGGTTACCATCTCCCCATGAGCAAGGGGGATGGGTAATGGTATCTGGTAGACTAAAGAAAGCCAAGCGCTTGTGAATCCTCGAAGGAGGAGATACGGGCGCTATATAAGTAACCAGAAGATTATTACTATTATTATTATCATTAACTCCCACCCACTCACCAACTCTCTGCAATCTCTCTCTCTCCGCCGCAATGTTGCATCTCTCTCGCTATTCTATCGCTACTATAATAATCAGTGTTCCTTAGAGCTTTCCCAGTGTATACCACCTCCTCTACGTAGGGCACACGTGGTACCCGTCTTGCAAAACAATCCCACCCCTACTCTGTGCAACTGTCCAACCCAAGAGTGAAACGTTACTCTCAAGCTTTCTTCTATTTAACAGCTGAGCTCTGGAACTCTCTCCCAGAATCAGTCTTTCCCTCTTCCTATGACTTAAATTGTTTCAAACTCCGTGTGTCCAGCCATTTTAGCTCGAACGTCCCTTGATTGTGGCCATGTCACTCTTTCTACTATGGGGGAGGCACTCGCTGTGGGTAGTTCTGCCTTTTGCCTCCCTCACTCACATAGAACAAAAAATAACATCGAATTGGAAGAAATAAAACTAGCCAAACAGAACAATAACCTAAATCATTGCTCACAAGCATATAGTTATATAAAGGTACCACCATATTTATAAATAGAATGTGGAGGTAAAACGACAGCAGGGGAAGTTAAAAGCAACACAATTAACCTTGGCCTCCCCGGCATTAACCAAACGAGCCGTAACCTCCTTTGATGCCGGGACTCAATTGTCCTTGTAAGCTTGCATTGGTTGTCTGTTTGGTATTCTCATATTGAACTTATAAATATTTAAATATTATTATGTTATTATTACTATTTCTATTTTTATAATGTTTATTATTATTATTATTACTATAGTAATTGTTTATTATTATTATTACTATAGTAATTGTAGTATGTATTTTACATTTATGTTGAAACATCCCATTGTTAACAAAACCGCTTTTCATTCACAATTCCTTGCCGTATTTATTTTTTCTATGCGTGTCGGGAATAGGGTAATGATCCCGACAGGTTTTGGTCCAATAGGACATTTGAATTTGGCGGTATCGTATCGCTTGTACGATTTCGGCTGGTTCTTTGTGTATTGTAGTTTATTCTTAAGTTAGGTTAAATATTAACTGTAATGTATAAATATCTACATCAGCTCTAGATGTATTATGAAACCAAGTTATGGGTTATAATTATTATGAGCCGGCAGCCATATGTAATTTCGCGAAGCGATCGGAAGCCTCTCAAACAACACCGTACAGTCAACATCTCCTCCCCCGGCCCTGACTCAACCCACAGTTCACCATGTGCTACAACTACTAATAATATTAACAACAGTCCTACATCACCAGTCCTCTAAGCTAAGTTCATTATATCGATATTGTATTATGTGAACATTCCTACATGTCATGCAATTGAACTAGCCGCGTGTGGGGGACTGGATTACACCTATCAACGACGTAGGGTTGGTAATTATAATATAACTATTTGTTGGGATATTTCATGTACCAGTGATATGTAATTTAACCTTTATCTAAATTCCCGAAAAATAATGGTCCTTCGTGCCCTAAAGCTTCCATACCGTAGTACCGTTTTGTTTGCTTCCTTGACGCTTGTGGGCTTACAAATGGCTGCCGCCTCGCGCGTTGTTGGCCGACTGCCATTTCCCTAGTTTAGACCCAGCTTCTTCCCCCGTGTTTTTTTACCATTTAGGCACCGTCTTTATCTTTTTTGGGACTGGTTTCCAGTTTTTTTTGGGGCGTGTGATCCTTGGCGTTTTTTTGGTGGGTTAGCTGGGCTGGAGATTGGGGTTGGGGTAATTTCGTCGGGCGCCATTTCGCGCTCATAGGCTAGGCTAGGCAGTCTAGGCCTGCAGGTGTCTATGGTAGCTTTTCATTTCGCTTTGGTGGTGTGCCTGTGGTTGTGTTGTGTCATTGTGGGACTCATTATTAATTTTGCTATTGGGGAGGGTTCTCATGTGACCTTTTATATTTAAATTTCATAATAGCCTAGGCCTAGTTGCTTACAGTCGCGGTCATGAGTGTCGGTCTTTGTTAATTCCTAAGCGATTGACGGTTAATAGTCAGACCTCATGATTGTAGCTTAACCAACTAGGCTTACCTATAAAGGGCTTACAATAATTAGTGCTTCACCTTACCCTTTCTTTTAATGGATTTAGTATTTAGTTCTTTTGTCTAGTTAGATAATTTCCTTTCGATAGTTTATATTACGGGGGATGTAAGTATTATGTAATTCTTTTTGAGTAAATTTCTTAAGTAATGGGGGTATGCCGCTGTTGATTCAAGCGATTAACGGTTTGTAGTCTGACCTCATTGTAGTTTAAGTTGCTTAAAATTAGACCTTAACGATGACAGATTTAAAGAAACTTAAGATTCTTAAGGGAGGGATGAAGGGAAGTTTAAATAGAGGTTTAAGAGATCTTGATGATTTTTTAATAAGTGCCAAGGCTGATCAGATAAAAGGTAAAATTGCTACTGTTACTAAATCGCTAGCTGCTTATGATAGTTATTCTCAGCAGGTATATGGTTTATTGACAGTTACTGACGATGTGGAAGAAGAAATGTCGGCAGATTTTGAGTACTTTGAGGACGTTAATACAGCCTTAGCCAGACTATCTTCCACCCAAGAATCAACCTCTGTTAAGGATACCGGTACACCAAAGGCGACTGGTTTTAACCTGCCGAAGCTTACTTTGCCTACCTTTTCCGGGGATTCGGCTACCTGGACTGGATTTTGGGATATTTTTGAGTGTTCCATCCATCATCATAAAACACTCACGTCCATCCAAAGGTTCACATATCTCCGTGGTCAATTGAAAGGGGAGGCATTGAAGCTAATCGATGGGTACAAGCTAGAAGCTACCAGCTACGAGTCTGCAGTGGAGTTGCTGAAGAGAACTTACGGGAGAGTGGAAGTCATCAAGACCGCTTTAATTACCAAATTCATCACACTAGATCCTCCATCCTATGATGTGGTGGACCTAAAGGAGTACTATACCTCCTTTGAGAGCCTCCTCCGATCTATGGAGACAATGGCCGTCACCAAGGAGGAGATATTTAGTGTGAATATCTTGAATAAAATACCCTCTCCCTTAAGGGAAATCTTAAGACGACAACTAAGCGACTCTCCACTAAACTTGGAAGCGTTGGTGCAGGTGTACCAGACTGAAGTCTTCAATATGGAGAGTACTGGACACTACCGACAAGTGGAGATGTCGCCATCTACTGCAGCTTACCCGGTACAGACTTCTCCTAAACAGAAAAGGCCAATATCATTAGGTTGTAAGTTGTGCAGTGTCCACGGTCATCTGTGGTATCAGTGTCCTAAGTATCCTAAGGCTACACAGAAGATTAGCAAGGCTAAATCGCTTAAGTTATGTACCAGCTGTCTGGCAAGAGACCACTTCAACAGTACCTGCACCAATTCCTACATCAAACCTTGTAAGTATTGCAAGGGGAAACATTGGTTTTCCCTTTGCACCCAGTCTGATCGGCACAACGGCAAAGAAAAGGGGAAAACCCCCAAAGAGTCACATGAGAAAAGTAAGAGCGAGGGTGATAACGTATCTGCCATGTCCATTGCTTCTCGAGAATGTCAATTGCTTCCTACTATGATGCTGCCAGTAGTGGGGAGTAATAATAATACTATAATGATGCGCACCTTACTTGACCAGTGTTCACAGAGGTCATTCGTTCTGCGGTCATCATTACCCCAGCTCAAGTGTACCAGCAAGGGTCAAGAGAATTTGCATCTCCATGGTTTCACTGGTGAAATAGATTCCAGTGACTATGATATTGTGGAGATTTCATATGTTTATAGAAAAAAGGTATGTCCCATCAAGGCTGTTGTGGTCGACACACTACCCAGTTTCTATATAGCATCAGAGATTCAACCACATTTGAAATATCTCCGAAGCAAGGGGTATAAACTGGCTGATGATCAACTCTCTGCTAACAATGGTATTATGCTACTGGTCGGAGCTGATTATTACTACGACCTGGTTCACCCTGGATATCAGCGGGTAGATAAGCTAATAATGCTCCCCCCGATCCAAGGTTATGCCATTTCTGGATCCTATGCCACTTCCTCTCAAGACACACAGGTGGAGGTGGTTACGGTCCTCAAGGTAGCAGTAAGCCCCATAGATAAATATATTAGGCCAAATGTGCCTGATAATACATGTACTGATATAGATAAGCTATGGGACTTGGACAATATTGGAATTGACCCACATGAACTTGATCGTGAGTCCAAGCTAGCGTTAAGCTCGTATGAAGAGACTGTAACGTATGACTCTGGCAGAGGTCAGTATGTGGTAAGGCTCCCTTGGAATGATAACAAGAGTAAATTACCTACTAATTTCCATCTAGCACTTGGTAGGTTACGTGGCCTTCAGAAGCAGTTTGTCAAGGATCCAAGTTATTGCGAGACTTATGAGGCAGTTTTGGCCGAGCAGGTACAACGTGGATTTGTGGAGAGAGTAGATCTCAGTGAGTATGGGGATAACATCCATTACCTTGTTCACCATGGGATTAAAAAGGACAGTTCCACCACTCCTGTTCGTATTGTGTATGACTGCTCTGCTAAATCCAGTGATCGCTCCTATAGCCTGAATGATTGTCTGTACACGGGTCCGTCCCTGGTCTCTGATCTAGCGCAAATTATGTTGCGCTTCAGATGTCATAAGTTTGCATGGGTCGCCGATATTGAGAAGGCCTTCCTGATGCTTCAACTCCATCGTGAAGACAGGGACTCGACAAGATTTTTATGGCCACGGGACCCAATGGATCTAGATTCAGAGTATCTGGTCTACAGGTTCAGAGTCGTCTTATTCGGGGCGACCTGTTCCCAGTTCCTTCTCAACGCTACTATCTTGCGTCATCTTGAGGAGGCTGGACTAGATCCTGACTTCAAGAATGAGATCAAGCAGGGGATCTATGTGGACAATCTTCAAGGCACCGGAGACAATGAAGATTTATTGCTCAAGAGATGCTGGGAGATCCGTGATATATTTGCCAAGGCTCATTTATACTTAAGAGAATGGGCCACTAATAGTGATCTTTTGAAAGGTCAATTTGCTTCTGACGGTGTAGCTACTGAGAATAGTGAGGTGAAGTTTTTAGGCCACAAATGGGACACTACCACAGATTGTATATCCTTCTGTCACACCCCATGCGGCAGTGAGCTTCTGACCAAGCGAAACTGCTTAAGCTTGTCAGCGAGGTTGTTTGATCCCCTAGGTTTTTTGCTGCCTGTATCAATCCGTGCTCGTATGTTTTTACAGCAACTATGGCGGCTAAAACTAGATTGGGACACGCCCCTCCCGACTTAGTTACAAGATACTTGGCGGTTGATTCGGTCGGACCTTTCCACATGTTGCAAGGTCCAACTTAATCGTCAGGTGATTAAAGGTCACCAGGTGGATCTACATGCCTTTTCTGATGCTAGTAATAGTGCGTACGGTACTGCCATATACATATGTAATGGTAGTGAAGCGACACTGGCTATAGCGAAGGCTAAAGTAGCCCCTATAAAGAAGATTACAGTTCCTAAATTAGAACTTACTGCATTGCTTCTGTCTGCTCGTCTAATAAAGTTTACACTGGATGCCTATGCAGACATACTACAGATTAATAACGTCTATGTCTGGAGCGACAGTCAAATAGCGCTTTCATGGGTACACAACCAGAAAGTGTTACCTGTTTATGTTTCTAATCGCACTGATGAGATTCATGACTTAGTTCCTACAGCTACATTTCGCTATGTGAGCACCAGGGATAACCCCAGTGACATAATTTCCCGGGGGATCTCGGCACAGCAGTTTATGTCTTCCTCTCTTTGGTGGCATGGACCTCCATGGCTTACATCTCCAACTGAATGGCCTCAAGATTTCAGGGAATACATATCTGATCCTTCAAGGCGGCCCCAGGATGATGTGTTAAGTAGTTCGAATGTGAGTAACAAGTTGGTAGAGTGGGAACGTTACGGCAGCTATGATCAAGTAATACGGGTATTTGCATGGATATACCGTTTCATTAACAACATGAGAAGTCGGGCTCACGGGTCTTTCCTTAGTGAAGATTCGAAGCATATCAGACTCCATGAATTGAGATCAGCAGAAGCAAAACTAATATGTTTAGTACAAAAGGAATCTTATCCTACTGAACATCAAATCCTGAGCAAGGAGTCAAAGGCCAAACCCTCAAACTTAATGAGGCAGCTAGGATTATATATGGAAGGAGGCATAATTAAGTGTAGAGGCAGGATACAAAAGACGGACATTATTGATTCTGCGAAATATCCTGTCCTCCTTAGCTCCTCTCATTTGATTACCAAACTGTTGATTCGCCAATGCCATCGGACCTGCCTACATTTTGGCGTAAATTATGTTCTGGCGTATATGCGACAAAGGTTGGTGGATCCCTAAGATGCGACAAGCAATTAAAGGGATCCACAATAGCTGTACAATCTGTAAAAGATTACAGGGTAAGCCTTACTCCCCAGTTGATCTACCTCCCTTGCCTGAGTTCAGGGTACAAAGGACTGAACCATTTCAGGTAACCGGGGTAGACTACACCGAAGCGATTCATGTTAGAGAATCGCCCGGTAATATCATAAAGGTATATGCCGTCCTATTTACATGTGCGGTAACCAGAGCGATTCATATTGAATTGATTGACGACCTATCCAGTGAGGGGTTTTTGCATACTCTAAGACGCTTTGCAGGCCGCAATGGTTTCCCTCAAATTATTATGAGCGATAATGCGACTTGTTTTGTCGGGGCCTCTAAATATCTCCAGAGTTTAATGGATGACCCGCAGGTTGTGGCTACCCTCACTGGAAAGGGTTGTCAATGGAGATTTATACCAGCACGTGCACCATGGTTCGGGGCGATTTGGGAGAGAACAATCGGTATCGTCAAATCTGCCTTGAAGAAGGTATTAGGAAGGGCACTGGTGACCAGCCGGGAGTTGCAAACCATCTTAATAGAGATTGAGATGTTAGTCAACGACAGGCCCTTGACCTATACCTCGGCAGATGTTGATGACCTCTTACCCATTTCGCCTTCCATGATGACACGTGGACGAACCCTTAATACCTTTCCTAGATCGTCCGTAAATGACGAAGATCTGCATGACCCTACGTTCGGCAATGCTGACGCCACACGTCGTCGCTTCCAGTATGTAAACAAGGTGTCCGACGATCTATGGAAACGGTGGACCCAAGAATATTTGCTGTCTCTTCGCGAGCGTCACTCTCATAAGATCAAAGGGACGAATCAACGATGGCCTCGTATCGGGGATATCGTCCTGATTCATGATGAGCGTTCTAGGTTATTTTGGAAGCTTGGGAGGATTATCGATTTGTTCCAGGGCATTGATGGTCTTATAAGGGTTGCTAAAATACGAACTTCGACTGGGGTTACTACTCGCCCAGTCGTGAGGTTATATCCCTTGGAGCAGGATGTAGAACTGCCGGATTATCCTGGCGTCTCTACTGATACCCCTCCGCGGGAGAGTGCTGGTGACAGTGCTCCTCAAGGTGGGGCAGCAGATGATGAGAAGGATGATCCTCCTCAGGCTTCAGGTGGCGCTCGTCCCAAAAGGAGGACGGCTATGAGTTCCGTGGATCTTTGGAGATCAAAGATCCAACAAGGTGATCTTTGACTTCGATGTCCTTTTTTTTGTTCCTGTATATCATTTTTGGTGGCGGGCAATATGTCGGGAATAGGGTAATGATCCCGACAGGTTTTGGTCCAATAGGACATTTGAATTTGGCGGTATCGTATCGCTTGTACGATTTCGGCTGGTTCTTTGTGTATTGTAGTTTATTCTTAAGTTAGGTTAAATATTAACTGTAATGTATAAATATCTACATCAGCTCTAGATGTATTATGAAACCAAGTTATGGGTTATAATTATTATGAGCCGGCAGCCATATGTAATTTCGCGAAGCGATCGGAAGCCGGCCCTTAAGTCTCTCAAACAACACCGTACAGTCAACATCTCCTCCCCCGGCCCTGACTCAACCCACAGTTCACCATGTGCTACAACTACTAATAATATTAACAACAGTCCTACATCACCAGTCCTCTAAGCTAAGTTCATTGTATCGATATTGTATTATGTGAACATTCCTACATGTCATGCAATTGAACTAGCCGCGTGTGGGGGACTGGATTACACCTATCAACGACTACGTCGTTGGTAATTATAATATATCTATTTGTTGGGATATTTCATGTACCAGTGATATGTAATTTAACCTTTATCTAAATTCCCGATAATGCGAGTGAGGGAGACAAACGGCAGAATTGCCTGTGACGAGTGCCTCCCCCTCTGTCCGTTCTCACTATACCTGGTTTAACGGTGTACTCAGCTTGGATAACTCCACTACAATATGAAAGTACTACCTATGAATAGTACTTATGGGTAGTGCAGTACTCTACTTTGGATATTACTCCTATTAACCCACTGAACCCCAGCAACGACAACATGTCGTCGGCAATGTATGTAACGCTAAACCCCAGCGACGACAACGTGTCGTCACTGGTACTCCGGTCCTAGGCACCTATAGAGAGGGCTCAGATTTGTATGGGATCTGTGTAAGTATCCCACTCAACCTTGCTGATGGTTGAAAACTCTCAAAGTCCAACCGCGTGCACGTGAGCGCGCAAAAATATGGTTTCTGGGTGTTTTTGCATTCAATTTTTTACTCTTCTAAAATCCGTTTTCGGGGGCTCCGTAGGACCAATTTTTGACCTTTTTGATCATTTTTTTATGTGGTTTTTCCTTCATTCCTAACCCATTTGCTATTGTTTCTGGAAAAGAAAAAAAAATCAAATCCTGCCGGTCCCTGGTGGTACATTTATTTATAACCAGCTGGGGCTCAGGGGGTTAACCTCTTCTGTACCGCGATGTCTTTCTAACTGTATTCTGGCTAGCATTTGACGATATTATTTAGTTTTAAAAGAGCTTCGAACAATTAATAGGCCTCAAAATATATCACTTAACCCATTTTACTACCACAGCTCCTTCTTAAGCTTCACAAAATCGTGTAAATATAGCTAGAATAAAATAAAAAAGACGTCGCCGGTACAGAAGGGGTTAACACTCTCACTATCCTGTGGACGCAGGGGTTGCCGATTACCATTCAGAAATAGAGTTCTCTCAATCTCATAATTACCTCTCCAAGATTAGTTTCTGCCCAATGCTAACTGAAACACAACTGCAGATATTGAATTAACTAAACTAAGGGTTTCTAAACACCCCTGATGGTCACAAAGGCTTTAAAGTATCCCAGAATAGGCTCAAATTGCGCCCTGTGGCAGTTTGCTACAAGGGGTTAAGGGGAGATGGTTCACTTTTTGGTCGATTTTTGCATGTATTCATTATTGTTCTGGTTTCCTCCCTAGACCTCCATCAAATAACAAAAAAAAACATTAGATCCCCCTTCTAGATTAATTTGTACATTTTTCGGTAGAAAAATGTCCCGGCCGGTTCTTCCAACATTACAGGCTCACTATCGTTCGCCAGGGAAAAAATTGACAACTAAATAGCACGAAAGGTCTAAATATTGACGAAGAAATGGGGCGAAAGGTCTTAAATCGACTAACTAATGGGGCAAACATCTTAACATCTGAAAACTAATGGGACTAAACATGAAGGAGAAAGAGACCAGAATAACGACCCATCTCCCCTTAACGGAGGCTCGCGGCCCTGATTGGCTGCCTCTCTCGCTAGATGAAGTTATCAGTGCAGATTGGGCGAGCTCCCTGCAAGCATTTTACCAATCAGCGCACAATAGAGCTGCAGCCACTCTCACATTGTCTTGATAGCGTAATGCATAGTGCGTGGAATTTCGATGGGAGTATCCTGGGTTCGAGTCCTCGGAGTGCCACATGTATTTGTTGATTTCATTAATTGAGTTTAGATGTGAAGTTGGTTGGTATAAACTACATAATAATTACACATTGAAAAGTCAAACACAGCCTCTTGACCAGCTGTTTCTCGGGATACACATTACGATTGAATTATTTCTTTCTCTCAACACTAATAATAATTGTGATATTATTATCAACTCTGCGTAAGCAGAGTTTAGTATCACCCCCCCGTATAGTGGGTACCACCGAAAAAAAATCTGTCGTCGTCGTCGTCCGTCTGTCTCCAATTTCCTCCTAGACCGTTGGACGGATTTTCACCAAATTTCCCACGAACATTTGTTGGGTGAATGCGAACGTCAGTCAAAATAGATTTTTTTGAATTTGTGCAATAGTTATGATTTTAGACCCGAAATATGGTTTTACACCCCCCCCCCCTTCCCCTGGGGCCCCCTCCCCCCAGAAACCCCCCTACCCAGCCCCCCCCCCCCCCCCTCCTGCAATGATGGCGTTCTGTGTGTGTGTGCCACATAGGGGCTCACACACAGAACGCCTTCGTTCTGGGGGCGAAACATCTCTCGCACCGCATTTGTTAGGTTAAATTTAGTTGACATTAGAAGTGATGGTTGTAATAGTGGTGATGATGGTAATTGTAGTGATAATGGTGACAGTAGTGATAATGGTAATTGTAGTGATAATGGTGATAATAGTAGTGATGATGGTTGTAGTAGTGATGATGACAGCAGTGATGATGATAACAGTACTAAATATGATGGTGACAGTAGTAGTAGTGATGATGGTCCTAATAGTAGTGATGATGGACAAGCAATGATGATAGTTGTAATGATAATATAAGTAGTGATGATGGTGACAGTATTAGTGATGATGGTGAGTAGTAGTGATTATGGTGAAAGTTGTAGTGATGATGACAGTAGTAGTGATGATGGTAAGAGTAGTAGTGATGACTATAATAGTAGTACTGTTGATGATAGTAATGGTGATAGTGACTAGTAGTGATGGTGACCCATCGCAGAGTTGGGTATGCCGTTTTGAATTTGGGCAAAATGGCACGTCTACTTTATTTGTATTAATATTATTATTTATTTTGTGTATGTTTATTATACTTAGAATTCAACGCCAGCGCAATGCATTATTACCATAAAATGGTAAAAAGGGAAACAATTTCATAAATATCAGTATCGAAAATGAGAAATATAAAAAATAAAAACAAGTATAATCAGTAACATCGAAAACAGTATAAACAATTTTACAACATTAAACATCCTAAATTTCATAATGACATTTTAACTTGCAATAACATTATTGTACCCCCAATAAATAAACAAAAACAAATATGTACTATATTTTAATAAATAAATACAAATGATAAAAACAAAATAAATTAGATAATCATAAGCATAATTAACCCGGCAAGCGCGATAGGCCTCACGGAAGGCTTCCTATAGGGAACGCGATAGGCCTCACGGAAGCAGGACCATAAAAAAAGCCTTCCATAAAAAAAAAGGGCCTATCAAAACAAAGGAATTTGTCTCTAGGTGAGATAATTCCCCTCCAGTACTCATCCATGTAAATCTCACCCACCCCCCTCCCCTCCTTCCCCACCTTATTCCCCCCTCCCTCCCCTCCTCAATTATCACCTATTTTTCCTCTTATTATCATCATTTATCGGTTATTTTTTTCTCCCGCGATAATGTAGCACAAGTGGGTTGCATAAAAGATCGTTATGCAACACCCAGACACCGGCACACACCGCCCCGCTCGTCTCAGTTGACTCCCAGACAGCGAGAGGGGAGGGCTGCCTGTCTCTCTCTCTCGCCTGAGATTATGACCGGGTGGCCAATATCTTCGTTTTTCACCACCCAAATGCTTTTCCCACTTATTTTAGCACTCTTGAAGGTTCATATATACATCATATATGTAAAATAAAAGCATACCGAAAACAAATAATGGTTTATATTGTAAATATAACGAATTCTGTCAGAATCCAGGGCTAGAAATGCACAAATAACTACCCTATCACCTAGGTCTATATCGCGCTTGTCAGGTTAATGCCTCGATATGCTACAGTTATCTTATATAAAAGTGTCTGGGATTAAATCGAATTTACAGGGATTTATCCTTTAGCCCATCACGACTGATTTGACCTCAATGAATATTGATGACACGACTTGGTTGGATGTTGGGTAGGGTAGTTAACGGGGGATGGTTCACTTTTGGGCGATTTTTGCATGTATTCATTATTTTCTAGTTGTTGTGGCGGCGTCTACGCCGTGGGACCACCTCCCGGAGCTGCCAACCGCGGATGGCTGCCGACCCTCCACGGCCGGAGACAAGATCAATCGACCAGTGGAGGACAACCGGCCGCGGGGAGCAGTTTCGGGAGCCAAACCGTCACAACTATCCCCTGCCCCCTCCCTGGGGGCACAGGTCCTTGGAGCGGCTTCGGTCGCGCCGGGAATTTCCACACCTCTCACACCACACACACACATCACACAGTTTTTCCTACACCGAGAAATTACTCTCCGGCTGTCATTTCTCGAAGACTTCTTCTAGCCGGAGACATTGAGAGCAACCCAGGACCCACGTACACATACATATGTCCAACTTGCTCAAAACCCATCACTTCGAGTCGCCACACTAAGGGTTCAGTTCTCTGCAATGCATGCAGGAACTGGACCCACTTCACCTGTACAACACTTGCCTCCAAGAAACACTCCACGAACACCTGGACCTGTTCCTCATGCCCCTCCCTCTCCCAGTCAAATCCCTCGCCTAAAACCCGTCCACCTCTCCTCCCCAACCCACCTAGCCTTTTCATATCATCCACTCCCCCCCCTAAAACCTGTTCACCTCTCCTCCCTAACCCATCTAACCTCCCCATACCATCCACATCCTCAACTCAAAATACCACACCCCATCCTAATCCATTCCAACCCCCATCTCCTGCTCCCCAATCCCCACCCCCACCTCACCCATCCCAACCTCCAGCCCCTCCCTCACCCCCACCCTCACCCCCACCCCATCCTCGTGCAGCAGCACCAACTACATCGTGCACATAACTTAAACATTCTCCAATTGAACATAGATGGCATTAACACAAAGAAACACGAACTCTCACACTTCATCAAACAACACAACATACACATTGCCATCTTACAAGAAACAAAACTCCGCACATCACAAAAAACACCCACATTTCATAATTTCACCACCATCAGACAAGACCGGGCTGTCGGCGGGGGCGGTGGACTCATCACCCTGGTACACAATGAAATATCATACATAGTAACCAGTGTACAAACCAAATCCCTCCTCCCCCAAATGATAACACAACAGAAATACAATCAATTAAAATACGCACTGGCAACAAATCCAACATAACCATCATAGACACATACATAAAAAATCAAATCCTGCCGGTCCCTGGTGGTACATTTATTTATAACCAGCTGGGGCTCAGTGGGTTAACCTCTTCTGTACCGCGATGTCTTTCTAACTGTATTCTGGCTAGCATTTGACGATATTATTTAGTTTTAAAAGAGCTTCGAACAATTAATAGGCCTCAAAATATATCACTTAACCCATTTTACTACTACAGCTCCTTCTTAAGCTTCACAAAATCGTGTAAATATAGCTAGAATAAAATAAAAAAGACGTCGCCGGTACAGAAGGGGTTAACACTCTCACTATCCTGTGGACGCAGGGGTTGCCGATTACCATTCAGAAATAGAGTTCTCTCAATCTCATAATTACCTCTCCAAGATTAGTTTCTGCCCAATGCTAACTGAAACACAACTGCAGATATTGAATTAACTAAACTAAGGGTTTCTAAACACCCCTGATGGTCACAAAGGCTTTAAAGTATCCCAGAATAGGCTCAAATTGCGCCCTGTGGCAGTTTGCTACAAGGGGTTAAGGGGAGATGGTTCACTTTTTGGTCGATTTTTGCATGTATTCATTATTGTTCTGGTTTCCTCCCTAGACCTCCATCAAATAACAAAAAAAACATCCATTAGATCCCCCTTCTAGATTAATTTGTACATTTTTCGGTTGAAAAATGTCCCGGCCGAAGGCCGGTTCTTCCAACATTACAGGCTCACTATCGTTCGCCAGGGAAAAAATTGACAACTAAATAGCACGAAAGGTCTAAATATTGACGAAGAAATGGGGCGAAAGGTCTTTAAATCGACTAACTAATGGGGCAAACATCTTAACATCTGCAAACTAATGGGACTAAACATGAAGGAGAAAAGAGACCAGAATAACGACCCATCTCCCCTTAACGGAGGCTCGCGGCCCTGATTGGCTGCCTCTCTCGCTAGATGAAGTTATCAGTGCAGATTGGGCGAGCTCCCTGCAAGCATTTTACCAATCAGCGCACAATAGAGCTGCAGCCACTCTCACATTGTCTTGATAGCGTAATGCATAGTGCGTGGAATTTCGATGGGAGTATCCTGGGTTCGAGTCCTCGGAGTGCCACATGTATTTGTTGATTTCATTAATTGAGTTTAGATGTGAAGTTGGTTGGTATAAACTACATAATAATTACACATTGAAAAGTCAAACACAGCCTCTTGACCAGCTGTTTCTCGGGATACACATTACGATTGAATATTTCTTTCTCTCAACACTAATAATAATTGTGATATTATTATCAACTCTGCGTAAGCAGAGTTTAGTATCACCCCCCGTATAGTGGGAACCACCGAAAAAAAATCTGTCGTCGTCGTCGTCCGTCTGTCTCCAATTTCCTCCTAGACCGTTGGACGGATTTTCACCAAATTTCCCACGAACATTTGTTGGGTGAATGCGAACGTCAGTCAAAATAGATTTTTTTGAATTTGTGCAATAGTTATGATTTTAGACCCGAAATATGGTTTTACACCCCCCCCCCTTCCCCTGGGGCCCCCTCCCCCCAGAAACCCCCCTACCAGCCCCCCCCCCCCCCCCCCCCCCTCCTGCAATGATGGCGTTCTGTGTGTGTGTGCCAACATAGGGGCTCACACACAGAACGCCTTCGTTCTGGGGGCGAAAACATCTCGCACCGCATTTGTTAGGTTAAATTAGTTTAGTTGACATTAGAAGTGATGGTTGTAATAGTGGTGATGATGGTAATTGTAGTGATAATGGTGATAACAGTAGTGATAATGGTAATTGTAGTGATAATGGTGATAATAGTAGTGATGATGGTTGTAGTTGTAGTGATGATGACAGCAGTGATGATGATAACAGTAGTAGATATGATGGTGACAGTACTAGTAGTAGTGATGATGGTCCTAATAGTAGTGATGATGGTGACAAGCAATGATGATAGTTGTAATGATAATTATAACAGTAGTGATGATGGTGACAGTATTAGTGATGATGGTGAGTAGTAGTGATTATGGTGAAAGTTGTAGTGATGATGACAGTAGTAGTGATGATGGTAAGAGTAGTAGTGATGACTATAATAGTAGTACTGTTGATGATAGTAATGGTGATAGTGACTAGTAGTGATGGTGACCCATCGCAGAGTTGGGTATGCCGTTTTGAATTTGGGCAAAATGGCACGTCTACTTTATTTGTATTAATATTATTATTTATTTTGTGTATGTTTATTATACTTAGAATTCAACGCCAGCGCAATGCATTATTACCATAAAATGGTAAAAAGGGAAACAATTTCATAAATATCAGTATCGAAAATGAGAAATATAAAAAATAAAAACAAGTATAATCAGTAACATCGAAAACAGTATAAACAATTTTACAACATTAAACATCCTAAATTTCATAATGACATTTTAACTTGCAATAACATTATTGTACCCCCAATAAATAAACAAAAACAAATATGTACTATATTTTAATAAATAAATACAAATGATAAAAACAAAATAAATTAGATAATCATAAGCATAATTAACCCGGCAAGCGCGATAGGCCTCACGGAAGGCTTCCTATAGGGAACGCGATAGGCCTCACGGAAGCAGGACCATAAAAAAGCCTTCCATAAAAAAAAGGGCCTATCAAAACAAAGGAATTTGTCTCTAGGTGAGATAATTCCCCTCCAGTACTCATCCATGTAAATCTCACCCACCCCCCTCCCCTCCTTCCTCACCTTATTCCCCCCTCCCTCCCCTCCTCAATTATCACCTATTTTTCCTTATCATCATTTATCGGTTATTTTTTTCTCCCGCGATAATGTAGCACAAGTGGGTTGCATAAAAGATCGTTATGCAACACCCAGACACCGGCACACACCGCCCCGCTCGTCTCAGTTGACTCCCAGACAGCGAGAGGGGAGGGCTGCCTGTCTCTCTCTCTCGCCTGAGATTATGACCGGGTGGCCAATATCTTCGTTTTTCACCACCCAAATGCTTTTCCCTCTTATTTTAGCACTCTTGAAGGTTCATATATACATCATATATGTAAAATAAAAGCATACCGAAAACAAATAATGGTTTATATTGTAAATATAACGAATTCTGTCAGAATCCAGGGCTAGAAATGCACAAATAACTACCCTATCACCTAGGTCTATATCGCGCTTGTCAGGTTAATGCCTCGATATGCTACAGTTATCTTATATAAAAGTGTCTGGGATTAAATCGAATTTACAGGGATTTATCCTTTAGCCCATCACGACTGATTTGACCTCAATGAATATTGATGACACGACTTGGTTGGATGTTGGGTAGGGTAGTTAACGGGGGATGGTTCACTTTTGGGCGATTTTTGCATGTATTCATTATTTTCTAGTTGTTGTGGCGGCGTCTACGCCGTGGGACCACCTCCCGGAGCTGCCAACCGCGGATGGCTGCCGACCCTCCACGGCCGGAGACAAGATCAATCGACCAGTGGAGGACAACCGGCCGCGGGGAGCAGTTTCGGGAGCCAAACCGTCACAACTATCCCCTGCCCCCTCCCTGGGGGCACAGGTCCTTGGAGCGGCTTCGGTCGCGCCGGCAATTTCCACACCTCTCACCACACACACACATCACACAGTTTTTCCTACACCGAGAAATTACTCTCCGGCTGTCATTTCTCGAAGACTTCTTCTAGCCGGAGACATTGAGAGCAACCCAGGACCCACGTACACATACATATGTCCAACTTGCTCAAAACCCATCACTTCGAGTCGCCACACTAAGGGTTCAGTTCTGCAATGCATGCAGGAACTGGACTTCACCTGTACAACACTTGCCTCCAAGAACACTCCACGAACACCTGGACCTGTTCCTCATGCCCCTCCCTCTCCCAGTCAAATCCCTCGCCTAAAACCCGTCCACCCTCTCCTCCCCAACCCACCTAGCCTTTTCATATCATCCACTCCCCCCCTAAAACCTGTTCACCTCTCCCTAACCCTAACCCATCTCAACCTCCCCATACCTATCCTCAACCTCAAGACACACCCATCCTAATCCATTCCAACCCCCATCTCCTGCTCCCCAATCCCCACCCCCACCTCACCCATCCCAACCTCCAGCCCCTCCCTCACCCCCACCCTCACCCCCACCCCATCCTCGTGCAGGTTCAGAGTCGTCTTATTCGGGGCGACCTGTTCCCAGTTCCTTCTCAACGCTACTATCTTGCGTCATCTTGAGGAGGCTGGACTAGATCCTGACTTCAAGAATGAGATCAAGCAGGGGATCTATGTGGACAATCTTCAAGGCACCGGAGACAATGAAGATTTATTGCTCAAGAGATGCTGGGAGATCCGTGATATATTTGCCAAGGCTCATTTATACTTAAGAGAATGGGCCACTAATAGTGATCTTTTGAAAGGTCAATTTGCTTCTGACGGTGTAGCTACTGAGAATAGTGAGGTGAAGTTTTTAGGCCACAAATGGGACACTACCACAGATTGTATATCCTTCTGTCACACCCCATGCGGCAGTGAGCTTCTGACCAAGCGAAACTGCTTAAGCTTGTCAGCGAGGTTGTTTGATCCCCTAGGTTTTTTGCTGCCTGTATCAATCCGTGCTCGTATGTTTTTACAGCAACTATGGCGGCTAAAACTAGATTGGGACACGCCCCTCCCGACTTAGTTACAAGATACTTGGCGGTTGATTCGGTCGGACCTTTCCACATGTTGCAAGGTCCAACTTAATCGTCAGGTGATTAAAGGTCACCAGGTGGATCTACATGCCTTTTCTGATGCTAGTAATAGTGCGTACGGTACTGCCATATACATATGTAATGGTAGTGAAGCGACACTGGCTATAGCGAAGGCTAAAGTAGCCCCTATAAAGAAGATTACAGTTCCTAAATTAGAACTTACTGCATTGCTTCTGTCTGCTCGTCTAATAAAGTTTACACTGGATGCCTATGCAGACATACTACAGATTAATAACGTCTATGTCTGGAGCGACAGTCAAATAGCGCTTTCATGGGTACACAACCAGAAAGTGTTACCTGTTTATGTTTCTAATCGCACTGATGAGATTCATGACTTAGTTCCTACAGCTACATTTCGCTATGTGAGCACCAGGGATAACCCCAGTGACATAATTTCCCGGGGGATCTCGGCACAGCAGTTTATGTCTTCCTCTCTTTGGTGGCATGGACCTCCATGGCTTACATCTCCAACTGAATGGCCTCAAGATTTCAGGGAATACATATCTGATCCTTCAAGGCGGCCCCAGGATGATGTGTTAAGTAGTTCGAATGTGAGTAACAAGTTGGTAGAGTGGGAACGTTACGGCAGCTATGATCAAGTAATACGGGTATTTGCATGGATATACCGTTTCATTAACAACATGAGAAGTCGGGCTCACGGGTCTTTCCTTAGTGAAGATTCGAAGCATATCAGACTCCATGAATTGAGATCAGCAGAAGCAAAACTAATATGTTTAGTACAAAAGGAATCTTATCCTACTGAACATCAAATCCTGAGCAAGGAGTCAAAGGCCAAACCCTCAAACTTAATGAGGCAGCTAGGATTATATATGGAAGGAGGCATAATTAAGTGTAGAGGCAGGATACAAAAGACGGACATTATTGATTCTGCGAAATATCCTGTCCTCCTTAGCTCCTCTCATTGATTACCAAACTGTTGATTCGCCAATGCCATCGGACCTGCCTACATTTTGGCGTAAATTATGTTCTGGCGTATATGCGACAAGGTTGGTGGATCCCTAAGATGCGACAAGCAATTAAAGGGATCCACAATAGCTGTACAATCTGTAAAAGATTACAGGGTAAGCCTTACTCCCCAGTTGATCTACCTCCCTTGCCTGAGTTCAGGGTACAAAGGACTGAACCATTTCAGGTAACCGGGGTAGACTACACCGAAGCGATTCATGTTAGAGAATCGCCCGGTAATATCATAAAGGTATATGCCGTCCTATTTACATGTGCGGTAACCAGAGCGATTCATATTGAATTGATTGACGACCTATCCAGTGAGGGGTTTTTGCATACTCTAAGACGCTTTGCAGGCCGCAATGGTTTCCCTCAAATTATTATGAGCGATAATGCGACTTGTTTTGTCGGGGCCTCTAAATATCTCCAGAGTTTAATGGATGACCCGCAGGTTGTGGCTACCCTCACTGGAAAGGGTTGTCAATGGAGATTTATACCAGCACGTGCACCATGGTTCGGGGCGATTTGGGAGAGAACAATCGGTATCGTCAAATCTGCCTTGAAGAAGGTATTAGGAAGGGCACTGGTGACCAGCCGGGAGTTGCAAACCATCTTAATAGAGATTGAGATGTTAGTCAACGACAGGCCCTTGACCTATACCTCGGCAGATGTTGATGACCTCTTACCCATTTCGCCTTCCATGATGACACGTGGACGAACCCTTAATACCTTTCCTAGATCGTCCGTAAATGACGAAGATCTGCATGACCCTACGTTCGGCAATGCTGACGCCACACGTCGTCGCTTCCAGTATGTAAACAAGGTGTCCGACGATCTATGGAAACGGTGGACCCAAGAATATTTGCTGTCTCTTCGCGAGCGTCACTCTCATAAGATCAAAGGGACGAATCAACGATGGCCTCGTATCGGGGATATCGTCCTGATTCATGATGAGCGTTCTAGGTTATTTTGGAAGCTTGGGAGGATTATCGATTTGTTCCAGGGCATTGATGGTCTTATAAGGGTTGCTAAAATACGAACTTCGACTGGGGTTACTACTCGCCCAGTCGTGAGGTTATATCCCTTGGAGCAGGATGTAGAACTGCCGGATTATCCTGGCGTCTCTACTGATACCCCTCCGCGGGAGAGTGCTGGTGACAGTGCTCCTCAAGGTGGGGCAGCAGATGATGAGAAGGATGATCCTCCTCAGGCTTCAGGTGGCGCTCGTCCCAAAAGGAGGACGGCTATGAGTTCCGTGGATCTTTGGAGATCAAAGATCCAACAAGGTGATCTTTGACTTCGATGTCCTTTTTTTTGTTCCTGTATATCATTTTTGGTGGCGGGCAATATGTCGGGAATAGGGTAATGATCCCGACAGGTTTTGGTCCAATAGGACATTTGAATTTGGCGGTATCGTATCGCTTGTACGATTTCGGCTGGTTCTTTGTGTATTGTAGTTTATTCTTAAGTTAGGTTAAATATTAACTGTAATGTATAAATATCTACATCAGCTCTAGATGTATTATGAAACCAAGTTATGGGTTATAATTATTATGAGCCGGCAGCCATATGTAATTTCGCGAAGCGATCGGAAGCCGGCCCTTAAGTCTCTCAAACAACACCGTACAGTCAACATCTCCTCCCCCGGCCCTGACTCAACCCACAGTTCACCATGTGCTACAACTACTAATAATATTAACAACAGTCCTACATCACCAGTCCTCTAAGCTAAGTTCATTGTATCGATATTGTATTATGTGAACATTCCTACATGTCATGCAATTGAACTAGCCGCGTGTGGGGGACTGGATTACACCTATCAACGACTACGTCGTTGGTAATTATAATATATCTATTTGTTGGGATATTTCATGTACCAGTGATATGTAATTTAACCTTTATCTAAATTCCCGATAATGCGAGTGAGGGAGACAAACGGCAGAATTGCCTGTGACGAGTGCCTCCCCCTCTGTCCGTTCTCACTATACCTGGTTTAACGGTGTACTCAGCTTGGATAACTCCACTACAATATGAAAGTACTACCTATGAATAGTACTTATGGGTAGTGCAGTACTCTACTTTGGATATTACTCCTATTAACCCACTGAACCCCAGCAACGACAACATGTCGTCGGCAATGTATGTAACGCTAAACCCCAGCGACGACAACGTGTCGTCACTGGTACTCCGGTCCTAGGCACCTATAGAGAGGGCTCAGATTTGTATGGGATCTGTGTAAGTATCCCACTCAACCTTGCTGATGGTTGAAAACTCTCAAAGTCCAACCGCGTGCACGTGAGCGCGCAAAAATATGGTTTCTGGGTGTTTTTGCATTCAATTTTTTACTCTTCTAAAATCCGTTTTCGGGGGCTCCGTAGGACCAATTTTTGACCTTTTTGATCATTTTTTTATGTGGTTTTTCCTTCATTCCTAACCCATTTGCTATTGTTTCTGGAAAAGAAAAAAAAATCAAATCCTGCCGGTCCCTGGTGGTACATTTATTTATAACCAGCTGGGGCTCAGGGGGTTAACCTCTTCTGTACCGCGATGTCTTTCTAACTGTATTCTGGCTAGCATTTGACGATATTATTTAGTTTTAAAAGAGCTTCGAACAATTAATAGGCCTCAAAATATATCACTTAACCCATTTTACTACTACAGCTCCTTCTTAAGCTTCACAAAATCGTGTAAATATAGCTAGAATAAAATAAAAAAGACGTCGCCGGTACAGAAGGGGTTAACACTCTCACTATCCTGTGGACGCAGGGGTTGCCGATTACCATTCAGAAATAGAGTTCTCTCAATCTCATAATTACCTCTCCAAGATTAGTTTCTGCCCAATGCTAACTGAAACACAACTGCAGATATTGAATTAACTAAACTAAGGGTTTCTAAACACCCCTGATGGTCACAAAGGCTTTAAAGTATCCCAGAATAGGCTCAAATTGCGCCCTGTGGCAGTTTGCTACAAGGGGTTAAGGGGAGATGGTTCACTTTTTGGTCGATTTTTGCATGTATTCATTATTGTTCTGGTTTCCTCCCTAGACCTCCATCAAATATAAATAAACATCCATTAGATCCCCCTTCTAGATTAATTTGTACATTTTTCGGTTGAAAAATGTCCCGGCCGAAGGCCGGTTCTTCCAACATTACAGGCTCACTATCGTTCGCCAGGGAAAAAATTGACAACTAAATAGCACGAAAGGTCTAAATATTGACGAAGAAATGGGGCGAAAGGTCTTTAAATCGACTAACTAATGGGGCAAACATCTTAACATCTGCAAACTAATGGGACTAAACATGAAGGAGAAAAGAGACCAGAATAACGACCCATCTCCCCTTAACGGAGGCTCGCGGCCCTGATTGGCTGCCTCTCTCGCTAGATGAAGTTATCAGTGCAGATTGGGCGAGCTCCCTGCAAGCATTTTACCAATCAGCGCACAATAGAGCTGCAGCCACTCTCACATTGTCTTGATAGCGTAATGCATAGTGCGTGGAATTTCGATGGGAGTATCCTGGGTTCGAGTCCTCGGAGTGCCACATGTATTTGTTGATTTCATTAATTGAGTTTAGATGTGAAGTTGGTTGGTATAAACTACATAATAATTACACATTGAAAAGTCAAACACAGCCTCTTGACCAGCTGTTTCTCGGGATACACATTACGATTGAATTATTTCTTTCTCTCAACACTAATAATAATTGTGATATTATTATCAACTCTGCGTAAGCAGAGTTTAGTATCACCCCCCCCCGTATAGTGGGTACCACCGAAAAAAAATCTGTCGTCGTCGTCGTCCGTCTGTCTCCAATTTCCTCCTAGACCGTTGGACGGATTTTCACCAAATTTCCCACGAACATTTGTTGGGTGAATGCGAACGTCAGTCAAAATAGATTTTTTTGAATTTGTGCAATAGTTATGATTTTAGACCCGAAATATGGTTTTACACCCCCCCCCCTTCCCCTGGGGCCCCCTCCCCCCAGAAACCCCCCCTACCCAGCCCCCCCCCCCCCCCCCCCCCCCCTCCTGCAATGATGGCGTTCTGTTCTGTGTGTGTGCCACCATAGGGGCTCACACACAGAACGCCTTCGTTCTGGGGCGAAAACATCTCGCACCGCATTTGTTAGGTTAAATTAGTTTAGTTGACATTAGAAGTGATGGTTGTAATAGTGGTGATGATGGTAATTGTAGTGATAATGGTGATAACAGTAGTGATAATGGTAATTGTAGTGATAATGGTGATAATAGTAGTGATGATGGTTGTAGTTGTAGTGATGATGACAGCAGTGATGATGACAGTAGTAGATATGATGGTGACAGTACTAGTAGTAGTGATGATGGTCCTAATAGTAGTGATGATGGTGACAAGCAATGATGATAGTTGTAATGATAATTATAACAGTAGTGATGATGGTGACAGTATTAGTGATGATGGTGACTAGTGATTATGGTGAAAGTTGTAGTGATGATGACAGTAGTAGTGATGATGGTAAGAGTAGTAGTGATGACTATAATAGTAGTACTGTTGATGATAGTAATGGTGATAGTGACTAGTAGTGATGGTGACCCATCGCAGAGTTGGGTATGCCGTTTTGAATTTGGGCAAAATGGCACGTCTACTTTATTTGTATTAATATTATTATTTATTTTGTGTATGTTTATTATACTTAGAATTCAACGCCAGCGCAATGCATTATTACCATAAAATGGTAAAAAGGGAAACAATTTCATAAATATCAGTATCGAAAATGAGAAATATAAAAAATAAAAACAAGTATAATCAGTAACATCGAAAACAGTATAAACAATTTTACAACATTAAACATCCTAAATTTCATAATGACATTTTAACTTGCAATAACATTATTGTACCCCCAATAAATAAACAAAAACAAATATGTACTATATTTTAATAAATAAATACAAATGATAAAAACAAAATAAATTAGATAATCATAAGCATAATTAATGCATCGATATGCTACAGTTATCTTATATAAAAGTGTCTGGGATTAAATCGAATTTACAGGGATTTATCCTTTAGCCCATCACGACTGATTTGACCTCAATGAATATTGATGACACGACTTGGTTGGATGTTGGGTAGGGTAGTTAACGGGGGATGGTTCACTTTTGGGCGATTTTTGCATGTATTCATTATTTTCTAGTTGTTGTGGCGGCGTCTACGCCGTGGGACCACCTCCCGGAGCTGCCAACCGCGGATGGCTGCCGACCCTCCACGGCCGGAGACAAGATCAATCGACCAGTGGAGGACAACCGGATGCCGGCCGCGGGGAGCAGTTTCGGAAGCCAAACCGTCACAACTATCCCCTGCCCCCTCCCTGGGGGCACAGGTCCTTGGAGCGGCTTCGGTCGCGCCGGGAATTTCCACACCTCTCACACCACACACACACATCACACAGTTTTTCCTACACCGAGAAATGACTCTCCGGCTGTCATTTCTCGAAGACTTCTTCTAGCCGGAGACATTGAGAGCAACCCAGGACCCACGTACACATACATATGTCCAACTTGCTCAAAACCCATCACTTCGAGTCGCCACACTAAGGGTTCAGTTCTCTGCAATGCATGCAGGAACTGGACCCACTTCACCTGTACAACACTTGCCTCCAAGAAACACTCCACGAACACCTGGACCTGTTCCTCATGCCCCTCCCTCTCCCAGTCAAATCCCTCGCCTAAAACTCGTCCACCTCTCCTCCCCAACCCACCTAGCCTTTTCATATCATCCACTCCCCCCCCTAAAACCTGTCCACCTCTCCTCCCTAACCCACCTAACCTCCCCATACCATCCACATCCTCAACTCAAAATACCACACCCCATCCTAATCCATTCCAACCCCCATCTCCTGCTCCCCAATCCCCACCCCCACCTCACCCATCCCAACCTCCAGCCCCTCCCTCACCCCCACCCTCACCCCCACCCCATCCTCGTGCAGCAGCACCCAACATACATCGTGCACATAACATTAACATTCTCCAATTGAACATAGATGGCATTAACACAAAGAAACACGAACTCTCACACTTCATCAAACAACACAACATACACATTGCCATCTTACAAGAAACAAAACTCCGCACATCACAAAAAACACCCACATTTCATAATTTCACCACCATCAGACAAGACCGGGCTGTCGGCGGGGGCGGTGGACTCATCACCCTGGTACACAATGAAATATCATACATAGTAACCAGTGTACAAACCAAATCCCTCCTCCCCCAAATGATAACACAACAGAAATACAATCAATTAAAATACGCACTGGCAACAAATCCAACATAACCATCATAGACACATACATCCCTCCCCAAACATCCCCTACAGTACCAAATGAATACAGACCACACTTACAACACATCACAAACACCCCACACATCATCCTGGGTGGTGACTTCAACGCCAAAATGTCGGCCTGGTTTGTCGACAACCCCGACACAGACAGAGGGCTGGTACTACAAAACCAAACAGATAACCTCATCATCCTTAACGACATCCATCAACATACCCATATTCCTCACCAAGCCCTCTATAACCCATCATCTCCAGACATCACCTTTTGCTCCCCAGAACTCGCCCCCACAACATCCTGGAGGGTGGTCAGAACCTTAGGCTCTGACCACCTCCCGATCATTATCACCACCAAAACCAGACTCACCCCAGCTAGCCACAAACACACATACACAAATTATAAAAGAGCTAACTGGGAAGCATTTACAAATGAGACAGAACAACACTTCACAACTCTAAACAGTACACCCATCACAAACATCAACAATGCTGTACACATACTCAATAAAACTATCCAAAACGCTGACAAGAAACACATTCCAAGAGGTAACAGAAAAAGACACAACCCCAACTTCACACCAGAAATTCAAAACCTCATCAGACAACGCGACACACTGAAACACTCCCCAGCACCCCACACACAAGACATCACACAACAAATTCAAGCACTCAACACCCAAACTAACAACAAAATACAAGAACAACAAAAACTAAATTGGAATAACTTCCTACAAACACTTGATCACAAAACAAACCCCAAAAAACTCTACAAAACACTAAACAGCATCACACTTTCCAACAGCAACACAACACAATCACATTCTGCAATCACAACAACAGACTCTACTCCTTCATGTAAACAACAAGCAAACACTCTCATCAATCACTTCTCACATGTCAGCCACCTAAAACCTCACAAAGACGACCGACGTGTCATCCGACGTAAGAGACAATTCCCCACAGACCCTGACTATACACCCTTCACCAATCACCAGACAAAGCATATCATCAACAATCTCAAGCACTCACCTGCCTGTGGCCTAGACAACATAAGCAACATACACCTCAGACACCTGGGACCACAAGGCATACAAGCACTCACTAACATATCAAACTACAGCTATTCACACAACACAATACCAGACATTTGGAAGCATGGTATCATCATCACATTCCCCAAACCCAACAAAGACCCCACGCTACCCTCCTCGCACCGCCCCATCACACTCCTTTGCTCCCCCTCCAAAGTCATGGAACGCCTAGTATTACAACTAATTACACCCGACCTACCCCTAGCTCCAACAAAACATGGCTTTAGGCCACTGCACTCCACAAACACTCTTCTCACAGACCTTACACAAAGAGCTTTTGACGGCATCAACTCAGCTAGACCACCACACAGATCACTATTAGCCACACTCGACATTAGTAAAGCCTTCGATGCCATCCCCCGCCACAACCTAACAAACAAAATCTACAACACAAACATGCACAACAACACAAAAAGGTGGCTGGCCAACTTCCTAGCAGGCAGATGTGCACACGTATCTTTTGCCGGTCAGTCATCTAAAATCAGAAACTTTCCAAACAGAGTCCCACAAGGATCCGTCCTATCGCCCGCACTCTTCAATCTGTACATGCACGATATAACTACACCCAATACGCCCCAAATAAACTTAGCCTCCTATGCAGATGACATAACACTCACATGCACACACCATGACCCAAGAAGAGCAACAGATCTCCTTCAACCCTATCTCAACACACTACATGGCTGGTGCACTACAAACAGACTTAATCTAGCTCCAGCCAAATCCACCGCAACCCTGCTCACAAGCTGGACAGGTGAACACGAATACATCCCTCAACTCACCATAAACAACACACCCCTAACACATACACACACACCCAAAATCCTAGGAGTAACATATGATACTCATATGACATTCAAACAGCACACCACAAACATTAAAAAGAAACTGACACCCAGACTTAACGCCCTCAGGTCACTTGCTCACACAAAATTTGGACACAACAAAGAAACTACCACCACAGTATATAAACAATACATAAGATCAGTGATGGAATACGCAAGCCCAGCCTGGGCTTCTAACCTAGCTGAAACACATCATAAGACCTTACAGACTATTCAAAACAAAGCCCTGAAGATCATTACAGGCTGCACAGCTACTGCACCCACAGATCACCTACATCAAGAAATCAAAATCCTCAAAGTCAAAGACCATCTGGACATGAGAGGCACTCTATTCCTGGCAGCAGCCTCCACGAACCAAGACCACCCACTAAACTACATGGCAACACACCCACAGACACCAAGAAATATCAAAACAACACCCAGTACACGGTATCACACACAATTATTGTCCTCTCTCCCTCCCTGCCCACCCCGAACCAACTTCCAGAAGCACATCCATACTCATATCTCTCGCCAATCCATCCACTCACTCACAGACAACACGCAGCTGCATGCACAACCTCCCGAAATCCATCCTTCCGAATCCTCCCTTCCTCGCGAGGACAGAGTCCACCTGGCCAGGCTGAGATGCGGACACCATCCAGCTCTCCTGAGCTATCAGAAGAGACTGGATGACTCCGTTGTCGACGCCTGCCCGGGATGTAACACAGCACCCCATACCATTAAACACATCATAGAAGACTGCATTTCACACAACCATTTACGCCAACAACATAATCTACACTCAATGAGAGCTCTGTGGGAAAGCCCGATCGTGGCCATGGCCTTCCTCAGGGACTCGGGGCTGTTCGGCCAGGCAGCTTAGGGAACAACAACAACAACAACATTATTTTCTAGTTTCCTCCCTATACCTCCATCAGTATTTAGAGAAGCATAAGGAGATATTTTGGGCTTTTATGGACTTGGAAAAAGCGTATGATCGTGTGGACCGTGAAGCAATGTGGAAGGTGTTAAGGATTTATGAAATAAGAGGAAATTTGTTAGAAGCAGTTAAGAGTTTTTATGAAGGGAGCAGAGCATGTGTGAGAGTAGGAAATGGTGAGTTGAGTGAATGGTTTGAGGTAAAGGTAGGTTTGCGACAGGGTTGTGTAATGTCACCATGGCTGTTTAATATGTTTATGGATGGTGTGGTGAGGAAGGTGAAAAGGAGAACTATGGGAAGAGGATTGGGTTTAGTAGGAAAGAATGGTAGAGATTGGGAGTTGAATCAGTTGCTGTTCGCTGATGACACAGTATTGGTGGCGGATTCTGATGAGAAACTGCAGCGGGTAGTCAAAGAGTTTGGTGTGGTTTGTGGAAGGAGGAAACTGAAGGTGAACATCAATAAAAGTAAAGTAATGGTGTGTAATAGGGGAGAGCATAGGGTGAATCTAGATGTGAGGCTGGATGGGGAAATATTGGGACAAGTAGAGTGTTTTAAATATCTAGGAGGAACGATAAGCAGGAGTGGAGGTATGGAAGTGGAGGTAAAACAGAGTGTGTGTGAAGGAAGGAAGGTTTTCGGAGCAATGGGAAGTATGTGGAAGACAAGAAATCTCGGAGTGAAAGTAAAAAGTGCACTGTATCAAGGAATTGTTGTGCCAACAGTGATGTATGGGGCTGAGACATGGGCTCTGAAGAAAAAGGAGAAAAGAGGGCTGGATGTGATGGAGATGAGCTGCTTGAGGAGTATGTGTGGAGTTACTCGTAGAGACAGATTGAGGAATGAAGAGATACGTAGGAGAGTGGGGCAGCAGGAACATTTGTCAGCCAGAGTGGACAGAAGGGTGCTGAGCTGGTATGGTCATGTTGAACGAATGGGAGATGAAAGGCTTACAAAGAGAATATGTGAGTCAGGTACAAGGGGAGATAGAAGGGCAGGAAGACCCCCATTGAGATGGAGAGACTGTGTAAGAAAGGCTTTGGATGATAGAGGAATGACTATAGATCAGGCAGGGGAAGTGGTGGTGGACAGGAGTGAATGGAGAATGCTTGTGAATAGTTGAGTGAACACGTGGTTATTTGGAGTAAGGGGTCGGGCGCAAGTTCGACTAGATAATAGTCCATCAGGCGCCTGGCCTGGGGGGACGATTAATATGAAGGGTGTGCCTGGAAGTGTGGTGGGAGGGCTTGTGGCTTTGGCTCCGCTGCATGTCTGCCTGCCGAGATCGGAACCTCTCCGGGTGGTCAGGGGCCGGGGGAGTGCTGGAGCGACCATGGTAACCTTGGTCTCTGGGTCTTCTCCTGGGTGACCTGGATGTGTGTGAGTTTGTGTTTTTTATCTGTGTATATTTTTTGTTTTATGTTGTTTTTGTGTTTTCCCTGTTCTTGCTCTGTCTTGAGTCGGCTACCCCCAAAATGGGGATTGGGCCTGAGCATATAGATAGATAGAATAGACCTCCATCAAATTAAAAAAAAAAACATCCATTAGATCCCCTTTCTAGATTAATTTATACGTTTTTCGGTAGAAAAATGTCCCGTCCAAAGGCCGGTTCTTCCAACATTACAGGCTCACTATTGTTCGCCACGGAAAAAATCGACACCTAAATAGCACGAAAGGTCTAAATATTGACGACGAAATTGGGCGAAAGGTCTTAAAATCTACTACCTAATGGGGCAAACATCTTAAAATTTGAAAACTAATGATGCTAAATATGAGGGAGAAAAGTAACCAGAAAAACGATCCATGTCCCCTAAAGCATTATATAAAAGTACTAACCATACAGACCAAACCAGTTGGTCATCAATGTTAATAATTAATTAGAGATTAAAGGGTTAAGCTTTCAGAGTATTCACTGAGAGCTCTCTCAGTGTATACCACCACCTCTTCGTAGAACACGTAGCACCCGTCTTGCAATACAATCCCACCCCTACTCTGTGCAGCTCTCCAACCCAAGAGTGAAACGTTATTTTCAATCTTTCTTCTATTCAACAGCTGAGCTCTGGAAATCTCTCCCAGAATCAGTCTTTCCCTCTTCATATGACTTAAATTACGTCAATCTCCGTGTGTCCAGGCATTTTGGCTCGAACGTCCCTTGATTTTGGCCCCACTCTCAACTCTGGGGGAGGCACTCGCTACAGGCAGTTCTGCCTTTTGTCTCCCTCACTCACATAGACAAAACAAATAAAAGGTAAAGTTATTAACAGTTATTACAGTACCGGTGACATCCTTTTCATTATATTGTAGCAACTATTAGACGGTTTTATTCAAATTAAGAAGGACCACTGACAATAATATGGCTTCAAACTATCTCAACCAATCCTTTTAATTACTGCATATCCTTCCCAAGCTGCATAATATCGTCTAAATGTAGCTAGATTAAACGATAACACACGTCGCTGTACTCAAAGGGTTAATTTATAAGGTACTCGATAACCTGAATATTTATGAGTCTCAAAAAGGATATAATTTATGTATGGAGCTGTAGAATTGTTTATTCATGTTTGTTTTCACCAACCCACCAATTAATTTACAAATAAACCTAACTAATGAAATCAATGAAAGTAATGAATACATGTGATACTCCAAGGGCTCGAACCTAGGATACTCACACCGAAATTACACTCACTAAGCATTAGGCTATCAAGACAGTTAAAGGTTTATGCACAAGCCTACGATATATTATACATTATAGAATACTGCATATTAATAGACTATAACCATATACTGCATATTAATATACTATAACCATATACTGCATATTAATAGACTATAACCATATACTGCATATTAATAGACTATAACCATATACTGCATATTAATATACTATAACCATATACTGCATATTAATATACTATAACCATATACTGCATATTAATATACTATAACCATATACTGCATATTAATAGACTATAACCATATACTGCATATTAATAGACTATAACCATATACTGCATATTAATAGACTATAACCATATACTGCATATTAATAGACTATAACCATATACTGCATATTAATATACTATAACCATATACTGCATATTAATATACTATAACCATATACTGCATATTAATAGACTATAACCATATACTGCATATTAATAGACTATAACCATATACTGCATATTAATAGACTATAACCATATACTGCATATTAATATACTATAACCATATACTGCATATTAATAGACTATAACCATATACTGCATATTAATAGACTATAACCATACAGATCTGCATATTAATACTGCATATTAACAGACTATAACCATACAGATCCAAGCAGTTAGTCATCAGTCTGTCTTAACTCTTTCAGTACCGGTGCCGTCCTTTTTAACTTCATTCTGGCTACTATTAGACGATAATATTCAGTTTGAAAGGACTTGTCTGAATTAACAGATTTCAAACCATCTCAGTTATCCATTTTTACTACCACAGATCCTTCTTAAACTGCATAACAACGTCTAAATATTGCTATAAAATCATACACAAAGACTTCGCCGGTACAGAAGGGGTTAATTAGATAGATATAAACAAGAGTGCATTAATTTTGGCTATCAGTAGACAATAATAATCTTTGGAAGGACTTGACTTACCCGAGGTAGCCAGTGGATTAATTATTGAGATGTTATATACCTTTGTTATACCCTCAGGTCTTTCCTAATCTGAATAAAAGTTCCCCAATATTGGCCAGCATAAGATGTAAAAGTGTATTATCATGTTGAAAGGGTTAAGGGGGCCCACCTCGCTTTTTTCTCTTTCTCTCCCCCTCTCTTTGGCTTGTATCCATTCGGCCCCATTCTGCCTACTGTTTTAAGACGTTTACCCCCATCCAGGTGTCAATATTTTCCTGGCGAGCGGTAGCGAGCCAGCATAAATTTATTTTTGTTTTGACAGCAAGCTAAATTTGTAAATTTTTTGATAGAAAAATGTCTCCGGCGAAGCTGGATTTCTCCATACAATGCTGGCTCGCTATCGCTCGCCAGGAAGAAATCGACACCTGGATGGGGATAAACATATTAAAACAGTTGGCTGAATGGGGCCGAATGTATATAAGCCAGGGAAAGAGAGAAAAGGAGAGCAAGATAAAAACAAAAAAAAATGACCCCCCCCCCCTTAATGATAAAAGCCCATTCAAGAACCAATACAATTATGTATTCCGGTGATTATTAGACGGTTTTGTTCAGCTTAGGAAATGTGTATGGAAGTCAGAGGGTTAATTGGGGTAGTCTTTGCCCTATATCATTCCCACAGGTCCTTCTTAAGCTGTATAAAATCGTCTAATGATAGCCAGAATAAACTGTCAAAAAATGAGTTACAATCTTCAAAGGGTTAAGGGGGTCACCGGTTTCCTTTTCTCTCTCTCCCTGGCTTGTATCCATTCGGCCCCATTCAGCCAACTGTTTTAAGACGTTTATCCTCATCCAGTTGTCGATTTCTTCCTGGCGAGCGATAGCGAGCCAGCATTGTTTAGAGAAATCCGGCTTTGCCGGAGATATTTTTCTATCGAAAAATGTAAAAATTTAGCTTGCTGTAAAAAAAAAAATATATATATATATATATGCCGGCTTGCTACCGCTCGCCAGAAAAATATTGACACCGGGATGGGGGTAAACATCTTAAAACAGTAGGCTGAATGGGGCCGAATGGATACAAGCCTAAGAGAGAGGGAGAGAAAGAGAAAAAAAGCGAGGTGGGCTCCCTTAACCCTTGTCTAGCGGGGGGTTTTGGGCTTATTTGGGCATATTCAGGCCCTCCTGAATGATAAATCAAGTATCTGCATGAAAAGAAATTTATTCAGCAAAAAACTAGGCGCTAAAAGCTTCCAAATGAGACCAGAATGAGCTACGTAGCACTCGTGGTTCTCATACAGTGATAACATGGGAGTTTAGCGTATAGCGGCATATTTTTCCCAGCTATGCAGACTACTGGCTACACTGCCGGCCTCTCGAGAACACAGGGAACATGAGTTAATGGGCGGCGGTAAGCCCTGGGAGTCGGGTGTCTGTCCCGCTGCGCTCCCGGCCATTTGCGCTCGATTTTAACCCTTTAAAAGCCTTAATAATGCTCCTAACTTGCTGCAAATTGGAGGCAGACTTAAGTCCACCCCCGATCTTTAAGGGTTAAGCATAACATAATATATTCCTATACATGTTTACATTATTCTTGCTACCATGGGACTCCACACTCACTGACCTTCAACTTTCCCTTCATAATTGCTGAGGGGCACATGGCCTTGGGTGGGGCTTTGGTTTTCCGGGCGTTTCCGCACCCTCCTCAGCTCTCTGCCTTAGAGTTGCTTCGGTCACCCAGACTTTATTAGTGGTAAGCAGGGAGGGTTTTGTGGGGCACTCAAATATGGCCTTGGCCTTGCTCGGGACCTTGGGGCTGCTCGACCAGACAGCCTGGGGAACAGCAACAACAACAACAACAACAATAACACTCATTGCTCGAATAACAATTTTCTAGTTCCCTCACTCCTGATCTGTCTTTCCAACAATGTCCATGCTTCACTCTCATACGTCAATGTCGAGATTACCACATTTTATCAGTTGTTTCCAGACTAGCAAGCATGCGTTTTCATATGAAAGTCTGTCAAACAGATACAAATTTTGCCTACCCCAAAATGCCAGCGAAAACATCCCTTCGAGACAGAACATGGCAGGCTGGATAAGTAAAATGAACGCAATTCGATTACATTCATCGATACGAAATTTGCTTAGTTGGAAAACTAAACCAATCGGACATTCTAGTAAAGAATACAATAACTGATCATATTTATACGAATATATTGATCTGTTTTAATTAATGGGATTAATTATGGTTCAATGGTAGTATCTTTAACTCGGAACTAGACTTCAATCAGAGAGTTCCGGGTTCTATTCCCGTAGAAGCAGGCCAGATTTACCCCTATTACACTATACACTAGGTTAAATTGGCTTAGGTCAATATTTACCACAGGTGTAGTTTAGCTCAGGATTACTATTATCATAATTATATGTTTGGTCCAAAAATCATAGTTCTCGTTTTTCTTTTTCGTTTTGCTCTTTCTCTGCCATAACCAGCCTTTTCTCTGTTTAGTTTAACAATATTTATGCTATAGATGATTTGATAATATGGCTTTTTTTTCTGTTTAGTTCATAAATGATATGTTATTACCCTGCGCTTGGCCGTACACATGAAACGCATGACATTATCCCCGCCCTTGTACATGTGTGTAGCTATAATGTGTTAAACAAATAAGTCGATAACAAAAGATTGAACTTCTACGAAACTAAGTCAGTCACTTACTTCTATACTACAAACAGTCCTCTTAATGTTGGCTAACACAGGGTAAGATCTACGCATCACACTTACCCCATGGCATCAATACATCAGAGAAATATGCATTATAATTTGTTATACACAATTAAATAGGTTCACTATTTACCATTGCTGTTTTCATAATAAATGTTACAGATATTAGAAACCACAACTCGACACTGCCAAAATTGAAAATGTTGTGGCAAATTCGCTCTGCAGAGGCTACACGACTTATTTTTAGCACACCTTATTTAGCACACCAGCACTTATTTAGAACACCAGATTTATAACACCAGCACTTATTTAGCACACCATATTTAGCACATCAGCACTTATTTAGCACACCATATTTAATAGTGGCCCCTTCATCATTGACGATATTTCCTATTAGTATAATAGTCTCCATTCAACATACCGCGCCAGCAATTTGAATCTACCGCACCACGGAAGTATCATGGAGTACTCATCATAAGTGCACGCTTAATTCCCTTATGGAATCGTCATTGTGTTCGGGTACCCTACAGAAAAAACTCCGTAAAAAAGAAAAAAGAAAAATTAACTTAATATTTGTTATCATATGACTTACCATATGTGGATTTCTTGCGTTTTGCATCCCCGACTCCAGGCCCTCTAGTGGCCATCTTCGTCCTTCCTACTTCCGCGGCCACACAAGCCAGTGGGGTGCCGCCGTCGCTCCTGCTTCATTCGACGTTTCCAGCACTTCTAGTGAGTCCTTGCTCATTTGTATACACCTGCATTGTAGTGAACAGGTTTAGATTAGCTAGCAACGGCTGCCCCATTGGTATGTCCGCAGGAAGTGTGTAAATTAGGGTACTATTGTAACAGGCACCTACGTATCCCAGGATCGTCGCGCCACGTATGTTATTATTATGTTGTGTTGCGTCTTTAGCTTTTGATATCATAGCTAGCAGGCTACCACTCTACAAGATTATGCTTCAGGCCGTCACTAAGAGGCGTTTGCATATATTAATTGTGTTTTTTAGCAGATGCTCTAGTCTAAGGGTGACTGCATATGGTGCTACACCTTCTAGAGTTCGTATTTGCTTGCAGGACCCTGTCATGGTCCTCCCTCATCTGGTTGTGGTTGCTGGGTCTTCGGAACGTCGTCTGCCTGTGATGTCTCGTCGAGCCACGTGGCCAGCCTGGTTAGGAGTCTCCAGTGTAGGCTGCAGGTAATTTAGGATTCTGAATTCTCTGTTTATGTTAAGCCTATGTGTGCCCCTGGTGTTTTTACATGTGTGCTTTGCATGTTATTTGGGGGTTTGGGAGACGTCTCTGTATTTATGTGAGGGTTTCGGAGAGAGGAGCTGTGCTTTGCCTCCCCTCTCTGAAATTTTTGGTTGTTTTGTCTCCGGCGGCCCCGTGCAGCAGGGCCCTGGTTACCCGTCTTCAAAACGGGTAGGGAACAACCAAATGTCCCGGCGTGGTTAGCTGAACCACAGGCCTTCCGGCGGAAATGCGGATTCCTACGGGAGCTCTGAACTCGGCCCGCCGAGTTAACTCGCCCTGACCCCAATTGTCACGCGGTAAAGACTTCCTTGCCCTGCGGCGCCCCAGTCAAGTGTGCAAGTGGTTAGATACGTCATGTGGCGGATAGTCATACACTAACGGTCTAATAGGGCCTGTGACATTGGTCATAGGTAAGCAGTTCCAATCAGCTCAGACGGAAAAGCCCCATGTTTTTTCGCGGCGAGTCCAGCGGATGTTTATAGTAGTTGTGACTATAGCTAATTTTCCGGCGGACTCAAGGTAGGATGTATTAACACCTCGCAGGTTATCCTTATGAGCATTGATTCCCGGAAATTTTCTATTTCCAGAATTCCCGGCACCTTAGTGACTACAGGACCGGCATAAGTCGAGGTCGAGGTCTCCCCGAAGAAGACACTCTTTGGCTGAGTCTTCCTGGTCTCACATACGCCGGAAGGAGGACTCTCAGTCACGCACTGGTAGCCGGAAAGAGACCCCACAATCACCTCCCTCTTCCCCTATCTCCGACACGCCCAACGTTGACGCCGGCGGCTCGGAAGTGGGGTCAGAAGACATTGAGTCCCAACCGGGTCATGAACAATCTTTAAGTGTACCACCTGATTTCACCTTTGCTATTCCTAAGTTGAATTATATGCCACGTACTAGCTTCTCCGCCGGACCTAGACGAGTCCTGGCCGAGCAATATAAGGGTTCACAATTTTTTGATAGCTCCCAAATCATTCAAGACTCACAGCCACCTGCGGCGCGGGGGTGCTGGCGTCAATCGGAGCCATCTCATGACAGGGTTAGAGTAAGTCAGGAACCATTGATTGAGAGTAATATTGATGTTATCTTCGTCTGTCCCTGATTTGGTGTGGCCACCGGCGGATCAGACGCCGGAGGCACAACAGGATATTTCTGAGGAGGTTGAGCCGGAGGAAGTGCCTTTATCCTCAGCTCCACCAGGTCTAACGGGTGAGGAGTCTGAAGCTAGCTCCCAATCTTTTAAGGGATCCCACAGTAAGTGTGTTACCTCAGATGAAATAAGTGATATCTTACATAAAGTAATGCAACAGTATAATCTCCCTACCTCCTCTGACCCCCCTGCCAGTCTACCTGTAGTTTCCAAGAGTCACTCCATGACAAGACCTCTACAACCTTCGGGTTTTCTTTCCCCCCAAGCCTCTGTGCCTCCTATGTCCTTGTCTCCGTCAGTAACTGCGGCTTCCGATACTGCAGTGCCAGCCACGCTGACTACCACTAATGTTAGAGTGATCTCGGATATTACTCCTCCTCCCTTAGATAAGGTTCCTCAGAGGAAAGGCCCTATGCCTCTCCTCTATGGACCTGACTGTTCATGGGTCCCGGCAACGCCACTAAACCCACAATTAGCACAACCCCCCATTTCAGGAGACCTTCCGGTCCCTAGTGAGTGGACAATTGAGATAAACAAAAACAGAAAGTTCAGGGCGAAGGACGAAGCAGGGAGATTACTGGATGTATCAATCAAAGCTATACCTAGTTCTTTTAATCCAGACTTCTTTGTTCACACAGCTGCCCCGGCAGTTCCCGCTGCCTCATCTGCACAACTCTTTGCGGACTGGTCTAAAGCCGATGGCATTAATGATGTCAAGGCTTTGAATGCTCTCACGCCGGAACTGGATACAATTCCGGTACTGGATCAGTCGCATACACCAGTCCTGCAAATGGGGTGGATAGGGGTGAGTCCCTGGGTAGATTGGGAGTTAGAGGCTCAGGTATTTGCATTAACCATTACGTCTAAGTCCTCTCATCAGGTGCCACAGGAATCTCATAATTATTTCTCGTTACCTGTATAGACGGCTGACGGGGTGTCACCGGATTTGTTGGCCTTTTTAGCGGCACCCAAAGTAGCCCTCCATACTCTAGATGAACCCTTTTGCACTCCTCCGGCGGCTCATTTGGAAAGGGATTTTAAATTACGAAAGAAAGCCTACCGGATGTTCTCTCAACCGCCAGGTTGCTGTCTCTCTTACCAGGACTATCTCAGCCATTGCTGACCCAAATGTTAGGAAGGCCACTGACTTGTCACGAAGAATTTTATTGCAGAATTCTATTCAAACCTTAGGAGACATCAGAATAGTGATCATGGAATCGGTTCGAGCCCGCCAAGATCTAAGAGTGCATCTAGTAAAAAAGTTACCGGATGACATTGGGCGCCGGGTAACTCTTTCGCCGGTACTCACTGCCTCCCTTCTTTACTCAGAAATGTGGAGTGTAGTCTTTAATATGGTCAATGGGTGGAAGCAGGTTACCTCCCAAGCTAGGAGAGAACCATTTAAGAAGCCCTTTCAGAAACCAAAGAGCGGAGGTAAGCCTAACCAACCGCATGCCAACAGTCCTCTTGAGATCCCAGAACTCCTCCTCAGCAGGAAGTACTCAACCCAAACCTAAACAAGGTAAATATTCAGGGTATAGAGGTCAGCCACACCAGAAAACAAATCAGGGGCAGATGACAGCCAAAACTAGCCAGCCATCTGATACCAACCCACCTCCTCCTCCAAAAAACTAGCCACCCAAACTCTCAGTTTCCGGGCGCAATGCTTAGACGCGCCGGATTCGAGAGATGCTTCTCCGAACAGGCCCAGTTTGCAAACTGGGTCGTTCCAGTTATTCCGCTCGGCCTGGCCCAAGAAACCTTGGGCCAGGAAAGTTGTGAGCAAAGGGATCACCTGGCGGTGGGTCCAGCGACCTCGACTGCGTCAGGCGCTAGAAGGCAACAATGTGTCCCAAGAGGTGGAGGCCCTGGTCCGGGAAATGATCTCCAAAAATGGTCATTGCACCAGTAAAACCAACTTGCCCAGTATTCACCTCCAGACTTTTCTTAGTGCCGAAAAGGGACAGTGTGCAAACGCGACCAGTGTTGGATCTCTCGCATCTGAACACCTTTATCAAGAATTCACCCTTCAGGATGCTTACAGTCAATCATATCAGGCTCACTCTTCCGCCGCAAGGTTGGATGTGCTCAATAGATCTCAAAGACGCCTATTGGCATGTCCCTGTAAACAAAAGGTTCCAGAAATTCCTCGCTCTGAGGGTCAGACAAGAGACTTATGTCTTTCGAAAAATGCCTTTTGGGTTAAACCTGGCACCGAGAATTTTCACAAAATTAGTCCGGCAAGCCATTTTGCCACTGTTGATCCAGGGCATAAAGGTGTTTTGGTACCTAGACGACTGGCTAGTGGTGGCAGAGTCGGAGGAGTTATGTCACATTAATGCAAACCAAGTATTAAATCATGTGCAAAACCTAGGGTTCAAGGTGAACTTGGCGAAGTCTCACCTGGTTCCCACAAGGAATATTCAGTGGATAGGGCTGGTCTGGGACACCACCAATCTGACGCTTACTCAGAGTGTGGACAATCGCGACAGATTTCGCCGGAAACTGTTTCTTTTTCTTCACAGTCTGAATACGACTAGGAAAACGTGGGATTCTCTAATCGGCTCTCTCAACTGGATCCAATTAACTGTGAAGTTGGGCCGGTTGAAAGTGAAGAGATTAATCTTGGCAGGCAACAAAGTTTTTCCTCTCTCACCGGAGAAGAAATGATGGCCAATTCCTCCATTAATCCACAGCTTATTATCGGTCTGGGCCAAGCCCAAGACACTATACTCTGTAACAACATGGGTTTCTCCCCCACCTACGTTATGGGTAGACACAGACGCTTCAGGAGCACTAGGTTGGGGGTATCAGTCAAATCTAGACCATCAAGGGCAGGGCACTTGGCCCCAAGACAATCAGTTTCACATCAACAAGCAAGAGCTTTTAGTTCCTCTCTTTTTCCTCCAAGATCACGGCATGTCGTTACAAGGAAAATCAATAGCGTTCCGTATGGACAACCTAACCGCAGTCCATTGTATTCAGAAACAAGGCTCGGTGAGGTCCCGAGAGCTGCTCAAAGTGTCAGAACAGATCTTTGCCCTAACAGAATCGCTGGGCATTCACCTACATGCAGCATATCTCCCCGGCGTGTCAAACGTCTGGGCAGACGCTCTATCCCGGAGGCGGAGCATCTTAGTAGAATGGGCTATCAAACAACCCGTCTTCGACAGAATGATTGCGAGGCCTTACCGTCCACAAGTGGATCTGTTCGCATACAAAGAGAATCACAGACTTCCTCTCTTCCTAACTCGCCAGGGGGTGACCCCGGCGGGGGGGACCGGATGCATTATTTGAGGACTGGAACAGGTGGCCCTCAATTTATCTTTTTCCGCCACCAGATTCTGTGCTAATGTGCCGGGTAATTCACAAACTAAGAAGTTACCGGGGCTTAGTCTCGATGATCGTGCCGTTATGGCCGGCTCAGGCGTGGTACCATCAGTTGCAAGAATGGTGCAGGACCCCGGTGACGCTCCCGGTCTCTGCATTCCACTTAGAGACGATTGGCAACCTTCGGACCTCGCTCAGTTTTGCCTTCTGGACATTTACAAAGCAAAATGGTTAGCTCAATTTGGGGAAAGTGTCTCAAATAAACTTATGAACCAATATACCATGTCTACCAGGAGATATCAATCACATTGGAAAACTTTTACAACTTGGATTGTAGAGTCAGGGCAAATGGATGCCTCGGGAGCCTTGATTTTCAAATACCTAGATTATCTATTTGAGCAAAAACATTTTTCAGTAGTCACATTAAAAAATCATTTATCAGCCATCAGAGCTCCCTTCTTTTATCTCACAGGTCTTTCCATACCGCAGGCAGAGGAGAAAGGGTTTATGAGGGCGTGTTTCACGCTGCGCCCACCTGGTCACTAGACAAAGCCTTATCATTGCTTCAATCGCGTAAATACAATAACACGCAGGATTTTGATTCACTCTTAAAGAAGGCTGTTTTCCTGATGGCTCTCGCCACAGGGAATAGGGTGTCGGAACTGGCGGCGATGAGCAACAAACCTAATTGCCTTAGGTTTGGGAGACTGCACGATCATATACAAAGCGCGCCATCTCCCACATTCATAGCACAAAATTAGCATTCTGATCATGTGTTTTCTGAGTTTTCTGTTCTGGCGTTGAAACGCGGACTCTCTCATCATATTTTATGCCCAGTGCAGGCCTTAACTAAGTTTATGAGGGCTGCTCCTCCTCACCAATCAGGTGCTCTATGGGTGAACCAGGCAGGTAATCGTGTTACGAGAAGAAAGTTAGCTTCTCTGTTAGTCGACGTCATTAACCCTTATTTAGCGGCGAGCAACATAAGTCGAGTTAAATAAAGCTGGACTATGTGGCGGCGCTCGACATAGGTCGAGTGGCAATTTCAGCACGTAATGTGGCTGAGAGAGAGAGACAAGTGGTGGCAGGAGACTAGCGAGCGTATGACTGCTCCAGACCACCGCGGCGAACCTACTGACACAAATCTCAGCTCCCTCCTCCCTCTCTCACTCGCTACATACTCAATTATGTACTGAAAGTACCGAATTACCTGCTTTTTGCACTCGCGTTGCACGGTTATTGCAAGAAAACTATCCATCATACAAGGATCGTTATGGTGTCATTCGAAAGCTCTGTTTATGCCCTTTCAGGGATAGGTACTTGTTTTACGTTCTGGGTCTTATTTAGGCATGAAAATGATCACGTAAACAGCCCTATTTTGGCTAAAAACACCCCGCTGTGCGGTACACATAAATAAACCGCATAGGCCGCTCGTAAGGTGTTAAAGAAAATAACCCCGGCGTGGTGAGCAGGGCTCACGACATTAGGAAATGGGCAGTCTCTCTTCGTTTCTTACAAAACTTTTCGATAGAAGACATTGCTAATACTCAATTATGGGCGTCCAATCATACTTTCGTAATACGTTACCTGTCAGTCGCTCTTGATAAACCAAAGCGTACCTGTGTAGCTTTATGACAACGGGTCCAGTAGGTTATGTTCTATTGTGTAAGATTTGTTTTAAGAGAAAGGAGGGGGGGGGGGTTGCAGAATAGCCCATACCTCACTAAGTCCCCGTCCGCCGGAACTGTGATAAATCATGAGCTGTGATCGAACTGGTTATAAAGTTCAACAGATTTTTATTTTATGTTAAAATTAAGAAGAAATCTAGCATAGTTGCAACTATGTAATATTATCAGAATGTACAAACATATATTATAATGTACAAATATTTTGAAGGTTAGAACTAAATTCTACAGAGTTATAGTTCTATTTAAGGGAACACATGTGTGTCCCCAAAAGTATCATGCAAGAATCTTAAGGAAAAGATCTGGCCATGAGTAAGCAGACTTTCTTGATGTCACGCACCGCTTACAATCTTTTATATGTTTTATATATTGTTTGCATACAATAAAACTTAGACATTTTTATACGGATTATTTTGTCCCCATAGGTTAGGATATTGTCACGAATGTCCCCCTCCAGACTTGGTATTCAGGCAATATCGTCAATGATGAAGGGGCCACTATTAACCCTTATTTAGCGGTTGGTAAGGTATTTTACACCGTGCGGCCCAGCGGGCATAATCCCGAAATATTCGCTCAATTTCACTCGCCCTAGCGCCGTTAATATGGCTCCAATGCGAACGAAACTATCATTTTTGGAAAGAGCAACTCTTCGTATCCCCATATAAGTCTATTATGGATGTTATGAGCGAGTGTGGAGGGTGGGAAGAGGTGAGGAAGAGGAGGTACTTTTTGGTCTATTTCCCGGGCGCGTTTGGATGCGTTCGCTTTGCCCTGACTTCGGCCTCCCGCGCTCTCTCTCTGGCTCGCTCGCTTTCCCTCTCTCGCGCGCTCTGTCTCTTTCTCTCTCCCTCATCCGTGTATGTAATTCTCATTATTATTGTCTCTAATCTCTCTCACTCCTCCCGTCTGTCTGTCTGTCTCTCTCTCTCTCTCCCTCTCTCTGGCTCGCTCGCTTTCCCTCTCTCGCGCGCTCTGTCCCTTTCTCTCTCCCTTTCTCTCTTCCTCATCCGTATATGTAATTCTCATTATTATTTTCTCTAACTAATCCCTCTATTTCATTTATTTGCTTGTAATATTTCTGTGTTATAATATTTGTTTCACTCTCTTTCTTCAGTTCAGTTTCTGTATTCTCTCTCTTTCTCTCTCTCTCTCTTCCTCATCCGTATATGTAATTTTCATTATTATTTTCTCTAATCCCTCTTTCTTTATTTGTTTGTAATATTTCTGTATTATTATATCTTTTTCACTCTTTCTTCAGTTCAGTTTCTGCATTCTCTCTCTCTCTCTCTCTCTCTCTCTCTCTCTCTCTCTCTCTCTCTCTCTCTCTCTCTCTCTCTCTCTGTTTCGCTTGCTTTGCAGGAATTTTTGTTTTGTTTTATATAAAATATTATTTCAACACATTTCCAAATCACCCTATGGAGTAGTGTTGACAACTCATTTTTGTTGTTGTTGTGTTCCCAGGAGGTGTAATCCACATGTGATTGAGGTAGGCAAAAGGCAGTTATGTGATTGAGGTAGGAAAAAGTCAGAACTGCCTATAGCGAGTGTATGAATGTGATTGAGGTAGATAAAAGGCAGAACTGCCTATAGCGAGTGTATGAATGTATGTATGAATGAATGACATGGATGTATGAGGTGGACCAAGAACCAGATGGATGGATGAGATTCGAAACTTATGGATGTAATGGGTGATGTTGCTGATGATGATGAATGCACTTGTGTTTGGGTAGTGTGCTATTCCACCATATGAATGATTGAATGACATGAATTCATGAGGTACTTTGAAATAGATGAATGAATGATTGAATGAAGTTATGAATGACATGAATTCATGAGGTACTTTGAAATAGATGAATGAATGATTGAATGAAGTTATGAATGATTGGCAAGAAGGGAGGAGGTTAGAAGTATTCCAGTGTGTGGTACTCGGTGTAGCAAGGAATAGGACAGAGTCCCACATCACACCGACTACACTTGGACGCGACTTCCCTCCTATGTCGGGGCCTCCTTGTCGTGTGACTGCAGACGTGGCACACCTTCTTTCCGGCCACCCGGCCAGCAGCAAGTTGGTTAGGGTTGGGAGGTACAGTCACAAGCCTGTGGGTCAAGAGGTAGTCCCGGGACTCAAGGCGGCTGGGCAAATCCACGATCGCCCTCGGAACTGGTGCCGCACGTGTGGTTCCGTGCTTACGGAGGATGGCCTCTATGATGTCCTTGGAGAACAGCCTTACAGAGGTCTTCTTTCCTGTGTGCGTCATCCACAGGTTGGATGCGTTGAGGACAGTGACATCAAGAAGATGGAGTACGACCTTCTTGTACCATTTACAGGTCTTCCTCAGGCAGTCAACAGCAGTGATCTGCATATCACTTTTGTCCACCAACCGCATGTTCACATTATACTCCAGGACAGCGTCAGGTTTGGAGATAACAACTATAGTCCTGTTGCCTGTGACACGGTCCTGCAGGTATCTCCTCTTCCCGCTATCTAAAAAAAAAAAAAAAAAAAAAGTGACCGAAATCGCCGATATATAATAATTTACTTATCATTACTTACTATATCTTATAAACAATAGTAGGTAGCCAACTTACCATAATACCGATACACCAAACCGATACGCATGAGGTTTTGTTTATCACCTGTTTACTAAAGTGCCACCATTATCGATTTTCTTCGAGCCGACTCGAGCGGGAGGGTTACCAATTGAAGTTAAATCCGCTAGCATAATATTACAAAGGAGTACAAAGGAAATCAAGCAACAACAGATCTAGTGACCCTTCTAGGCTGCTTGTCCTCCAAAACACTGAGGATCAAGTGTCCAAAGAGTGGTTTAGAGTGGGTAAGGGAACATTGGAAAGGGAACTACTGCCCTGGAACTAATGTCCGTGGCAGGACTAGGAAGTTAGTAGGGGACATATGGGTTAGTAACTGAGGGGAGGATAAAATAAAGTTATTCATTTACAAATGCAGTCAGTCGCGGGTTTGATGCGAGATATTTGTCTAGGCGGAGTTTAAATGAATCAACGGTGCTGCAGTCTATACCGTCTCGGGGAAGCCCATTCCACAAGTTGACAACTCGATTGAAGAAGAAATTCTTAGATTCGTGTGAGTTAAAAGATTTACCAATAATTTTGCAACCGTTTCCCCGCGTGTAATTAGATTGGTCGATAGTGAAGTACTTACTACAGTTCATATTGTCGATGCCTTTCATGATTTTGAACACTTGAATTAAGTCACCTCTTAATCTGCGCTGGGTTAAAGGAAATAGATTTAATTCTCTAAGACGCTCTTCGTATGGTTTGTTCTTTAGGCTAGGTATCATTTTGGTAACTCTACGTTGAACTCGTTCTAGCTTGTTTATGTCTTTTTGGTAATAAGGGCACCAGCAATGAACGCAGTATTCCAGAAGAGGGCGGACTAAGGAATTGTAAAGGGTTAGGATAACGTCTTTGGATTTATGCTCAAATGACCTGCCTATAAAGCCAATTATTTTGTTGTTGTTGTTGTTGTTGTTCCCTAAGCTGCCTGGCCGAACAGCCCCGAGTCCCTGAGGAAGGCCATGGCCACGATCGGGCTTTCCCACAGAGCTCTCATTGAGTGTAGGTTGTGTTGTTGGCGTAAGTGGTTGTGTGAAATGCAGTCTTCTATGATGTGTTTAATGGTATGGGGTGCTGTGTTACATCCCGGGCAGGCGTCGACAACGGAGTCATCCAGTCTCTTCTGATAGCTCAGGAGAGCTGGATGGTGTCCGCATCTCAGCCTGGCCAGGTGGACTCTGTCCTCGCGAGGGAGGGAGGATTCGGAAGGATGGATTTCGGGAGGTCGTGCATGCAGCTGTGTGTTGTCCGTGAGTGAGTGGATGGATTGGCCAGAGATATGAGTATGGATGTGCTTCTGGAAGTTGGTTCGGGGTGGGCAGGGAGGGAGAGAGGACAATAATTGTGTGTGATACCGTGTGCTGGGTGTTGTTTTGATATTTCTTGGTATCTGTGGGTGTGTTGCCATGTAGTTTAGTGGGTGGTCTTGGTTCGTGGAGGCTGCTGCTAGAAATTGAGTGCCTCTCATGTCCAGATGGTCTTTGACTTTGAGTATTTTTGTTTCTTGATGTAGATGATCTGTGGGTGTAGTAGCTGTGCAGCCTGTAATGATCTTCAGGGCTTTGTTTTGAATAGTCTGTAAGGTCTTATGATGTGTTTCAGCTAGGTTAGAAGCCCAGGCTGGGCTTGCGTATTCCATTACTGATCTTACGTATTGTTTATATACTGTGGTGGTAGTTTCTTTGTTATGTCCAAATTTTGTGTGAGCAAGTGACCTGAGGGCGTTAAGTCTGGGTGTCAGTTTCTTTTTAATGTTTGTGGTGTGCTGTTTGAATGTCATATGAGTATCATATGTTACTCCTAGGATTTTGGGTGTGTGTGTATGTGTTAGGGGTGTGTTGTTTATGGTGAGTTGAGGGATGTATTCGTATTCACATGTCCAGCTTGTGAGCAGGGTTGCGGTGGATTTGTCTGGGGCTAGATTAAGTCTGTTTGTAGTGCACCAGCCATGTAGTGTGTTGAGATAGGGTTGAAGGAGATCTGTTGCTCTTCTTGGGTCATGGTGTGTGCATGTGAGTGTTATGTCATCTGCATAGGAGGCTAAGTTTATTTGGGGAGTATTGGGTGTAGTTATATCGTGCATGTATAGATTGAAGAGTGCGGGCGATAGGACGGATCCTTGTGGGACTCCGTTTGGAAAGTTTCTGATTTTAGATGACTGACCGGCAAAAGATACGTGTGCACATCTGCCTGCTAGGAAGTTGGCCAGCCACCTTTTTGTGTTGTTATGCATGTTTGTGTTGTAGATTTTGTTTGTTAGGTTGTGGCGTGGGATGGCATCGAAGGCTTTACTAATGTCGAGTGTGGCTAATAGTGATCTGTGTGGTGGTCTAGCTGAGTTGATGCCGTCAAAAGCTCTTTGTGTAAGGTCTGTGAGAAGAGTGTTTGTGGAGTGCAGTGGCCTAAAGCCATGTTGTGTTGGAGCTAGGGGTAGGTCGGGTGTAATTAGTTGTAATACTAAGCGTTCCATGACTTTGGAGGGGGAGCAAAGGAGTGTGATGGGGCGGTGCGAGGAGGGTAGCGTAGGGTCTTTGTTGGGTTTGGGGAATGTGATGATGATACCATGCTTCCAAATGTCTGGTATTGTGTTGTGAGAATAGCTGTAGTTTGATATGTTAGTGAGTGTTTGTATGCCTTGTGGTCCCAGGTGTCTGAGGTGTATGTTGCTTATGTTGTCTAGGCCACAGGCGGGTGAGTGCTTGAGATTGTTGATGATATGCTTTGTCTGGTGATTGGTGAAGGGTGTATAGTCAGGGTCTGTGGGGAATTGTCTCTTACGTCGGATGACACGTCGGTCGTCTTTGTGAGGTTTTAGGTGGCTGACATGTGAGAAGTGATTGATGAGAGTGTTTGCTTGTTGTTTACATGAAGGAGTAGAGTCTGTTGTTGTGATTGCAGCATGTGATTGTGTTGTGTTGCTGTTGGAAAGTGTGATGCTGTTTAGTGTTTTGTAGAGTTTTTTGGGGTTTGTTTTGTGATCAAGTGTTTGTAGGAAGTTATTCCAATTTAGTTTTTGTTGTTCTTGTATTTTGTTGTTAGTTTGGGTGTTGAGTGCTTGAATTTGTTGTGTGATGTCTTGTGTGTGGGGTGCTGGGGAGTGTTTCAGTGTGTCGCGTTGTCTGATGAGGTTTTGAATTTCTGGTGTGAAGTTGGGGTTGTGTCTTTTTCTGTTACCTCTTGGAATGTGTTTCTTGTCAGCGTTTTGGATAGTTTTATTGAGTATGTGTACAGCATTGTTGATGTTAGTGATGGGTGTACTGTTTAGAGTTGTGAAGTGTTGTTCTGTCTCATTTGTAAATGCTTCCCAGTTAGCTCTTTTATAATTGGTGTATGTGTGTTTGTGGCTAGCTGGGGTGAGTCTGGTTTTGGTGGTGATAATGATCGGGAGGTGGTCAGAGCCTAAGGTTCTGACCACCCTCCAGGATGTTGTGGGGGCGAGTTCTGGGGAGCAAAAGGTGATGTCTGGAGATAATGGGTTATAGAGGGCTTGGTGAGGAATATGGGTATGTTGATGGATGTCTTGATGGGTCCTGATGTGGTAGCGTCTACGCCGTGGGACCACCTCCCGGAGCTGCCAACCGCGGATGGCTGCCGACCCTCCACGGCCGGAGACAAGATCAATCGACCAGTGGAGGACAACCGGATGCCGGCCGCGGGGAGCAGTTTCGGGAGCCAAACCGTCACAACTATCCTCTGCCCCCCCCCTGGGGGCACGGGTCCTTGGAGTGGCTTCGGTCGCGCCGGGAATTTCCAATTATTTTGTTTGCCTTCTTAACAACTTCTGAACATTGTTGACTCGGTTTTAGGTTACTCGATATTGTTACTCCCAGATCGGTTTCTCTGTTTACATTCTTAAGCTGAGTGCCATTTATTGAATAGTTTGCTTTCTCATTTAGGTATCCGATATGTATTACTTTACATTTATCCGCATTGAAACTCATTTGCCAAATTTGGGCCCAATGTGACAATTTATCTAGATTGTGTTGCATATCGTCAACTTGTTCTTTTGAGAGTACGCTATTTGCAATTTTTGTATCGTCAGCAAATTTTGAGATTGTACAGGTGAGACCCTCATCTATGTCGTTGATGTAAATTAGAAAGAGAATTGGTCCTAGTACCGATCCCTGGGGTACCCCGCTACTTACATTGGTCCATTTAGATGCCTTACCGTTTATGACTACTCTTTGCTTTCTGTCGCTGAGCCAATTTTCTATCCATTTCAACACACCGTCTTGTATTCCATGCGCTTTTAGTTTTAGCAGTAAACGTTTGTGGGGAACTTTGTCAAAGGCCTTTTGAAAATCAAGGTATATAATATCTACAGCTTTACTCTCATCGTAGAGGTTGAGGATATCGTGGAAGAAGTCTAAGAGGTTTGTTAAACAGGAACGTTTTTTACGAAAGCCGTGTTGTGTATCTTTAAGTATGTTATTTTCCTCTAAGTGATTTATGAGTCTGTCTCTTATGACCGTTTCTAGCATTTTACATACAACTGAGGTTAAGCTAATTGGACGATAGTTACTGGGTAAGGATTTGCTGCCTTTATTGAATATCGGTGTTACGTTGGCTATCTTCCACTGATCAGGCATAGTTCCAGACTGCAAGGATTTATTGAATAGTAATGTCAGTGGTTTGGAGAGCTCATCCTTAGCTTCCTTTAGAACTCTAGGCGAGATTGTATCAGGTCCAGGCGTTTTATTTACCTTGAGTTTATCTAAACAATTCAATACTTCTCTCTCTGTAACGGTGATATTGCTTAGACCATCTGAATTATCAATCTGAATCGGCGATGGTGTAGGGATATCACTGAGGTCTTCTGTTGTAAAAACTGATGCAAAGAAGGTATTGAGGGCATTACTCATTTGTACTTCGTCTTTGGTGTATTCTCCATTTTCATCGACTAATGGTCCAACAGTTGAAGTAACTACTTTTTTCTTTCTGATATAACTATAGAATTCTTTCGGGTTTATTTTACTTTGATTCGCAATATGTAACTCTAGGGTCTTTTTACTTTGCTTAATTAACTTTTTGGCTTTGCGTCGTAGCTCTACAAATTTCACCCGTTCTTTGTCATTTGTGAGGATTTTAATCTATCATTAGCAAATTTTTTAGCAAGCAGGCCGTTTGAAATATCTTTATTCCACCATTTGGGCTTATTATTATGGCCTGGACGCTGTATTTTCGATGGTATGCAGTCTTGCACTGCTTTTAGGTAAGTGGTTTCAAATAACTTCCAAGATGTATTTATGTCGTTATTGTTAATTAAAAAGCTCCAGTCGGTTTCTTTAAACATAGCTCTAAGTTTATGAAAGTTTGCTTTCTTGAAATTAGGGACTTTTTCGATGCTACTATTTGGTTTGTTACTAGTAAAGTTTAAAGTGAAAGTTATCGTACGATGGTCGCTGTTACTGAATTCATCACGAACATTCAAATTCTCTATTAATTCTTCTTTTGTTGCAAGTACAATGTCAAGAACGTTATTACCACGGGTCGGTGTTCTAACAAATTGATAAAGCGAACTCTCTTGCAAGTTCGTATACAAGTCATGTCCGGAGTGTGAAGTAAGAGTATCGCCCCACTTGGTCACAGGTAAATTAAAGTCGCCAAAAATTACTGTATCTTGTGATTTACTTACATCTGCAATTTGTTCGTAAATTTCTCGGTCAATTTGCACTGATTGAGCTGGAGGTCTGTATATTAACGCAAGTATTATTTTTGTACCTTTATTATTCTTTATTAGCACAAAAGATGTGTCGACATTCACAATTTGAGGTTTTGACAAGAGGGTAGGGTTAAGACTTTCTTTGATATAAAGTAAAACGCCACCTCCATTTCGATTTATTCGGCTTTTCTCAAACATTACATAACCGGGAAGTGAATACTCTGCTAAAAAGTCTCTATCTTCTGTATTGAGCCAAGATTCTGTTATGCCAATCACATCATAATCTTCTGTAAACACTAGCTCCTCTAAATCTGAAAATGTATTGCGTATGCTACGAGCGTTTGCATAGAAAACCTTTAAATTTGTTATTTTAGAACTCACGGAACGCTCTTTAATAATATTGTTGGTTCTTGTCGGATCTACATGTATGTGCATGGCTGTCCTCGGTCCTCGCTGTCTTCGGTCCTTATCGCTGGTGGTCCTCGGTTGCCTCTGTTTTTTGCTTGGCGTTGGATGATTTATGTCACTGCTGCTTCTTCTCGGATGGCGTTTTTTTATCCATCGCTGCGGACTGCTTCGTGTAGGAGACGACCCATGCGTGCTGAACCCACAGGGTTTAGATGAGTGCCATCCTTGCGGAACAGAGTAGGCTGGTTATAGAAATTATTATCCCAGAGGTTGATGAATTCAACTTCTTCCTTCAGACACAAATATTTTAGTCGGCTATTTGTGCTGAAGGCCTTGTCGTAGAATTTGTCAGGTGCGTCAATCTTGGGGAGAATGCCTGAGATGATGATATTCCTTGACTTGTTTTTGTAGTGCTGGATCATCTTGCGATATTTCTCCATCAACTCTTCGGATCTGGTGCGCATGATGTCATTTGAACCAGCATGGATGACAAAAAGGGTATTTTCGTTTGCATCCTTTGTGGTATCTTCGAAGGCTTCCACAATGTCGTCCAGTCCAGCTCCTGGGATGCAAAATCTTTTTCGTCGATTTGGGACTCTGTTGCAGAACTCTTCGACCTGTCCTCGTAGGATGGAATCCCCAACGAGCCTGGTCTCTTCTGGTTCATCTTCCATCTCTACCAAGATCTCAAATCTGTTTGACATTGTGACTGGTAGATGAGACCTTTTCTGCGTTGGTCGTTCACTGTTCCTCACTGGTGTAAATCCGGAAATCTGTGGTGGCGAGACTCTGCGTACAGGTCGGGGAGAGGAGTGGTTAGAACAGGGGCGAGGGGTTGGTACTGTTTGTGCTAGCAGGCTTCTTGCACGAGGAGTGGGGGAGAGACTAAGGTGAACAGGGCGGCTGTCCTGGTTTGATGTCGGCTCAGGTTCATCAGAAGCATCTGTTGCAGTGGCTACTGCAGGTGTTGGATTGTTGGCAGATGACGTTGGGGTGGTGGTGGATGCTGGAGTTGAAACAATTGGAGTTAGTGATACTCCAACGTTGAGTGTTACAAATTCTTGGAGTGATTCCAGATTCCTGGTGAGGGTGTTGATCTTGTTGTGGGCTTCATCCAATTTTGCTGTCAAATCCTCTCGTTGCTGGCAGAGTCGGCAGACTTGTGGATCGGCAGGAGCAAACATGGAAGCACCAAACCTACCGGTGCAGTTGGTACAGGCACGAGGCATGGTGACGATCACTTTCTTCAGATCACTTCACTCACTTAAAAACACTTAACTCACTTTAAAAACACTAAACTCACTTTAAAAACACTTATCTCACTTTAAAAACACTTAACTCACTTCAGGTCACTTCACTTACATAAATAGGCCTAACCGAAAACAAAACAAAATAAATACGCACAAATAGGTTATCAGCGGTGATAGCCTAACCGAAAATTAAAACAAAACAAAATTAAATTTAAATACGCAGTGATAACCGAACCAAAAACAATTTTATTTTTATTTAAACAGAAATAGGCCACCAGGGGTGATAGCCTATCCTAACCGAAAACAAAAATAACCAAAAACAAAAATTATGAAATACCGGTACGCAGAAATAGACCACCAGCGGTGATAGCCTAACTGAAAATTTAAAAATTTAAGTATGCAGAAATAGGCCACCAGGGATGATAGCCTAGACTAACCGAAAACAAAAATAACCGAAAACAAAAATTATGAAATACCGGTACGCAAAAATAGGCCACCAGCGGTGATAGCCTAACTGAAAATTTAAAAATTGAAGTACACAAAAATAGGCCACCAGGGATGATAGCCTAGACTAACCAAAAAAAAAAATAACCTAACCTTAAACAAATATATATATATAACAGAATATGTAACTAAATATACAATTCACCAAATAGAGATTATATAAAAATAAAGTGTGACTGCACACATAATATTGTTAGATGTAAGACATGATAAATACCACTAGAAATATGAATTGGCAAAATCCATATAATATCACTTCGAAATTGTTCTGAAATTTCAAAACAAAACCGCTAGTGTAAGTCATTGCTGCTAGATCGAAGTAAAGGTCTCTAGATCTAGCGGAAGTCGCTATACGTATTGGCAGTACTGCACACTGCCGACGGCGATACGTTGTTGACATTGTTGTTGATGTTCCAGTGGAGGGATGAACAAAATATTGTCCTTGTCCAATAATAGCTATTTCATAATCCCACAGGACTTATTTTGATATATTTATGACCCCTGGTATGAAGGTATGTTGCCAATAATAATAGAGACAAATAAATAGTTAAAAGGACTAATAACCTAATAATAATGACAAATAAATAATTTACTCTGTGTATCCGAATACTCCCTGTGACCGAACTGGCCATGGCCCATATAGTTCGATTATGGGAGTGATCGCTTGTAATGCCAAGCACAAATATTCAATCTTTCGTTGTTTATATTACCGTAAGAAATTTACTGAACGCCTGAAAATAATACGCTATAAAATGCTTGCAATCAAACTTTCAAGCAATTACAAAGTCACATGCAATTATAAAAAGGTATATTGTAGACCACAATCTTCGCCAAGCTTCGTTGTTGCTTGTATTACCGTGAGAAATGTACCGTACACCCTGGTTATCGTGAGAAATTTACCGAACGCCTGCAAATAATATGCTATAAAATGCTTGCAATCAAACTTTCAAGCAATTACAAGGTCACATGCAATTATAAAAAGGTATATTGTAGACCACAATCTTCGCCAAGCTTCGTTGTTGCTTGTATTATCGTGAGAAATGTACCGTACACCCTGGTTATTGTAAGAAATTTACCGAACGCCTGCAAATAATATGCTATAAAATGCAAAGGAAATTTCTTGTAGAGTACAATTTTGAGGACATAATGTGCTCTGAGAGAGAGCGGAGCAGTGATTAGGAGCATAAATTACCTCCTGACCACTCGCCACGGCCGCCGTGGACCTACTGAGCTACCCTCCCTCCCTCGCCACACAGGGAATTATATAAGGAAATTATCGTATTTTAGGGTTTTTGCACTCGTGTTGCACGATCGTTGCAAGACAACCAGTGATCGTAGAAGGATGGTTCGGGTGTCATTGGAAAGTCAATTTATGCCCTTTCAGGGATACATACTTGTATTACGCTCTGGGTCTTGTTTATGCATGAAAAAGAGCACGGAATCAACCCCATTTAGGGTATAAAAAAAACCCGCTGGGCGGCACAGTGAAATATACTCCACCACCCGCTCGTAAGGTGATAAAATGCTTGCAATCAAACTTTCAAGCAATTATAAAATGTAAATTGTACTTACCAACACCCACACCAGTATGTTCTTCGTCAGGAACGTCTCCATTTTGCTCAATGGTCTGTGCAACATCAACCACAACATTTGCGACACGCAAATTATGCTTGGGGTGAAAGCCTATGATCGGCATATTTTCGTCTTCCGAGTCATCCACACTATCAAAACTCTCACCCAGACCTTCCATGGTTTCATTCAACAGCCTATTAGAAAGTTCTGAAGAGTTCAGCATGATATCTAGTTCCTGGGCGGTGAGCCGGGCGTGATGAGTGGGCCGTGATGAGTGATGAGCCGAGCGTGATGAGTAGGGTGGCGCGACGCACTAGGGGCCACCGAATCGGACACGGGCAAATCTTGACCTTCCATTACGGCTGCTTGAGGGTTACTGAGTAACGGTCATGCAGTAGGGATGTGTGGGTGGGACCTTTTAGTACACCGCCTGACCACCAAGTTTCGCTTTCCACCTAAATTAGGGCGGGAATACGCCCACGGACTTTAGTCGGACCCCGCCATTTAGTCCAATTTTCTCGATTCGGACTTAAGTCGGGCCCCGATCTTTAAGGGTTAATTTATAGGTTTGATTCCCGGAGGGAAGTAGAGAAAACCTAATATTTAGTAGGACCCCGTAATCATTGACGATGAAATGACCCTCCCATCCATCCCACTTCCCATTCGTTGATTTCTAGAGTTGTTTCTTGATATATCAGTGAAGGACGAAGATGGCCGCTAGAGGGCCTGGAGTCGGGGATGCAAAACGCAAGAAATCCACATATGGTAAGTCATATGATAACAAATATTAAGTTAGTTTTTCTTTTATATTTTTTACAGAGTTTTTTCTGTAGGGTACCCGATCATAATGACGATTCCATAAGGGAATTAAGCGTGAACTTATGATGAGTACTCCATGATACTTCCGCGGCGGTATTTTCAAAATGCTGGCGCGGGATGTTGAATGGAGACTATTTTACTAATAGGCAATATCGTCAATGATTACGGGACCCTACTAAATATTAAGTTTTCTCTACTTCCCTCTGGGAATCAAACCTATAATTTAGCACATCAGCACTTACTTAGACACCAGAGTATACTGTAGGTGTAAAGAAACAAAACTTGTATAATGTTCTTTACGCGGCGGGCCATATGATATCTTGTGACACAGAGAGAAAGGATAACCCAACATGATGGATCACCTTCGCCTCCGTGGTAATTAGTGTTGTTAAGGGGGGTCACCGTCTTTTTTTATCTTTCTTTTCTCTCTTTCCCTGGCTTGTATCCAATTGGCCCCATTCAGCCTACTGTTTTAAGAAGTTTACCCCCATTCAGGTGTTAATATTTTCCTGGCGAGCGGAAGCGAGCCAGCATATATATTTTTTTGTTTTGACAGCAAGGTAAATTTGTACATTTATCGATAGAAAAATGTCTCCGGCGAAGCCGGATTTCTCCATACAATGCTGGCTCGCTATCGCTCGCCAGAAAGAAATCGACACCTGGATGGGGATAAACGTCTTAAAACAGTTGGCTGAATGGGGCCAAATTGATACAAGCCAGGGAAAGAGAGAAAAGGAGAGAAAGATAAAAAAAGCCGGTGACCGCCCTTAAGAAACCAAACCAGTATATTGTTCTTTACACGGCGGGCCATGCCATATCTTGTGACAGAGAGCAAGGGTAACCCAACATGATCCAAGTATGTAGACCCAAACTTTTATACATTAATCTCTACATCTCGCTAACAACTAATATATCTAACAGTTGAGAAGGGTCAGACAGGGAATTGGTGTGGAAATGTTCAGCCCATTTGCTCTAGACCTATTTGAGTTACAGAGGTTAGGGTCCACGATTTGTGGACTACCTATTTGGAACGGTATAGTAATGACAACATGTGGGTATGTTATATTGATTGATGCCTACCAGATATTATTTTTATTTGATATCCCTCTCAAGGTGATTGATATTTTGTTAAGATAAGATGTAGAAAGTTAAATCCACCTTAACATTAATGGTACGATTTTACTATAGGGACACGCATTTGAGAAGGTACAGTTCCGGACAGATCAAACAGCAACGTCCACCAGCTGTTTGGTGTGGGGCTCTGCGGATTTGGTAACACTGGCAGGAGGTGGGAGGGATGTGGATGGATGATGAGGGGAGGGATGTTGGGGGTTTAGGGGGGAGTGTGGGAGGGTGAAGAGGCAGTAATCATGGTATGGCTGGTGGGAGGGGGCAAACGAGTGACGGGCTAGGGGAGAACAGAGTGACAAGCAATTTTCCTATAGAACAAGCTACTCCCACAGGATTTTAAATTACACACACCTACAATATCACTGTATGCTACATTTAACAACTATGTCCTAACATGGTATTACATGTCATAACGATTACGATGTCACCCTCCCAATTCCCCCCTAAACCCCCCACATACCTCCCCTCATCACCCACCCACCCACATCCCTCCCACATCCTGCCAATGTTACCAAATCCGCAGAGCCCCTCACCACATAGCGGGTGGACGAGGTGTTGCTGTTTCATCTGTCCGGAACTGTACCACCAAGGATTAAATACATAATTGTTTTCGGTTTCCATGCATCCAACACTAAGTTACACCCTTTTCTGGTGTACGAAACACTAAAAAAACAATGGGGACACTTTAATAATAATAATATTAGATGAAATATAAAGATAACTCGGTGGAAAAGTTGCGTTCGAGGGAGTAACGTCGATCGTTTGTTGACATAGTGCTCGAGGTTATAGTAGGCTACTTCCCGCATCTAACTAATTTCCCAATATTGGCGGTTCAATTAAAATTTAAGCCGCGGGATACAGTATATGTGTTGAGGGGGGCTTTGCCCCCTATCCCCCCCCCCTAGACTTATTGTTATCATCATATATATTGCCAGCAGGGGGGGCAAAAAACAACCACAAACGTAACTAACGTCGAGCGTCGTACGACGTCAACAAACTGACGATCGGAAGAGGCGGTCAACTCCCGATTTTCGGCCCACACGTGCTTCTTTATTCTCGTCGAAAACCACATTAAAAACGTTATCAAATTACTAGTACCGGTATCAGACCAGAAAAGGGTGTAGGTTGTTAAATCTCTGATAAGTACATGGTGGTACCTGTCAAATGCGTGCCCTTTTAGTAAAATTCTACCACATTAATTATACAGATTTTTTGTATTTGGTAAATTAAAGTGAAATAAGAGTAACCATTGACCCCTTGTGTACTAGCGACATCTGTTTTATTTGAGTTTTAGCTACACTTAGACGATTTTTTAAAGCTCCATTTAATACAATATAAACCTAGTGACAATACTATTCAAAGATACATAAAGGAAATTGCATTGCGGAAAACGACCTTTCTTTGAAATATTTTTAAGTAAAGTTTACACGGCCCCAAGATATCACATGTCACACTGAGCCCCAGTGACGCACTGTTTGCGTCGGCAATGTTTGTAACGCTAAACCCCAGCATCCCATACATTGCATCACTGTTAATTACTCCGGTCCTATGACACCTAGAGGGCTCAGATTTGTATAGGAACTGTGTAAGTATCCCACACAACCATGCCGATGATTGAAAACTCTCAAAGTCCAACCGCGTGCGCGTGAGCACGCAAAAACCTGTGTTTGGGTGTGTTTGCCTTCAATTTTCCCCTCTTGTAAATCCGACTTTCGGGCGCACCGTAGGACCCCTTAATGACCTAGGGGATCAGTTTTTTGTGAGTTTTCCTTCATTCCTAACCCATTCCTGGTGTTTTCTGGATTTTTTTTTTTTTTTCAAAACCTGCGGGGCTCAGTGGGTTAAGAATGACCGCCCGAACACACACACACACACACACACACACACACACACACACAATCACATACATACCCACACCCATATATATATATATATATATATACCAGGTATATACTGTATATATATATATTTTGTTATGTATGTTTATTTATTTTATTTATTTATTTAAATAAATAAAAATGTAAACGGAACATTTGCGTAATCCGAGTGACAGTTGAATAATTGGGTCAACTCTTAATCCTTTCAACAGCAATTTTAAATTACCATCATCCCTACCATTGACACTATAACCTGTAGTTGTTTTATAATACGTGATCCTCGTTGGAAAGTTAATAATCTTGCCAATTCTTTCACCTTCAAGGGGGGTCACAGGCTTTTTTCTCTCCTTTTCTCTCTTTCTCTGGCTTGTATCTATTTTAGGACGTTTACTCCCATCTAGGTGTCGATTCTTTCCTGGCGAGCGGTAGCGAGCCAGCATATTTTGTTTAAAGTTTTTGACAGCAGGCTAAATTTGTACATTTTTTGATGGAAAAATGTCTCCGGCGAAGTCAGATTTCTCCATACAATGCTTGTTCGCTATCGCTCACCAGGAAGAAATTGACACCTGGATGGGGATAAACTTCTATTACAACAGTAGGTTGAATGCGGCCGAATGGATACAAGCCAAAGAAAGAGAGAAAAAGAGAGAAAAAGTAAAACCAGTGCCCCCCCTTAACTCTACCTTGGAAGATATTAAATGTATGTTTCTGTTCTTGAATTCACCTTTATAATGCACACTATACTCCGTTTCTGTTCAGCTGACGATAAATTGAATCCCTCAGCAGCTAATTTATCGATACTGAATAGAACATTAGGAAACTACTAGATCTCTGCATCATATTAAGACCAAGTATATATAATCAGCACCATATTTAACTACAAAATCTTCAAAATAACTGAGAAGTATTGATGGGAACTTTGCAATTTACCGTCAGTTGAATAGAACGAATATATGTATTTCGAAACAGTTCAGGTGATGGAGCCTCAGACCCAAATAAATTCACTACCATAGTTTTGAAGCTTCATTCCTCGCTACTTGTTCCTATACAATTAATATTATTCGGTACATATTTTTTCTCTTCTAATCCTGCTCTTTGGAAAGAGGCTAACATTCATCCAAATTCAAAGAAAATATATTCTTGAGGTCTATCGTATTACGGATTAATATCAATCATGTCTAATCTAAGCATTGTAAATTATCCATAACAAATCATATTGTTATATATCTTGAATAATCAGTTATCAATGGCATGAAAAATCAACTGCAAATATAATTTTCCATATAGCCGAAATTAAATAAAAAGACAATACCGGTATGGAAAGGGTTAATATAGGATGCTCATCAGCCCTATAATACCAACCCACCATAGTTTGTCCACAAATTAATACGTGTCTAGATTCAATTACTTAGACAACTCGATCACCTCCACACAAGCCTCTCTCTCTATATCTCTCACACACACACACACACACACACACACACACACACACACACACACACACAGACAGACAGAGGAAGGAGAGAGACGGGGTTAAAGAAAGGGGCAACCAATGTATTTTAGCCAGTGATAATACTACACTCAACACAGACTTGATGCAAATATACTGACGCCTTCAACACACACACACACACACACAGACACACACTCTCTCTCATTAGCTGTATTGAATGCACCACTAATATATGTTGGGAGGGGGGGGGGGGGGGGGGGGTACAGGGTAGGAGGGATATAGAAGGACTAGCTTAAAGAGGGGGAGGTACTCGCTTTTTCTGGCCCCCCTTCTCCCTCATGTTTAGACCTATTAGTTATACGATTTCAAGACATTCGTTCACTAGTTTGCCAATTTTGACACCTTTTGCCCCATTACTTTGTCAACGGACATCTTAAAATATCAAAGCTAATATGCTAAACATGAGGGAAAAGGGGGTCCAGAAAAATCAACTGGATAGGAGGTGCGAGCTGGCTAGGGGTGCGTGAGTGTGACATGACTCTCCTGTCCTGGCATTTTCCCACTTGGCTGCTGTGATGATCTCTAGTTGTGTCGGTGTGACTACGGTATAATCCTGTCTAGCGGGGCGACCTGTATTTATATCACAATAATTTGGTAATGTTACAATATATTTTTCCATTTAACATTCATAAATAGTCCACGAATATCCTAGATTAGGTTAGGTTAAATTTGTGTTAGGTTAGGTTATAGATATTGTTCAATGTGTCTTAGTAAATAGGCATCTGGAAAACAGTTCTCCCTGCTACACAGGATCCTACCGTAACTACTTCTTTCCTATCATGCTGGATTTTCTTCGTTTGGTATATTTTAAATATCTGTCTTCTTGTTGAAGCATAACAAGTTCCCTGTTCAATCATTTATTAATATTTTAGATCTCCTTCTGTATGTTTCTTCGTGTTTTTTGTTTTCTTTGCAATTACTTTTTGTTTATTTTTATTCTACTATACCCTTTTCATTATTTACCGTCCATATCATTTCCCTTTTTATTTAATTTTTGTTTTGCCATTTTCTCCATCTTCCACTCCTCGTCACTTTTTATTTCCTTCCGTTTCTCCAACGTTCTCTCGTTTCACTCTATATATTTTTCTTGTTTTACTATATTTGTTTCTTCTTCCTCTACCTTAGCTATATTTTTGCCTTGCATTTATCACATCTTCGTTTTAATTTATATTTTTATTTTCATCTCCTTTATCAATATTTATGTCTCGCTTTTCTCATCTCTTCGTTTTACTTTATATATGTCATTTTCCTCTCCTTTATCAATATATCTGTCTTACTTTTCTCACTCTTTCCCTGGATTCCTGGCCTTTGGTTCCTTTGCCCTGAGGTCAGCAGTGAGGGAGGCCGACTTTAGCCTTTTCCTCCATGGTTTTCTGGGAATCGGGATACATTGGCTTTTTCCTTTCCACACATTTTACCTTAAACTTCCAAATTGTTCTTTTGTATTTATATATATATATTTATGTATTTTAATTTTTGTTAGGTGTAATATAGGTGTTACAATATTGGTAACAATATTGTTAACTAAATATATAATCTACAGGCGAGCCGATATCAAGGCAGGGCTTCCTAAAACCTCCCTTGATGACAAAGCTCTTCTTGTTATGTAATGGACCACACCCAGTATATGTAGAACTCCTATCCAGTGTGTCTCATTATGAACCCGATATATATACACATATTAACATGGTGGCAGCTGGGTAAGCAGTGTACGTGTGAATGAAGTACTGCTGACCAAATTCTACAGCTGAACTAGTGAGTGATCCTTGGAGTTAACCTCGAAAAGTCGAAAGATATAAGTGACGCCATGGCATCCACTTCACAGCCGTTGTTCATCTGCAAGTCTGAGATTGAACAAGCAGTGGCGTGGAGGCGTTACAAGAAGAAACTCGATCTTTACATCATTGGTCTGAAGGGTAAGAGTGACGATATTAAAATAGCGAAATTGTTGTCTGGAGGAGACATTTTGCTAGATATCTACGATTATTTTGGCATAGAAGATGAAAATGCCCTGACTTATGCAACATTAATTGGGAAATTTGACAAGCATTTTTCACCAAGAGATGAGCAGCTGATGGCGAGGTACAACTTTCATGATAGCATGCAAAGGAAAGATCAATCCTTTGAATCTTTTATCACTAGGCTGAAGACTTTGGTAAGACACTGTGGATATGGAGAACTTCAAGATGAACTTCTGAGGGATAAAATTGATTTTGGTTGCCAAGAGAATACACTTTGGGAAAAATTCTTTAGGGAGGATAGCCTAACCCTAGATGTTGTACTTAAGATGTGTACTGCCTATGAAACTTCAAGGAGATCAATGACAGCATTTCGAAGTGACAAGCAGGAGTCTCTACACAAACTCAGTGCAAAACCCAAGAAGAGTAATCCACAATCAACAAAGACTAAGCCTAACCTCAGGCAGTGCGACTTGTGTGGTCTAGCACATTATTGGGGTAAGAAGAACTGTCCTGCAACTGATGCCAAATGTCATAAATGCAAGAAAACGGGACACTATGCCAAGAAATGTACAAGTAATGCAGCGACCGGCGGAGCAGCAAGAAGCGCAGCGACAGGAGGCAAAAAGAAGACATCGCGCATAGTCCATGCGGTAGAAAATGGAGACACAGAAGAGAGCGACGACTCAAAAGATAACTCAAGAGGACGGGAATACATCATGAACGTATCGACCGGATCTAGAGGAAAACACATAATGGCTAATCTCATGGTCAACGGTAATAAAGTACAGTTCCAGATCGACAGCGGGGCAGGTGTGAATGCCATTCCAAGTCATCTGGTACCGGATGCAGAGCTACAGCCGTGTGAGTCAACCCTTCAAATGTGGAACTCTACTACAATTCAGCCGTTGGGAAAGTGTAGGATTGATGTCCGCAACTGCAAGCAACCACTAAGGTACTATTCTGTTGAGTTTGTTGTTGTAAAACAGGTTGTTACACCAATTCTTGGTAAGTGAGCGTCTGAGAAGATGGGATTCATCACAGTTAACTATGAAAACATCTGTGCAATGAATGACATTCTAACAGACTACGAAGATGTGTTTGCTGATGAAGTTGGCAAGATACCAGGAAATGTTCATCTAACAGTGGATGAATCGGTGAAACCTATTGCAATTCCTTCATGTAGAGTACCATTGAGCATCAAGTCGAAGGTTAAAGAGAAACTGGAGCAGTTGGAGCAGGAAAATGTCATTACTAAGGTCGACGAGCCTACAGAATGGGTAAGTCGAATGGTAGCAGGAACCAAGAAGTCGGGGGATCTGAGAATTTGCATTGACCCTCAAGCTCTGAACAAAGCACTCATAAGAGAGATGCACCCTCTACCGGTAATCGACGACATTCTGCCTGACCTTGCAAAAGCCAAAGTTTTCTCCAAGTTTGACCTCAAGAATGGCTACTGGCACTGTGTGTTGGATGAAGAATCACGCAAGCTGACAACATTTCAAACACCGTATGGGAGATACAGGTGGAACAGACTTCCTTTTGGTCTGGCTGTAAGCAGCGAAATGTTTCAGAAGCTACAACTGGTTCTGGATGATCTACACTTCTACAGGATGTTACAATATTGGTAACAATATTGTTAACTAAATATATAATGTACAGGCGAGCTGATATCAAGGTAGGGCTTCCTAAAACCTCCCTTGATGACAAGGCTCTTGTTGATATGTGTATATATATCGGGTTCATAATGAGACACACTGGATAGGAGTTCTACATATATTGGATGTGGTCAATTACATAACAACAAGAGCCTTGTCATCAAGGGAGGTTTTAGGAAGCCCTGCCTTGATATCGGCTCGCCTGTAGATTATATATTTAGTTAACAATATTATTACCAATATTGTAACACCCGTTGTTGATATGTGTATATATATCGGGTTCATTATGAGACACACTGGATAGGAGTTCTACATATATTGGGTGTGGTCCATTACATAACAACAAGAGCCTTGTCGTCAAGAGAGGTTTTAGGAAGCCCTGCCTTGATATCGGCTCGCCTGTAGATTATATATTTAGTTAACAATATTGTTACCAATATTGTAACATCCTCTCTCTTTTGAGATGATAGCTACCAGTGAAGTTGGTATTAGAAGAATATTGATAATGAGATAATTGTATTAATTTATTTTGAGACTTTTGATATTTGTGAAATTACTTTTGACATTTTGTAGTCTCCTAGGATTATTAAGTAATACTTATTCTATTATTGCACATGAGCTAGAGTAATAATAGTACCAATATGATTTATACAATTGTACAGTACTATGATTTGATAGTTACTGGTACTGTACTGTATACAGTATGTTACCGGTACAGTAACTAGTATTTTTAATACAGTATGGAATGTGATTAATTTTGTTAGAATATTAATCTATTAGTATGTAAATATGAGATATGAAGTAGATGAGGTATATTAGTCAAATCTATCGATATGGTATTACAAGACTAGGTGAGGTAGGTTAATTATTAGTTGATAATACTGTCTTACATGAGAATATCTATAAACAGTGAATATATATGATATAAAGATATATTGTATACCCTTGTGCCAACTTAACATAAACATATATTTTATGAGATTATATATGAGATTATATGGGATTAGTAATTGTTGGTATATTAGTAAAGTTAGTACATTAGAACATTAATTTTCAATGTTCTGCATATGACAAAATGTTTCATGCAATTCTCATATAATTGACTTAATTTCCTATGTCTGTCAGATATGAATTTATGTTTACTTCTAGCCTATGGGTTAAATATGAGTTGTGGCGAGAGACGGCCGCTATCTTTGTTCTTTGGGCAACTATGCTTTGATCTTTGCCATTTATTTAGTCATGATGATGCAGTTTTTCCACCATACACTCCCTGCTGAATAGCAAGGCTAGGGTGGGTGCCCTGATGAATCAGGGACTTAGTGAATAGTTGCCACAGATTGCTAGACCACACCATTCACCAACAGCACTGACGTCTGCCAATAACACACTGGCTGGCCCGAGGCTCGAACCGTCAACCTCACGGTTAGCAGGCGAACGCTCTACCAATCGAGCTATGGCCTGTGGGAGGTCAGGTTAGGCTAGGATAACTTATGTTAAGTTAGGGAATAAGTTTTTTCTGATAGTAAAGGGACTAAAAATGGACTGCATTACATACAAAATTAATACACTAAGGAAAAAATTCTAATCATAAGTCTAAACGGTAACTTTTCTCATTCTCACACACGCTCTCTCTCTCTCTCATAATCACTTATTGTCAGACACTTACTGTACGTGGGTTAAAGTTACACGCCCGCAGCTCACCAAAACATTACTCTTTTTATAAGTAGCTTTCAGACGTCCCCCCCCCCCTTCCCAACCCCCCATAGCTCTCCGGTACTAAGCCCCAACCACCCCTCCTCCCCAGCGTACTATCTCCCACTCATTCTCGCTTTCTCTCTCTTTTATATTATCCCTTGTCAGTATAGATATATATATATATATATATATATATATATATATATATATATAATATATGTCTTGTCCAAAAAAAAAAAACTTAATTAGCCACGACGGCCTAGTGGATAGCATGCTCACATGTGCTTCTGCTTAACCTGGGTTTGAACCCAGCCAAGGCAGACATATTTAGTGGGTGTGGTAGTACGTCTTAGCATTTTTCACATACTTGTACCCTGTCGGGGGACACCTCGACGACGTATACAGACTAATAACACACGCAACAAAGCCATTCCAACAGCTTCCTGTCTCTTCAACACCCCTTCTCCCCTCTCAACGTTTTTCAAAAAGTAGATACGAGGTGCCATTGTAAGGGCTTATCCCTCAACACCTTCACCTGACCTGAATTGTGGCTCGTGTAGTGGACATTTCGGCACTACGATCTTCCCTGATGAAAATGCAATGAACTGTAGGTTTTACATCCAACGCGCAGACCTCGAGAATAAACTTGAAAAGGCCACACAATTTATATAGTATACCTAATTATGGAAAGCGAGAGAATGACTAAGAGGGTGTACGAGAGCGAGGTGGAGGGACAGAGGGGGAGAGGTAGACCGAATATGAGGTGGAAGGATGGAGTGAGGAACTACATGAACGAAGGCGGTGCTGGTTGGGGGGAGGGGCGTCGACTGACTGGGGACAGAGGTGCATGGGGGCGGTTCGTTCGTGGCCACCCCTTCGGGGATCACGGCGTCAGGCAATAGATAGATAGACCTAATTATAACTCCCATATAAAGCAATATTATTGTGGCACATGTTAACAAAGAGCACCATGAAATTAGGTGTAAATAAATTATTGTGGAGAATAAACAAAAACAATTGTTGAGGGAGGGAAAGGGGAGGGAGATATCCCACGTGGCGTGGCGTGGGTTTTTAACACATTTGAATGACCTTGCCTCCCTCAACATTATTTTTGTTTGTTCTCTCAAACAATGTTTTCTACACCCAATTTCAGGGTGCTCATTGTTTACATGTCCTAGTGCTGCAAACCACCTATGCACATGTGACACAATAATATTGCTTTATGTGGGAGATATATGGTATACACAAACATCATAAACAAACTAAAGTCTAATAAAGCCCCTGAACCCGAAACCATTTCTCCTAATGTTTTGAAAGAATTAGGCCAAAGAGACAAGATATCAACACCATTAAGAGTACTTTTAACAATACAATGTAGATCGTCCGTTGTACCCAATGAATGGAATGTAGCTAATGAAACTCCTATCTTAAATAAAGGCAACAAATCAATATCTTGCAACTATTGTCCTATCATATTGATTTTAATCACATGTAAATTGCTCGAAACAATCATGTCATGTCATTAAGTTTTTTTGTTTTCCTATGTGAGTGAGTGAGACTAGGCAGAACTGCCTGTATCAAGTGCCTCACCCAGAGTTGAAAGAGTGACAGGGCCAAAATCAAGGGACGTTCGAGCCAAAATTACTGGACACACAGAGTTTGAAGCAATTTAAGTCAGGAAGAGGGAAAGACTGATTCTGGGAGATAGTTCCAGAGCTCAGCAGTTGAATAGAAGAAAGACAGTTCACACTTTACAAATTCGTAAATATATCTCGCTCTTAGCCCTCGATTAACTGGGTTTACAAACGAATAGCACAACTTTATACTGTGGTCAGGGCAGGTCAGGTGAAGGTATTGAGGGATAAGCCTTTACAACGGCACCTAGTATCTACTTTTCGAAAAGTGTTGAGAGGGGATAAGGGGTGTTGGCGAGAGAGGGAGCTGTGGTATCCTTTCTTGTTTTCACATAGGATCGGTATTTTACAAGCAGCCTTTTAAGGCTCAATATATTTGTTGTTGCTTGTTTTCCATTGTGCTCTCTATCTATATATCTACCTGTCTCTCCTCCTTCTCTCTCACTCTCTCTCTCTCTCTCTCTTTCAACGTTCATTTTTCCACTTTCACCGACCCGGAATTATTCACATGTTTGCGCACAAGCCATTCTCCGTCTTTTTCAGGAAACTGTCGACGACAGAATGACGGTGGTTCTCCATAAATCATAATATTACATCCCCCTGTTCAGTATGCATGTCCGCGTCTGTGCAATTTTCCGCAAAAAAAAGTTTCGCGCAGGATTTCCATTTTGATATTATGAAAGTTGAACAGCGAGACTTGGTGTGTGGATGGAAAATGTTACCCAGCATTTGTGTTATATTATCCTTATGTTATGATCGTTAACAAGGTAGGCCTATTATATTGCAGTTGTTATTGTTCTCATAACAATAAACATATTTTAAAAGTTTTGATGCCAAATATTTATATATACTGTAGTTGCTACAGGGAGAAAGCGGTAATGAAATAATACTTACAGATAATTACAACCATGATTTTGAAGTTAACAATTTTATGTGAAATTTCATTCGTAAGCTGAATCATAATAGTGTAGCCTATATGTTTGTTGTTGTGTACCAGGGTTTTTACCAGGTTTTGAGATTGGATTTGGTAGGTTCTACTGAACTGGAGAAGTCAAAGTCACACAACACATGCATAGAAGAAATAGAGGATACATATAACACTGAGTATATTTATGAACAGTATTTATTTATCTACTATTAAGTTAACAATATAGATAGATACACATGGATCAAATGGTTTATACAATATGAACTGTCCTAGCATGGCGAGGATCTAGATGGAGATCAGGTACATATTAGTTCTGTTTACCTCTTAAATGAACTCACAAATAATTATTAGAAAACTCATATAAGTCTTGATGATAGGTGGATAGCGTAAGTATGTAACTCTAACTTATTTAAACACTTTTACAAGAGTGAGAATTTAGACAGAGTCAATACTTGTGGACTCTAACTTATTTAGCTACCTTCACACTAGTGAGAATTTAGGCAGAGTCAATACTTAATGTCATGACACTGGGCACTTTCGTCGGACGAACGTGAGTATGTTTAGCTGGACATGTCCTGTAACTAGAGTTACTCAACTATTCTGATCGTTATGCTAATCAGTGATGAAGTTCCGTTTCGGTACTCTTGACTTGGTCTTTAATATGATGTCTCTGATGCCATGACACAGGGACGTATCGGGCTAATGCGAGGAGATAATAAGGTCATGACCATTACTACTATCACTCTATCTGCCACTGACCGTTATAAGAGGTTCAAAGAACTCAGGGTGGTGTTTAAACCTTTTAATTGCAAGTGTCCGCTACCATGGTGTTGGACAGATGCACTAAGGACTTCTATATGCTGAGTGCCAGGTGACGGTTTCTCGTAAAGCCCAAAACTAGTCGAATGACCTTGCCATGACAAGTATCTCTCGGTAGTTTGTAGAGTGCGGATTTAATAAAAGAAGTAAGGTGGGGACATGTCCGCGAATTTATACTTCTAGTATTAACACCTTACGAGCGGCCTAGGCGGTAACTTCTACTACCTGCCAAGCGGGGGGTTTTACGCTAAACGAGCTTATTTCTGTGCTCTTTTTCATGCATAAACAAGAGCCAGAGCGTAATACAAGTATGTATCCCTGAAAGGGCGTTAATTCAGCTTCCCAATGACACCAGAACCATCCTCCTACGACCACGCATTCTCTTGCAACGATCATGCAAGACGAAGGACAAATCCCTAAAATACGGTAATTTATTGACATAATACCCTGTGTAGTGAGGGAGGGAGGGTGGATGTCTGTGGAGTAAACGTCAGTAGTCGCGCGGGACCCGTGCCGAGCGGTCATGGGCCGACCTACGCTCCTCCACCCGCTCACCTCTCTCTCAGAGCCATTATTGCTCCAAAATTACACACAGACTTAAGTCGGTCCCCGCCACATAGTCCTTTCTTCTCTAGCCCGACTTAAGTCCACCCCCGCCAAACAAGGGTTAAAAGTGCAGCCTATTGGGGATCTTAATGTTATTCCCTATACCATGGTATGCAATAACAATAATTCCTCAATAGGGAAAAGAACTCCTCAGACTTGTAGATATATTCGTCATGACTTCAATCAACTATTTGAATGGGAGGGTAATTTTAGGGCTACACCACTAGTATGCCAGTGTTATGAAGCCCTAGAATTGCTTGCCTTGTTCAGGTTTAGTAGGAGTAGTGACGACTTTGGCTGAGATGTCCCAGGGCAGGTGTGCAGGAGTCAAAAGGTCATAAGTCCAGCAGGGGGCGGATCTAGGGGGATTAGGAGGGACCCCTAGAAGTTCGTGGGCAGGTGATTCGGCTTTTGGGGTGGAAGAAGGGCATAAGTGACTTCTCTTCTTATGGTGATGTTGGTCCTTCTGTCCTTAGCTGAATATTATTTTCTTCCTGGGAGCCTCGTGGTGTCGTGGTATTTTGGTGATAGTCTTGCCCGGTGTTGTTGGAAGCTCTGGTGTTATGGTGGCAATTCTGGCGTCTCGTCCGTTGTCCATAGAGGGCGTGTGAGATGTGATAACTTGCTTATAGATGCAGGTATTGTTGGTATTATTTTGGTGGTTATCTCGTACACGTGGTTTCACTATTTGTGTGTCTTTTGGTGCTGCTGATGTACTTATCTTCTTGGTGTGTGACTCTGGTTTAGTATTCTTGTTCTCGTTTTTTCCGTGGGTGATGTGGGGCAATTTTGGTATGCGGGGCATCGTGCTTATTTTGTTTCTTGCTGTTCCCGCCTTCGGTGTTATTGGTTCTGTTCTAGTTCCTCCTTCCTCTTTTCTCTTAGTTCGTTTTCTCTGTTGATTTTGTTTCGGGACTAGTTTGTTATCAGTTTCCCGTTCTTCAGTTGTTTTCCTTTAGTTCGTGGTGGGGGTCTTTGTTAATTTGGTTATTGTAGTTGTTAATGTGGATAATGTGACGACCATGATACACACACATTAAAAAAGCTGACTCAAAAATGTTCCATATGTTTTATGTTAATGTGGGTAGTGTTACGACCATTATACACATACGTTAATTAAGGGTGTGTGTTGAGGTTGCTTAATGGTGTGCTAGCTTTCATCCGGGTAAGAGAGAGAGAGAGAGAGAGAGAGAGAGAGAGAGAGAGAGAGAGAGAGAGAGAGAGAGAGAGAGAGAGGCACAAGTCAAATACAAATATACAAAAATATCACATAATGTTTGTATATTTTTATTTGATAGTGACATATAACATGAATGTAAAGGCGATGGTAGGGTTGGGTGGTGGGTGATAACGACCATGTTTGATGGAAAAGCAATAATGGTTTGGTGGTTTACACAGGTACGCCACGGTAGCCTTGTCTGTTTCCTAGTCATTCAGGTGTGACTTTAATCTCATGACTAAGGGACAAGTGGCTTAATTCTCCACTTTTGGCAATGCACAATATTGGCGAAAATTAGGGGACGGTGTGAAACTAGCTCTGGCAAAATATCATACTGATCCTACTGTTTGTTTAAGGGGGGTGACCTGCCTGTTTTCTCTCTTTCTCTGGCTTGTATCCATTCGGCCCCATTCAGCCTACTGTTTTAAGACGTTTACCCCCATTCAGGTGTCAATATTTTCCTGGTGAGTGGTAGCGAGCCAGCACACATATAATTATGTTTTACAACAAGCTAAGTTTGTAAATTTTTCGATAGAAAAATTTCTCCGGCAAAGCCGGATATCTTCATATAATGCTGAAGAAATCAACACCTGGATGGGGATAAACAACTTAAAACTGTTGGCTCAATGGGGCCGAATGGATACAAGCCAGAGAAAGAGAGAAACGGAGAGAAAGATAAAAAATCAGGCGACCCCCCTTAATACGTTATTCTAGAAAAACGATGCCACACGTCCTCTGACACCCATAGTGACATAATAGGATGCTTACCCTGCATGACAAACACAGGCATAACCAGAACGGAAGGCCGCTCTAGGAAGTATACTGTATGGTCTCTCACTAACCCCCTCTCTCTCTCTCTCTATCTATCTATCACTAACTCCCCCTCTCTCTCTCTCTATCTATCACTAACCTCCCTCTCTCTCTCTCTTATCTAACTATCACTAACCCCCCTCTCTCTCTCTCTCTCTATCACTAACCCCCCTCTCTCTCTCTATCTCTCAATCACTACCCCCCCCCCTCTCTCTCTCTCTTCAAAAGGGCAAAGGTGATTATACCTACCTTTACCCAGTACTCATCTTATATACATTTATGTAAAATATGAATAGGTTAAAGGAATGTAGGAAAGGGGTAGAGCGGCGCCCATGCAGGACTGAAGGTGAGACCTAGGTCGCCGCTGGAGTGCCGATCTACGGCGTAGCGCGTTGACAACGACCCGACGAACGGCGTCGACAGGAGGTAGGGCGGCGTCAATATGCATTACTGTGCCGATGGACGGCGACCCCTTCAGTATGGACGGCTGATTATTAACTGATTATTTCAGTTAATTCTGTTATTTTATTATTATTATTAATTTAATTATGTATTGAATGTTGTTATTTTTTATTTTTCTGTAATTAATATACCTAATCTTATATTTTGATGGTTATTGATAATATATTTATTATTTAATTATTTAATTATGTCGTTTATTTATATATTGACCGTTAGGGCATCGTTGGGTCGCCGCAAGCCGCCGCTGATCCCCGCAGGTTGTTATGGTGACGCCGCCTGACACAGACCTCAATTATGGTGCCGTGTGCCGCCGTGTGCCGCCGCACTGACGCCTACCTTCTCCCGTCAAGCGCCGTCACACGCCATCAGCCTCCCGTCCCCTTCACGTCCCATTTTTTGACCTCACTCCACGCCGACTTGATTTTCAAAGTTGTGCATGTTGAACTTTTGAGGGGGTATGTGAAGACCCATCCCGACCTGTTTGTTATGTTGGCGACGGCCCATGATGCGCGGCGACGTAGACCAAGACTGTCCACGACCCTTAGGTCGCGGACAGTCTTGGCCTAAAATCGGCTAGGTGTGACGGGTGCTTAAACCATTACACCACCAACACAGTTATTGGACAATACCGCCCCAGGCCACCACGGTACACTCTCAATGTATAAGGCCACCAGACTGAATATTATGTATAAAAACAACATTAAAGTATTCTGAGCCTGTGTGTCAATGGTTGGACGGTTTGCATAGGCATGCCGGGAGATTTATATTAAGTTTGAAGCCACTCAAGCTTTTCTGTGAGGTACTAAGTCTTGACAGGACGAACCGTCGTATGACAACCTTTACGATATACGTGAAACATACAAAATATAACCAGCCAGTCGTGTTATTTTTAAAGATATTCTAGTGATTTGTATGTATGTCAGATGGCAACATTATCGAAGTGGTGGCCTTGGCATTGTGTATAGTGATATGTGTAAGGAACAAACTTGGAACAAACATTACGTATGCAATGCAGAAATAAAATTAATAAAGACTGGTAGCCTACAGTACAAGTGTACCAACAGTTTTCGCCAAATAACTTGATATGAGCGATATCGTCAATGTTTAATGTAATCTGTACAATACTATTAATAATTCAAGCACGGAAAATCGTCAGGTCACCACCATACTTTGAAAGATGTGGAACTGTAAAAGTGCAGAATGAAAACAAAGTGTGCATAGCCTAGTAGACCTACTATGTCTTGACATGTTCACCAACATAGCCTAGTAGACCTACTATGTCTTGACATGTTCACCAACATAGCCTAGTAGACCTACTATGTCTTGACATGTTCACCAACATAGCCTAGTAGACCTACTATGTCTTGACATGTTCACCAACATAGCCTAGTAGACCTACTGTCTTGACATGTTCACCAACATAGCCTAGTAGACCTACTATGTCTTGACATGTTCACCACCATAGCCTAGTAGACCTACTATGTCTTGACATGTTCACCAACATAGCCTAGTAGACCTACTATGTCTTGACATGTTCACCAACATAGCCTAGTAGACCTACTATGTCTTGACATGTTCACCAACATAGCCTAGTAGACCTACTATGTCTTGACATGTTCACCAACTTTTCCGATATTTTTATTTAAAAGGTAGGCTATATGTTAAGTCTTCAAATACAATTGTACAGTCACTTAGTATGAAAACAATACATCGCATATGCATTTTCAATATTTATGGTAGCCTACATGTTCAATGAAAACTCTTAAGTTTTAAATTAATAAATTATGCGAGGTGCAAGCGATAGGCCTAATATCCATCACTGTACAGTGTGTGGCCTACACTATTCCTTAAGTTAAGTTTAGTATAATACACTATAAGAGCCATTAGGCTACAGTTATTAGCAAGTATTTATATTGGATATTAGTCTCACATCCTATAGCTGTATATAGTTAAGGGTGTTATTGAAATTTCCACTGTTCTTGCATACGTTTTTACGCAGACTGTGGGTTCATACGATATTATTGCCTAATTTCTGGTAGTTACAAAATATATTTTCGTCGAGTGTGATACATTTCGCAATTTCAAGTTTTCTAGTAAGCGAATAGGCCTAAATGTATATGAAAACTGTCATTTGTGGATGATATGTGCGGTTAGCTGATATGCGAAGCAAATAAATGCTAGCTAGTGTCCCGTTCAGCCTATTGACAGTATTGCTAGCCTAGCAAAGCGCTCGCACGAAGCACATTTTTGCTAGCTGTCAACGGAACGCACTGTTGCTCTCAGTGCTTGGCCTTTGTGCCTAAATTGTATCAATTCGATTGGCGGTGAGAACAAACTGAATCACGGAGGGATGAGGTAGGGTGTGGCTATGTCGTGGAGGAATAACGGAGGGGAGAGAAAATCTTAAATGATTGAGTTGTTGGCGAGATGTTTAGTAAGTAGAATTTGAGGGGAGATGCGCTGCTTTTCAGGCCCCCCCCCCCACACACACACACACTTCTGGGCGCCGGAGAACGGATCACAGAGGAGCAGATAGGCTATTCATGCATGGCCACCCCCTTGGTGATTGATACGTCTGGCAATACTGTAGATACATATATAGATGATAGGTGTATGTGGCAACTGTATGTGTGTGTAGGTTTTTTAACAATAGTTTAACCCCTTCTTTACAAGCGACGTCTTTTTCATTTGATTTCAGCTAGACGATTGTATGAAGGTTAGGAAGGATATGTGGTAGCTAAAAGGATTAATTGAGGTAGTTTGTAGCCTTTTGATTGCTAGACGTCCTTCCTAAGCTCAGTAAAATAGTCTGATAGTTGCCAGAATATAATGAAAAGTACATCACCGGTACAGAGGGGGTTAAGTATCGTTTGTCTTGGGTGTTTTACTCCAAACCTCTTAAACTAACCCCCGTGCCCTCTTATACAGGTTAGTTTGTCTCATCAATGCCAATCAAGCAATTATTGGAGTAAGCGAGAATAGTTAGAATATTCACCAGGTAATACGGTTATAAATGGAGTATGTTGGAGTTATAATAATAAATACAACGGGACCTGCTCCCTAAAGAAGGCTGTGTTGTAGCATCGGAAGCCCCGCCCACTGAGTCAAGTCAGCAGGGTTGCCAACCTAGCGGAGTTACCGCTAGCTGTGCCAGGTATATCATTCTATATTATAGTTCCATACTTATGTGTATCTTTTGACATTTGATTATTACAAGGTTTAAATGTCAACTATATAAGATATATTTGTATATATATTTCTGAAATATAGTTATATACAGTATGAAGCAATATATTGTACTATCTAGCGTGTTTTGCTATACTGCGTAGCATCTACGGTAGATGATGTAACTGCAGTGCACTTCCGTCAGTCTCTGCGTCCACGTGGAGTGGAGTGGCATCACGTATTGTTTGTGTATGTGTTTTGACGTTGTGTTCGTAGCTCGCGGCGCTAGTATCGGCGGTTCGTGGGACTGTGTGATGACCTGGATACAACTAACACAAGGAAGGAGTTATATTACTAAGGATGGCTCGGGGGAGGCGGAATAGAAGGGCTGACAACATCCAGCACCAAGGTCTGTACAAGGTTTCCTACGTTCAGATTAATTCCGCGATTTCTTCCATCTTCCTTTCTAAAACTCAACTATTTTTGTCGCGATTATTTCTCCATAGGTAATTCTGCATAACTACAACTCCTGTTATTTTAGGTTTTAGTTATTTTATTTTTGTATTTCAATGCTTTGTAAGTGTGTATTTTATTGTTAGAAAGTGAGGAAAGCACTATTTATTAGCATTTGTATTATTAATTGTAATTCCGATACCTCAACAATCTAGGGGAGAGTTTGGGAATGCGGGGTTTTTGGGTGGGGTAAAAATAGGGGTATTATGGGAATACCTCTATAAATATTATAAAGAAAATTAAGAAAAACACAAAATGTTGAAATCCGAGCCAAGTTTTGGCAAAAGTTGGCTCGGATTTCACCCTTTTCCAGATAAAGAAAACCCAAAAATGTAAAAAAACGAGCCAACTGTTGTCAAAAGTTGGCTCGGATTCCTCTGATTTCACGGGGTGGAGTGGGAAATAGCCTTATAAAAATAGTAAACTTTGAGGAGACATTAGCCTAACCCTAACAACCTTACCTAACCTATCCTAGTATTATGGGTGAGGGCTGCCGCCTCCACACCCCCGCTGCTTGGGTAAAAGTGCTAACGGTAGAAATCCGAGCCAACTTTTTGTCAAAAGTTGGCTGGATTTCTCGGGGTGTAGTGGGTAAGCCTAATAGCATTAAAAAAATAGTCTACTTTGAGGAGATATCATTAGCCTAACCTAACAACCTTACCTAACCTAACCTAGTATTAGGGGTGGGGGCTGTCGCCCCCACACCTCCGCTGGTTGGGTAACAGTGCTAACGGTAGAAATGCAGTTGGGGTGGAGTGAGAAGTAGCCTAGGTTATAATAATAAAGTCAACTTTGAGAAGACATTAGCCTAACCTAACAACCTTACCTAACCTATCCTAGTATTATAGGTGGGGGCTGCCACCCCCACACCCCCACTGGTTGGGTAAAGGTGCTATCCGTAGAAATCCGAGCCAACTTTTTATCAAAAGTTGGCTCGGATTTTACGGGGGGGAGTGGGTAGCCCTAATAGCCTTATAAAAATAGTCCACTTTGAAATGTCATTAACCTAACTTAACCTTACCTAACCTAACCTAGTATTATGGGTCGGGGCTGCCGCCCCCACACCCACGCTGGTTAGGTAAAAGTGCTAACGGTAGATATCTGAGCCAACTTTTGTTACAAGTTGTCTCGGATTTCACGGGGTGGAGTGGATAATAGCCGTATAAAAATAGTCAACTTTAAGGAGACATTAGCCTAACCTAACAACCTTACCTAACCTATCCTAGTATTGTGGGTGGGGGCTGCCACCCCCACACCCCCGTTGGTTGGGTAAAAGTGCTAACGTGATGTATTGAAATCGTCGTCTAGGCTATTTATAACAATTGTGAGTGAATAACCTTCATGGCAAACAGCTTGGCCGTGGAATCTACGATGGGTTGAAGTTGTGCCCTGGGCCCTGGCCAAATCCGAGGCAACCTGTTGACATGTTTTTGTGTTTTGACTCTTAAATATTGGAAAATTTTAGCCAATTTTTGGCAAAAGTGGCTGTGATGTATTGAAATTGTAGGGTGACCGGTCAACTCAACCAGTAGACCATTTCAACCAGTAGCTCTCAACCAGTACCAAATCAACCAATATGGTTAGGTTAGGTTAGTACTATATTTTGGCACTGGTTTGGTTGGTCTGGGTTAATTTGGCACTGGTTGAGAGCTACTGGTTGAAATGGACTACTGGTTGAGTTGACATGGAACCAAATTGTAGAGTTATTCCCCTACTAGACAACCCAAAATCTTTCCCCCACCCAAAGCCCCGCATTCCCACTCTCCCCTACATTGTTGGGGTATCGGAATTACAATTAACAATGTAAATGCTAATAAATAGTGTTTTCCTCACTTTCTAACAATATAATACACACTTACATTCAACACATGCTGCCGCCATGATGATGCCATTTGTCAGTGTCAGGTGCACAAGGACAGGTGTTGACTGTGTACAAAGGAAGTACAAAGGAAATCAATCAACAACAGATCTAGTGACCCTTCTAGGCTGCTTGTCCTCCAAAATACTGAGGATCAAGTGTCCAAACAGTGGTTTAGAGTGGGTAAGGGAACATTGGAAAGGGAACTACTGCCCTGCCACTAACGTGGCAGGACTAGGAAGTTAGTAGGGGACATATGGGTTAGTAACTGAGGGGAGGATAAAATAAAGTTATTCATTTACAAATGCAGTCAGTCGCGGGTTTGATGCGAGATATTTGTCTAGGCGGAATTTAAATGAATCAACGGTGCTGCAGTCTATAACGTCTCGGAGAAGCCCATTCCACAAGTTGACAACTCGATTGAAGAAGAAATTCTTAGATTCGTGTGAGTTAAAAGATTTACCAATAATTTTGCAACCGTTTCCCCGCGTGTAATTAGATTGGTCGATAGTGAAGTACTTACTACAGTTCATATTGTCGATGCCTTTGATGATTTTGAACACTTGAATTAAGTCACCTCTTAATCTGCGCTGGGTTAAAGGAAATAGATTTAATTCTCTAAGACGCTCTTCGTATGGTTTGTTCTTTAGGCTAGGTATCATTTTGGTAACCCTACGTTGAACTCGTTCTAGCTTGTTTATGTCTTTTTGGTAATAAGGGCACCAGCATTGAACGCAGTATTCCAGAAGAGGGCGGACTAAGGAATTGTAAAGGGTTAGGATTACGTCTTTGAATTTATGCTCAAATGATCTGCCTATAAAGCCAATTATTTTGTTTGCCTTCTTAACAACTTCTGAACATTGTTGACTCGGTTTTAGGTTACTCGATATTGTTACTCCCAGATCGGTTTCTCTGTTTACATTCTCAAGCTGAGTGCCATTCATCGAATAGTTTGCTTTCTCATTTAGGTATCCGATATGTAGTACTTTACATTTATCCGCATTGAAACTCATTTGCCAAATTTGGGCCCAATGTGACAATTTATCTAGATTGTGTTGCATATCGTCAATTTGATCTTTTGAGAGTACGCTATTTGCAATTTTTGTATCGTCAGCAAATTTTGAGATTGTACAGGTGAGACCCTCATCTATGTCGTTGATGTAAATTAGAAAGAGAATTGGTCCTAGTACCGATCCCTGGGGTACCCCGCCCCTTAAATTGGTCCATTTAGATGCCTTACCGTTTATGACTACTCTTTGCTTTCTGTCGCCGAGCCAATTTTCTATCCATTTCAACACACCGTCTTGTATTCCATGCGCTTTTAGTTTTAGCAGTAAATGTTTGTGGGGAACATTGACAAAGGCCTTTTGAAAATCAAGGTATATAATATCTACAGCTTTACTCTCATCGTAGAGGTTGAGGATATCGTGGAAGAAGTCTAAGAGATTTGTTAAACAGGAACGTTTTTTACGAAAGCCGTGTTGAGTATCTTTAAGTATGTTATTTTCCTCTAAGTGATTTACGAGTCTGTCTCTTATGACCGTTTCTAGCATTTTACATACAACTGAGGTTAAGCTAATTGGACGATAGTTACTGGGTAGGGATTTGCTGCCTTTTTTTAATATCGGTGTTACGTTGGCTATCTTCCACTGATCAGGCATAGTTCCAGACTGCAAGGATTTATTGAATAGTAATGTCAGTGGTTTGGAGAGCTCATCCTTAGCTTCCTTTAGAACTCTAGGCGAGATTGTATCAGGTCCAGGCGTTTTATTTACCTTGAGTTTATCTAAACAATTCAATACTTCTCTCTCTGTAACGGTGATATTGCTTAGAACATCTGAATTATCAATCTGAATCGGCGATGGTGTAGGGATATCAGTAAGGTCTTCTGTTGTAAAAACTGATGCAAAGAAGGTATTGAGGGCATTACTCATTTGTACTTCGTCTTTGGTGTATTCTCCATTTTCATCGACTAACGGTCCAACAGTTGAAGTAACTACTTTTTTCTTTCTGATATAACTATAGAATTCTTTCGGGTTTGTTTTACTTTGATTCGCAATATGTAACTCTAGGGTCTTTTTACTTTGCTTATTTAACTTTTTGGCTTTGCGTCGTAGCTCTACAAATTTCACCCGTTCTTCGTCATTTTGTGAGGATTTTAATCTATCATTAGCAAATTTTTTAGCAAGCAGGCAGTTTGAAATATCTTTATTCAACCATTTGGGCTTATTATTATGGCCTGGACGCCGTATTTTCGATGGTATGCAGTCTTGCACTGCTTTTAGGTAAGTGGTTTCGAATAACTTCCAAGATGTATTTATGTCGTTATTATTAATTAAAAAGCTCCAGTCAGTTTCTTTAAACATAGCTCTAAGTTTATGAAAGTTTGCTTTCTTGAAATTAGGGACTTTTTCGATGCTACTATTTGGTTCGTTACTAGTAAAGTTTAAAGTGAAAGTTATCGTACGATGGTCGCTGTTACTGAATTCATCACCAACATTCAAATTCTCTATTAATTCTTCTTTTGTTGCAAGTACAATGTCAAGAACGTTATTACCACGGGTCGGTATTCGAACAAATTGATAAAGCGAACTCTCTTGCAAGTTCGTATACAAGTCATGTCCGGAGTGTGAAGTAAGAGTATCGCCCCACTTGGTCACAGGTAAATTAAAGTCGCCAAAAAATACGGTATCTTGTGAGTTACTTACATCTGCAATTTGTTCATAAATTTCTCGGTCAGTTTGCACTGATTGAGCTGGAGGTCTGTATATTAATGCAAGTATTATTTTTGTACCTTTATTATTCTTTATTAGCACAAAAGATGTGTCGACGTTCACAATTTGAGGTTCTGACAAGAGGGTCGGGTTAAGACTTTCTTTGATATAAAATAAAACGCCACCTCCATTTTTATTTATTCGTTTTTTCTCAAACATTACATAACCGGGAAGTGAATACTCTGCTAAAAAGTCTCTATCTACTGTATTGAGCCAAGATTCTGTTATACCAATCACATCATAATTTTCAGTAAACACTAGTTCCTCTAAATCTGAAAATTTATTGCGTATGCTACGAGCGTTTGCATAGAAAACCTTTAAAGTTGCGGTTTTAGAACTCACAGAACGTTCTTTAATCAAATTTTTGGTTCTGATCGGATCTACATTTACATTCATGGCTGACATCGGTCCTCGGTCGTTTTCCCTGGCGGTTTTGAATTTGGGTCGTGTTGGTGAAGCTTTATCCAAATTCGCGGTTCTTGACAGATTAGCATTTAATTCCTTCGCAGGTTGCCGCCCTCGCTGTCTTCGGTCCTGCTTCCTGGTTGTCCTGTGCTGAGTCGATTTCTTCTCCGAAACTTCTCCACTTCTCCGAACTGTGGGAGGGTGATGGAAGTAAATGAGGATATGTCCCTAGATAATGGCCGAAATTGCCCTTTTTGACAGAGAAATGTCCCTGTAATCCAAGCCCTAAGGGTTTATTTACCCCTATTTACTGTTAGGTATTGAAGAAAGATCGCCATACTCGCAAAATACCGCCAAAAATATCCCTAAATGTGAGGTAAAGTGACCTAAATGGACGGTGTATTTTTTTAAAACTGAGTCACAGACGAAATGCATTGTGGGTATAACTGAAAATGTCAATTTTTACAATTCTATGATATATGCTATGCTATATGCTGAGGCCCAATCCCCACTTTTCCGATCTTTTTATTTTTATTTTCCTCTATTTTATTTGTATTTGTTTGTATTTCTTGGGGGTGGCCAACTCAAGACAGCAAGAACAGGAAAACACAAAACAACGAACAAAAACAGACAAAACACAAAATTCACACACATCTAGGTCACCCAGGAGAATACTCAGAGACCAGGGTCACCAAGGTGGCTCCAGCACTCCCCCGGCCCCCGACCACCCGGAGAGGCTCCGATCTCGGCAGGCAGACATGCAGCGGAGCCAAAGCCACAAGCCCGCCCACCACACTTCCAGGCACACCCTTCATATAATCGTCTCCCCTGGCCAGGCGCCTGATGGACTATTATCTAATCCAACTTACGCCCGACCCCTTCCCCCAAATGACCAGTGTTCACTCAACTATTCACAAGCATTTTCCATTTATTCCTGTTTATTACCACTTCCTTTGTCTGATCTATAGCCATTCTTCTATCATCCAAAGCTTGTCTTACACAGTCTCTCCATCTCAATGGGGGTCTTCCTGCCCTTCTATCTCCCCTTGTATCTGACTCATATATTCTCTTTGTAAGCCTTTCATCTCCCATTCGTTCAACATGACCATACCAGCTCAGCACCCTTCTGTCCACTCTGGCTGACAAATGTTCCTGCTGCCCCACTCTCCTACGTATCTCTTCATTCCTCAATCCGTCTCTACGGGTAACTCCATACATACTCCTCAAGCAGCTCATCTCCATCACATCCAGCTTTCTTCTCTCCTTTTTCTTCAGAGCCCATGTCTCAGCCCCATACATCACGGTTGGTACAACAATTCCTTGATACATTGCACTTTTGACTTTCATTCGACATCCAAAAAAGAACGATTTTTGTAGAGAAATTAGCAAGTAATAAATTCAAACAGTATGTAAAACACTGGAAGTCATAAGAAAGTGGAAATTGTAAAAGAAAATAATTAGTTGTTGGGAAAATAAAAGTGTAGCTCCACTCTGATTGGCTAATGAACATCCGGGAACATCTGGGAGGAGCCTAAAATGTAAACAAAGTGTCATGGACTGGCTTGGCAAAACTAACTCTGATTTTTTTTATAGAGGAGTGACAATCAAATTGACAAAATAAGAAAAGTAGCACTGATCCGCGCATCTGTAGGGTTCTTTGAGTAAGGTAAGATCAACAAAAAATAATTACCTAAGACAGGAATCCCGTAATCGAGGAGTAGTAGTTATGCAATCAACCCGTATATTATAAAGAACATTGAGATGTGTGTGTTATGCAGTTAACCCGTCAACTCCACTAATGTAGATGCAGATAGACCTGCATCGATAAGCCAGAATATCTTCTATCTATCTATCTACTGTATATGCTCAGGCCCAATCCCCATTTTGGGGGTAGCCGACTCAAGACAGAGCAAGAACAGGGAAAACACAAAAACAACATAAAACAAAAAATAAACACAGATAAAAAACACAAACTCTCACACATCCAGGTCACCCAGGAGAAGACCCAGAGACCAGGGTTATCTTAAAGTATAATATCCTCTATCACTCTCTCATCCAAGCAATAGGCTACTCAGCGACTCCTTGAATGTATAAGTTGTGATTTTAATAGAATCGAACCAATTTTGGAGAAGAGATTAACTTGGATAATGAAATTATGTAGGCTATTATATATATAGGCTTTTACAATTCCATTAATTTATTATAGAAAGATGGCCTACTATACAATAAACGATGTCGTCATATACTATAGTTTATATTATATATAACGACGGCTGTGATACCAGCTGAATAAATATACTTTATATATAGGCTAATTGCAGTGTATATTTACTACCATATTCACTGGTTTTCCTATGTATGCATATACTATATGCAAGACGATATTAGCCTACAATAAGGAATTACAACAATTATTAAGTGTTTTGTGTTGTGTTCCTACAGTGGCTATATAATACAATAAATGAGTGCATATTATCTATAGTCTAATATGACAAATTTATAGCGAAGTGGGGAAACCACTAGGTAGCGAAACCACTCCTCCCAAGTAGCGAAACTTCTACCTGCGAAATTTTATTAGGTGCGAACAATGACAGGTGGCGAACCCGCAAGGGGCAAAACCTCTGGATACCGTCAGGACCAACGCTGTACAATACACTATAGTCTGTTTATTTTAACCTGATGGTAAATCGAACCTCTTACCAACTAATTTACCGTTACTTAATGAAAGTATATGATACTACTCTGCCTCTGCATCATATTATTACAGAGTTTTAATAATTAACAACATACTTTACTGCAAAATGTTGATAACATTCAAGCAATGGCTTCAAATCGATATTAACATTTATTTTGTTGTATTCCCAAGTTTTCCTATATATTTCATGTTTTGTGATATTAAGAATTGGTGCAATTAAGTTTTATTTTAGCCTAACCTAACAACCTAACCTAGTATAATTGCCAAGAACATATATCTCCACCTTCACACATTCCTCCCGTCCTACTTTCCCTCGAACCTTGTTCTTTTCTTATTTTCGATTTTTGCCTCCTTCATCCTCTACCACTTTCTGTTCCCTCTCTGTACTTCACCGCTCACCACCGTCCTCTACCACTCTCTCTGTACTTCACCGCTCACCACCGTCCACTACCACTCTCTCTGTACTTCACCGCTCACCACCGTCCTCTACCACTCTCTCTGTACTTAACCGCTCAACACCGTACAATACCACTCTCTCTGTACTTCACTGCTCACCACAGTCCTCTACCACTCTCTCTGTACTTCACCGCTCACAACCGTCCACTACCACTCTCTCTGTACTTCACCGCTCACCACCGTCCACTACCACTCTCTCTGTACTTCACCGCTCATCACCGTCCACTCTCTCTGTACTTCACTGCTCACCACCGTCCACTACCACTCTCTCTGTACTTCACTGCTCACCACCGTCCTCTACCACTCTCTCTGTACTTCACCGCTCACCACCGTCCACTACCACTCTCTCTGTACTTCACAGCTCACCTACGTCAACTACCACTCTCTCTGTACTTCACCGCTCACCACCGTCCACTACCACTCTCTCTGTACTTCCCCGCTCACCACCGTCTACTACCACTCTCTCTGTACATCACCGCTCACCACCATCCACTACCACTCTCTCTGTACTTCACTGCTCACCACCATCCACTACCACTCTCTCTGTACTTCACCACTCACCTACGTCCTCTACCACTCTCTCAGTACTTTACCGCTCACCACCGTCCAGTACCACTCTCTCTGTACTTCACCGCTCACCACCGTCCACTACCACTCTCTCTGTACTTCCCCGCTCACCACCGTCCACTACCACTCTCTCTGTACATCACCGCTCACCACCGTCCACTACCACTCTCTCTGTACTTCACTGCTCACCACCGTCCACTACCACTCTCTCTGTACTTCACCACTCACCTACGTCCTCTACCACTCTCTCTGTACTTCACCGCTCACCACCGTCCACTACCACTCTCTCTGTACTTCCTCGCTCACCACCGTCCACTACCACTCTCTCTGTACATCACCGCTCACCACCGTCCACTACCACTCTCTCTGTACTTCACTGCTCACCACCGTCCACTACCACTCTCTCTGTACTTCACCACTCACCTACGTCCTCTACCACTCTCTCTTTACTTCACCGCTCAGCACCATCCAGTACCACTCTTTCTGTACTTCACCGCTCACCACTGTCCACTCTCTCTGCACTTCACCACTCACCACCGTCCTCTACCACTCTCTCTGTACTTCACCGCTCACCACCATCCACTACCACTCTCTCTGTACTTCACCGCTCACCTACGTCCACTACCACTCTCTCTGTACTTCACCGCTCACGACCGTCCTTTACCACTCTCTCTGTACTTCACCGCTCACCACCGTCCTCTACCACTCTCTCTGTACTTCACCGCTCACCACCATCCACTACCACTCTCTCTGTACATCACCGCTCACCACCGTCCACTACCACTCTCTCTGTACATCACCGCTCACCACCGTCCACTACCACTCTCTCTGTACTTCACCGCTCACCACCGTCCTCTACCACTCTCTCTGTACTTCAACGCTCACCACCGTCCACTACCACTCTCTCTGTACATCACCGCTCACCACCGTCCACTACCACTCTCTCTGTACATCACCGCTCACCACCGTGCACTACCACTCTCTCTGTACATCACCGCTCACTATCGTCCACTACCACTCTCTCTGTACTTCACTGCTCACCTACGTCCACTACCACTCTCTCTGTACTTCACCGCTCACCACCGTCCACTACCACTCTCTCTGTACTTCACCACTCACCACCATCCACTACCACTCTCTCTGTACATCACGCTCACCACCGTCCACTACCACTCTCTCTTTACTTCACCGCTCACCTACGTCCTCTACCACTCTCTCTGTACTTCACCGCTAACCACCGTCCAGTACCACTCTCTCTGTACTTCACCGCTCACCACCGTCCTCTACCACTCTCTCTGTACTTCACCGCTCACCACCGTCCTCTACCACTCTCTCTGTACTTCACCGCTCACCACCGTCCACTACCACTCTCTCTGTACTTTACCGCTCACCTACGTCCACTACCACTCTCTTTGTACTTCACCGCTCACCACCGTCCTCTACCACTCTTTCTGTACTTCACCGCTAACCACCGTCCTCTACCACTCTCTCCGTACTTCACCGCTCACCACCATCCACTACCACTCTCTCTGTACATCACTGCTCAACACCGTCCACTACCACTCTCTCTGTACATCACCGCTCACCACCGTCCACTACCACTCTCTCTGTACTTCACCGCTCACCTACATCCTCTACCACTCTCTCTGTACTTCACCGCTCACCACCGTCCACTACCACTCTCTCTGTATATCACCGCTCACCACCGTCCACTACCACTCTCTCTGTACATCACCGCTCAGCACCGTCCACTACCACTCTCTCTGTACTTCACCGCTCACCCACGTCCTCTACCACTCTCTCTGTACTCCACTGCTCACCACCGTCCACTACCACTCTCTCTGTACTTCACCGCTCACCTACGTCCTCTACCACTCTCTCTGTACTTCACCGCTCACCACCGTCCTCTACCACTCTCTCTGTACTTCACCGCTCACCACCATCCACTACCACTCTCTCTGTACTTCACCGCTCACCACCGTCCATTACCACTCACCACCGTCCACTACCACTCTCTCTGTACTTCACCGCTCACCACCGTCCACTACCACTCTCTCTGTACATCACCGCTCACCACCGTCCACTACCACTCTCTCTGTACTTCACCGCTCACCACCGTCCACTACCACTCTCTCTGTACATCACCGCTCACCACCGTCCACTACCACTCTCTCTGTACTTCACCGCTCACCACCGTCCACTACAAAGCTCTCTGTACTTCACCGCTCACCACCGTCCTCTACCACTCTCTCTGTACTTCATCACTCACCACCGTCCACTACCACTCTCTCTGTACGTCACCGCTCACCACCGTCCACTACCACTCTCTCTGTACTTCACCGCTCACCACCATCCACTACCACTCTCTCTGTACTTCACCGCTCACCACCGTCCACTACCACTCTCTTTGTACTTCACCGCTCACCACCGTCCAATACCACTCTCCCTGTACTTCACCGCTCACCACCGTCCACTACCACTCTCTCTGTACTTCACCGCTCACCACCGTCCACTACCACTCTCTCTGTACTTCACCGCTTACCACCGTCCTCTACCACTCTCTCTGTACATCACCACTCACCATCGCCCACTACCACTCTCGCTGTACTTCACCGCTCACCACCGTCCACTACCACTCTTTCTGTACTTCACCGCTCACCACCGTCCACTACCACTCTCTCTGTATATCACCGCTCACCACCGTCCACTACCACTCTCTTTGTTCTTCACCGCTCACCACCGTCCACTACCACTCTCTCTGTACTTCACCGCTCACCACCGTCCACTACCACTCTCTCTGTACATCACCACTCACCACCATCCACTACCACTCTCTCTGTACATCACCGCTCACCACCGTCCACTACCACTCTCTCTGTACTTCACCGCTCACCACTGTCCACTACCACTCTATCTGTACTTCACCGCTCACCACCATCCACTACCACTCTCTCTGTACTTCACCGCTGACCACCGTCCACTACCACTCTCTCTGTACTTCACCGCTCACCACCATCCACTACCACTCTGTTACGACCGGGGCTACGAATAAAACAAGGGCACTTAAAGATTGGACTAGTAATAGGGCACTATGCAACAACGGTACGCTAGATCCAAACCCTTGAACTTATATGCCGGCGAACAAAACACCTATACCCTTCAGAGTTAATCTGCGATAACGGGGTATCCTTAACTGGGCATAAATGTACTCTACTTCAGGCTAACCCACACTGGTATAGCCTGATAACTCACAGGATGCAAGTTACGTTTAAATGCATAAACAAGAATCTAGGGAAAGATCAATTAAATCACTGCAAGATTTAATACAATAAAAAGATGCTTTAATACAGTTACTCTAAACAACAATAAACTCTTCACTCCTATCTGAAAGCAAGTGAAGTATAGTCCTACAGCATAGACCTGGAAACTTCTGAAGAATGTCTGATGCTCATAAGATGCTCGTATCTTAAACTATATAAAGGCAGGAGGCAGGACACCACACGTGTAGAGCGAATACACAAAAAGATAGGACATATAATGTTAACTGACACGAGAATACTATAAATGCGCAACGGTAGTAATGCTCGACACTAAAAGAAGTACTTCCTTATCAACGAAACAGTCTACTATGGTTGTGCAACTCAACAACAACCTAGACTAATAAATGCTTGTGAATAATAATGCATACATATCAAAAGAGCTTAGGCCCTAACTAATGTCTGCTAGGTGAATAAAGTCTAGCGGGGATATCAAGGTTAGGAAACTGTGGCTGAGCAAGACAGGCTCATAGCCTAGCGTTGTCCTTAAGGCGGTATGATTAAAGTTACGTTAATGACGGGGATGCTCTCTTGGTAGATCCAGATCTCAAGTATCTGGCTCTACCCTGGCGATCCCTCAAAAGTCAAACAAAGAGGCAGCACTGTGTTATATGGTAGTAGGCTAATGCCCTCTTACAACACGATGCTGCGCTTGTAAAAGACACAACCAAAAGGACGACCTAGGCTACCACAGAAACCGTCGAAGTCGTGTAGGTATAAACGAACCGTACACACATCGGTAACAATGACAACAGAAACCTCATTCCAGTCTAGCATTAAATAACTGAGCAGAGCACTACTGATAATGAGGGAGACACACACAAAGAGTCATCAAACCTCCATTAACTAAGGACACTGAGGGAGACACACACAGATTCATCAAACCTCCATAGACTAAGAACCCTTATAGCCTATTCTAATACATGTAAATATATCTGAGAGCGAAGCACACAATTCGATGGGCCGATATGAAGTCGTGTACAGAACCCAAAGGGAGTGCTGTGACGTTAAAAGATTAGAGGAATGAAAGAAAAGAAGTTGAGTGAGAGAGACAGTATCAGATGGTGGGGATATAGGGGAAAGTTGTAAAAAGGATGTTAGTCATGCGCATCCCTAGCCTGCTCTGAGGAGCACAGCTGCCGTGGACCCTCGTGCAGGAGGTTAGTTCCACAGGGTCCCGCAAAGGCGCGATGGTCGGCCAATCACGAGCCGAGACATCACAAGACAGGTGTCACTTGACCCAGCGCCCGCACCTACAGACACTCACTACCATCTCGCTCTAAAAAGTATTTCTCTTCCCACGCTGATACTTTCATCACTACTATTGATATAAAATACAACCCGTTGTCACAGACAAAAACAATGACCACCATTGGACTGTCTGTGACAATACGAGTACTAGGAAAGAACGAACAACATTATCTGATAACTGTAGCCCATTTCGATGTCCCTGGCGAGCGCTAGTGGCTACCGAGAGGCGATTCTGCCAACGCTGGTAGGCGTCACACCCCGCCCAAGATATAGGACGCTCAACATTAGGCGAGCACGATATCTGACAAGGCAGAATGCCGGCAAGACTCGCCACACTCAGCCACTCCACCAGAAAATGAAATGCAAAGCTCAATCTTAAGTAAAAACAACACATTAGCATAAAGAAATCTTATAAACCCTCCCAAACATAATAGTATAATTTTTTAGCCTACTATGCTCCCTGAGCGAGCTTCACAGAGCCCAGCCTCCTAAGTGAAAGACAGGTTCAACTTAGGACATTAGCTATAATATTGGCAACTTACAATTAACTATCAAAAAGAAAGAGTTTTTTTTTATGTGATTTTTGTTTATTTAATTTTAATTTTGTTTTTGACGGCTGCTCTACAGGGGCAAGCCTAGTTTTTTCTCCACTCTCAACACACACTGACTGAACGGCGAGGGTTATCCTGCAAACAAACCCTCCCGTGACAAACAATCAGCCAAAACATTATCAGTGCCCTTAGCATGCCACACATCCAAATTGTGTTCCGGCAGCAAAACAACACCTGAAAATGATAAACTGCCCAGTTCATCATAAGACTGGCACTTCTCTTCGCTCTTTCCGGCAACGGGGCCTGCCAATAACCTTTCACTAGTTCTACCTTCGTGACGAGCGAGGCAGGCCCGATGCGGTCTATGGTATCGTCAACTCTAGGTAATGGATAGGCGTCTGTCAGGGATTATGCTTCCACACTCTTGCAATCACCATACACACGGATCTTGCCACTCAACTCAGGTTGCAAACTCACTGGCAACGACCTCTCACGATATCCTTTATCCCTCAGACCCTTTTTCCACATGTCGTCTAGCTCTGTTTTCACGACAGGCTGTTGAGCAGGATTTATACGGTAGGGAACTAACTTGAGCCTTGCACTGTTTCCAGCCTCCATGTCGGATTCTACCCCGTACATCAGGCCTGGAGAAGCAACAAACATGCGGATGTACTGCCACAGCCTAGTAAACAACATCTCTTGGCAAGAGGTTGCAACTTATCTCGAAGAACAACATGCCTCGTGCCCTCCCACAACCCAGCCGAGACCGCAGCTTCTAAACTAAAGTCTCCCTCCTTCTCCACCTTCGTCCCTAGAACAGCCAGGTCATGAGAGGGACAATCAGTACCACCTGTGCAGTCACTCCCATAGTTCATAATTGCAAAGGCTTCCCCGCCGATACCGTACATGCGCACCCCCGCATTCCTTACGACTACATCTGCCTGCGCAGCATCACCGCCTTCAGCGACATGGCCAGATACAGTCGGTCTATGGTAGGGATGTTGCATTCGACTAGAGCAGCATTGGGAGGCTATGCGACGACCGGGCACATCCACTCCATAGCCAACCTCACCAATCTGCTCAATGTCCTCCTTCTGACCAACACCCTTGGCAGCCATGGGTTGACCCTGACCTGACAACCATGTCAAAGCCTCGTCGTCCACCTTGAACCACCGAAACAACGAGGCTAACGGTCTACAAACACTCAAGTGACCTGCCCGCGGAACATCTTGCACCGCATGAGTTGTGAGGCTCGGGTGCTCGGCACGACCAGTGGGGTATGAACCGAGCTGGTGCTGGAGCGCTGCACACTGCTGGTCAGGCAGGTGCTCTAGCGCTTCCACAGCCACCAGACTCGTGTCCCCCGCCCACTGCTCCGCCGAGACATGACAATCCCAACTCTCCTCCACCTGTGCCCTACTGCCCCCCTCTCCGTCTCCACCTTGGCCGCTGCAGACCAACGCAGGGACAGTAGGCTGCTCAGGTGGTTGCCTCACAAACTCCTCCAACAGATTCACATGACATGTTTCCCCGTCCCCCTGTTCAATAACCCCGTTCCCACAACTCTCCTCCACCTGGGAACTACTAAGTCGCGGAGTGCCATCACGCCCAACCATGTCACTAGGAGTGACAGGATCTGGGGCCACTCCGGAGCTCACCTCTGGGTCAAGTACTAAGTCGCTAAGGAGAGCCGCTGGAGCAAAACTCGCAAAACTCCCAACTTTAGCTTGCTCCTTCCGACCGTTCCTCCGCTGGTCTAGAGACTGAGGAATAGGCTGTGACACTTTAGATGCATGAGATCGGGTGACAACACACGCCCTCTGCTGTGGTTGACACCTCTCGACCAACTCCTGCCCCTCCCTACTCACGTCGGCCGCCCTCTCGGCACCGACTAAGGGTGGAACCTCAGAAGAAGGTACCGCAAAGTCGTTGCCGAGAAGAAGGTCGACGCCCTCTACTGGCAGTTTCTCTACGATTCCAACATCAAGCTCCCGTGTCACACCATCAACCTCCAGCTCTACTCGAACCAACGGGAATGACTGTGTAGCATTAATACCCTGCACCACAACCACCCGTGCCGCATTTATATGTTGGCCTGTATAGTTCTTCATCAAAGTCTGGGATGCACCTGTATCTCGCAGCAACTCCAACCCATGCTTGCAACCAGCCCAACTCACGCAGCCACGCCCTCGATGACCACAAAAAGCATCACGGACACGTTTCAAGCCTTCCGGACACTCCTTCACTGGCTGTGCCCTCGCATCTGACATATCACCCCGGGTAATAGCAGAAGACCTTAAAGACACCCCAATGTTGTGAGCCAAAGACACGACTGCAGTAGGTAGTTTGCTAGGACAGGATCGTGCAAAATTCCCCTTCTTATGACAATGAAAACACTCTACCTCCCCCTAGGGCTTCCCTTGAGGTGGGGAAGGGCCCGGACCCTTCTTAAACGGAACGGCTTTAGGTTGGTGATCAAAATTGGTATCATTGCTCTTATTTTCGTTGTTATATGGTGTATCACTGACTCGGGGGGGTGGAGTGTTGCGCCCCTTGTTACCTGCATCGTTCCGTTGTGCAGACCCGCACCCACGAATCATCGATAGCCTACGGTCAGCCATCTCAGCTGCCTCCTGTAGAGTTTTAGGATTTTTCTCTTTAAGGTTCAACGTCAGGTCGCTGCCCGTACACTTAAAGAACTGCTCGAGAAGCATCAACTGTTTTATCTCATCAAACGTCGTTGCCTTCTCCGATCTCAGCCAATTCCCAAAAGCGTCAGACAGTTCCCGGGCATGTTCAAGAAAGGTGCACTCACAACCCTTCGTAACACCCCGGAACTTCAACCTGTAAGTCTGTGGTTGTAACTCATATGCCCGTAGGACAGCCTCCTTCAATACCTCATAATCGATGCAAGACTCCATGGGCAACGCATCATATGCCTTGAGTCCTTTGCCAACCAACCTAGAGGAAACAAGGGCTGCCCACTTAACCTCGGGCCATTGGTGCTGCCGGCACTTCTTCTCAAAACGCAAAACAAAATCGGTGACACCCGACTCATCAAATACAGGGACTAACTTGAGCAGGTGCGATAAAGACTGATCAAGACCTCGATTCCTAGAACCGAGACGCTGCCCTGTCGACTCCACCCGCGACTTCTCAAGATCTATGTCTGCACAGTACATGGCCTTTCTCTCCTCAGACTGAATCCTGAGTTCAGCCTCTCGCTGCTGCTGCTGCCTGAGCTCAGCCTCACATATGTCCTGTCGCTCCTGCTGCTGAAGTTTGGCGAGCTCGAGCTGAAACAACATCTCGGCAGACAAACCTTGAGGAGGGGGTGCTACTATCGGGGACCCACCCCGTGAGCCACCTAGACTCCTAGAGGCATACCCAACTGCCAGCGGGTATCGGCCTGCGGAAACGTACCCGGCTCCGGAGCCCGAGGGGGCGCCATGGTAGGAGTCGAGTGGAATGGGGGCTGGGCAGAAGGTGCCCCAGCTCCCGCTCCACGCGAAGCCCCACGCACCCCACCGAGCACACAAGTAACCAGCTCACCTCTCGACAAACTGCTAATACCGGGAAACCCTAAGACCGTGGCTACACACTGCAGTCCATACCTGTCTAGCCCCGACACACGATCCGCTGACACAGGCTCCTCCAAAAATATCCGAGCATCCTCCTCACTGTTCACCATCCGAGTGCCGCTAGACAACTCCACCTTCTCCACCTCCTCGCCTGTTTCCCGTACTGTGTCCTCACTGTACACTGATCTGTCGTTCGACATAGTGTCCACCGGAAATCCTCAACGTTTATAAAAAAAAAGAAGTACCTACTCTCATGTAGCACTATTCACTCAAAAATGCTTGAAGACAACTCAAGTGCTATACCACGTTGCCAAAAATATTCCCACGTGTCCAAAATATTCCTCAAAAAACAAATGTCCAAAAATCCTGCAATTATTTCTTAGTTCACTAGGTTGTTGTGACGACTAAGATAAGATACTAGGCAAGGTCGCCATTTGTTACGACCGGGGCTACGAATAAAACAAGGGCACTTAAAGATTGGACTAGAAATAGGGCACTATGCAACAACGGTACGCTAGATCCAAACCCTTGAACTTATATGCCGGCGAACAAAACACCTATACCCTCCAGATTTAATCTGCGATAACGGGGTATCCTTAACTGGGCATAAATGTACTCTACTTCAGGCTAACCCACACTGGTATAGCCTGATAACACACAGGATGCAAGTTACGTTAAAATGCATAAACAAGAATCTAGGGAAAGATCAATTAAATCACTGCAAGATTTAATACAATAAAAAGATGCTTTAATACAGTTACTCTAAACAACAATAAACTCTTCACTCCTATCTGAAAGAAAGTGAAGTATAGTCCTACAGCATAGACCTGGAAACTTCTGAAGAATGTCTGATGCTCATAAGATGCTCGTATCATAAACTATATAAAGGCAGGAGGCAGGACACCACACGTGTAGAGCGAATACACAAAAAGATAGGACATATAATGTTAACTGACACGAGAATACTATAAATGCGCAACGGTAGTAATGCTCGACACTAAAAGAAGTACTTCCTTATCAACGAAACAGTCTACTATGGTTGTGCAACTCAACAACCTAGACTAATAAATGCTTGTGAATAATAATGCATACATATCAAAAGAGCTTAGGTTTTAACTAGTGTCTGCTAGGTGAATAAAGTCTAGCGGGGATATCAAGGTTAGGAAACTGTGGCTGAGTAAGACAGGCTCATAGCCTAGCGTTGTCCTTAAGGCGGTATGATTAAAGTTACGTTAATGACGGGGATGCTCTCTTGGTAGATCCAGATCTCAAGTATCTGGCTCTACCCTGGCGATCCCTCAAAAGTCAAGTAAAGAGGCAGCACTGTGTTATAAGGTAGTAGGCTAATGCCCTCTTACAACACGATGCTGCGCTCGCAAAAGACACAACCAAAAGGACGACCTAGGCTACCACAGAAACCGTCGAAGTCGTGTAGGTATAAACGAACCGTACACACATCGGTGACAACGACAACAGAAACCTCATTCCAGTCTAGCATTAAATAACCGAGCAGAGCACTACTGATAATGAGGGAGACACACACAAAGAGTTATCAAACCTCCATTAACTAAGGACACTGAGGGAGACACACACACAGAGTCATCAAACCTCCATTAACTAAGGACACTGAGGGAGACACACACAGAGTCATCAAACCTCCCTAGACTAAGAACCATTATAGCCTATTCTAATACATGTAAATATATCTGAGAGCGTCGCACACAATACGATGGGCCGATTTGAAATCGTGTACAGAACCCAGGGAGTGCTGTGACGTTAAAAGATTAGAGGAATGAAAGAAAAGAAGTTGAGTGAGAGAGACAGTATCAGAATGGTGGGGATATGGGGGACAGTTGTAAAAAGGATGTTAGTCGTGCGCGTCCCTAGCCTGCTCTGAGGAGCACAGCTCCCGTGGACCCTCGTGCAGGAGGTTAGTTCCACAGGGTCCCGCAAAGGTGCGATGGTCGGCCAATTACGAGCCGAGACGTCACAAGACAGCAAGTGTCACGTGACCCAGCGCCCGCACCTACAGACACTCACTACCATCTCGCTCTAAAAAATCTTTCTCTACCCACGCTGATACTTTCATCACTACTATTGATATAAAATACAACCCGTTGTCACAGACGAAAATAAAGACCACCATTGGACTGTCTGTGACAATACGAGTACTAGGAAAGAATGAACAACATTATCTGATAACTATAGCCCATTTAGATGTCCCTGGCGAGCGCTAGTGGCTACCGAGAGGCGATTCTGCCAACGCTGGTAGGCGTCACAACTCTCTCTGTACTTCACCGCTCACCACCGTCCACTACCACTCTCTCTGTACTTCACCGCTCACCACCGTCCACTACCACTCTCTCTGTACATCACCGCTCACCACCGTCCACTACCACTCTCTCTGTACTTCACCGCTCACCACCGTCCACTACCAGTCTCTCTGTACATCACCGCTCACCACCATCCACTACCACTCTCTCTGTACTTCACAGCTCACCACCACTCTCTCTGTACTTCACCGCTCACCACCGTCCACTACCACTCTCTCTGTACATCACCGCTCACCACCATCCACTACAACTCTCTCTGTGGTGATCAGCTGGTCTATCAGAATAAGAACTGAGCGATCTCTGCCATACCCATAGCTTACACTGACTGTTCCTTTTACTTATATATTTTCTAGATCTCAAGTGACGGCGTCTCTTCCGTGGATTGACCTCCCAATCTACCAAGATTGGAAGCCAAAGCATCACATTTTTCCTTTGTCTCTCAACTTTCTCTTCATAATTTCTGAGGGGCACAGGGACCTGGGTGGGTCTTTGGTTTCCCAGGCGTTTCCGCACCCTGCTCAGCTTCCCGCCATGGAGTGGCTTCGGTCACCCAGGCTTTATTGTGGTCGGCAGGGAGGGTTCTGTAGGGGTGCTCGGTTATGGCCTCGGCCTTGCTCGGGGCCTTGGGGCTGTTCGACCAGGCTGCTTGGGGAACAACAACAACAACAACCACTCTTTCTGTACATCACCGCTCTCCACCGTCCACTACCACTCTCTCTGTACTTCACCGCTCACTTACATCCACTACCACTCTCTCTGTACTTCACCGCTCACCACCGTCCACTACCACTCTCTCTGTACATCACCGCTCACCACCGTCCACTACCACTCTCTCTGTACTTCACCGCTCACCACCATCCACTACCACTCTCTCTGTACATCACCGCTCACCACCGTCAACTACCACTCTCTCTGTACTTCACCGCTCACCACCGTCCACTACCGGTACCACTCTCTCTGTACTTCACCGCTCACCACCGTCCACTACCACTCTCTCTGTACTTCACCGCTCACCACCGTCCACTACCACTCTCTCTGTACATCACTGCTCACCTATGTCCTCTACCACTCTCTCTGTACTTCACCGCTCACCACTGTCCTCTACCACTCTCTCTGTACTTCACCGCTCACCACCGTCCACTACCACTCTCTCTGTACATCACCGCTCACCTACGTCCTCTACCACTCTCTCTGTACATCACCGCTCACCTACGTCCTCTACCACTCTCTCTGAACTTCACCGCTCACCTACGGCCTCTACCACTCTCTCTGTACTTCACCGCTCACCACTGTCCACTACCACTCTCTCTGTACTACACCGGTCACCACTGTCCACTGCCACTCTCTCTGTACTTCACCGCTCACTTACATCCACTACCACTCTCTCTGTACTTCACCACTCACCACCGTCCACTACCACTCTCACTGTACTTCCCCGCTCACCTATGTCCACTACCACTATCTCTGTACTTCACCGCTCACCAGCGTCCTCTACCACTCTCTCTGTACTTCACCACTCACCACCGTCCTCTACCACTCTCTCTGTACTTCACCGCTCACCACCGTCCACTACCACTCTCTCTGTACATCACCGCTCACCACCGTCCACTACCACTCTCTCTGTACTTCCCCGCTCACCACCGTCCACTACCACTCTCTCTGTACTGCACCGCTCACCACTGTCCACTACCACACTCTCTGTACTTCACCGCTCACCACCACTCTCTCTGTACTTCACCGCTCACCACTGTCCACTACCACTCTATCTGCACTGCACCGCTCACCACTGTCCACTACCACTCTCTCTGTACTTCACCGCTCACCACTGTCCTCTACCACTCTCTCTGTACTTCACCGCTCACCACCGTCCACTACCACTCTCTCTGGACTTCACCGCTCACCACCGTCCACTACCACTCTCTCTGTATTTCACCGCTCACCTACGTCCACTACCACTCTCTCTGTACTTCACCGCTCACCACCGTTCTCTACCACTCTCTCTGTATTTCAACGCTCACCACCGTCCTCTACCACTCTCTCTGTACTTCACGGCTCACCACCATCCACTACCACTCTCTCTGAACATCACCGCTCACCACCGTCCACTACCACTCTCTCTGTACTTCACCGCTCACCTACGTCTTCTACCACTCTCTATGTACTTCACCGCTCACCACCGTCTACTACCACTCTCTCTGTCCTTCACCGCTCACCACTGTCACCTAACCCTCTCTCTGTACTTCACCGCTCACCACCGTCCACTACCACTCTCTCTGTACTTCACCGCTCACCTACATTCTCTACCACTCTCTCTGTACTTCACCACTCACCACCGTCCACTACCATTCTCTCTGTACTTCACCTCTCACCACCGTCCACTACCACTCTTTCTGTACGTCACCGCTCACCACCATCCACTACCACTCTCTCTGTACTTCACCGCTCACCACCGTCCACTACCACTCTCTCTGTACTTCACCGCTCACCACCGTCCACTACCACTCTCTCTGTACTTCACCGCTCACCACCGTCCACTACCACTCTCTCTGTACTTCACCGCTCACCACCGTCCACTACCACTCTCTCTGTACTTCATCGCTCACCACCGTCCACTACCACTCTCTGTGTACTTCACCGCTCACCACCGTCCTCTACCACTCTCTCTGTACATCACCGCTCACCACCGTCCACAACCACTCTCTCTGTACTTCACCGCTCACCACCGTCCTCTACCACTTTCTCTGTAGTTCACCGCTCACCACCGTCGTCTACCACTCCCTCTGTACATCACCGCTCACCACCGTCTACTACCACTCTATCTGTACATCACTGCTCACCACCATCCACTACCACTCTCTCTGTACTTCACCGCTCACCACCGTCCACTACCACTCTCTCTGTACTTCACCGCTCACCACCGTCCACTACCACTCTCTCTGTACTTCACAGCTCACCACCACTCTCTCTGTACTTCACCGCTCACCACTGTCCACTACCACTCTCTCTGTACATCACCACTCACCACCGTCCACTACCACTCTCTCCGTACATCACCGCTCACCTCCGTCCACTACCACTCTCTCTGTACTTCACCGCTTACCTACATCCACTACCACTCTCTCTGTACTTCACAGCTCACCACCGTCCACTACCACTCTCTCTGTACATCACCGCTCACCCCCGTCCACTACCACTCTCTCTGTACTTCACCACTCACCACCGTCCACCAGCATTCTCTCTGTACTTCACCGCTCACCACCATGCACTACCACTCTCTCTGTACATCACCGCTCACCACCGTCCACTACCACTCTCTCTGTACTTCACCGCTCACCACCGTCCACTACCACTCTCTCTGTACATCACCGCTCACCTACGTCCTCTACCACTTTCTCTGTACTTCACCGCTCACCCCCGTCCTCTACCACTCTCTCTGTACTTCACCACTCACCACCGTCCACTACCACTCTCTCTGTACATCACCGCTCACCTACGTCCTCTACCACTCTCTCTGTACTTCACCGCTCACCTACGTCCTCTACCACTCTCTCTGTGCTTCACCGCTCACCTACATCCTCTACCACTCTCTCTGTATTTCACCGCTCACCACTACCACTCTCTTTGTACTGCACCGCTCACCACTGTCCACTACCACTCTCTCTGTACTTCACCATTCACCTACATCCACTACCACTCTCTCTGTACTTCACCGCTCACCACCGTCCACTACCACTCTCACTGGGCTTCCCCGCTCACCTACGTCCACTACCACTATCTCTGTACTTCACCGCTCACCACCATTCTTTACCACTCTCTGTGTACTTCACCGCTCACCACCGTCCTCTACCACTCTCTCTGTACTTCACCGCTCACCACCGTCCACTACCACTCTCTCTACACTGCACCGCTCACCACTGTGCACTACCACTCTCTCTGTACTTCACCGCTCACCACCACTCTCTCTGTACTTCACCGCTCACCACCTCCACTACCACTCTCTCTGTACTTCACCGCTCACCACCATCCTCTACCACTCTCTCTGTACATCACCGCTCACCACCGTCCACTACCACTCTCTCTGTACTTCACCGCTCACCACCGTCCACTACCACTCTCTCTGTACTTCACCGCTCACCTACAGCCATTATAACTCTCTCTGTACTTCACCGCTCACCACCGTCCACTACCACTCTCTCTGTACTTCACTGCTCACCACTGTCCACTACCACTCTCTCTGTACATCACCGCTCACCACCATCCACTACAACTCTCTCTGTACTTCACCGTTCACCACTGTCCTCTACCACTCTCTCTGTACTTCACCGCTCACCACCGTCCACTACTACTCTCTGTACTTCACCGCTCACCACCTTCCACTACCACTCTCTCTGTACTTCACCGCTCACTACCGTCCCCTACCACTCTCTCTATATTTCACCGCTCACCACCGTCCACTACCACTCTCTCTGTACTTCACCACTCACCACCATCCACTACCACTCTCACTGTACTTCACCGCTCACCACCGTCCACTACCACTCTCTCTGTACATCACCGCTCACCTACATCAACTACCACTCTCTCTGTACTTCACCGCTCACCACCAGTCTCTATGTACTTCACCGCTCACCACTCTCTCTGTACATCACCGCTCACCACCGTCCACTACCACTCTCTCTGTACATCACCGCTCACCACCGTCCACTACCACGTACTTCACCGCTAACTTACATCCACAACCACTCTCTCTGTACTTCACCGCTCACCACCGTCAACTACCACTCTCTGTACATCACCGCTCATCACCGTCCACTACCACTCTCTCTGTACTTCACCGCTCACCACCGTCCACTACCACTCTCTCTGTACTTCACCGCTCACCACCGTCCACCACCACTCTCTATGTGGTGGTGCCTCGCTACCGCCCCACGCTGCAGACGCTCTGTCAACGCTCTCACTGATATCGATCACTATTTGAGTATTAACTACTCATCCTCTTCATTCTTGTGCATGAAAGGTGGTTAAGAGCACGTTTAACCATCCTGTAGTTTAGTAAGTAACACTGCACGATATTTCGCTGTGTATTGACTGATAAACTTTGTGTTTATCACAAGACTCCTGCTCGGACAGGGCGCCACTACCGCCATCTGTTGTTTTGTTTTGTTTGTAAACAAACGCTCTCTTAGTTGATATAAAATCGTAGCCCCTAATTTTACCCATTACCTACTGTAGTAAGTATCAAATTAACTGCCTTGTATGTAAGTAAAGCTTTGCATATTAATTTGCTAATAAACAATAGTGTGTACTAACTAACCTGCCTACAGGAACGAACGCCGACGCCATTTTGTAATCAAACTTTTTTTGGGGATTATACATATTAAATTCCAGCCAATTTTGTAGTAAATTTAAGTGCATTCATTTATCTTTTCCCCCTAGATATATTCTTGACTTTTTCTCCTCAGAGTGATTTTACTTTAAGCTATGGGTGGTATTTGTACAAACTAACCTAGCCTAACCCAACCTGCCAAGCTTTTAACCTAATCCAATCCTAGCCTAGCCTATAGCCAGCCAATCTGTTGTTCTTATTAACTCTAGTAGATATTGTATTTAGTATCCTACTGTAGCTATATATATCTGTAATTTTAGTTGTTGCTTGCACGATCTTGTAGTAACCTTTGACTGATACATTTTGTTTTGTTTTATCTAAAAAGAGTAGGCTACTGCTTTACTAGGCTACAGTGACACCAGGGCCATCTGTTGATACAGTATATTAACCCCTTGTGTGCGGTCACACTTTATTTTTATATTATCTCTATTTGGTGAATTGTATATTTAGTTACATATTCTGTTATAAATATATATTTGTTTAAGGTTAGGTTATCACACCTCGTAGCCTATTTCTGCGTATTTCAATTTTATTATTTTCGGTTAGGCTATTCAACGCTGGTAGCCTATTGGTGCGTATTTAAATGTTTTAAAAACTTTTGGTTAGACTATCGCCCCTGGAAGCCTAATTCTGCGTATCTCAAATGTTTTGTTTTCGGTTAGGCTATCACCCCTGATAACCTATTGTTGTGTATTTCAACATTGTTTTCGGTTGAAGTGATTGAAGTGTTTCTAAAGTGAGTGAAGTGTTTTAAAGTGAGTTAAGTGTTTTAAAGTGAGTTAAGTGTTTTAATGTGAGTGAAGTGATCTGAAGAAACTGACTGTTACCATGCCTCGCACTTGTACGAACTGCGCCAGTAGGTTTGGTGAGTCCATGTTTGTTACTGTCGATCTTCAAGTCTGCCGTCTCTGCCAGCAACAAGAGAATTTACCGTGAAATTAGATGAAGCCTACAACAAGATCAACGTCCTCACCATGAAGCTGGAATCACTCCAAGAGTTTGTAACACTCAACGTTGGAGTACCACAAAATTCAATTGTCACCGCAACTCCAGCAGCCACCAACGCCCCAACGTCAACTGCCAACAATTCAACGCCTGCAGTAGCCATTTCATCTGATGGTTCCGATACTCAAGAAGCAAATAGTAACTCTCTTCCCCCTCAAGACAACTTCCGTGTTGTGAGGAACAACGTTTGCCCCAAGACCAGGAAACCCATACCGATTACCGAGTGTCAAAACCGCTTGCAGATACTCGCAGACTCAGATGATGAAGCGGAAATAGAAGAAGTCCGGCTCGTGGGAGACTCGATGATACGTGGTCAGCTCACAGAGTTTTGCGCCAGAGCACCTAAGACCAGGAAGCGTTTTTGTATCCCTGGTGGTGGTGTGGACGACGTAGTTGCTGCAGTTGACGAAGTATCTAAGCTGGCCCCTGCTAATACAATGTACGTCATCCACGTTGGATCCAACGATGTACAGCGAACCCGGTCGGAAGGTTTGCTTTTAAAGTACCAGCAGCTGATCAAGTCGTTTAAGGAGAAGTCATCCAGGATCATCGTCTCAGGAATCGTTCCCCGGCTTGGTGTAGAGAGCCGATTTTACAACATAGCCAGCAGCACAAATCGTTGTCTAGCAAACCTCTGCAGGAAGGAAAACGTGGGATTCGTCGACACCTGGGACAATTTCTACTACGATGACTATTTGTTTTCGGACGATGGAGTTCATCTGAACCAGGTGGGAGCAGCACGTTTTGGGCGTCTTCTCAACGATGCGGTGAAGGATTTTCGGAGAAGAAATCGACTCAGCACAGGACAACCAGGAAGGAGGACCGAAGACAGCGAGGGCGGCAACCTGCGAAGGAATTAAATGCTAATCTGTCAAGAACCGCGAATTTGGATAAAGCTCCACCAACACGACCCAAATTCAAAACCGCCAGGGATAACGACCGAGGACCGATGTCAGCCATGAATGTAAATGTAGATCCGATCAGAACCAAAAATTTGATTAAAGAACGTTCTGTGAGTTCTAAAACCGCAACTTTAAAGGTTTCTATGCAAAAGCTCGTAGCATACACAATAAATTTTCAGATTTAGAGGAACTAGTGTTTACTGAAAATTATGATGTGATTGGTATAACAGAATCTTGGCTCAATACAGTAGATAGAGACTTTTTAGCAGAGTATTCACTTCCCGGTTATGTAATGTTTGAGAAAAGCCGAATAAATAAAAATGGAGGTGGCGTTTTATTTTATATCAAAGAAAGTCTTAACCCGGCCCTCTTGTCAAAACCTCAAATTGTGAACGTCGACACGTCTTTTGTGCTAATAAAGAATAATAAAGGTACAAAAATAATACTTGCATTAATATACAGACCTCCAGCTCAATCAGTGCAAACTGACCGAGAAATTTATGAACAAATTGCAGATGTAAGTAACTCACAAGATACCGTATTTGTTGGCGACTTTAATTTACCTGTGACCAAGTGGGGCGATACTCTTACTTCACACTCCGGACACGACTTGTATACGAACTTGCAAGAGAGATCGCTTTATCAATTTGTTCGAACACCGACCCGTGGTAATAACGTTCTTGACATTGTACTTGCAACAAAAGAAGAATTAATAGAGAATTTGAATGTTGGTGATGAATTCAGTAACAGCGACCATCGTACGATAACTTTCACTTTAAACTTTACTAGTAACGAACCAAATAGTAGCATCGAAAAAGTCCCTAATTTCAAGAAAGCAAACTTTCATAAACTTAGAGCTATGTTTAAAGAAACTGACTGGAGCTTTTTAATTAACAATAACGACATAAATACATCTTGGAAGTTATTCGAAACCAATTACCTAAAAGCAGTTCAAGACTGCATACCATCGAAAATACGGCGTCCAGGCCATAATAATAAGCCCAAATGGTGGAATAAAGATATTTCAAACTGCCTGCTAGCTAAAAAATTTGCTAACGATAGATTAAAATCCTCACAAAATGACGAAGAACGGGTGAAATTTGTAGAGCTACTACGCAAAGCCAAAAAGTTAATTAAGCAAAGTGAAAAGACCCTAGAGTTACATATTGCGAATCAAAGTAAAACAAACCCGAAAGAATTCTATAGTTATATCAGAAAGAAAAAAGTAGTTACTTCAACTGTTGGACCGTTAGTCGATGAAAATGGAGAATACACCAAAGATGAATTACAAATGAGTAATGCCCTCAATACCTTCTTTGCATCAGTTTTTACAACAGAAGACCTCAGTGATATCCCTACACCATCGCCGATTCAGATTGATAATTCAGATGTTCTAAGCAATATCACCGTTACAGAGAGAGAAGTATTAAATTGTTTAGATAAACTCAAGGTAAATAAAACGCCTGGACCTGATACAATCTCGCCTAGATTTCTAAAGGAAGCTAAGGATGAGCTCTCCAAACCACTGACATTACTATTCAATAAATCCTTGCAGTCTGGAACTATGCCTGATCAGTGGAAGATAGCCAACGTAAAACCGATATTCAAAAAAGGCAGCAAATCCCTACCCAGTAACTATCGTCCAATTAGCTTAACCTCAGTTGTATGTAAAATGCTAGAAACGGTCATAAGAGACAGACTCGTAAATCACTTAGAGGAAAATAACATACTTAAAGATACTCAACACGGCTTTCGTAAAAAACGTTCCTGTTTAACAAACCTCTTAGACTTCTTCCACGATATCCTCAACCTCTACGATGAGAGTAAAGCTGTAGATATTATATACCTTGATTTTCAAAAGGCCTTTGACAAAGTTCCCCACAAACGTTTACTGCTAAAACTAAAAGCGCATGGAATACAAGACGGTGTGTTGAAATGGATAGAAAATTGGCTCAGCGACAGAAAGCAAAGAGTAGTCATAAACGGTAAGGCATCTAAAGGGACCAATGTAAGTAGCGGGGTACCCCAGGGATCGGTACTAGGACCAATTCTCTTTCTAATTTACATCAACGACATAGATGAGGGTCTCACCTGTACAATCTCAAAATTTGCTGACGATACAAAAATTGCAAATAGCGTACTCTCAAAAGATCAAGTTGACGATATGCAACACAATCTAGATAAATTGTCACATTGGGCCCAAATTTGGCAAATGAGTTTCAATGCGGATAAATGTAAAGTACTACATATCGGATACCTAAATGAGAAAGCAAACTATTCGATGAATGGCACTCAGCTTAAGAATGTATACAGAGAAACCGATCTGGGAGTAACAATATCGAGTAACCTAAAACCGAGTCAACAATGTTCAGAACTTATTAAGAAGGCAAACAAAATAATTGGCTTTATAGGCAGATCATTTGAGCATAAATCCAAAGACATAATCCTAACCCTTTACAATTCCTTAGTCCGCCCTCTTCTGGAATACTGCGTTCAATGCTGGTGCCCTTATTACCAAAAAGACATAAACAAGCTAGAACGAGTTCAACGTAGAGTTACCAAAATGATACCTAGCCTAAAGAACAAACCATACGAAGAGCGTCTTAGAGAATTAAATCTATTTCCTTTAACCCAGCGCAGATTAAGAGGTGACTTAATTCAAGTGTTCAAAATCATCAAAGGCATCGACAATATGAACTGTAGTAAGTACTTCACTATCGACCAATCTAATTACATGTGGGGAAACGGTTGCAAAATTATTGGTAAATCTTTTAACTCACACGAATCTAAGAATTTCTTCTTCAATCGAGTTGTCAACTTGTGGAATGGGCTTCCCCGAGACGTTATAGACTGCAGCACCGTTGATTCATTTAAATTCCGCCTAGACAAATATCTCGCATCAAACCTGCGACTGACTGCGTTTGTAAATGAATAACTTTATTTTATCCTCCCCTCAGTTACTAACCCATATGTCCCCTACTAACTTCCTAGTCCTGCCACGTTAGTGGAAGGGCATTAGGTCCCTTTCCAATGTTCCCTTACCCACTCTAAACCACTGTTTGGACACTTGATCCTCAGTGTTTTGGAGGACAAGCAGCCTAGAAGGGTCACTAGATATGTTGTTGCTTGATTTCCTTTGTACTCCTTTGTACTCCTTTGTACTTCACCGCTCACCACCATACAGTACCACTCTCTCTGTATATCACCGCTCACCACCGTCCACTACCACTCTCTCTGTACTTCACCGCTCACCACCGTCCCTACCACTCTCTCTGTACTTCACCGCTCACCTACGTCCTCTACCACTTTCTCTGTACTTCACCGCTAACCACCGTCCAGTACCACTCTCTCTGTACTTCACCGCTCACCACTGTCCTCTACCACTCTCTCTGTACTTCACCGCTCACCACAGTCCTCTACCACTCTCTCTGTACTTCACCACTCACCACCGTCCACTACCACTCTCTCTGTACTTCACCGCTCACCTACGTCCACTACCACTCTCTCTGTACTTCACCGCTCACCAGTCCTCTACCACTCTCTCTGTACTCCACCGCTCACCACCGTCCACTACCACTCTCTCTGTACTTCACCGCTCACCACCGTCCACTACCACTCTCTATGTACTTCACCGCTCACCACCGTCCACTACCACTCTCTGTGTACTTCACTGCTCACCACTGTCCACTACCACTCTCTCTGTACATCACCACTCACCACCGTCCACTACCACTCTCTCAGTACTTCACCGCTCACCACTGTCCACTACCATTCTCTCTGTACATCACCGCTCACATCCGTCCACTACCACTCTCTCTGTACTTCATCACTCACCACCGTCCACCAGCATTCTCTCTGTACTTCACCGCTCACCACCATGCACTACCACTCTCTCTGTACATCACCGCTCACCACCGTCCACTACCACTCTCTCTGTACTTCACCGCTCACCACCGTCCACTACCACTCTCTCTGTACATCACCGCTCACCTACGTCCTCTACCACTTTCCCTGTACTTCACCGCTCACCACCGTCCTCTACCACTCTCTCTGTACTTCACCACTCACCACCGTCCACTACCACTCTTTCTGTACATCACCGCTCACCTATGTCCTCTACCACTCTCTCTGTACTTCACCGCTCACCTACGTCCTCTACCACTCTCTCTGTGCTTCACCGCTCACCTACATCCTCTACCACTCTCTCTGTACTTCACCGCTCACCACTACCACTCTCTCTGTACTGCACCGCTCACCACTGTCCACTACCACTCTCTCTGTACTTCACCGTTCACCTACATCCACTACCACTCTCTCTGTACTTCACTGCTTACCACCGTCCACTACCACTCTCACTGTACTTCCCCACTCACCTACGTCCACTACCACTATCTTTGTACTTCAGCGCTCACCACCATCCTCTACCACTCTCTGTGTACTTCACCGCTCACCACCGTCCTCTACCACTCTCTCTGTACTTCACCGCTCACCACCGTCCACTATCACTCTCTCTACACTGCACCGGTCACCACTGTCCACTACCACTCTCTCTGTACTTCACCGCTCACCACCACTCTCTCTGTACTTCACCGCTCACCACCGTCCACTACCACTCTCTCTGTACTTCACCGCTCACCACCATCCTCTACCATTCTCTCTGTACATCACCGCTCACCACCGTCCACTACCACTCTCTCTGTACTTCACCGCTCACCACCGTCCACTACCACTCTCTCTGTACTTCACCGCTCACCTACATCCACTATAACTCTCTTTGTACTTCATCGCTCACAACCGTCCACTACCACTCTCTCTGTACTTCACTGCTCACCACCGTCCACTACCACTCTCTCTGTACATCACCGCTCACCACCATCCACTACCACTCTCTCTGTACTTCACCGCTCACCACCGTTCGCTACCACTCTCTCTGTACATCACCGCTCACCACCGTCCACTACCACTCTCTCTGTACTTCACCACTCACCACTGTCCACTACCACTCTCTCTGTACTTCACCGGTCACCACTGTCCACTACCACTCTCTCTGTACTTCACCGCTCACCACCATCCACTACCACTCTCTCTGTACTTCACCGCTCACCACCGTCCACTACCACTCTCTCTGTACTTCAACGCTCACCACCATCCACTACCACTCTCTCTGTAGTTTACCGCTCACCACCGTCCACTACCACTCTCTCTGTACTTCACCACTCACCACCGTCCACTACCATTCTCTCTGTACATCACCGCTCACCACCGTCCACTACCATTCTCTCTGTACTTCACCGCTCACCACCGTTCACTACCAGTCTCTCTGTACATCACCGCTCACCACCGTCCACTACCACTCTCCCTGTACTTTACCGCTCACCACCACTCTCTCTGTACTTCACCGCTCACCACCGTCCACTACCTCTCTCTCTGTACATCACCGCTCACACCATCCACTACCACTCTCTCTGTACATCACCGCTCACCACCTTCCACTACCACTCTCTCTGTACTTCACCGCTCACCTACATCCACTACCACTCTCTCTGTACTTCACCGCTCACCACCATCCACTACCACTCTCTCTGTACATCACCGCTAGCCACCCTCCACTACCACTCTCTCTGTACTTCACCCCTCACCACCGTCCACTACCACTCACTCTGTACTTCACCGGTCACCACCGTCCACCACCACTCTCTCTGTACTTCACCGCTCACCACCATCCACTACCACTCTCTCTGTACTTCACCGCTCACCACCGTCCACTACCACTCTCTCTGTACATCACCGCTAACCACCGTCCACTACCACTCTCTCTGTACTTCACTTCTCACCACCGTCCACTACCACTCTCTCTGTACTTTACCGCTCACCACTGTCCACCACCACTCTCTCTGTACTTCACCGGTCACCACTGTCCACTACCACTCTCTCTGTACTTCACCGCTCACCACCATCCACTACCACTCTCTCTGTACTTCACCGCTCACCACCGTCCACTACCACTCTCTCTGTACTTCAACGCTCACCACCATCCACTACCACTCTCTCTGTAGTTTACCGCTCACCACCGTCCACTACCACACTCTCTGTACTTCACCACTCACCACCGTCCACTACCATTCTCTCTGTACATCACCGCTCACCACCGTCCACTACCATTCTCTCTGTACTTCACAGCTCACCACCGTTCACTACCAGTCTCTCTGTACATCACCACTCACCACCGTCCACTACCACTCTCCCTGTACTTTACCGCTCACCACCACTCTCTCTGTACTTCACCGCTCACCACCGTCCACTACCTCTCTCTCTGTACATCACCGCTCACACCATCCACTACCACTCTCTCTGTACATCACCGCTCACCACCTTCCACTACCACTCTCTCTGTACTTCACCGCTCACCTACATCCACTACCACTCTCTCTGTACTTCACCGCTCACCACCATCCACTACCACTCTCTCTGTACATCACCGCTAACCACCCTCCACTACCACTCTCTCTGTACTTCACCCCTCACCACCGTCCACTACCACTCACTCTGTACTTCACCGGTCACCACCGTCCACCACCACTCTCTCTGTACTTCACCGCTCACCAACATCCACTACCACTCTCTCTGTACTTCACCGCTCACCACCGTCCACTACCACTCTCTCTGTACATCACCGCTAACCACCGTCCACTACCACTCTCTCTGTACTTCACTTCTCACCACCGTCCACTACCACTCTCTCTGTACTTCACCGCTCACCACTGTCCACCACCACTCTTTCTGTACTTCACCGCTCACCACCATCCACTACCACTCTCTCTGTACATCACAGCTCACCACCGTCAACTACCACTCTCTCTATACTTCACTGCTCAGCAACCGTCCACTACCACTCTCTCTGTACATCACCGCTCACCACTGTCCACTCCCACTCTCTCTGTACATCACCACTCACCACCGTCCACTACCACTCTCTCTGTACATCACCGCTCACCACCGTCCACTACCACTCTCTCTGTACTTCACCGCTCACCTACGTCTTCTACCACTCTCTCTGTACTTCATCGCTCACCACTGTCCACTACCACTCTCTCTGTACTTCACCGCTCACCTACGTCCTCTACCACTCTCTCTGTACTTCACCGCTCACCACCGTCCTCTACCACTCTCTCTGTACTTCACCGCTCACCACCATCCACTACCATTCTCTCTGTACATCACCGCTCACCACCGTCCACTACCATTCTCTCTGTACTTCACCGCTCACCACCGTTCACTACCAGTCTCTCTGTACATCACCACTCACCACCGTCCACTACCACTCTCCCTGTACTTTACCGCTCACCACCACTCTCTCTGTACTTCACCGCTCACCACCGTCCACTACCTCTCTCTCTGTACATCACCGCTCACACCATCCACTACCACTCTCTCTGTACATCACCGCTCACCACCTTCCACTACCACTCTCTCTGTACTTCACCGCTCACCTACATCCACTACCACTCTCTCTGTACTTCACCGTTCACCACCATCCACTACCACTCTCTCTGTACATCACCGCTAACCACCCTCCACTACCACTCTCTCTGTACTTCACCCCTCACCACCGTCCACTACCACTCACTCTGTACTTCACCGGTCACCACCGTCCACCACCACTCTCTCTGTACTTCACCGCTCACCACCATCCACTACCACTCTCTCTGTAGTTTACCGCTCACCACCGTCCACTACCACTCTCTCTGTACTTCACTGCTCACCACTGTCCTCTACCACTCTCTCTGTACTTCACCGCTCACCACAGTCCTTTACCACTCTCTCTGTACTTCACCGCTCACCACCATCCACTACCACTCTCTCTGTACATCACCACTCACCACCGTCCACTACCACTCTCTCAGTACTTCACCGCTCACCACTGTCCACTACCATTCTCTCTGTACATCACCGCTCACATCCGTCCACTACCACTCTCTCTGTACTTCACCACTCACCACCGTCCACCAGCATTCTCTCTGTACTTCACCGCTCACCACCATGCACTACCACTCTCTCTGTACATCACCGCTCACCACCGTCCACTACCACTCTCTCTGTACTTCACCGCTCACCACCGTCCACTACCACTCTCTCTGTACATCACCGCTCACCTTCGTCCTCTATCACTTTCCCTGTACTTCACCGCTCACCACCGTCCTCTACCACTCTCTCTGTACTTCACCACTCACCACCGTCCACTACCACTCTCTCTGTACATCACCGCTCACCTACGTCCTCTACCACTCTCTCTGTACTTCACCGCTCACCTACGTCCTCTACCACTCTCTCTGTACTTCACCGCTCACCACCATCCTCTACCACTCTCTCTGTACTTCACCGCTCACCACTACCACTCTCTCTGTACTGCACCGCTCACCACTGTCCACTACCACTCTCTCTGTACTTCACCGTTCACCTACATCCACTACCACTCTCTCTGTACTTCACTGCTTACCACCGTCCACTACCACTCTCACTGTACTTCCCCACTCACCTACGTCCACTACCACTATCTTTGTACTTCAGCGCTCACCACCATCCTCTACCACTCTCTGTGTACTTCACCGCTCACCACCGTCCTCTACCACTCTCTCTGTACTTCACCGCTCACCACCGTCCACTACCACTCTCTCTACACTGCACCGCTCACCACTGTGCACTACCACTCTCTCTGTACTTCACCGCTCACCACCACTCTCTCTGTCCTTCACCGCTCACCACTGTCCACTACCACTCTCTCTGTACTTCACCGCTCACCACCATCATCTACAACTCTCTCTGTACATCACCACTCACCACCGTCCACTACCACTCTCTCTGTACTTCACCGCTCACCACCGTCCACTACCACTCTCTCTGTACTTCACCGCTCACCTATACCCACTACCACTCTCTCTGTATTTCACCGCTCACCACCGTCCATTACCCCTCTCTCTGTACATCACCACTCACCACCGTCCACTACCACTCTCTCTGTACTTCACCGCTCACCACCATCCACTACCACTCTCTCTGTACTTCACCGCTCACCACCGTTCGCTACCACTCTCTCTGTACATCACCGCTCACCACCGTCCACTACCACTCTCTCTGTACTTCACCGCTCACCACTGTCCACTACCACTCTCTCTGTACTTCACCGGTCACCACTGTCCACTACCACTCTCTCTGTACTTCACCGCTCACCACCATCCACTACCACTCTCTCTGTACTTCACCGCTCACCACCGTCCACTACCACTCTCTCTGTACTTCAACGCTCACCACCATCCACTACCACTCTCTCTGTAGTTTACCGCTCACCACCGTCCACTACCACTCTCTCTGTACTTCACCGCTCACCACCGTCCACTACCACTCTCTCTGTACTTCACCGCTCACCACCGTCCACTACCACTCTCACCGCTACCACCACTACTCTCTCTGTCCTTCACCGCTCACCACCGTCCACTACCACTCTCTCTGTACTTCACCGCTCACCACCGTCCACTACCACTCTCTCTGTACATCACCGCTCACCACCGTCCACTACCACTCTCTCTGTACTTCACCGCTCACCACCGTCCACTACCACTCTCTCTGTACTTCACCGCTCACCACCGTCCACTACCACTCTCTCTGTACTTCACCGCTCACCACCATCCACTACCACTCTCTCTGTACTTCACCGCTCACCACCGTCCACTACCACTCTCTCTGTACTTCACCGCTCACCACCGTCCACTACCACTCTCTCTGTACTTCACCGCTCACCACCATCCACTACCACTCTCTCTGTACTTCACCGCTCACCACCGTCCACTACCACTCTCTCTGTACTTCACCGCTCACCACCGTCCACTACCACTCTCTCTGTACTTCACCGCTCACCACCGTCCACTACCACTCTCTCTGTACTTCACCGCTCACCACCGTCCACTACCACTCTCTCTGTACTTCACCGCTCACCACCGTCCACTACCACTCTCTCTGTACTTCACCGCTCACCACCGTCCACTACCACTCTCTCTGTACTTCACCGCTCACCTACGACCACTACCACTCTCTCTGTACTTCACCGCTCACCACCGTCCACTACCACTCTCTCTGTACTTCACCGCTCACCACCGTCCACTACCACTCTCTCTGTACTTCACCGCTCACCACCATCCACTACCACTCTCTCTGTACATCACCGGTCACCCCCGTCCACTACCACTCTCTGTACTTCACCACTCACCACCGTCCACTACCACTCTCTCTGTACTTCACCGCTCACCACCGTCCACTACCACTCTCTCTGTACTTCACCGCTCACCATCACTCTCTCTGTCTTGCACCACTCACCACCGTCCACTACACACCGCTCACCACCACTCTCGTACTTCACCTCCACTCTCTCACCGCTCACTCCACTACCACTCTCTCTGTACTTCACCGCTCACCACCGTCCACTACCACTCTCTCTGTACTTCACCGCTCACCACCGTCCACTACCACTCTCTCTGTACTTCACCGCTCACCACCGTCCACTACCACTCTCTCTGTACTTCACCGCTCACCACCGTCCACTACCACTCTCTCTGTACTTCACCGCTCACCACCGTCCACTACCACTCTCTCTGTACTTCACCGCTCACCACCGTCCACTACCACTCTCTCTGTACTTCACCGCTCACCACCGTCCACTACCACTCTCTCTGTACTTCACCGCTCACCACCGTCCACTACCACTCTCTCTGTACTTCACCGCTCACCACCGTCCACTACCACTCTCTCTGTACATCACCGCTCACCACTGTCCACTCCCACTCTCTCTGTACATCACCACTCACCAACGTCCACTACCACTCTCTCTGTACATCACCGCTCACCACCGTCCACTACCACTCTCTCTGTACTTCACCGCTCACCTACGTCTTCTACCACTCTCTCTGTACTTCATCGCTCACCACTGTCCACTACCACTCTCTCTGTACTTCACCGCTCACCTACGTCCTCTACCACTCTCTCTGTACTTCACCGCTCACCACCGTCCTCTACCACTCTCTCTGTACTTCACCGCTCACCACCGTCCACTACCATTCTCTCTGTACATCACCGCTCACCACCGTCCACTACCATTCTCTCTGTACTTCACCGCTCACCACCGTCCACTACCACTCTCTCTGTACTTCACCACTCACCACCGTCCACTACCACTCTCCCTGTACTTTACCGCTCACCACCACTCTCTCTGTACTTCACCGCTCACCACCGTCCACTACCTCTCTCTCTGTACATCACCGCTCACACCATCCACTACCACTCTCTCTGTACATCACCGCTCACCACCTTCCACTACCACTCTCTCTGTACTTCACCGCTCACCTACATCCACTACCACTCTCTCTGTACTTCACCGTTCACCACCATCCACTACCACTCTCTCTGTACATCACCGCTAACCACCCTCCACTACCACTCTCTCTGTACTTCACCCCTCACCACCGTCCACTACCACTCACTCTGTACTTCACCGGTCACCACCGTCCACCACCACTCTCTCTGTACTTCACCACTCACCACCATCCACTACCACTCTCTCTGTAGTTTACCGCTCACCACCGTCCACTACCACTCTCTCTGTACTTCACCGCTCACCACCGTCCACTACCACTCTCTCTGTACATCACCACTAACCACCGTCCACTACCACTCTCTCTGTACTTCACTTCTCACCACCGTCCACTACCACTCTCTCTGTACTTCACCGCTCACCACTGTCCACCACCACTCTCTCTGTACTTCACCAGTCACCACTGTCCACTACCACTCTCTCTGTACTTCACCGCTCACCACCATCCACTACCACTCTCTCTGTACTTCACCGCTCACCACCGTCCACTACCACTCTCTCTGTACTTCAACGCTCACCACCATCCACTACCACTCTCTCTGTAGTTTACCGCTCACCACCGTCCACTACCACTCTCTCTGTACTTCACCACTCACCACCGTCCACTACCATTCTCTGTACACCACCGCTCACCACCGTCCACTACCATTCTCTCTGTACTACACCGCTCACCACCGTCCACCATTCTCTCTGTACTTCACCGCTCACCACCGTCCACTACCACTCTCTCTGTACTTCCCCGCTCACCACCGTTCTCTCTCTGTACTTCACCGCTCACCACCGTCCACTACCACTCTCTCTGTACATCACCGCTCACCACCATCCACTACCACTCTCTCTGTACATCACCGTTCACCACCATCCACTACCACTCTCTCTGTACTTCACAGCTCACCTACATCCACTACCACTCTCTCTGTACTTCACCGCTCACCACCGTCCACTACCACTCTCTCTGTACATCACCGCTAACCACCACCGTCCACTACCACTCTCTCTGTACTTCACCCCTCACCACCGTCCACTACCACTCACTCTGTACTTCACCGGTCACCACCGTCCACCACCACTCTCTCTGTACTTCACCGCTCACCACCATCCACTACCACTCTCTCTGTACTTCACCGCTCACCACCGTCCACTACCACTCTCTCTGTACATCACCGGTCACCCCCGTCCACTACCACTCTCTGTACTTCACTTCTCACCACCGTCCACTACCACTCTCTCTGTACTTCACCGCTCACCACTGTCCACCACCACTCTCTCTGTACTTCACCGCTCACCACCATCCACTACCACTCTCTCTGTACATCACAGCTCACCACCGTCAACTACCACTCTCTCTATACTTCACTGCTCAGCAACCGTCCACTACCACTCTCTCTGTACATCACCGCTCACCACTGTCCACTACCACTCTCTCTGTACATCACCACTCACCACCGTCCACTACCACTCTCTCTGTACTTCACCGCTCACCACCGTCCACTACCACTCTCTCTGTACTTCACCGCTCACCTACGTCTTCTACCACTCTCTCTGTACTTCATCGCTCACCACTGTCCACTACCACTCTCTCTATACTTCACCGCTCACCTACGTCCTCTACCACTCTCTCTGTACTTCACCGCTCACCACCGTCCTCTACCACTCTCTCTGTACTTCACCGCTCACCACCGTCCACTACCACTGTCTCTGTACTTCACTGCTCACCATCGTCCATTACCACTCTCTCTGTACATCACCACTCACCACCGTCCACTACCACTCTCTCCGTACTTCACCACTCACCACCGTTCACTACCACTCTCTCTGTACTTCACCGCTGACCACCGTCCACTACCACTCTCTCTCTACATCACTGCTCACCACCGTCCACTACCACTCTCTCTGTACTTCACCGCTCACCACCGTCCACTACCACTCTCTCGGTACATCACCGCTCACCACCGTCCACTACCACTCTCTCTGTACTTCACCGCTCACCACCGTCCATTACCACTCTCTCTGTACTTCACCGCTCACCACCGTCCACTACCACTCTCTCTGTACTTCACCGCTCACCACCGTCCACTACCACTCTCTCTGTACTTCACCGCTCACCACCGTCCACTACCACTCTCTCTGTACTTCACCGCTCACCACCGTCCACTACCACTCTCTCTGTACTTCACCACTCACCACCGTCCTCTACCACTCTCTCTGTACTTCACCGCTCACCACCGTCCTCTACCACTCTCTCTGTACATCACCGCTCACCACCGTCCACTACCACTCTCTCTGTACTTCACCACTCACCAACGTCCACTACCACTCTCTCTGTACTTCACCACTCACCACCTTCCACTACCACTCTCTCTGTACATCACCGCTCACCACCGTCCACTACCACTCTCTCTGTACTTCACCGCTCACCACCGTCCACTACCACTCTCTCTGTACTTCACCGCTCACCACCGTCCACTACCACTCTCTCTGTACATCACCGCTCACTACCTTCCACTACCACTCTCTCTGTACTTCACCGCTCACCACCGTCCACTACCACTCTCTCTGTACTTCACCGCTCACCACCGTCCACTACCACTCTCTCTGTACTTCACCGGTCACCACTGTCCACTACCACTCTCTCTGTACTTCACCGCTCACCACCATCCACTACCACTCTCTCTGTACTTCACCGCTCACCACCGTCCACTACCACTCTCTCTGTACTTCACCGCTCACCACCATCCACTACCACTCTCTCTGTAGTTCACCACTCACCACCGTCCACTACCACTCTCTCTGTACTTCACCACTCACCACCGTCCATTACCATTCTCTCTGTACATCACCGCTCACCACCGTCCACTACCATTCTCTCTGTACGTCACCGATCACCTCCGTTCACTACCAGTCTCTCTGTACATCACCGCTCACCACCGTCCACTACCACTCTCTCTGTACTTTACCGCTCACCACCACTCTCTCTGTACTTCACCGCTCACCACAGTCCACTACCACTCTCTCTGTACATCACCACTCACACCATCCACTACCACTCTCTCTGTACATCACCGCTCACCACCGCCCACTACCACTCTCTCTGTACTTCACCGCTCACCTACATCCACTACCACTCTCTCTGTACTTCACCGCTCACCACCATCCACTACCACTCTCTCTGTACATCACCGCTAACCACCGTCCACTACCACTCTCTCTGTACTTCACCCCTCACCACCGTCCACTACCACTCTCTCTGTACTTCACCGCTCACCACCATCCACCACCACTCTCTCTGTACTTCACCGCTCACCACCATCCACTACCACTCTCTGTACTTCACCGCTCACCACCGTCCACTACCACTCTCTCTGTACATCACCACTAACCACCGTCCACTACCACTCTCTCTGTACTTCACTGTTCGCCGCCGTCCACTACCACTCTCTCTTTACTTCACCGCTCACCACCGTCCACTACCACTCTCTCTGTACTTCACCGGTCACCACTGTCCACTACCACTCTCTCTGTACTTCACCGCTCACCACCATCCACTACCACTCTCTCTGTACTTCACCGCTCACCACCGTCCACTACCACTCTCTCTGTACTTCACCGATCACCACCATCCACTACCACTCTCTCTGTAGTTCACCACTCACCACCGTCCACTACCACTCTCTCTGTACTTCACCATTCACCACCGTCCATTACCATTCTCTCTGTACATCACCGCTCACCACCGTCCACTACCATTCTCTCTGTACTTCACCGATCACCTCCGTTCACTACCAGTCTCTCTGTACATCACCGCTCACCACCGTCCACTACCACTCTCTCTGTACTTTACCGCTCACCACCACTCTCTCTGTACTTCACCGCTCACCACAGTCCACTACCACTCTCTCCGTACATCACCACTCACACCATCCACTACCACTCTCTCTGTACATCACCGCTCACCACCGTCCACTACCACTCTCTCTGTACTTCACCGCTCACCTACATCCACTACCACTCTCTCTGTACTTCACGGCTCACCATCATCCACTACCACTCTCTCTGTACATCACCGCTAACCACCGTCCACTACCACTCTCTCTGTACTTCACCCCTCACCACCGTTCACTACCACTCTCTCTGTACTTCACCGCTCACCACCATCCACCACCACTCTCTCTGTACTTCACCGCTCACCACCATCCACTACCACTCTCTCTGTACTTCACCGCTCACCACCGTCCACTACCACTCTCTCTGTACATCACCACTAACCACCGTTCACTACCACTCTCTCTGTACTTCACTGTTCGCCACCGTCCACTACCACTTTCTCTTTACTCCACCGCTCACCACCGTCCACCACCACTCTCTCCGTACTTCACAAACTTCAATTGTCACCGCAACTCCAGCAGCCACCAACGCCCCAACGTCAACTGCCAACAATTCAACGCCTGCAGTAGCCATTTCATCTGATGGTTCCGATACTCAAGAAGCAAATAGTAACTCTCTTCCCCCTCAAGACAACTTCCGTGTTGTGAGGAACAACGTTTGCCCCAAGACCAGGAAACCCATACCGATTACCGAGTGTCAAAACCGCTTCCAGATACTCGCAGACTCAGATGACGAAGCGGAAATAGAAGAAGTCCGGCTCGTGGGAGACTCGATGATACGTTCAGCTCACAGAGTTTTGCGCCAGAGAACCTAAGACCAGGAAGCGTTTTTGTATCCCTGGTGGTGGTGTGGATGACATAGTTGCTGCAGTTGACGAAGTATCTAAGCTGGCCCCTGCTAATACAATGTACGTCATCCACGTTGGATCCAACGATGTACAGTGAACCCAGTCGGAAGATTTGCTTTTAAAGTACCAGCAGCTGATCAAGTCGTTTAAGGAGAAGTCATCAAGGATCATCGTCTCAGGAATCGTTCCCCGGCTTGGTGTAGAGAGCCGATTTTACAACATAGCCAGCAGCACAAATCGTTGTCTAGCAAACCTCTGCAGGAAGGAAAACGTGGGATTCGTCGACACCAGGGACAATTTCTACTACGATGACTATTTGTTTTCGGACGATGGAGTTCATCTGAATCAGGTGGGAGCAGCACGTTTTGGGCGAGTTCTCAACGATGCGGTGAAGGATTTTCGGAGAAGAAATCGACTCAGCACAGGACAACCAGGAAGGAGGACCGAAGACAGCGAGGGCGGCAACCTGCGAAGGAATTAAATGCTAATTTGTCAAGAACCGCGAATTTGGATAAAGCTCCACCAACACGACCCAAATTCAAAACCGCCAGGGATAACGACCGAGGACCGATGTCAGCCATGAATGTAATGTAGATCCGATCAGAACCAAAAATTTGATTATAGAACGTTCTGTGAGTTCTAAAACCGCAACTTTAAAGGTTTTCTATGCAAACGCTCGTAGCATACGCAATAAATTTTCAGATTTAGAGGAACTAGTGTTTACTGAAAATTATGATGTGATTGGTATAACAGAATCTTGGCTCAATACAGTAGATAGAGACTTTTTAGCAGAGTATTCACTTCCCGGTTATGTAATGTTTGAGAAAAGCCGAATAAATAAAAATTATAGGTGGCGTTTTATTTTATATCAAAGAAAGTCTTAACCCGACCCTCTTGTCAAAACCTCAAATTGTGAACGTCGACACATCTTTTGTGCTAATAAAGAATAAAGGTACAAAAATAATACTTGCATTAATATACAGACCTCCAGCTCAATCAGTGCAAACTGACCGAGAAATTTATGAACAAATTGCAGATGTAAGTAACTCACATGATACCGTATTTTTGGGCGACTTTAATTTACCTGTGACCAAGTGGGGCGATACTCTTACTTCACACTCCGGACACGACTTGTATACGAACTTGCAAGAGAGTTCGCTTTATCAATTTGTTCGAACACCGACCCGAGGTAATAACGTTCTTGACATTGTACTTGCAACAAAAGAAGAATTAATAGAGAATTTGAATGTTGGTGATGAATTCAGTAACAGCGACCATCGTACGATAACTTTCACTTTAAACTTTACTAATAACGAACCAAATAGTAGCATCGAAAAAGTCCCTAATTTCAAGAAAGCAAACTTTCATAAACTTAGAGTTATGTTTAAAGAAACTGATTGGAGCTTTTAATTAACAATAACGACATAAATACATCTTGGAAGTTATTCGAAACCACTTACCTAAAAGCAGTGCAAGACTGCATACCATCGAAAATACGGCGTCCAGGCCATAATAATAAGCCCAAATCGTGGAATAAAGATATTTCAAACTGCCTGCTTGCTAAAAAATTGCTAATGATAGATTAAAATCCTCACAAAATGACGAAGAACGGGTGAAATTTGTAGAGCTACGACGCAAAGCCAAAAAGTTAAGCAAAGTAAAAAGACCCTAGAGTTACATATTGCGAATCAAAGTAAAACAAACCCGAAAAAATTCTATAGTTATATCAGAAAGAAAAAAGTAGTTACTTCAACTGTTGGACCGTTAGTCGATGAAAATGGAGAATACACCAAAGACGAAGTACAAATGAGTAATGCCCTCAATACCTTCTTTGCATCAGTTTTTACAACAGAAGACCTCAGTGATATCCCTACACCATCGCCGATTCAGATTGATAATTCAGATGTTCTAAGCAATATCACCGTTGCAGAGAGAGAAGTATTGAATTGTTTAGATAAACTCAAGGTAAATAAAACGCCTGGACCTGATACAATCTCGCCTAGAGTTCTAAAGGAAGCTAAGGATGAGCTCTCCAAACCACTGACATTACTATTCAATAAATCCTTGCAGTCTGGAACTATGCCTGATCAGTGGAAGATAGCCAACGTAACACCGATATTCAAAAAGGCAGCAAATCCCTACCCAGTAACTATCGTCCAATTAGCTTAACCTCAGTTGTATGTAAAATGCTAGAAACGGTCATAAGAGACAGACTCGTAAATCACTTGGAGGAAAAAAACATACTTAAAGATACTCAACACGGCTTTCGTAAAAAAACGTTCCTGTTTAACAAACCTCTTAGACTTCTTCCACGATATCCTCAACCTCTACGATGAGAGTAAAGCTGTAGATATTATATACCTTGATTTTCAAAAGGCCTTTGACAAAGTTCCACAAACGTTTACTGCTAAAACTAAAAGCTCATGGAATACAAGACGGTGTGTTGAAATGGATAGAAAATTGGCTCAGCGACAGAAAGCAAAGAGTAGTCATAAACGGTAAGGCATCTAAATGGACCAATGTAAGTAGCGGGGTACCCCAGAGATCGGTACTAGGACCAATTCTCTTTCTAATTTACATCAACGACATAGATGAGGGTCTCACCTGTACAATCTCAAAATTTGCTGACGATACCAAAATTGCAAATAGCGTACTCTCAAAGGATCTAGTTGACGATATGCAACACAATCAAGATAAATTGTCACATTGGGCCCAAATTTGGCAAATGAGTTTCAATGCGGATAAATGTAAAGTACTACATATCGGATACCTAAATGAGAAAGCAAACTATTCGATGAATGGCACTCAGCTTAAGAATGTAAACAGAAACCGATCTGGGAGTAACAATATCGAGTAACCTAAAACCGAGTCAACAATGTTCAGAAATTGTTAAGAAGGCAAACAAAATAATTGGCTTTATAGGCAGATCATTTGAACATAAATCCAAAGACATAATCCTAACCCTTTACAATTCCTTAGTCCGCCCTCTTCTGGAATACTGCGTTCAATGCTGGTGCCCTTATTACCAAAAAGACATATACAAGCTAGAACGAGTTCAACGTAGAGTTACCAAAATGATACCTAGCCAAAAGAACAAACCATACGAAGAGCGTCTTAGAGAATTAAATCTATTTCCTTTAACCCAGCGCAGATTAAGAGGTGACTTAATTCAAGTGTTCAAAATCATCAAAGGCATCGACAATATGAACTGTAGTAAGTACTTCACTATCGACCAATCTAATTACACGCGGGGAAACGGTTGCCAAATTATTGGTAAATCTTTTAACTCACACGAATCTAAGAATTTCTTCTTCAATCGAGGTGTCAACTTGTGGAATGGGCTTCCCCGAGACGTTATAGACTGCAGCACCGTTGATTCATTTAAATTCCGCCTAGACAAATATCTCGCATCAAACCCGCGACTGACTGCGTTTGTAAATGAATAACTTTATTTTATCCTCCCCTCAGTTACTAACCCATATGTCCCCTACTAACTTCCCAGGGCAGTAGTTCCCTTTCCAATGTTCCCATACCCACTCTAAACTACTGTTTGGACACTTGATCCTCAGTGTTTTGGAGGACAAGCAGCCTAGAAGGGTCACTAGATCTGTTGTTGCTTGATTTCCTTTGTACTCCTTTGTACTCCTTTGTACCACTCTCTCTGTACATCACCGCTCACCACCGTCAACTACCACTCTCTCTATACTTCACCGCTCACCACCGTCCACTACCACTCTCTCTGTACTTCACCGCTCACCACCGTCCAATACCACTCTCTCTGTACTTCACTGCTCACCACCGTCCACTACCACTCTCTCTGTACATCACCGCTCACCTACGTCCTCTACCACTCTCTCTGTACTTCACCGCTCACCACCGTCCTCTACCACTCTCTCTGTAGTTCACCGCTCACCACCGTCCACTACCACTCTCTCTGTACATCACCGCTCACCTACATCCTCTACCACTCTCTCTGTACAATACCGCTCACCTACGTCCTCTACTACTCTCTCTGTACTTCACCGCTCACCTACGTCTTCTACCACTCTCTCTGTACTTCACCGCTCACCACTGTCCACTACCACTCTCTCTGTACTACACCGCTCACCACTGTCCACTACAACTCTCTCTGTATTTCACCGCTCACCTACATCCACTACCACTCTCTCTGTACTTCACCGCTCACCACCGTCCACTACCACTCTCACTGTAGTTCCCCGCTCACCTATGTCCACTACCACTATCACTGTACTTCACCGCTCACCACCGTCCTCTACCTCTCTCTCTGTACATCACCACTCACCACTGTCCACTACCACTCTCTCTGTACTTCCCCGCTCACCACCGTCCACTACCACTCTCTCTGTACTGCACCGCTCACCACTGTCCTCTACCACACTCTCTGTACTTCACCTCTCACCACCACTCTCTCTGTACTTCACCGCTCACCACCACTCTCTCTGTACTTCACCGCTCACCACCACTCTTTCTGTACTTAACCGCTCACCACTGTCCACTACCACTCTCTCTGCACAGCACCGCTCACCACTGTCCACAACCACTCTTTCTGTACTTCACCACTCACCAACGTCCTCTACCACTGTCTGTACTTCACCGCTCACCACCGTCCACTACCACTCTCTTTGTACTTCACCGCTCACCTACGTCAACTTCCACTCTCTGTACTTCACCGCTCACCACCATCCACTACCACTCTCTCTGTACTTCCCCGCTCACCATCGTCCACTACCACTCTCTCTGTACATCACAACTCACCACCGTCCACTACCACTCTCTCTGTACTTCACCGCTCACCTACGTCCTCTACCACTCTCTCTGTACTTCACCGCTCACCACCGTCCACTACCACTCTCTCTGTACTTAACCGCTCACCACCGTCCTCTACCACTCTCTCTGTACTTCACCGCTCACCAGCGTCCTCTACCACTCTCTCTGTACTTCACCGCTCACCACCGTCCACTACCACTCTCTCTGTACTTCACCGCTCACCTACGACCACTACCACTCTCTCTGTACTTCACCGCTCACCACCGTCCTCTACCACTCTCTCTGTACTTCACCGCTCACCACCGTCCTCTACCACTCTCTCTGTACTTCACCGCTCACCACCGTCCACTACCACTCTCTCTGTACATCACCGCTCACCCCCGTCCACTACCACTCTCTCTGTACATCACCGCTCACCACCGTCCACTACCACTCTCTCTGTACTAAACCGCTCACCTATGTCTTCTAACACTCTCTATGTACTTCACCGCTCACCACCGTCCACTACCACTCTCTCTGTCCTTCACCGCTCACCACCGTCCTCTACCACTCTCTCTGTACTTCACCGCTCACCACCGTCCACTACCACTCTCTCTGTACTTCACTGCTCACCACCATCCTCTACCACTCTCTCTGTACTTCACCACTCACCACCGTCCACTACCACTCTCTCTGTACTTCACCGCTCACCACCATCCACTACCACTCTCTCAGTACTGCACCGCTCACCACCATCCACTACCACTCTCTCTGTACTTCACCGCTCACCACCATCCACTACCATTCCCTCTGTACATCACCGCTCACCACCGTCCACTACCACTCTCGCTGTACTTCACCACTCACCACTGTCCACTACCACTCTCTCTGTACTTCCGCGCTCACCACCGTCCTCTACCACTCTCTCTGTACTTCACCGCTCACCACCGTCCTCTACCACTCTCTCTGTACTTCACCGCTCACCTACGTCCTCTACCCCTCTCTCTGTACTTCACCGCTCACCACTGTCCACTACCACTCTCTCTGTACTACACAGCTCACCACTATCCACTACCACTCTCTCTGTACTTCACCGCTCACCTACATCCACTACCACTCTCTCTGTACTTCACCGCTCAACACCGTCCACTACCACTCTCACTGTAGTTCCCCGCTCACCTATGTCCACTACCATTATCTCTGTACTTCACCGCTCACCACTGTCCTCTACACTCTCTCTGTACTTCACCGCTCACCATCATACAATAACACTCTCTCTGTACTTCACCGCTCACCACCGTCCACTACCACTCTCACTGTACTTCCCCGCTCACCTACGTCCACTACCACTATCTCTGTACTTCACCGCTCACCACCATCCTCTACCACTCTCTCTGTACTTCACCACTCACCACCGTCCTCTACCACTCTCTCTGTACTTAACTGCTCACCACCGTCCACTACCACTCTCTCTACACTGCACCACTCACCACTGTGCACTACCACTCTCTCTGTACATCACCACTCACCACCACTCTCTCTGTCTTTCACCGTTCACCACCGTCCACTACCACTCTCTCCGTACTTCACCACTCACCACCATCCTCTACCACTCTCTCTGTACATCACCGCTCACCACCGTCCACTACCACTCTCTCTGTACTTCACCGCTCACCACCATCCACTACCACTCTCTCTGTACTTCACCGCTCACCTACATCCACTACCACTCTCTCTGTACTTCACCGCTCACCACCGTCAATTACCACTTTCTCTGTACATCACCACTCACCACCATCCACTACCACTCTCTCTGTACATCACCGCTCACCACCGTCCACTACCACTCTCTCTGTACTTCACCGCTCACCACCGTCCACTACCACTCTCTCTGTACTTCACCGCTCACCACCGTCCACTACCACTCTCTCTGTACATCACCGCTCACCACCGTCCACTACCACTCTCTCTGTACATCACCGCTCACCACCGTCCACTACCACTCTCTTTGTACTTCACCGCTCACCTACGTCA
>CM064527.1:19769614-19897597 GCA_032716605.1 Paralithodes platypus | reverse complement strand
AAGTCCAGAAATTTGGGGATGATCTGGCAACCTAAACATGACATACTAACTTTTCAAACAAGGTCTTTTGCTCAGCAGACAGGAGCGCACACAAAAAGAAGTCTGTTGAGCAAAGTTGCGCAATTTTTGATCCTTTGGGTCTAGCATTACCTGTTACCATAAGAGCTAGGATTCTAATGCAGGAAGTTTGGAGACGTAAAATAGGATGGGATGACAGTTTGCCCGAGGACCTGAATGACCAAGGGACATTGTTGTTGAATGAATATGCCATCCTATGTACTAAACCTATACCTCGTAAAGTGGCGGCGTTCGGTGACGTTACGTTACACACGTTTTGCGATGCTAGCGCCACGGCATACGGGGTAGCCATATATGTTGTTACTTCATTTGGGGCACATTTAGTTACAGCCCGGGCCAAGGTTGCCCCGGTTAAAAAGGTAACTATCCCTAAAATGGAATTGACTGCAATGCTGCTATTAGCACGTCTGGTGCAACATGTACGGGCAGCATACGAGAGCGAATTAAATATTGAAATCGTTCATGTATGGTGCGATAGTCAGGTCGCACTCAACTGGATACATAGCAAGAAGTCTCTGCCAGTTTATGTGCGGAATAGGGTAGATGAGATTAGAGCCCTTTTGCCAGACGTTGCTTATCATTATGAAAATACAAAAGAAAACCCTAGTGATCTCATAACTAGGGGTATAACGGCTAGCCAGTTAATGAAGTCCGAATTGTGGTGGCATGGTCCAAAGTGGCTGCTCCATGAAAGTGAAGGGACGATATGGCATGCTGTTGGTGAGGGACTTCTGCCACTGGAAACAGTGGCAGTTACAGCCCAACCAAATGAGCCACCGGGTCCTATCATGAAGTGGGCAAGATTCGGTGACTATAATAAACTAGTCAGAGTTGTAGCTTGGGTGTTGCGATATGTATCCAATCTCAAGCTTAAGGTAACGGGCCAACTCTGTAACAGGGGTCACAACATTGATGCTCGTGAATTTAAAGCAGCTGAAGTAACTTTGATCAAAGGGGTTCAAGTAGAAACCTTTTCCAATGAATTAGAATCCTTGAAAGGCTCGAATAAGACATTAATGCCTAATATAGTGCGTCAACTAAGGTTGCACCTAGACAATGGCCTCATCAGGTGTGAGGGTCGCCTGAAGTGGTCGGGTGTACCAGACGGCACAAACCGACCTATACTTATGCCAACAAGACATCACGTTACTGATCTATTGATCATACGTGCACATACGGAAGTAAAACACTACGGGGTATGTCATATTATAACCAATTTACGTCTCACATGGTGGATACCCAGGGTTCGACAAGTAGCTCGACGCGTAGTATGAAAGTGTGTAATATGCCAGAGACTAAAGGGTAAACCGTATGCAACTGGACCAGCTCCACCCCTACCTGAATGCCGTGTAAAGCACGTAGAACCTTTCCAAGCGGTAGGATTAGATTACACAGGGGCATTGAAGACGAGGGAGCATGAGAAGGTTTATATATTATTGTTTACCTGTGCGACGTCTCGAGTGGTACACCTAGAACTATGTGATAATATGTCTAGCGAAGAATTTATGCTGGCGTTTAGACGGTTTTGTGCCCGTCGTTCATTCCCTCAACTCATTCTTAGCGACAATGCTCCCACTTATGTCCAAGCATCAAAATATCTAAAGGATATGAGTAGTGATCCTACTATCATCACTTTTTTGGGAGAGAAGAAGTGCGAATGGAGGTTCATTCCAGTTAAGGCACCTTGGTTTGGTGGAATGTGGGAACGGTGTGTCGGCATAGTAAAGTCAGGACTAAGAGCGGTTGTAGGACGTGCTCTATTAAAGAAGAGTGAGTTGACGACAGTCCTCACAGAGATAGAGGCAGTCGTGAATGATCGCCCGCTTACATATGTGTACACCGACCTGCAAGAACCACTACCATTAACGCCAGCTCACTTGCTATATGGAAAACCATTGACTGCGTTTCCATCTGATTTTCAGTCCATAGTAGAGTTAGAGGATCCCTCGTTGTACTCTGAGGTAGCGGTGTCTAAGAGATACCAGTATATATCCAGGATAATCGAGGATTTTAGGAAACGGTGGATTAGTGAATATCTGCTAGCATTGAGGGAAAGGAGTGTTACTCCCTCTGGTAGACCAACGGCACCTACAGTTGGTGACGTTGTTTTAATTAAAGAAGATAGTCCTCGTTTATACTGGAAATTAGGCCGCGTATTGGAGGTATACAAGGGGGCAGACTCTGTAGAGCGGGTGGCGCTATTAAAGACAGCCACTGGAACTACTGTTCGTCCTATCGCACGTTTGTACGCTTTGGAGCTCGATTCCGCATTGCAATCTGAGGCTCCACCTGTTATTGCTGGGTCCGAGGATTCTCAAAGGAACGACTCACCTCATACTGATGGTGATCATTCTCGGACCGGGACGCGTCCCAGACGCGCTGCTGCTGGCGCCGTCGACTTGTGGCGTCAGAAGATAGCCTCTGGGCAACTTTAGGTTTAAGGTGGGGTTCAGGTCTTTTTTGTGGGGGGAGTGTATCGTATAAATACGATAGAATATGACTCTTTTGTGATCTTGTATGTCTCTGTGACGTCACGATCTCTCCTACAGCACGACGTAGGACGAGTAGATCGTATATTATAAGATTGTAAATAAGTTAAGTTATAAAAGGCCTAATATGCTATTAAGCAATATTGCCATGGTCTTATGTAGTATATATGAATTTATCGTATATATTAATATAATTTATCGTATAGAGCAACCTAAATGCGGTACGATAATTTGGGCTCCTGGCGGTTTGCCAAGGCAGCAAGGTGTGCTTTTGAGGTACGCCAGAGCCTTCACGAACACCAACCAGTTAACATCTAATTTTCCGCCCTCAGTTGATCGTGCTTTTGTGCCTCTAATCACAATACACATACAGCAATACACACAACTACACCATCACGACGCTCTCATCGACATCATGACTGACTGATAGATAGCATATTATTCATGTCCATTCCCATGTAATCATTTATTCTTTCTTTAACTTGACTCGTGTCTTGGGACCGAAGTCTCGTTCCCCATTGTCCACCGCCATATTGGGTAAAACGTTCTCCCTTGCCTCATTGCCACGTGGAACTATTGGTGAGTTAATTCCTGGCTAATATTAACCCTTATAACCTTACCCTATAATTATATACATTTATTATGTGAGATCTTTGGATATAAATTAGTTTGTTTCAGATTGAATTCAATTTAGATATAGAGTATTCATTTAGATTGATTTTATTTGATTCATTATAGCTTAGTAACATTTAACTTCCATTGATAGTTTACCACACTACCCTCCTTCGGTTTCTATCCCTCCATCTGTCCCTTTGTCTCTAATTTCCTTTCCGGCCGTTCCGTAGCCGCGGTTGTGGACGGCCATCGTTCACTTCCTCACCCTATAAAGTCCGGTGTTCCTCAGGGCTCTGTCCTATCTCTTATTCTCTTTCTAATTTTTATAAATGATCTCCTCAACTGTACCTCAATTCCCATTCATTCATACGCAGACGACTCAACCTTACACTACTCCATTAGTTTTTCAGAACGCCCTAGCCAGCAATCCCTCGACGACAAACGTAATGAAGCCATAGAACTCTTAAATTCTGATCTAAATACTATCTCCAATTGGGGCAGAGAAAACCTTGTTACCTTTAATGCTTCCAAAACCCAATTTCTCCATCTATCTACCCGTAAGGAACTCCCAGCGGACTACCCCTTATTCTTCAACAATACAAAAATCAATCCTTCATCTTCTCGCAATATTCTTGGTGTCTCTTTTTCTTCTGCTCTCAGTTGGAAGGACCATATTACCAGTCTTGCTAAGGCAGCCTCCCAGAAGCTGGGTGTGCTACACCACCTTAGGGGGTTATTTTCCCCTGCACAGCTTCTTGCTCTGTGCAGGGGCATAGTGCATCCTCGTATTGAGTATTGTTCACATGTGTGGGGAGGTTCCTCTCACACCGCTCTCCTAGACAAAGTTGAAAGGAATGCCTTTCGTATCATTAACTCTCGTCCACTCACCAATTCTCTCCAATCTCTCTCTCTCCACCGCAATGTTGCATCTCTCTCGCTATTCTATCGCTACTATAATTATCAGTGTTCCTCAGATGTTTCCCAGTGTATACCACCTCCTTTACGTAGGGCACGTGGTACCCGTCTTGCAACTCAATCCCACCCCTACTCTGTGCAACTCTCCAACCCGAGAGTGAAACGTTACTCTCAGTCTTTCTTCTACTCAACAGCTGAGCTCTGGAACTCTCTCCCAGAATCAGTCTTTCCCTCTTCCTATGACTTAAATTGCTTCAACTCCGTGTGTACAGGGATTTTGGCTCGAACGTCCCTTGATTTTGGCCCGGTCACTCTTTCAACTATGGGGGAGGCACTCGCTATAGGCAGTTCTGCCTTTTGCCTCCCTCAATCACATAGAAAAAAATATATATATATATATATATATATATATACAGTATATATATATATTATATATATATACTGTATATATATATATCTGCATAGGTGTTCGCTAATGGCAATGTGTGTAAACTACTGTATGTGTGCATGAATTGTTGGCAAGTCGATGTCACATGTAGAGAGTGTATGATTAAGGGGGTGCTACTCGTTTTTTCTGGACCCCCTTCTCCCTCATGTTTAGCATATTGGATTTGAGATTGTAAGACGTTCGTTCCGTTACTTTGTCGATTTTTAATCCTTTCGCATCATTTCTTTGTCAATATTAAGACCTTTCGTGCCATTTAGTGGTCGATTTATTCCTGGCGAGCAAAAGCGAGCCTCTAAATGTCGAAGGAACCGGCCTTTGGCCGGGACATTATTCTACCGAAAAATGTACACATTTATCTTGAAAGGGGGTCTAGGGGGTGTTTTTATAAGTTTGATGGAGGTCTAGCGAGGAAACTAAGAAATGTATGAATAAATGACTGAATATACCAAAAAAAACAGCCACTACCCCCTTAAGTGTGTGGTAATGTGGGTACTGCTTGGGTGTTACGTGTGTGCTTTGATGAAGGAGAGTGCGTTTGACTGATTAATTGAGTGAGAGTGGCTGAGTGTGAGTGGGTCGCTGTTCCGCTCTGTACAGTATATATAACACAGTGTCTGGGTTAACCCTTTCATGCACAGAACGCGATTTGAGCCTATTCTGGGGTACTTTAAAGCCTTTGTGACCATCAGGGGTGTTTATAAACCTTTGGTGTATTTAATCCAACCTCTGTAGTTGTATTTGAGTTAACTGTGGGCAGAACACTAATTTTGGAGAGGGGGCTAGAAATCATCTTCCCCTTGTAAAATTCACCTACTCGATGAGACAGAAAGGGGCGAGGGAACGCGAAAATGGTCCCGGACCCTAAGAATTGGAACTTCAAATGTTGTTTCTGTTCGGGCTCTGTCTCGAGTCTGCCACCTCCAGCTTTGGGGTATTGTGCCTGAGTATAATATACATACACATACATACATACGAGTATATACATACAATTATAGGATTGAGAGAACTGTATTTCTTATTGCTAATCGTCAACCCTTGCGTCCACACATGCGTGAAAGGGTTAAACACTGTAGATGAATAAATATGTTCGGTTGATATAGTAGTTTTGTTGCTATAGTATATACAACATTGATTCACCATGCCGAGATATTTACAAACATTTACAATTTGTTTTTGTAGGATTGAGTTCGGTGCCCCCAATGCCTAGGGGATCCAGAACGGAATATGTTACCGTGTACTATACGTGGACTGGGGTTGTCTATATGTTACCGTGTACTATACGTGGCCTGGGGTTGTCTATATGTTACCGTGTACTATACGTGGACTGGGGTTGTCTATATGTTACCGTGTACTATACGTGGACTGGGGTTGTCTATATGTTACCGTGTACTATACGTGGACTGGGGTTGTCTATATGTTACCGTGTACTATACGTGGCCTGGGGTTGTCTTTATGTTACCGTGTACTATACGTGGACTGGGGTTGTCTATATGTTACCGTGTACTATACGTGGCCTGGGGTTGTCTATATGTTACCGTGTACTATACGTGGCCTGGGGTTGTCTATATGTTACTGTGTACTATACGTGGACTGGGGTTGTCTATATGTTACCGTGTACTATACGCGGCCTGGGGTTGTCTATATGTTACCGTGTACTATACGTGGCCTGGGGTTGTCTTTATGTTACCGTGTACTATACGTGGCCTGGGGTTGTCTTTATGTTACTATACGCGCTGGGGTTGTCTATATGTTACCGTGTACTATACGTGGACTGGGGTTGTCTTTATGTTACCGTGTACTATACGTGGCCTGGGGTTGGCTTTGGTTTACCTGTTTTTAGTCTTATATGATTTGTTATAATATTCGATCTTATCCAAAGTTCCTTAACAATACATATTGCTTATGTGTATTATATATATATATATATATATTATACAAATCTATAGATATATATTATATAAATATTATATATATATATATATATATATATATATATATATATATATATATGGAGAAAAAAGGTGTTAAATTTGTTATGTACACGACAATAACTGGTAATATTTTAGTTTTATCATGTATTATTATCACAGGTGTTATTAACATATAGTTAGTATCCTTCTTACAGTTGTTATTATTGTTATTATTAAGTAACACCCTGTTCTTAACATTAATCATCAATTACAAACCCCAATGCACTTGAATAAACTAATGAAAGCATATGGTCCTCCCGGGATTCCAACTCGGGACACCACACCCTGAACATAAACATCTAAACCATTACACCACCAACAGATATAATCGTTACAGTTGTTATCTTCATCACAGTTATTGTCACCGTTATCACTGGTATAATTATGATAATCACATTGAATTTGTATCTTGTGCATCTGTTATTATAGTTCTCATAAACATAACATTAATTTCCAAAGTTATCATTCATAAAGCTGCTACAACAGTTATTATTATCACACCCATTATTGTCGACAACAATTAATGTTACCGGCGTTATATACAGTATTTTATTGATATTAGGCTTATCCTTAATAATTACTCGCAAACAACAGCTACTTTATTTATATTCAGAGAGGCATGACATTGTCCGTATTGGTTACTTTCAATAGTGTACAACATATTTAGTTTATTAAATCTATTCTCAACATAGTTCGGTACTATAGTCTATTCACTGTAAGTAGGCGAGAAATCATGACCTCTATCCTCTGTAACTCAAAAAGGACTTGAGTAAATGAGCTGTAAATTCCCACATATATTCCTTGACTGACTCTTCCCAAATGGTAGGATTATTAGCTCGATTACTCTAGTCGTTTTTGAGTTACAGAGGCTAGAGGTCATGATTTTTCGCCTACTAACAGCGAATACACTATATTAAATGGTGTGTTTGTGTGGGCGAAATAAGCATACATATAGAGAGTATACATATGAGTTCATCAAATACCTGTATGATTATAATTGTGTGTGTGTGTGTGTGTGTGTGTGTGTGTGTGTGTGTGTGTGTGTGTGTGTGTGTGTGTGTGTGTGTGTGTGTGTGTGTGTGTGTGTGCAAGGGTATTTTTATGTATGCTTATGTTTTTATTGAGATAACTTTATAATATTAATGTATAAATCTTTGTGTTCGTAAACTTTTTGTCATCCCCCAATGTAACGCCAATGCCTCACGTTTTAATAACGTTATGGGGGTAAGACCTCGCGTTATTTAATGGGACCCCCTTCATCCCTCATGTTTTAGCATATTAGTTTTGGCATATTTTTAAGACGACGTTTTCTTTTCCATTAGTTTGGTGGGTGCTGTTGTGAACCTTTCGCCCCATTTCTTCTTTTGTCAATATTTAGGGACCTTTTTGGTGCCATTTAGGGTGGCCGATTTTTCCTGGGCGAGTGATAGCGAGCCTCTAATTTTTAGAAGAACCGGCCTTGTGGCCGGAAAAAATTTCTAATCATGTTCGATAGGCCGGTGGATGAGGAAAAGGTATACATTGGTTCTCTGTGAAAGGGGTGGGTTTTAGGGTGTATTTTTTTTTTTTTCCTAAGCTGTAATGGAGGTCTATCGGAGGAAACTCAAAATTAAATGAATACATATATATATAGGCCCAAAAACAAGCATACCCCTACCCCCCTTACCCCCAAAATGGAATCCCTGCCCCGACCTTTTCGTTGGAGGCACACAGACCAGGACACCGCATACTGACAGTGGCAGTGGCTAGCGAATCGATTAATGTTCTGTACAGCCACCGACCGTGATCTGAATGTTGTGAATAGATGAGAAATTGGCAATGTGTGGGAAGCATATAGAATGTTTCTGTGGTGTGTGGTGTACCAAGGGGATATGTGTAGGCCTACATTATATAAACGTACAAAGGAGTACAAAGGGGAGTACAAAGGAAATCAAGCAACAACAGATCTAGTGACCCTTCTAGGTTGCTTGTCCTCCAAAACACTGAGGATCAAGTGTCCAAACAGTTGTATTAGAGTTTGTAGGGTAAGGGAACCTTTGGAAAGGGAATACTTGCCCTGGAACTCATGGTCCGTGCGTATTAGGAAGTTAGTAGGGGACACAGAGGGGGTTAGTACCTGAGGGGGGATAAAATCTATCTATCTACCTCTATCTATTCTATTTGCCTGAACGCCGTGATCCCCGAAGGGGTGGCCACGAAACGAACTCGCCCACATCGCAACCTCTGTCCCCAGTCCAGTCGACGCCCCTCCCCCCAACCAGCACCGCCTTCGTTCATGTACTTTCCTCACTCCATCCTCCGTTTCCTTCCACCTCATATTCGGTCCTATGCCTCTCCCCCTCTCCCCCGCTGTCCCCACCTCCACCCTCGCTCTCGTAACCCCCAACCCTCTTAGTCATGTCTCCTCGGCTTTCCATACGTTCCATATGGCCCCGAACCATCTCAAGTTGTGTCCTTTTACACACTTTTTCCAGCACATCTACCTCCACACCACACCTCCTTCTTACTTCCTCATTGTTCTGTCTATTGCCCTCCATGTAACTCCGCACGGGCACTTCCTTAAGTAATTCATTTCCACTGCTCTCACTCTTGGTCTGAGTCTCTCAACCAACGTCCATGCTTCGCTTCCCGTAAGTCATGTCGGGATTACCCCACACTGTTCATGCAAGGACTTTCTTCACGTTCCATACTGACCCACCCTATTTCTTGTTACTTGCTGTTTTTAGCGTTCCATACAACCCCTCTTCCCATGTTTTTAACCCCCTCTTCCCGCCGCACCTCTTCATCCATAGTCCCATCTTTACTCAACACACTGCCCAGAATACTTAAAAGAGTTGACGATCTCCATAGCCCTGGACCGTTCATGCTTCACCTCACACTCTGTGACTTCACCCCTTTCGAAGACCATAACCTTGCTCTTCCCCGTATTTACCTTCAAATTCCGTTTTTTTGCACACTGTTCCAAACTCATTTACCAGACCCTGCAACTCCCATTCATTATCACCTCATCATAACTGTATCATCCGCAAACAGCAGTATAGGTAGCTTCCACTCAATTCCCTCCCTTTTCAGCGATACACCAACATCCACTGCTCTTGATAGTATTTCTTTCATAACTCCATCCATATATACAGTAAACAACCACGGGGACATCACACCCCCTGTTTCAAACCAACATTCAGGTCAAAGAACTCGCTCTGCTCACTCTCCACACGTACTGCCGCCTTTGCACCCTCATACATGCTCTTCACTGCTTTCAGCAACTTGCCCTCTACTCCGTATCTTCTAAGTACTTTCCACAAACCTTCTCTATCCACTCTGTCATAGGCCTTCTCCAAGTCCATAAAGGCAACATACACCTTTTGTTTCGTCTCCAGATACTTCTCCACAACACAATTCAGGGTAAAAATCTGATCTACACATCCTCTTCCCTTCCTAAAACCTCCCCTGCTCGGTCGCCTATCCATTTCTCCGTTCTCACTCTCACTCTCTCAATCACTACCCTACTGTATACCTTCCCTACTACGCTTAGAAGACATATTCCTCGGTGGTTACCACACACTCCTCTTCCCCTTTGCCCTTATAGGGGGACTATTATGCCAGTCTTCCAGTCATCGGGTGCCCTCCCCTTCTCCCATGCTAGTTTGCACATTTTCCATACCCATTCTATCACTATCTCACCACCATACCTCAACATTTCCCCACACACTCCATCTGTTCCTGCTGCTTTCCTAACTTCACTCTTTTCATGGCTTCCCACACTTCTGACCTCCTGATCCCCACCTCCTCCTCCACTACTTCTCTTCTTCTCCCTCCCATACCATATCCAGCTATGTTTGCTGGCTCTTCATTCCTTTCATTTAGCAACTCACTGAAGTACTCCCTCCATCTTTCGACTCTCTCTTGCTTCTCGGCTAGCATTCTCCCATTCTTATCTTTCACACCCTTACTGTTTCCCTTGCTACCTTCCCTAACTTTCTTGACTTCTTTCCAGAACAGTTTTCTTACTCTCCCTCCATTTTACACTCAGATTCCTTCCAAATTCCTCATCTACTCTTCTCTTACTTTCCTTCACTACTCTCTTCCCCACCCTCTTACTCTCCACGTACCTCGCTCGTTTCTGTCTCTCGGAATCTTCATTCCCTCTACTACCCAACCACTCTCTATATGCTTTCTTCTTTTCTTCCACAGCTATTCTTACCTCTTCTGTCCACCATGCTGTACCTTTCACTCCCCTCCCTCTTCTCCTCACTCCACACACCTCCTCACATGCTGCACAGATCTCATCCTTAAACACCTTGCTCATCTCCTCCACTTCCTCCATAACTTCCAGGTCGAACCCACCTAGTCGTCTTTCCACTGCTCTCCTGTACTCCTCCCTGATTTCCTCCTCCTGCAACCTCTCCACCCTCCTCACCATTCCACCCTCCTCTCGCCTCCCTCCCGCTCTCCTCACCCACTTCTTTTGTATCCTAACCTTAGCTACCACTACATAATGATCAGACAGACCCCCTCCAATACCCCTATACACCCTAGCATCCATCACAGATTTCTTCATTCGTTCATCCACACATACATAATCAATCAATTTCTTAAGCATTTCTCTTCTCATAATCTGCTCTCAGATCGCCAGTATGGCTTCCTTAAGGGTCGCTCTACTGGTGATCTTCTTTCATATCTTACTAACTCTTGGTCATCCTCCTTTCGGGACTTCGGTGAGACTTTTTCTATTGCACTAGACATATCGAAAGCCTTCGATAGAGTCTGGCATAAATCTTTAATTTCTAAACTACCCTCCTTCGGTTTCTATCCCTCCATCTGTGCCTTTGTCTCTAATTTCCTTTCCGGCCGTTCCATAGCCGCGGTTGTGGACGGCCATTGTTCACTTCCTCACTCTATAAACTCCGGTGTTCCTCAGGGCTCTGTCCTATCTCCTATTCTCTTTCTAATTTTTATAAATGATCTCCTTAACTGTACCTTAATTCCCATCCATTCATACGCAGACGACTCAACCTTGCACTACTCCATTAGTTTTTCAGAACGCCCCAGCCAGCAATCCCTCAACGACAAAACGTAATGAAGCCATAGAACTCTTAAATTCTGATCTAAATACTATTTCCAATTGGGGCAGAGAAAACCTTGTTAACTTTAATGCTTCCAAAACCCAATTTCTCCATCTATCTACCCGTCAGGATCTCCCAGCGGACTATCCCTTATTCTTCAACAATACAAAAATCAACCCTTCATCTTCTCCTCAATATTCTTGGTGTCTCTTTTTCTTCTGCTCTCATTTGGAAGGACCATATTACCAGTCTTGCTAAGGCAGCATCCCAGAAGCTGGGTGTGCTCAACCGCCTTAGGGGGTTCTTTTCCCCTGCACAGCTTCTTGCTCTGTACAGGGGCATAGTGCGCCCTTGTATTGAGTATTGTTCACATGTGTGGGGAGGTTCCTCTCACACTGCTCTCCTAGACAAAGTTGAAAGGAAGGCCTTTCGTATCATTAACTCCCGTCCACTCACCAACTCTCTGCAATCTCTCTCTCTCCGCCGCAATGTTGCATCTCTCTCGCTATCTATTCTATCGCTACTATAATAATCAGTGTTCCTCAGAGCTATCCCAGTGCATACCACCTCCTTTACGTAGGGCACGTGGTACCCGTCTTGCAACTCAATCCCACCCCTACTCTGTGCAACTCTCCAACCCAAGAGGGAAACGTTACTCTCAAACTTTCTTCTACTCAACAGCTGAGCTCTGGAACTCTCTCCCAGAATCAGTCTTTCCCTCTTCCTATGACTTAAATTGCTTCAAACTCCGTGTGTCCAGGCATTTTGGCTCGAACGTCCCTTGATTTTGGCCCTGTCACTCTTTCAACTATGGGGAGGCACTCGCTATAGGCAGTTATGCCTTTTGCCTCCCTCAATCACATAGAAAAAAAAAAAAAAAAAAAAAAATCAATGACTTTCGTTCCACCACTGTCTTATCCTTCATCGTCAACATCCGTTTTCCACGTGTACCTGTGGATCATTCTGTGTCGGAAGAAGGTGTTGGCTATCCACAGCCTCCTCCCCACACATACGTCCACAAGTGCACTACCATTCCCATTCACCTCTGATGGTACCCCCCACCCTCCCACCACTCCCTCAACTTTCCTATCACCCACCTTACCATTCATATCCCCAATCAGAAATATTCTTTCGTTCTTGTCAAACTTCTCCAGGCACGCCTCCACATTCATCCAGAACTCCTCTTTCTTTCTTTCAAGTATATCCTCTGTCGGGGCATACACGCATACAATCACCCACGTTTGTATTCCTACTTTCATTCTCACCCACACAATCCTTGAACCCACAGACCCATACTCTCTTACACATTCCTTCCATTTGCTACTTACAAACAAACATGCACCTTCTCTCGCTGTTCCTTCACTCACTCCAGCACACACACCCATTCCACACTCCCACTCTCTCACATCTGAACCTTTCCATTTGGTCTCTGTCATTCCACATACATCCAGCCTGGCATTCACTAACACTTCCAGAACCTCTCTCTCTTTTGTGCCCATCATTCATGCCACTAACATTCCACGTAGCCATTCTCAGAATGTCCGAAGGCATGTCCTTAGTCGGTCGTGGTTCGTCAACGTTGGTTCCGTCCGCATCCGAGGCTGTTCGTTCGTTTTTCCTTGCTTCGATATTTTTTCCGGGTGGGGGTCGCAAGCCCACCGACCCAACCTCTTTAGTCGCCTCTTACGACACGCAGAAGGCACGTGGGGCATATTCTATTCCCTAACCCCCAGGGGGGGATAAAATAAAGTTATTCATTTACAAACGCAGTTAGTCGCGGGTTTGAAGCGAGATATTTGTCTAGGCGGAGTTTAAATGAATCAACGGTGCTGCAGTCTATAACGTTTCGGGGAAGCCCATTCCACAAGTTGACAACTCGATTGAAGAAGAAATTCTTAGATTCGTGTGAGTTAAAAGATTTACCAATAATTTTGCAACCGTTTCACAGCGTGTAATTAGATTGGTCGATAGTGAAGTACTTACTACAGTTCATATTGTCGATGCCTTTGATGATTTTGAACACTTGAATTAAGTCACCTCTTAATCTGCACTGGGTTAAAGGAATTTAGATTTAATTCTCTAAGACGCTCTTCGTATGGTTTGTTTCTTTAGGCTAGGTATCATTTTGGTAACTCTACGTTGAACTCGTTCTAGCTTGTTTATATCTTTTTGGTAATAAGGGCACCAGGATTGAACGCAGTATTCCAGAAGAGGGCGGACTAAGGAATTGTAAAGGGTTAGGATAACTTCTTTGGATTTATGCTCAAATGACCTGCCTATAAAGCCAATTATTTTGTTTGCCTTCTTAACAACTTCTGAACATTGTTGACTCGGTTTTAGGTTACTCGATATTGTTACTCCCAGATCGGTTTCTCTATTTACATTCTTAAGCTGAGTGCCATTCATCGAAGAGTTTGCTTTCTCATTTAGGTATCCGATATGTAGTACTTTACATTTATCCGCATTGAAACTCATTTGCCAAATTTGGGCCCAACATGACAATTTATCTAGATTGTGTTGCATATCGTCAACTTGTTCTTTTGAGAGTACGCTATTTGCAATTTTTGTATCGTCAGCAAATTTTGAGATTGTACAGGTGAGGCCCTCATCTATGTTGTTGATGTAAATTAGAAAGAGAAATGGTCCCTGGGGTACCCCGCTACTTACATTGGTCCATTTAGATGCCTTACCGTTTATGACTACTCTTTGCTTTCTGTCAAACGTGGTGATATGTGTGTGTTTGAGGGAGACTCAAAGCGGTAGCCACTTTGCGATGGAGAGAAACATCCACCATTCTACAAATTCCACACCAATCTGACCATGACCATTTTTAGAATGATCTAAGAATCTAGAAACGAAATGTAAATATCATTGAACAATATAATGTGGTAAAACACGACAAATAGTTGAGGGGCCCCTCAACTTTCCCTTCATAATTTCCGAGGGGCACAGGGCCTTGGGTGGGGCTCTGGTTTCCCGGGAGTTACCGCACCCTCCTCAGCTCCCCGCCTTGGAGTGGCTTCGGTCACCTGGGCTTTATTAGTGATAAGCAGGGAGGGTCTTGTGGGGGCGCTTAGATATGGCCTTGGCCTTGCTCGGGACCTTGGGGCTGCTCGGCCAGACAGCCTGGGGAACAGCAACAACAACAATACAACAAATATACTTTAAAGTATATATGCCTAGCAGTATATATATATTTTTTGTTCTATGTGGATGAGGGAGACAAAAGACAAAACTGCCTGTGACGAGTGTCTCCCCCAGAGTTAAAAGAGTGGCAGGGCCAAAATCATGGAACGTTCGACCAAAATGTCTGAACACACAGAGTTTGAAACAATTTAAGTCATAGGATGAGGGTACTTTGTCAGAGCCAAACCTCCAGGAATTCTATTGTGGCACCGTTGGCCGAATCCCTTTGTGTGAGCTTTGTGGGATTCCAGATATTAAGGTTATTTTGTGAACATTTGGTTTCTTCTTTCCCATTTCCTTTTCGTTGTAATATATTGTTTTCGTCATAAATAGTAAGTCATATAATATTAATGTATGTATCTGTTGAATGGTTTAATATATATATATATATATATATATATATTAAACCATTCAACAGGCGCCTGGCCCGGGGAGACGATTAATATGAAGGGTGCGCCTGGAAGTGTGGTGGGAGGGCTTGTGGCTTTGGCTCCGCTGCATGTCTGCCTGCCGAGATCCGAACCTCTCCGGGTGGTCGGGGGCCGGGGGAGTGCTGGAGCGACCTTGGTGACCCTGGTCTCTGGGTCTTCTCCTGGGTGACCTGGATGTGTGTGAGTTTGTGCTTTTTATCTGTGTTTATTTGTTGTTTTATGTTGTTTTTGTGTTTTCCCTGTTCTTGCTCTGTCTTGAGTCGGCTACCCCCAAATTGGGGATTGGGCCTGAGCATATATATATATATTGTATTGAGTATTGTTCACATGTGTGGGGAGGTTCCTCTCACACCGCTCTCCTAGACAAAGTTGAAAGGAAGGCCTTTCGTATCATTAACTCCCGTCCACTCACCAACTCTCTGCAATCTCTCTCTCTCCGCCGCAATGTTGCATCTCTCTCGCTATTCTATCGCTACTATAATAATCAGTGTTCCTCAGAGCTATCCCAGTGCATACCACCTCCTTTACATAGGGCACGTGGTACCCGTCTTGCAACTCAATCCCACCCCTACTCTGTGCAACTCTCCAACCCAAGAGTGAAACGTTACTCTCAAACTTTCTTCTACTCACGATCTGAGCTCTGGAACTCTCCCAGAATCAGTCTTTCCCTCTTCCTATGACTTAAATTGCTTCAAACTCCGTGTGTCCAGGCATTTTGGCTCGAACGTCCCTTGATTTTGGCCCTGTCACTCTTTCAACTATGGGGGAGGCACTCGCTATAGGCAGTTATGCCTTTTGCCTCCCTCAATCACATAGAAAAAAAGAAAAAAAAAAAAAATATATATATATATATATATATATATATATATAATTACTAAAAATTTAACTTGGAATTGTTCGGGGAGGGAAGCCTATGAATGATATTGAAGATATGTTGATACAGAAATATATGGATAATGAAATTAGTAATTTAAACTATGTATAATAATGACATTTGTGTTATGCACATAGGTGACATAAAATAGTAAAGTAGAGTAGAGGATTTATGTGTACCTAGGGTGGTCTTTAATTAGGTGATGTGTGAGCATGGACTTGGCCTGGTGTATCTTGCATACGAGCTGGCTAATGAAGAAAGTTATATGATTACAACTCATATTAACGAAGGCCTCAATATTGACAGGACATTGTCTTCTATCTGAAACATAACACGAATGTGAGATTGTATCACGGTATGCTATAAAATTTATGGATACCGTATTATAAGTTTTGACCAGCTACCTCCTTCATCTGGTGTTAGATCAGTTGCGATGATTAAGGAACACCCCGTTCTTAATATTAACCATCAATTACAAACCCCAATACACTTGAATAAACTATAAACTAATGAAATCATATGGTCCTCCCGGGATTCGAACTCGGGACACCACACCCAGAACATAAGCATCTAAACCATTACATCACCAACACACACACATACCAAGGAAAGGTGTTCGCCTAAGGGGGGTGGCTGTTGTAATCTCTTCTGCCATGGTTTCCACAGTTGTTGGGGTTACATCTGTTGATGAGTGTATGCTGCTGGTGAGGATGAAGCACTCAATGGGCTTCATTTCTCTTATTGCAGTGTATTGCAGTGTAATAAGCCACATAAGGGACGAACTAATGTAAACAAGCATAGGATAATAATTATATGCTCTGCTTACATAATATATGGTAATTATGTTCTAGCTACCAACAGATGCTCCCCTCGTCGAGTCACACACGGACGGCTCTTGATTAGTTTCGTGTTCAATCAGATAAATAAATTATAACCATTATGAGGCTCATTAACCCCTGCTGTACCGGCGACGGACTTTTACATTTTATTCTGGCTACTATTAGACGATATTAGTCGGTATAAAAAGGGCCTTTATCAATTAAAAGGCTTCGAACTATCTCCCTTAGCCCTTTTTACTTCCACATATCCCGCTTGTATCCATTCGGCCCCATTCAGCCAACTGTTTTAAGACGTTTATACCCATCCAGGTGTCGATTTCTTCCTAGCGAGCGATAGCGAGCCAACATTGTATGGAGAAATCCGGATTCGTCGGAGACATTTTTCTATCGAAAAATTTACAAATTTAGCTTGCTGTCAAAACAAAAATATATATATATGCAGGCTCGATACCGTCAGGAAAATATTGACACCTGGATGGGGGTAAACGTCTTAAAACAGTACGCTGAATTGGGCCGAATGGATACAAGCCAATAAGAGAGGGAGAGAAAGAGAAGTAAAGTGAGGTGGGCCCCCTTAACGGAGAAAAATATTTGATTACAACTCCTATTAATGAAGGCCCCAATATTGACAGGACTTTCTCTTCTCTTTGAAATATACGTGAGATTGTATCATGGTATACTCACAATAGTCTAAATATACGTGAGATTGTATCATGGTATACTCACAATAGTCTAAATATACGTGAGATTGTGTCATGGTATACTCACAATAGTCTACATATACGTGAGATTGTATCATGGTATACTCACAATAGTCTAAATATACGTGAGATTGTATCATGGTATACTCACAATAGTCTAAATATATGTGAGATTGTATCATGGTATACTCACAATAGTCTAAATATATGTGAGATTGTGTCATGGTATACTCACAATAGTCTACATATACGTGAGATTGTATCATGGTATACTCACCTGTCTAAATATACGTGAGATTGTGTCATGGTATACTCACAATAGTCTAAATATATGTGAGATTGTATCATGGTATACTCACAATAGTCTAAATATACGTGAGATTGTGTCATGGTATACTCACAATAGTCTAAATATACATGAGATTGTATCATGGTATACTCACAATAGTCTAAATATACGTGAGATTGTGTAATGGTATACTCACAATAGTCTAAATATACGTGAGATTGTATCATGGTATACTCACAATAGTCTAAATATACGTGAGATTGTATCATGGTATACTCACAATAGTCTACATATACGTGAGATTGTATCATGGTATACTCACAATAGTCTAAATATACGTGAGATTGTGTCATGGTATACTCACAATAGTCTAAATATACGTGAGATTGTATCATGGTATACTCACAATAGTCTAAATATACGTGACATTGTATCATGGTATACTCACAATAATCTAAATATACGTGAGATTGTGTCATGGTATACTCACAATAGTCTACATATACGTGAGATTGTATCATGGTATACTCACAATAGTCTAAATATACGTGAGATTGTGTCATGGTATACTCACAATAGTCTAAATATACGTGAGATTGTGTCATGGTATACTCACAATAGTCTAACTTGAGATGGTAATGGTATACTCACAATAGTCTACATATACGTGAGATTGTATCATGGTATACTCACAATAGTCTAAATATACGTGAGATTGTGTCATGGTATACTCTCAATAGTCTAAATATACGTGAGATTGTGTCATGGTATACTCACAATAGTCTAAATACGTGAGATTGTATCATGGTATACTCACAATAGTCTAAATATACGTGAGATTGTGTCATGGTATACTCTCAATAGTCTAAATATACGTGAGATTGTGTCATGGTATACTCACAATAGTCTAAATATACGTGAGATTGTATCATGGTATATTCACAATAGTCTACATATATGTGAGATTGTATCATGGTATACTCACAATAGTCTACATATACGTGAGATTGTATCATGGTATACTCACAATAGTCTAAATATACGTGAGATTGTATCAAGGTATACTCACAATAGTCTAAATATACAAGATTGTATCATGGTATACTCACAATAGTCTAAATATACGTGAGATTGTATCATGGTATACTCACAATAGTCTAAATATACGTGAGATTGTATCATGGTATACTCACAATAGTCTAAATATACGTGAGATTGTATCATGGTATACTCACAATAGTCTAAATATACGTGAGATTGTATCATGGTATACTCACAATAGTCTAAATATATGTGAGATTGTATCATGGTATACTCACAATAGTCTAAATATACGTGAGATTGTATCATGGTATACTCACAATAGTCTAAATATACGTGAGATTGTATCATGGTATACTCACAATAGTCTAAATATACGTGAGATTGTATCATGGTATACTCACAATAGTCTAAATATACGTGAGATTGTATCATGGTATACTCACAATAGTCTAAATATACGTGAGATTGTATCATGGTATACTCACAATAGTCTAAATATATGTGAGATTGTATCATGGTATACTCACAATAGTCTAAATATACGTGAGATTGTATCATGGTATACTCACAATAGTCTAAATATACGTGAGATTGTATCATGGTATACTCACAATAGTCTAAATATACGTGAGATTGTATCATGGTATACTCACAATAGTCTAAATATACGTGAGATTGTATCATGGTATACTCACAATAGTCTAAATATACGTGAGATTGTATCATGGTATACTCACAATAGTCTAAATATACGTGAGATTGTATCATGGTATACTCACAATAGTCTAAATATATGTGAGATTGTATCATGGTATACTCACAATAGTCTAAATATACGTGAGATTGTATCATGGTATACTCACAATAGTCTAAATATATGTGAGATTGTATCATGGTATACTCACAATAGTCTAAATATACGTGAGATTGTGTCATGGTATACTCACAATAGTCTAAATATACGTGAGATTGTATCATGGTATACTCACAATAGTCTAAATATACGTGAGATTGTATCATGGTATACTCACAATAGTCTAAATATACGTGAGATTGTATCATGGTATACTCACAATAGTCTAATATACGTGAGATTGTATCATGGTATACTCACAATAGTCTAAATATACGTGAGATTGTATCATGGTATACTCACAATAGTCTAAATATACGTGAGATTGTGTCATGGTATACTCACAATAGTCTAAATATACGTGAGATTGTATCATGGTATACTCACAATAGTCTAAATATACGTGAGATTGTATCATGGTATACTCACAATAGTCTAAATATACGTGAGATTGTGTCATGGTATACTCACAATAGTCTAAATATACGTGAGATTGTATCATGGTATACTCACAATAGTCTAAATATACGTGAGATTGTATCATGGTATACTCACAATAGTCTAAATATACGTGAGATTGTATCATGGTATACTCACAATAGTCTAAATATACGTGAGATTGTGTCATGGTATACTCACAATAGTCTAAATATACGTGAGATTGTATCATGGTATACTCACAATAGTCTAAATATACGTGAGATTGTGTCATGGTATACTCACAATAGTCTAAATATACGTGAGATTGTATCATGGTATACGTGATTGTGTCATGGTATACTCACAATAGTCTAAATATACGTGAGATTGTGTCATGGTATACTCACAATAGTAAATATACGTGAGATTGTATCATGGTATACTCACAATAGTCTAAATATACGTGAGATTGTGTCATGGTATACTCACAATAGTCTACATATACGTGAGATTGTATCATGGTATACTCACAATAGTCTAAATATACGTGAGATTGTATCATGGTATACTCACAATAGTCTAAATATACGTGAGATTGTATCATGGTATACTCACAATAGTCTAAATATACGTGAGATTGTATCATGGTATACTCACAATAGTCTACATATACGTGAGATTGTATCATGGTATACTCACAATAGTCTACATACGTGAGATTGTATCATGGTACTCACAATAGTCTAAATATACAAGAGATTGTATCATGGTATACTCACAATAGTCTAAATATACGTGAGATTGTATCATGGTATACTCACAATAGTCTAAATATACGTGAGATTGTATCATGGTATACTCACAATAGTCTAAATATACGTGAGATTGTATCATGGTATACTCACAATAGTCTAAATATACGTGAGATTGTATCATGGTATACTCACAATAGTCTAAATATGTGAGATTGTATCATGGTATACTCACAATAGTCTAAATATACGTGAGATTGTATCATGGTATACTCACAATAGTCTAAATATACGTGAGATTGTATCATGGTATACTCACAATAGTCTAAATATACGTGAGATTGTATCATGGTATACTCACAATAGTCTAAATATACGTGAGATTGTATCATGGTATACTCACAATAGTCTACATATACGTGAGATTGTATCATGGTATACTCACAATAGTCTAAATATACGTGAGATTGTATCATGGTATACTCACAATAGTCTAAATATACGTGAGATTATGTATCATGGTATACTCACAATAGTCTAAATATACGTGAGATTGTATCATGGTATACTCACAATAGTCTAAATATATGTGAGATTGTATCATGGTATACTCACAATAGTCTAAATATACGTGAGATTGTATCATGGTATACTCACAATAGTCTAAATATACGTGAGATTGTATCATGGTATACTCACAATAGTCTAAATATATGTGAGATTGTATCATGGTATACTCACAATAGTCTAAATATACGTGAGATTGTGTCATGGTATACTCACAATAGTCTAAATATACGTGCGTTGGTATCATGGTATACTCACAATAGTCTAAATATACGTGAGATTGTATCATGGTATACTCACAATAGTCTAAATATACGTGAGATTGTATCATGGTATACTCACAATAGTCTAAATATACGTGAGATTGTATCATGGTATACTCACAATAGTCTAAATATACGTGAGATTGTATCATGGTATACTCACAATAGTCTAAATATACGTGAGATTGTGTCATGGTATACTCACAATAGTCTAAATATACGTGAGATTGTATCATGGTATACTCACAATAGTCTAAATATATGTGAGATTGTATCATGGTATACTCACAATAGTCTAAATATACGTGAGATTGTATCATGGTATACTCACAATAGTCTAAATATACGTGAGATTGTATCATGGTATACTCACAATAGTCTAAATATGTGAGATTGTGTCATGGTATACTCATCACAATAGTCTAAATATACGTGAGATTGTACGTGAGATTGTATCATGGTAACTCACAATAGTCTAAATATACGTGAGATTGTATCATGGTATATACTCACAATAGTCTAAATATACGTGAGATTGTATCATGGTATACTCACAATAGTCTAAATATACGTGAGATTGTATCATGGTATACTCACAATAGTCTAAATATACGTGAGATTGTATCATGGTATACTCACAATAGTCTAAATACGTGAGATTGTATCATGGTATACTCACAATAGTCTAAATATACGTGTGAGATTGTATCATGGTATACTCACAATAGTCTAAATATACGTGAGATTGTATCATGGTATACTCACAATAGTCTAAATATACGTGAGATTGTATCATGGTATACTCACAATAGTCTAAATATACGTGAGATTGTATCATGGTATACTCACAATAGTCTAAATATACGTGAGATTGTATCATGGTATACTCACAATAGTCTAAATATACGTGAGATTGTATCATGGTATACTCACAATAGTCTAAATATACGTGAGATTGTATCATGGTATACTCACAATAGTCTAAATATACGTGAGATTGTATCATGGTATACTCACAATAGTCTAAAATATGTGAGATTGTATCATGGTATACTCACAATAGTCTAAATATATGTGAGATTGTATCATGGTATACTCACAATAGTCTAAATATACGTGAGATTGTATCATGGTATACTCACAATAGTCTAAATATACGTGAGATTGTATCATGGTATACTCACAATAGTCTAAATATACGTGAGATTGTATCATGGTATACTCACAATAGTCTAAATATATGTGAGATTGTATCATGGTATACTCACAATAGTCTAAATATACGTGAGATTGTATCATGGTATACTCACAATAGTCTAAATATATGTGAGATTGTATCATGGTATACTCACAATAGTCTAAATATACGAGAGATTGTATCATGGTATACTCACAATAGTCTAAATATACGTGAGATTGTATCATGGTATACTCACAATAGTCTAAATATATATGAGATTGTATCATGGTATACTCACAATAGTCTAAATATACGTGAGATTGTGTCATGGTATACTCACAATAGTCTAAATATACGTGAGATTGTATCATGGTATACTCACAATAGTCTAAATATATGTGAGATTGTATCATGGTATACTCACAATAGTCTAAATATATGTGAGATTGTATCATGGTATACTCACAATAGTCTAAATATACGTGAGATTGTATCATGGTATACTCACAATAGTCTAAATATATGTGAGATTGTATCATGGTATACTCACAATAGTCTAAATATACGTGAGATTGTATCATGGTATACTCACAATGGTCTAAATATACGTGTGATTGTATCATGGTATACTCACAATAGTCTAAATATACGTGAGATTGTATCATGGTATACTCACAATAGTCTAAATATACGTGAGATTGTATCATGGTATACTCACAATAGTCTAAATATACGTGAGATTGTGTCATGGTATACTCACAATAGTCTAAATATATGTGAGATTGTATCATGGTATACTCACAATAGTCTAAATATATGTGAGATTGTATCATGGTATACTCACAATAGTCTAAATATATGTGAGATTGTATCATGGTATACTCACAATAGTCTAAATATACGTGAGATTGTATCATGGTATACTCACAATAGTCTAAATATACGTGAGATTGTATCATGGTATACTCACAATAGTCTAAATATACGTGAGATTGTGTCATGGTATACTCACAATAGTCTAAATATAAGTGAGATTGTATCATGGTATACTCACAATAGTCTACATATTGTGAGATTGTATCATGATATACTCACAATAGTCTAAATATATGTGAGATTGTATCATGGTATACTCACAATAGTCTAAATATACGTGAGATTGTATCATGGTATACTCACAATAGTCTAAATATACGTGAGATTGTATCATGGTATACTCACAATAGTCTAAATATATGTGAGATTGTATCATGGTATACTCACAATAGTCTAAATATACGTGAGATTGTATCATGGTATACTCACAATATTCTAAATATACGTGAGCTTGTATCATGGTATACTCACAATAGTCTAAATATACGTGAGATTGTGTCATGGTATACTCACAATAGTCTAAATATATGTGAGATTGTATCATGGTATACTCACAATAGTCTAAATATATGTGAGATTGTATCATGGTATACTCACAATAGTCTAAATATACGTGAGATTGTATCATGGTATACTCACAATAGTCTAAATATACGTGAGATTGTATCATGGTATACTCACAATAGTCTAAATATATGTGAGATTGTATCATGGTATACTCACAATAGTCTAAATATACGTGAGATTGTATCATGGTATACTCACAATAGTCTAAATATACGTGAGATTGTGTCATGGTATACTCACAATAGTCTAAATATATGTGAGATTGTATCATGGTATACTCACAATAGTCTAAATATATGTGAGATTGTATCATGGTATACTCACAATAGTCTAAATATACGTGAGATTGTATCATGGTATACTCACAATAGTCTAAATATACGTGAGATTGTATCATGGTATACTCACAATAGTCTAAATATATGTGAGATTGTATCATGGTATACTCACAATAGTCTAAATATACGTGAGATTGTATCATGGTATACTCACAATAGTCTAAATATACGTGAGATTGTATCATGGTATACTCACAATAGTCTAAATATACGTGAGATTGTATCATGGTATACTCACAATAGTCTAAATATACGTGAGATTGTATCATGGTATACTCACAATAGGCTAAATATACGTGAGATTGTATCATGGTATACTCACAATAGTCTAAATATATGTGAGATTGTATCATGGTATACTCACAATAGTCTAAATATACGTGAGATTGTATCATGGTATACTCACAATAGTCTAAATATATGTGAGATTGTATCATGGTATACTCACAATAGTCTAAATATACGTGAGATTGTATCATGGTATACTCACAATAGTCTAAATATACGTGAGATTGTATCATGGTATACTCACAATAGTCTAAATATACGTGAGATTGTATCATGGTATACTCACAATAGTCTAAATATACGTGAGATTGTATCATGGTATACTCACAATAGTCTAAATATACGTGAGATTGTGTCATGGTATACTCACAATAGTCTAAATATACGTGAGATGGTATCATGGTTTACTCACAATAGTCTAAATATATGTGAGATTGTATCATGGTATACTCACAATAGTCTAAATATATGTGAGATTGTATCATGGTATACTCACAATAGTCTAAATATACGTGAGATTGTATCATGGTATACTCACAATAGTCTAAATATACGTGAGATTGTATCATGGTATACTCACAATAGTCTAAATATACGTGAGATTGTATCATGGTATACTCACAATAGTCTACATATACGTGAGATTGTATCATGGTATACTCACAATAGTCTAAATATATGTGAGATTGTATCATGGTATACTCACAATAGTCTACATATACGTGAGATTGTATCATGGTATACTCACAATAGTCTAAATATACGTGAGATTGTATCATGGTATACTCACAATAGTCTAAATATACGTGAGATTGTATCATGGTATACTCACAATAGTCTAAATATATGTGAGATTGTATCATGGTATACTCACAATAGTCTAAATATACGTGAGATTGTATCATGGTATACTCACAATAGTCTAAATATACGTGAGATTGTATCATGGTATACTCACAATAGTCTAAATATATGTGAGATTGTATCATGGTATACTCACAATAGTCTAAATATAGCCAGAATAAAATTAAAAAGCCGTCGTCGGTACAGTAGAGGTTAACCTCTTCTGTACCGGTGACGTCTGTTTAATAATATTGTAGCTATATTTAGGCGATTCTGTGCAGTTTAAGAAGGATCTGTGGTATTATTAAAGGTTGAGTGAGATAGTTTGAAGCCTTTTAATTGCTGGAGGCCCTTTTGAAACTGAATAAAATCGTCTAATAGTAGCCAAAATAAAGTTAAAAAGGCGTCGCCGGTACAGTAGGGGTTAATATTCATACTGGTAAAGTAGGTTATCAAGTACAGTCGCGCTAATAAGTGATGTCTCGGCACAAAGAATGTTTTGATCAATAATTGGTATCAGCCATATCTAAGCTTCATTTCTTCATATCAAGTTAAATATAAACACATGTTGCTACACTTACCCACCCTATTCAACATCTGACAGACATTAATACAGCACAGAGCAAGCCAAACGTAATGACAGCTGGAACATGACCTATTAGCGCCACCGTACCCACCCTCTCCATTATCTGACAGACATTAATATAGCACAGAGAAAGCCAAACGTAATGACGGCTGGGACATGACTTATTAGCGCGACTGTACCTCATAAAGAATCACTTTACCTGAAAGCGTAACCCTTTCAGCTCTAATTAATTATAAAGGGAGCCCACTTCGCTTTTTTTCTCTTTCTCTCTCTCTCTCTTTGGCTTGTATCCATTCGGCCCCATTCAGCCTACTGTTTTAAAACGTTTACTCCCATCCAAGTGTCAATATTTTCCTGGCGAGTGGTAGCGAGCCAGCATATTTATGTTTTGTTTTACAGCAAGCTAAATTTGTAACTTTTTCGATAGAAAAATTTCTCCGGCGAAGCCGGATTTCTCCATACAATGCTGGCTCGGTATCGCTCGCCAGGAAAACATCGACACCTGGATGGGAATAAACGTCTTAAAACAGTTGGCTGAATGGGTCCAAATGGATACAAGTAAGAGAAAGAGAGAAAAGGAATGAAAAAAAAAAAAAAAAAAAAAACGGTGACACCCCTTAACATTGATGATCAAGTGGGTGAGTCTGTATGGCCAGAACCCTTTATACAACGTTGTTATAACTATCCCACCCAACTATCCACCCAACTATCCACCCAACTATCCACCCAACTATCCACCCAATTAACCAACTATCCACCCAACTATTCAACTAACTATCCACCCAACTAACCACCCAACTATCCACCTATCCAACCAACTATCCAACTAACTTTCCACCCAACTAACCAACTATCCACCCAACTATCCACCAAACTATCTACCCAACTATCCACCCAAATATCCAACTATCCACCCAACTATTCAACCATCCACCCAACTATTCAACTCTCCACTCAACTATCCAACTATCCAGCCAACTATCCACCCAACTAGTTAACTATCTACCCAACTATCCACCCAACTATCAAACTATCCACCCAACTATCTAACTAATCACCCAACTATCCATCCAACTAACCACTCAACTATCCAACCATCCACCCAACTATACACCCAACCATCCACCCAACCATCCCACCCAACTACCCAACATCCACCCAACTGTCTAACTATCCACGCAACTATCCAACTATCCATCCAACTATTCAACTATCCACCAAACTATCTACCCAACTATCCACCCAAATATCCAACTATCCACCCAACTATTCAACTCTCCACTCAACTATCAAACTATCCACCCAACTATCCACCCAACCATCCCACCCAACTACCCAACATCCACCCAACTGTCTAACTATCCACGAAACTATCCAACTATCCACCCAACTATTCAACTCTCCACTCAACTATCCAACTATCCAGCCAACTATCCACCCAACTAGTTAACTATCTACCCAACTATCCACCCAACTATCAAATTATCCACCCAACTATCTAACTAATCTCCCAACTATCCATCCAACTAACCACTCAACTATCCAACTATCCACCCAACTATCCACCCAACCATCCCACCCAACTACCCAACATCCACCCAACTGTCTAACTATCCACGCAACTATCCACCCAACTATCTAACTAATCTCCCAACTATCCATCCAACTAACCACTCAACTATCCAACTATCCACCCAACTATACACCCAACCATCCCACCCAACTACCCAACATCCACCCAACTGTCTAACTATCCACGCAACTATCCAACTATCCACCCAACTATCCATCCAACTATTCAACTATCCACCCAACTATCCACCCAACTATCCACCCAACTATCCACCCAACTATCCACCCAACTATCCAACTATCCACCCAACTATCCACCCAACTATCCAACTATCCACCCAACTATCCAACTATCCACCCAACTATCCAACTATCCACCCAACTCGTGTCATCATTATTCATTGAGGTCAAGTCAGTAGTGATGGTCAAAATGATAATCCCTCTAAAGCTTGTTTGATTCCTTACACTTGTATTTGTTAAGAGGGGATGGGCTGTTTATTTGCTTATATATATATATATATATATATATATATATATATATATATATGTATATATATATCTATTGCCAGACGCCTTACTCCCCTTACGAGGGTGGCCATACACAGAATGCCCCCACGCGGACCTATTCCCTGTGAGAGGGACAACCCGAGCCAGTTTAGTGAAGGACTTACAGGATTGACCACTCAATTCAGGATCCGTCCGACTCCGAGGCCCTCTGTGTATCTTGTTAGCACTATTTTTCTACAGTGGTGTTCGGCTAATCCATCCACTAACCTGCCTTACCCTTAGGTAAGCAGTACGGATTTGTATCAGGTTTACTCCCCTAGACAACCAAGGCTGACGAGTCCCATCCACCCGGATTTGTATAAGGTTGTCTCCCCTAGATGAGTTGCCGACCAAGGCTAACGAGTCCCATCCACCCGTATATATATATATTTTGTTTTTATTTTCCTCCCCAGACTTTCATCAAGCTTCAAAAAACATCCCCTACACCCCTCTTTGAGATAAATTTGTACATTTTTCGGTAGAAAAATATCCCGGCCGTAGGCCATTTCCTTCTACAATTACAGGCTCGCTTTCACTCGCCAGGAAAAAAATCGACATCTAAATGGCACGAAAGGTCCTAATATTTACAAAGCAATGGGGTGCAATGTCTTAAAATCACCAAACTAATGGGTCGAACGTCATAACATCTGAAAACTAAAGGGGCTAAGCATGAGGGAGAAAAGGGACCAGAACAACGACCCATCTCCCCTTAAGTGTAGCAGGGCGAGGCAATATTATGTTGCTGATGATTATTTTGAATCTTAGAATATTGTAATTGGAAATGCAAATGTCGTGGCGAGATTTGGGCTTGAAACCCCTTCTGTACCGGCGACGTATTTATTATTTGTTTAGCCATGTTTCGATGTTTTTTTGCAGTTTAAGAAGGATCTGTAGTAGTAAAAAGTGTTAAGTGAGATAGTTCGAAGCCTGTTAATTGCTGTAGGCCCTTTTGAAACTGATTAAAATCGTCGACCAATAGCCAGAATATAGTTAAAAGGACGTCACCGGTACAAAACGGGTAAATGTTGAACTGTTGTTTACATTGTGTTCGAAGTTACTGAAAATGTTTCATGTATAATAATACTTCTCCTTTTAGATACTGATATGAATATAGGTGTGTTTATGTTTAGCATGTTATATAATATTTCAATGTATTAGCATGGTTTCCCTAGTATTGTTAATATATTAATATAGTTGATGTGCAGTTTTCATACTCTGCGACTTAGAATTATTCTGAAATTAGGTATTATTTCTTTATTAGTTTTGTAAAAACTACAATATATACTGTATATATATATACTAGCTGAGGTACCCAACACCGCCCGGTACTGTCTATCTTGAGGGGAGGGGGGTGGGGGGGATCCCTCCCCCCTTAGTATGCATGCCAAGTATGGACTCTCCATCTTGAAAACTGAGGGAGTAGTTCGTGAACAAACATAAAGAAACAAAGACAGACTCACAGAAAGTGCCCTTTATATAGTAGATGGTTCTAATTGATTAGGAGTACCGGTAGTCATTATTAAAATTGCAGATTTGTACATAACTGTTAACATCACTTTTGCCCCAGAGAGCCTGTAACAGAGTTAGTATATGCTCTGATAATGTTTCGTCCAAGTGGTTTGCTGAAGAAAAAAGTTGATTGTGACGCAATAAATAGCTAGGTTTGCTATGATATGTGTGTGTGTATGTGTATGTGTGTGTGTGTGTGTGTGTTCCATATGTCATGAATCCGTGGAATGGAAATTCCACGGCAGTCCGAAACTCTGGGAACTCAATTTCACTGCCAATGGGTATATCAGTCAGCGTTGTAAATACAAGGAAGGACTGAATTAGGCAGAGCCATGCGATCCTATAGAAAAAATGATTGTTTATTGCGGAGAGAAGAAAATGCAGTAATAAATTCCAACAAACCATAGAGAAAGCAAAACACACACACACACTATATAAGATCAAACAAGCAAATACCCCTTAACTTTGAGCCAAACTAGAAAGAAAAACGAACCAACGTCAAGTTGGTTTGTGAGAAAGAGGTATATTGAAAAACTTGATAAACAAGTTGTAGGAGTTTAAATCATACGAAAAAGAGAGTATACTTTTATTGTTAACCCCTTCAGCATCTTTTACCTTTGATTCTGGCTAAAGTTAGATTATTTTAGGAAGTTTAAGAAATCCCTATATAATTCAGAGGGTTTATTGACATCGTATTTGCCTTTTTATGTCCTAAAGGTAGATTTTAAGCTAAAAGAACAGAAGAAAAAGCTCCTAATGGTAGTCTGAATAAGATGAATATTTCGTCAAGGTGCTGAATGGGGTTAAGTAATGAACGGGGCATTGTCAAAATTATATTGGTCAGATACTGTCCCGTTGCTTCGGCCCACCTATAGGTAGCGCCAGCGAACTTGACAATAATCTTGACCCCTTAACTTCTTGCACAGAGTTTCGCTGTAGGGCAGGCTCTGGTGTTCATAATATCTAGAGTGGAAGTGTTTATCATCACTTAGCGGCTGCCGAGGGGCACAAGTCGTCAGCTAATCAGTGTACTCAGTGTTACAAATAGTTCCTTACTCTCCTCACGCCTTCGAGGCCGCTCGCTGATTGGTCGGTTGACTCAGTTTTGGTGCAGCATTCCTATTTGACATTCCTGTCAAATTATTTTCCAGAATAATATAGATTTGCTTCATTATTTGATATATTTTAAGAGTCGTGGCGGGCAACACTCTAGGTTGAATATTATTATATCTCCCAAATATTACACCTCTATTACATTATAGCCTACAGTAAAACTACCTGTTCATGTTGACAAATTCCGTTGATGTCAGGAATATAATCCAATATTTGATGGCGTTATTAAATCTTATGCATAATTTGAAGTATTCAAATGTCGGCTTGATCAAAATAATCTCCTGATGTCGGTATTCTAAAGAGCCACTTCCCTAAACAGGTCTGTGCACACAACGATGATAGTTCGATATAGTTTTATGATTTTTCCTTATAAAGCAACATATTCCTTGTCAGTCTATTATGAAATGCTGAATAATATATTTTATATTCAAATGAGTCATAAAGTTTTACATTAAACTATAGTCTATTCGCTGTAAGTAGGCGAGAAATCATGACTTCTAACCTCTGTAACTCAAGAACGACTAGAGTAATCGAGCTAATATTTCTACCATTTGAGAAGAGTCAGTCAAGGAATAGATGTGAAAATTTACAGCCAATTTGCTGTAGCCCTTTTTGAATTACAGAGGATAGAGGTCATGACTTCTCGCCTACTTGCAGCGAATAGACTATAGGCTGGTTTTTCTGCACGCATGAGCTTCGCTAATTCGTATTCATGAGTAATGTATTTTAAGGGAGCCCACCTCGCTTTTTTTCTCTTTCTCTCCCTCTTTCTTTGGCTTGTATCTATTCGGCCCCATTCAGCCTACTGTTTTAAGACGTTTACCCCCATCCAGGTATCAATACTTTCATGGCGAGCGGTAGCGAGCGAGCATATATATTATTTTGTTTTGACAGCAAGCTACATTTGTACATTTTTCGATAGAAAAATGTCTCCGGCTTCTCCGGATTTCTCCATACAACACTGGCTCGCTATCGCTTGCCAGGAAGAAATCGACACCTGGATGGGGATAAACGTCTTAAAACAATTGGCTGAATGAGGCCGAATGGATACAAGCCAGAGATAGATAGAAAAGGAGAGAAAGAGAAAAAAAAACAGGTGACCCCCCTTAAAATTCATGCATATATGGTTTGGATCTGCCACGCACAACAAACATTACCATCGATATGTAAGGTCGCACTAATAAGTAATGTCCCAGTTGTCATTACGTTTGGCTTGCTCTTTTCTGTATTTATGTCTGTCAGATGTTGAATAGGGTGGGTAAGTGTAGGAACATGTTTTTCCTAGCAGGCAGATGTGCACACGTATCTTTTGCCGGTCAGTCATCTAAAATCAGAAACTTTCCAAACGGAGTCCCACAAGGATCTGTCCTATCGCCCGCACTCTTCAATCTGTACATGCACGATATAACTACACGCAATACGCCCAAAATAAACTTAGCCTCCTATGCAGATGACATAACACTCACATGCACACACCATGACCCAAAAAGAGCAACAGATCTCCTTCAACCCTATCTCAACACACTACATGGCTGGTGCACTACAAACAGACTTAATCTAGCCCCAGCCAAATCCACCGCAACCCTGCTCACAAGTTGGACAGGAGAACACGAATACATCCCTCAACTCACCATAAACAACACACCCTTAACACATACACACACACCCAAAATCCTAGGAGTAACATATGATACTCATATGACATTCAAACAGCACACCACAAACATTAAAAAGAAACTGACACCCAGACTTAACGCCCTCAGGTCACTTGCTCACACAAAATTTGGACACAACAAAGAAACTACCACCACAATATATAAACAATACATTAGATCATTGATGGAATACGCAAGCCCAGCCTGGGCTTCTAACCTAGCTGAAACACATCATAAGACCTTACAGACTATTCAAAACAAAGCCCTGAAGATCATTACAGGGTGCACAGCTACTTCACCCACAGATCACCTACATCAAGAAACCAAAATCCTCAAAGTCAAAGACCATCTGGACATGAGAGGCACTCAATTCCTAGCAGCAGCCTCCACGAACCAAGACCATCCACTAAACTACATGGCAACACACCCACAGACACCAAGAAATATCAAAACAACACCCAGCACACGGTATCACACACAATTATTGTCCTCTCTCCCTCCCTGCCCACCCCGAACCAACTTCCAAAAGCACATCCATACTCATATCTCTCACCGATCCATCCACTCACTCACAGACAACACGCAGCTGCATGCACGACCTCCCGAAATCCATCCTTCCGAATCCTCCCTTCCTCGCGAGGACAGAGTCCACCTGGCCAGGCTGAGATGCGGACACCACCCAGCTCTCCTGAGCTATCAGAAGAGACTGGATGACTCCGTTGTCGACGCCTGCCCGGGATGTAACACAGCGCCCCATACCATTAAACACATCATAGAGGACTGCATTTCACACAACCACTTACGCCAACAACACAATCTACACTCAATGAGAGCTCTGTGGGAGAGCCCGATCGTGGCCATGGCCTTTCTCAGGGACTCGGGGCTGTTCGGCCAGGCAGCTTAGGGAACAACAACAACAACAACAACATGTTTGTATATTTCACTCGACATGAAGAAATGAAGCTTAGATATTGCTGATACCAATTATTGATCAAAACCTACTTGGTGCCTAGACATCACTTATTAGCGCGACTGTACACTTCATAAACATTCATGTTCAAACACCAAATAAACCATTTATCATACAATATATAGTGTTGACACATTAATTGTTAGTAACTATATTGGGTGAGGGCTGCTCCTATCCAGAGAGAAAGAGAGCGAGAGAGAGAGAGAGAGACCTGACACTGGTATTTACATCGCCCCCATTGCTTGTCTCCTGGTTTACGTTGTCTTGTTTGTACTGCACTTGAGGTCCCTTTTACTTTGAACTATATCTGATATAATGTTGTTTACCTTTTATTGTTGGCTAAGTTTGTCTCTATATGTTGCTAATTAAAAGTGTGCATATTTTATGTAGTATCATTATTTAACTCTGTGATTCTTTGTTATATTATTCCCTAAACAATGTTTTATCCATTGATATAAGTTAATAAAGTGCATAGCGCTTTTAATTATACAGTATTTTCACTATATTCGGTGGATACTAACGGCATTCAAGACTTGAACGGAATATGCAATTTATTGTATGGAAGCTATTTCCTAGTTTACTATGTTACTATGTATGATTTTCATACCGTGGTAGAAACGGCTACCCCCCCCCCCCCCCTCCCCCCAACACACACACGACTGTATTGGTTGAAGTTTACTTCATAAATGTTATTCTATATTCTTCACGAATTTTATAAGTTGTCTCCCTAATATCTTAAAATCAAGTGAGCAAATAAATGAAAATATAAATATTTATGAAGTTTGTAATTTGTACTTTACAAATTTATTTATAATCGCACAAAGAGACAGTAGCAACTAGGTTCATTCTCGCAATGTATATGTTTGCGTAGCTATTTTCCCGGATCACTTGGAAAACCTATGATAAATATAGTCTATATGTATCTTCCTTTGCCAACTTCAGTAACCTTATCTATAGCAACTGTATTGTACAAATAATGTATCTCTTATGTATTCACTCAATTTGGTTATCATCTTTAATATCGACAAAACAATATGATTCAGTGATATTGTCATGGATGGGATCGTATAGTGGTTTGTTATGGTTACTTAACACCCTGGACCCCAAGTGATTAAATACAAAAGTACACTCCAGGAGCAGCCACTTGTTTTTGTTTTTGTTTTTTCCCGAAAACAAATGGGATGGGTTAGTAATGAAGGAAAAGCAACTTAAAACCGCTCACCTAGGTAATTTGGGAGTCCTGGGGGGCGGGGGAAAGTTACAATTAACATTGGGTGATGGGTAAGCAATATACTGGAAAATCACTCCCGCGCGGGCCCACACGCACTCTGCTGGACTTGGAGGTTGCCACCCATTGGTATTGTTCCGTGGGATCCTAAACTAGTTCCCCATACAAATCTGAACCTTCTAGGTGCCATAGGACAAGAGTAATTATGGAAAACGCAACTGTTATGTCGCTGGGACTGGGTGATACATACATAGGCGACGCATAACGTGCGTCGCTGGGGTCCAGTGCGCTAAAGACAGAATTATGGACGAATTGTATTTATAAGAAACCGAATAACCACTTTACTTTTAGTTGTAGATTTATATGTTTATCTCTGTTCGATATGTATTATGATGGCCAATAGTAAATATATGGGAGACTTCGTACTTCGATGTGTAGATTGTAGCTCCTGGTTGAATGGATGGTCGAGATTAGCACGGATTAAAACCTTCTGTACCAGCGACGTCTTTTTAAATTTTACTCTAGCTATATTTAGAAGATTGTGTGTAGTTTAAGAAAGATTTGTAGCATTGTTTGAAGCCTGTTAACTGATGCAGGCCCTTTTTAAACTGGATAAAACAAAATCAACACCTCTTCCTCGACTATAGTCTATTCGCTGTAAGTAGGCGAGGAATCATAACCTCTAACCTCTGTAACTGAAAAACTACTAGAATAATCGAGCTATTATTTCTACCATTTGGGCGGGTGCCCAACCCCAAAAAGGGTTGAAATAGGGGAGCCATCCCCCCGCCAAAGGCGGCTTTCTAGGGCCTTTCCTAGCTGATGCTGAGAGGATTGGGTTCTAGTCATGTGGTGATGGGCTGGTCTATCAGATATTATGTTCCTTCCAACAACCAACAATACTCCTAAAATCGATTAATGAAATTTACAAACACATGTGGCAGTCCGTGGACTCGAACCCAGGATGCTCACACCGAAAATCAACACCTTATACATCGCACCACGAAGACAGTTAAAGGTTGGTGGACACTGCCTACGATTTATTATGCAACTTCGAATCCTGCATATCAATCTAAGCATGTACACACATCCCAACTGCAACTCACGTACGCTATGCATATGTGAATGGAAAGAGCAATTAATGGGGACTTAACCACTTAGGGAAGTCCTCTCGATAAATTACTCCTGAACCAATATCAATTATTATGTTCCTTCCAACAACCAACCATACTCCTAAAATCGATTAATGAAATTTACAAACACATGTGGCAGTCCGTGGACTCGAACCCAGGATGCTCACACCGATAATCAACACCTTATACATCGCACCACGAAGACAGTTAAAGAGTGAGAACTGAGCAATCTCTGCCATACCCATAGCTTACTCTGACTGTTCCTTTAACTTATATATTTTCTAGATCTCAAGTGACGGCGTCTCTTCCGTGGATTGACCTCCCAATCTACCAAGATTGGAAGCCAAAGCGTCACATTTTTCCTTTGCCCCTCAACTTTCTCTTCATAATTGCTGAGGGGCGAAGGGCCCTGGGTGGGGCTTTGGTTTCCCAGGCGTTTCCGCACCCTCCTCAGCTCTCCGCCATGGAGTGGCTTCGGTCACCCAGGCATTATTGTGGTCGGCGGGGAGGGTTCTGTGGGGGCGCTCGGTTATGGCCTTGGCCTTGCTCGGGGCCTTGGGACTGTTCGGCCAGGCAGCTTGGGGAACAACAACAACAACAACAACAACAACAACCATTTGGGAAGAGTCAGTCAAGAAATAGATGTGGAAATTTACAGCCCATTTACTCTAGCCCTTGTCGAGTTACAGAGGATAGAGGTCGTGATTTCTCGCCTACTTACAGTAAATGTACTATAGTCCTCCACCGGAAATATTGTGCCAGTGAACACGGCCAACTTCTCTGTACAGTAAACCATTCACGTCTCTGATGTGTTTCGCTGACCCTTCTTTTTTTTTCTTTTTTTTCCCTCCCTTGTTTATTCAACATTAATCTGTGCTTTTGTGTGTCTTTGCTGTATTTTCCTTCTCTTACCATTATATACAGTATGTATATTTTCTTCTTTATATTTTTATTATTATTAGTATTATTAGGGGTTCGACCCCTACGGGGATCCCCTATTGTAATCATTAAACCCGGTTATTCATCAAAATTCTTCTTACACGCTGGTTTTGACGCAATAACTCCAGAACCGCTTTTTGGATCAGGATCAAACTTTCACAAGAGGTACGCTTTTCTATTGGGCAACCTTTGATATGTTAAACATCCGGCATGGCGGCCAAACAGGTCCATGGCAGCCGATTTCCCGAAAATTTTTACGCCTAAATACCGTCTCTCCCACTCATAGGAAACGATTGGGCTTTGGCATAATATGCCAAAGCAAAACCTTCTCTATAACATTTGCGGAGCATTAGTAGTGGAGTCCATATTATGGACTCCACTACTAATGCTCCGCAAATGTTATAGAGAAGGTTTTGCTTTTGCACGTGGGTTTTTTTCCGGCAAACTTGAAAAACCTTGAATTCCGCTTAAAATTTCACATTTTGAAAACTACGCCGATGATCAAAGCCATGTTTGCGTAGTTGGGTGAAGCTCGCAATTCCGAACGTTTTGATACCAAAAGAATGTAAATGGGTGGAATAGTTTGGCCGCAGCATTGAAAACTGTCTCTTCTTAAATGACTTTAAAACCGTATTCGCTACCCACACAAAGTTTACCATCTACAGTCTATAGGCTTCCACGCATCCCCCAGTTTTGCTTAATTCCTTCAGACATATTATGTTCCAGTAAGTCCACGGAGGCGGGAGCCCGGTATCATTGCCACTGCACCACACAACTGTCAAAACCACACTCTGACCGTTAGAATTGTCGGAGAAACCTGGGGTTGCCACCAACCGACAGATTTTCATCTAACTTACCGGACTTACTGAGCTCCATATGACGATAGGGCGTCATATAACTTATTCTAGAATTATGAAGATAAGTCCATATGACGCGGTAGCGTCATATGAGTTTTTGGTATTAATAACATAGTCGATTTATTATTCAGATCTATTATTTTTTTGTTATTTAACTCTCTCAAAACAGTTTGAGTCCCTACGAATCCCACCAATTATTTAGCCAACTTACCTATACATACCTACCCTACCAAATAATAATGATAATTCAAATTTATTTTTGGTGAATAACAGAGAATTGGCTAAGGTTTTTAACAATACATCCCTTTGCCAAATGCTTTGTTTAATAACAAAGTTCTAGACCTTCAAAGTTTTTACAATTTTTGGTGTGGTGTGACTTACCTTTCCTCCTCCCTCAAACAGCAAGCAACGTTGTCTGGGGTTCAAGAAGTATTGCACGCTTCCATATAAATATACAGTATATAGTCCGGTTTTTACGCAATAACTCCGGAACTGGTTGTCGGAGCGGGACCAAACTTTGACACAAGGCGCATTTTTGTATTGGGTAACTTTTGATATGATATCCAAAATGGTGGCCAGACACGCCCATGGCAGCCTTTCACACCCAACCCCTCTCGTCCTATCTAATTTTATGTTGAACTCTATTTATCCTGAATATTATTCCTAGGGTGTAAAGGAGAAACGGATATAAAATAAATTTTCAGACCTGGAAAGATGAAATGGCCTAGGCTATAAATATGATACCGGTCGGCGTTGGACTTACGTGTTATATTGTATATGTAGGCTATCTGTGGTAGTCCCAGTAATATCTATGAAGTACTTCTAGTATTAAAGGAACTTAGCTGTGATGCAAAGAGTGTAGGTTAGGTGATGGACATGTCGGTAGGTGTAGATCAGTGAAGTTCTGTTGTTATGTGGCACCAACTGGTGGTTTGTTGTGAGCGGGCCGAAGTCTCTGTGTGAAGTGTACTGAGATTTCCTCTTATCGTAACAATATAAATATATTTAAGAGTTCTATATCGCCCCCCGTGATTAAATAATAAGGGAAAATAAACTAAGATATAATTGGTGCAACCACAGTAATACTTATCCACAAAGATAAATAAAGTAATGCGTATAAACAAAAAGGAACCAGCTGTCGTGAACCCGGGAAATTCAAACTACGGTATATATACCAGCTAGGATTCACGACATACTCCGCCACCAGTTATATACAAAGTATTTACAATTGTTCCGTCCCGATCATGGATCGCCACAACTGGGAGGAACCCAAAGCAGCCCGACGTGACGGCCTCTGAGGGGTATCACCTCGGTCCGCTCCAGTAGCAGGAAGGATATTATCAGAGTTCGGCTTGCTGTCGCCATCCACTACCTCTAAATCTATCTCTAGTGGGTATAGCTTAACCACCGGTCTGGTGGTCAAACCGGCTCCTGTTTTTACCTGAACTACCCTACATTCGTGGTCAGGACCACGAAAAAGTTTCATTATCCGACCTATACGCAAAAAAAGTCGGGGGCCGTCATCATGTACTAGAACGACGTCCCCAACTTGCGGCGATGCTATCCCTTTTTTTACCATTAAGTGACGATGTTGCTCCCTGAGTGATATTAAATAATCAGTGCTCCACCTTTTCCACAGGTCATGTGAGAGCTTTGTAACATTTGGAAGCGTTGGTTGACGGAATCATTGTTACGCCAAGCCGTGTCCTTGAGATCTTCATCAGTGACTTCCCGCCTTGGAAAGCTTCTGATCCGCCTCCCATGAACCAGTTGTGAAGGAGTGATGGGTAGAGGGTCTTCAAGATCACTGTAGTTGTAGCCAAGCAGGCGACTAATGACTGTGGCCTCGAGCTCTAGTAATACCGTATTCAGTTCCTCTGTGGTAACCAATGCTCGACCCAGTACCTTCTTCTAGCCAGCCTTTAGGATGCCAATGATCCGTTCCCATATGGCACCGAACCATGGCGCCCTGGCCGGTATAACCCGCCACTCGCACTTGAATTCCGCTAGAGTACCTTTTAACCTTGCATCATCCATCAACTCCCGTAATGTACTGGCTCCGCTAACAAATGTGGTGGCATTATCACTCATCATAATCTCAGGGTAACCCCTCCTGCTACTAAACCTACGGAACGCATGCAAAAATGATTCGCAGGGGAGGTTAGACACCGTTTCTACATGGACCGCTCTAGTAACTGCACAGGTGAATAAGACTACATATAGTTTACTTACAGTACACCCCTTCTCTTTTACCGGCAAGGCACCTGTGTAGTCAACCCCCGTTACCTGGAAAGGACTCACTTCCTGAACCCTAAACTCCGGCAATGGAGGGGCCTGTACAGCACGGTATGATGCACCTTGCAATCTCTTGCAGATGATACATCTGCATGATAAATTGCTAACTGAATAAATATGATTACATCCCCTTAAGGCTTTCTTTACTACCTATCTAATCTTGGGGATCCACCATCTTTGCCTTATGTAATTTACAACAAACTAACACCACTATGGTTGCACACTTTGTGGCAGTAATTACTAAGGAGAGTGGCTATATGATGTTTATTAGGGATAAGGATAGGGTACTTGGCGCTATCATGTAAAGCTGAAAGGTGTAGCCTACCTCTACAGCGTATCATGCCTCCCTCCATATAGAGGCCTAACTGCTTCACTATATTGCTTGGTGTGCCCTGTCCTTTTGACAAATAGTGGTGTTCATCAGAGTAAGCTTCTCTCTGATCTACCTTAATCATGGCTGACTCTGCTGCTCTTAATTCCGGCACCGTCAAGTATGCCGATTTTGCCTGATAATTCCCTTGTGTCTTCTCTTTAAGAGTCTTAATAAACCTATGGACCCATGCAATTACATGCCATGACTTCATAATTATATGTGCCATACCGGTCCCAATTCAATATGGCAGTAGGGGCAACCGGTACCGGCAATGACAGGGTTCCTTCTTGACTCATGTTACAACCCACAGTGGTGTCCCCTTCTATTGAGTCCCCTATTGGGCCATGATCAGGCCATAGCATTTGGTGAGGTAGCCATGTGGGCCCTCCCCACCAAAGCGAAGAAGCAACTAAGGACACATATGAAATCCCTCTGGTAACTAGATCACTGGGGTTGTCCTCTGTGGACACATAACGAAAATGAGCGCCGGGGACTAATGACTTTATATCATCAACTCTATTTTGAACATATATAGGCAAAATCTTTTTACTAGACAACCAGCATAGGATTATCTGGCTGTCCGACCAGAGGTATACATTCTCTATAATCAGCTCGTCCGCGTAGGCCTCACATATATAACATGCGAGACGAACAGCAGTCAACTCCATCTTAGGGATGGTGAGGGACTTAATAGGCGCCACCTTAGCTTTGGCCATTATTAACCTACTCACCTCATCACCAACCGCATAGGCCGCTACACCATATGCTACTGAGCTAGCGTCACTAAACAGGTGCAGCGTAACCCTCTTAGAATTAGTGACCTGACGGGGAAACATGATACCTGTACTATCTATCATATCGTTATAAATACCCTGCCAGTTAGCTCTCATGTCATCTGGAATGGGGACATCCCACCCACACTCTAATCTCCACAAGTCCTGTACGAACCTCCGCGCCCGGATGGTTACCGGTAGCAACACTCCTAGAGGATCGAACACACTCGCGGTTAGACTTAGAGCCTCGCGTTTCGTAACCAATGCAGGGCTACTTCCGCGGCAATTAACCTGTAACATATCCTTATCAGTTAGCCACTCAACGCCAAGTACCTTAACCCCGTCTTGTTTGGCGGAAGCTATACCCTTCAGGTGCAACAGTTCCCGCAAACTCTCATTATTTGTGACCCACTCACGTAAAGACAGGTTAGCGTTGGAAAATATTCTACGGGCATCCCAACATTGTTGTTGCAAATCACCCACATCATCACCAGTCCCTTGTAAGTTATCAATATACAGCCCCCTTTTTAGCTTATTAACTACTTCACTGTTCTGTATCATAGACAGGTGTTTTTGAATGGTAGCATTAAGGAGGAACTGGGAACAGGTGGCCCCGAACAGAACTGCACGGAACCGGTAGACAATGTAAGGACTTGCAACATCCAAGGGATCAACGGGCCACAGAAACCTAGTAGCATCCCTATCTTTCTCACTCAACCCCACCATGAGAAATGCTTTCTCAATATCACTCACCCAGGCAAATTGATGGCATCTGCGCAGAAGCACCTGGGTGAGGTCAGCCACTAGCGATGGACCTGTATGGAGACAGTCATTCAGACTGAACGCCTTCTCGTCCATCCTAGCCGAACAGTCAAACACTATCCGTACAGGCGTAGTAACACTATCCTTGGTAATACCATGGTGAGCTAAGCAGTGAATGGGATGACCAGCTTGATTCCTGTTTTCTACCCTTTCAATAAACCCCCTTTCTATCTGAGTATCCAGAACCTTTGTATACTGTTGACAGTAGTTGGGATCTTTTATAAACTTACGCTGCAAGCCTCTCATTCTGCCCAGGGCTAACTTAAAGTTATCAGGTAATTTATCTATGTTATCTCTCCACGGCAGTTCCACTATATACTGTCCCTGTGCTTCGGAATACTGTACCGTTTCAGAAAATCTATTTAAGACTTTCTCCCCACCCTTACCAGTCTCATTAGGACTTATACCAATATGGTCCAAGTCCCATAGAGCTGTCAGATCCTTTAATTCTGGAGAATTCCTGCCAATATCTTCCTGTATCTCCACTAAAGGGTCTACTGCTAACTTAAGAACAGTGACTAACTCTACATGGGTCTCTTCTATATCTGACTGATAAGTGCCACTCAGTGCATAACCATAAATTGTGGGTAACATAACTATACTTCCTTCCCTGACATAGCCTGAATGTACAAAGTGGTAATAAAATTCCGCCCCAATCAGTAACCCTATCATATCTCCATCAGTGATACCTGGATCTGCTAATTTGTAACCCCGAGCCTTGATAGCATTTACCTCCATCTCTAATCCCCTCCCTGGCTTGTATACTGGTAACTCCTCCACCACAACGGCTCTCAAATTACGCACCCTCCTTCTGTGATGATAGGTTAACTCTACTATTTCATACTCGGTACTACCAAGTGAGCCAGTAAATCCCTGGAGCTTTAGCTGTTCCTTACTGACCCTAACGTAATCAAGCTGCGATAAAGCAGAGCGCAAGATGAAGGTACGCTGCGAACATTGGTCCAACAAAGCTCTTACTTTACTGGTATGACCATTTCTGTCGGTCAAGGGAATCTGAATGGTAGGCAACAACACTGCATTACGGCCCGAAGCCACAGCCATAGTCACTGAAGGTTCAGTGGCTGCTGGTTGTCCAGTTTGTTCAAGGCATGGCGTCGGACACAAATAATTAAAATGTTTCTGTTGGCAGAATCGGCACGGCCTAATTTTAGGGTTAGTACACCCCTGGCTGCCATGTTCTGACGACAGGCACCCGATGCACAATTTCAACTGCCTTGCTCTATTGGCCTTGGTGGGACTGTTCTTGTATTTTGCACACTTTGCCCAAAAATGTCCTGTCTTTAAACACAACTTACATCCATACTTCTGCTTGGTATCAGGTTTCTGATACACCGCATATGCTGATGTGGCGGTCGCCCCAAACTGTTCTAGTGGATCATGTCTACTTTCTAGATTGCACACTTCAGTCTTAAACACACGAACATATTCATCCACATCCAGCCAGTTGTCTTTTAATTCACGTTTAATCACTTCAGAGAGTGCACTAGGGAGTTTATTATGCAACAGTACTGCACACATTTCACTTACTGTTACATCCATAGAGCGTAATGATTCTAACGCACACTCAAATGACGCGGACAAATCTTTCAGAGCACTGACCTCCTGGCTAGGATGTGGGAGATTACACAGTTTCGCTATGTGAGCTGCTTTGATGCGATCCTTTTGACCATAACTGTTTTTCAATATAGTGACCGCTGGTTCATAACTTGCAGCGACCAAACTAAACCCACTAACAATTTGTAGAGCCTCACCACTAAGTTGTCCCTTTAGATACGTAAATTTCTGAATGTCAGTTAAGTCTGTTTGGGAGTGAACACTACAATCAAAGAGCTCCCAGAAACCCACCCACTGTGTTGGATCCCCATCAAAAACTGGCAACTTCAGGGAGGGTAGCTTAATACCCTTCTGCTTCCTACTTGCTGCACTATCATGAGATCTACCAGTAGTGGTTGTCTGTAGAGCACTATCTAACTCAGCTAACTAACTGTTTACTTGATTAACATACTGCATATCTTTCACCATCTCATCCTCTAACTGATCATCTGAATATAAGCTATACAACTCTATGCTATACGACTCGATATCAGCTAGGGCCTTTTCTATAGTGATTTTCACACCCCTTACATCATGCAGTGTAGCAGCATGTTCAATAAATTCAGACAGATTAGAGGTAAGCTTAGTAATCCCTCCCTTCTTGGCGGCCCTGAACCGCCGCAATGACTTTATTTTCTCATCCATTCTTAAAAGTTTACGGTAACTAAAGCTTAAGGAACAACAATACTAATCGTCACTGTAGGCTAACCTATTCTAATCTATTCTAAGCCTAGGCTAACCTACTTACATTGATGACGACAGCAACCAAGCAAATCGAAGCATGCAGACCGCGTGCCCCCTGTGAGTTTACAAATGATCAAAGAAAAGGAAAATTACCCTATGTCATATTACTCTACTTTACAATATTTACTTTACTATATTAAATTTTAAAACAAATTACAAAGAAAAAGAAAGAAGGATCAAGACTCCTCTGAAGGAGGACCAGCCGCAGCCGTCGTCCTAGTCTTTAGATCTAGCCTATTGCGTCGACTGCTCCTCCTCGTCCCCGTCCTTCTCCTCAAAAAAGGCACGCGCTCTGTCCAGTAGCCTATCTAATACCTTCCGGCTCCGTGGCGCATCTAAATGAACTCCGTCCCACAAGTCGGTCTTACTCATCCCCATGGCAAAGTAACTTTGTTTAGTAAATGGGAGATTTCTTCGCAAGCGGAGGTTCACACCATTCTTTGCCCTATTGTACTCCTCGGGAGTCATACCCCTAGGGCTTACCCTAGACTCCAGACCGACCACCAGACAGTGACCCCCAGTCCTCTCTTCTATCTCTTCAGCTAGAGACTGGAGCCCGAGGGCCACCCCCTGAAGGTCAGTCTGCAGGGACAAATTATTTCCCCCGAGGATCAGGAACGTAAGATCCGGCTTGTAGGCTAGGAGCTCATCCCAGGCCGAGGTCTGCCTGACAGTGTCTACCCTTGCCCCTGGTCTATACAGTAGTTTAACAAAAAAAGCAGGGCACTGCACTGGACGATCCAGCGGAAAATCCCGCACATAGGAATGGGAGAAGAGGGCCACCTTTCTCAAAGGCACAGGGTAATAACCGGACGATGGCACAAACTCTTGGCCAACGCCCCCTCCCCTTGCAGCCTTCCCCGGTGCGCCCCTCGGCATTTGTCCACTGGATCGCCCAGCTCTACACAAAGGCAGACAAGTCAGGCCTAACACCCCCCCCCCCCCAATTCCTATCAATATATAACAGATGGCCCAGTATCCTGGTCACGGCACCAATTATATCCTGAATATTATTCCTAGGGGGTAAAGGAGAAACGGATATAAAGTAAATGTTCAGACCTGGAAAGATGAAATGGCCTAGGCTATAAATATGATACCAGTCGGCGTTGGACTTACGTGTTAAATTGTATATGTAGGCTATCTGTGGTAGTCCCAGTAATATCTATGAAGTACTTCTAGTATTAAAGGAACTTAGCTGTGATGCAAAGAGTGTAGGTTAGGTCATGGACATGTCGGTAGGTGTAGATCAGTAAAGTTCTGTTGTTATGTGGCAGCAACTGGTGGTTTGTTGTGAGCGGGCCGAAGTCTCTGTGTGAAGTGTATTGAGATTTCCTCTTATCGTAACAATATAAATATATTTAAGGGTTCTATATCGCCCCCCGTGATTAAATAATAAGGGAAAATAAGCTAAGATATAATTGGTGCAACCACAGTAATACTTATCCACAAAGATAAATAAAGTAATGCGTATAAACAAAAAGGAACCAGCTGTCGTGAACCCGGGAAATTCAAACTACGGTGTATATACCAGCTAGGATTCACGACACTATTGTTCTTGATCCCACTATAGGACTCGGTAGCCTATTCCACATATCTACAACTCTGTTACTAAACGAATAGAGGCAGATCCCTTACACACCCAGTCTCTCTGTCGCTCGTTTGCTTGCACACCGGTACAAATGAGGCAGATCCCTTACACATGCAACTAAGATGAACATGGTAATCTGCAGAGAGACAAGTGGCCCACAAAAGGCAGATCCCTTTCACATCCAACCCATTTCGTCCATATGACTATCTGATTTTATCTTGAAATTCTCTATTGTTCTTCATCCCACTATAGCACTAGGTAGCATATTTCACATATCTACGACTCTGTTACGAGAGAGGCAGATCCCTTACACAGCCAATCTCTCACTCTCTCTCTTATTAGCACACTTGTACAAATGAGGCAGATCCCTTACATATGCTACCAAGATGAAAATGGGAGTCTGCAGAGAGCCGATTGGCCCACACACGGCAGATCCCTTTCACACCCTACTCATCTCGTTCTATCAAATATTATGTTGAAGCTCTATTGTTATTGATCCTACTATAGCACTCGGTAGCCTATTCCACATATCTACAACTCTTATACCAAGCGAATAGAGGCAGATCCCATACACAGCCAATCTCTTTCTCTCTCGCTCTTGTTTGTTTGCACACCGGTACAAATGAGGCAGATCCCTTACACATGCAACCAAGATGAAAATTGGAGTCTGCAGAGCCAAGTGGCCCACATAAGGCAGATCCCTTTCACACCCAACCCATCTCATAAACGTTACCTGTTATTTACACTACTTACTATACACCCATGTTATCATATACCTGCAACCAAAACACAATTGTAAGAAATAGGAACATATGAAAATGGGAGTCTGTAGAGAGCCAATTGGACCACACAAGACAGATCCTTTTCACAACCAACCCATCTCATAAAAACTCTCTCATTTATCTCTGTCTTCCTTACATTTATGACATCCTAGTCTCTGTCTCTCTCACAAATGAGAACATAAGAAAACCGGAGTTTGCAGAGAGCCGATTGGCCCACACATGTCAGATCCCTTTCACACCTAATCCATCCCACGCTCTCTCTCTCTCTCATATTTAACGCTATTTTCCTTACGTTTACGACATCCTATTCTCTCTTGCCATACTCTCTCTCTCTCCCTCACAAATGAGAACATAAATAAAATAAGGAAACAGGAGTCTGCAGAGAGCCAATTGACCTACACATGGCAGATCCCTTTCACACCCAACCCATCTCGTTCTATCTAATTTCAAGTTGAAGCTCTATTGTTCTTGATCCCATTATAGCACTCGGTAGCCTATTCCACACAATTATCTACAACTCTGTTACTAAACAAATAGAGGCAGATCCCTTATACAGCCAATCTCTCCCTCTCTCGCTCATGTTTGTTTGCACAATCATGTAGTTTCGCATGCCCGATAAGTTAAATGATCTTTTGATATCTGTGACACAGCTTTTGTATCCAACACAATACCCTGCTTGCAAAACCCCTCGAACCCCGGACAACATTGCTTGCAACTTTAATTATTATTATTATTATTATTATTAGTAGTAGTATTTTTATTTTTATTATTTTATTATTGTATTGTATTATTGTAAGGGAAGGTTTTTAATTATCACCCGCATTTGAGAAATCCGTTTCACGTAGGTACTGATGGCATTTAATGCTTCTTCCATTTTCTTTTTCTTTTGCTGGTTTAGATCAGGTATCTAAAAGCTTTCTTTTTGTTGCCAAAGGCCGCATTTCTTTCTCAACCATGTTCCCATGTTATTTGCCTAATTTTTCCCCCACCAATCTCGGACAAAATTGTTGTTGTTGTTGTCTGTTGCTGGTCATGTTGTTGAGGGAGGGCCGTGCATGTAGGCCACCATTTATTTATCTTATATAGATCTATAGGCACAGGGTGTCATACCGCAGCAATTTTGGTTGAATGATTATTAAACAAAAGGATATAGGAAAATGTACATGAAATAGCATTGTTATTCTATTATAATACTTCCAAAGACATAATTTGGAACTATAAACTCAAATTTCATCTTGACATATACAAGAATATAGACTACAAATAATGGACTTGAATTTCGTTTGACACCCTGTATAGGCAATCTGTAACAGGTAGAACGAAAGAAGAATTGGATTATGAAAGTATTGAAAGTAAAATGTTTTCGCCCTGTGACGCCTACCAGCGTTGGCAGAATCGCCTCCCGGTAGCCACTAGCACTCGCCAGGGCAATGAATTTGGCTACAGTCTATCTACAATGTTGTACTTTCTTTCTTGTGAATCGTCATGTCACAGGCAGTATAAAAATGGTCTTTATTTTCATCTGTGACAAGGCATTCTATTTTATATCATCAGTTATAAGTTTAATGTATAAGACTGAATGATACAGCTAGAGAGTGTGAGTGAGTAAGTGCAGGAGTAGGAGGGTAGTGCGCGGAGTGTTACATGTCTCAGTGACGTCATGCCACGGCCGGGCCCTATGAGTGGCTGGCTGGCCGCGTTGCCGCCCTCCTGCCGCGGCAGGAGGTAGTCCCCCCTGCACTCCCTGCTGCCTTTGTGTCTTCCTTGCTCAGAGCTTGCCTGACCAGCATACCCTTAATATCTCCCTAGCCACCTGTCCCCGACTTCTACCTATAGAACACTTTCTCTCTCTCTCAACTTCTTACCTCTCATTCTTCCAATCTATTTAACATCATAACTCCCCTTTGGTTCTGCACGATTTCATATATCGGCCATCGTATTATATGCTGAAGCTCTCAGATATTCCATGTTTAGTTAGACATTTTGGAGGGGTTTACATTTTGTCTATAGAGGTTCGACACACTCGCGGTGTCTCCCTACCTATCTCTTGGTTGTCTGCTGGGCTATTTAATGCTAGACTGGGGTGAGGCTATTGTTGTTGTGATTTCCGATGTGTACCCGGTTTTGTTGAACCTGTACAATCGCAACGGATACGTGGGAAGCCTAGGTTGTCTTTCTGACTGTGTACCTTGTGAGTTTAGCACTGTGTTGCGAGTGAGGGCTATTGCCTCTGCCACCCAACACTGTGCTAACTCGTTTTGCTTTGACTTAAGAGGGTCGCCAGGAGAGAACCAGATACTAGCGATCTGGATATCTCAAGAGAGCACATCGTCAATTAACGTAATTTGGCCGCACTGTCTTAAGGACCTCGCTAGGCTACGAGCCGCTTGCTCAGCCATTGTTTCCTAGCCTACTACATCCCAGCTAGACTTTATTCGCCTAGCAGACACCCGATTAGGATTATAAGCTCTAATGTTATGTATGCAGCATTGTTATTCACGTTGATTGTAAGCCTTGGTTGTTGTTGAGTTGCACAACCCGAGCAGGCTTTGCGTTGCCTGAGGAAGTACTTCTTTTGTTGTTGGAGATAATACTATTGCGCATTTATCATTATTCCCGTGCCAGTTAACACTGTATGTCCATACACTTGTCATATCTTGTTCCTGCTTTATATAACAGTTCAAAATCCGATTCGATCATCTTAAGCAGCATCAGACTTTCTTCAGAAGATTCCTGTTCGATGCTTTAGGACTTTCATTCACTTTCTGTAATATAGGAGTGACAGTTTATTATTGTTTAGAGTAACTTTAAATATACCTTCTTCTAGTTTGCATTAAATCATTGCAGTGATTTAATTAAGCTCTCTATCTTTTTCCTTGTATACATTATTAACGTAATTGTATGTTGTTGTGATCAGGCTGTATCAGAGATCATCAGCCTGTAGTAGTAGTGCATTTATACCGAGTTATAGGATACCCCGCTATCGCAGATTTAACTCTGGAGGGTATAGGTGTTTTTGTGTGCCGGCATTATAAGTTCGAGGGTTGGATCTAGTGTTACCGTTGTGGCTGTGTGCCTTTCTAGTCCAATGATTAAGAGCCCTTGTTTTTTACGAGCCCCGGTCGTAACAGCCCCAATCAGGCAAATATATATATAGCATGTGATTACTCTCCACCAATCACTGCTAAGGGCTCAAAGGGCCAAAAACAGCACAGGACAGAAACTCGGCCCACAAGGCTTTTGAAACTTCTTGTTCAAAAGCCTTGTGGGCCGAGTATACAGTAAAAGCGATACTTAGTTAGTTAAAATAGGACTTCAGAGGCTATCAACCCTATTGGATTATTAAGCCAGCACACTGTAAGTCAAGAATAACGTCAGGGCTGGAGCCTCTCTGCGAAAACTCCAGTTTCTTTCAGCGATAGTGGCTGGCGAAAGGAATGGGAAAGGAAACTGAATAAACGCATGACATGAATAATTATTAGAAGCAAGCGTCTTACAGCAAAACTTACTGAAAATAAAATTCTCAACTCAACGTGAAAACATAGACAAGATTTTTTAGAATTCAAATATCAATATACAAGACAAGTAGATCGTGTATGCGCAATTACTTACACTTAACCCTTTCACTACCGGGGATGCCTGTTGTATCATTTCAGCTATATTTAGACGATTCCATGCAGCTTAGGAAGTGGTAGTAAGAAGAGTGAAGTGAGATGGTTCTAAGCCTGTTAATTGCTGAAATCCCTTTTTAAACTAAATAAAATAGTCTAACATTAGCCAGAATATAAGGAAAATTACGCCGCCGGTACAGAATAAATAAATTTGCAATGCTTAAACTTAATTGGAGTTACAATATACAGTATATATATATATATATATATATATATATATATATATATATATATATATATATATTCTGTATGCATCTAGCTGTAAATAAAACACTTTAATTCTCCTGATAAATATATTCACATGTACTGTATAATTATATACAAAAATCTCTCTTACATCGAAGCTTGAAATTAATATCAAATACACGCCCGAGGGAAAAATAAATTGGATTCATACCGGTGTAAATATTTAAAATGTTACGAACTCCTATTGGTTGCCAGGAGATGTGTTTGGTGAGAGAGAGAGAGAGAGAGAGAGAGAGAGAGAGAGAGAGAGAGTGCGTGTGTTTGTTAAGGGGGGTCACCTGCTTTTTTCCCTTTCCCTCCTTTTTTCTCTTTCTCTGACTTTATTCATTCGGCCCCATTCAGCCAACTGTTTGAAGACGTTTATCCCCATTCAGGTGTCGATTTCTTCCTGGCGAGCGATAGCGAGCAGCATTGTATGGAGAAATCCGGCTTTGTTGGAGACATTTTTCTATCGAAAAATAAAAAATTTAGCTTGCTGTAAAAAAAATAATATATTTATATATATATATATATAATATACCGTATATATATACTGTATATACAGTATATATATACATATATATATATATACATATTATATATATATACATATATATATATATACATACCGGTATATATAATATATATATATATATATATATATATATGCTGGCTCGCTACCGCGCGCCAAGAAAATATTGACACCTGGATGGGTGTAAACATCTTAAAACAGTAGGCTGAATGGGGCCGAATGGATACAACCCAGAGAGAGCGTGAGAAAGAGAGAAACAAACGAGGTGGGCCTTCTTAAAGTTAGTTTTATATATTTTTTTTCCAGCTGAGGGTAAATTGAATCCCTTTTAAGATGATTCTTCGACGATGTCTGTATCCTAGAATCTTAACCCCTTCATCACCATTACATAATTTTCATCGTATTCTGATTACCATTAGACGATTTTCTTTTGTCATTAATCTACCTCTATGACTCAAATGCGTAAATACGATGTCAATAAACCCTCCTAGTAACACAGGTCCTTCTTAAACTGCATATAATCATCTACTTTTAGCCAGAATCAAAGGTAAAAAGGCGTCATGGTGCTGAAGGGGTTGAACACTCTTACCATTACACCATCAAGACCGTTATAAGTACAGCACACGACCACAATTAATATCCATTTATCGAATACTGGATATTAACCCTCTCACGTTCTTGACGCAATTTTGAGCCTATTAGGGATACTTTAAAGCCTTTGTTACCATCAGGGGTATTTAGAAACCTTTAGTTACTTTAACCTCTGCAGTTGTCTTTGAGTTAGCTGTGGGCAGAAAACTAATTTTGGAGAGGTAATTATAAGAGTGAGATAACTCTATTTCTTATTGCTAATCTGGCAACCTCTGCGTCATATGGTCGTGAGAGGGTTAATCTTATCATGCACTGTACCCAACTGCACTATGAATAGCCTAATGCTTCAGCGAGAGGAAAGAATATTTTAAGGGGCACAAATCACATAGGACCGACCTCGATACGAAATATTCTTGACCCTATTGATAATCTAATTTATTAATTTCACCCAACACCAAACACCTCCCAATGAAATTAATGAAAACGTGATCCTACCAGAATTCGAACTTGGGTTACCACATACAAATCTTAAACATTAACCATTACACCATCAAGACTGTTATAAGTACAGCACATGACCACGATTGATATCCATTTATCGAATATCCATTTAGAGAATAGGCAGAGAAAATTAATATGTACAAGAAGACGAGAGAGAGAGAGAGAGAGAGAGAGAGAGAGAGAGAGAGAGAGAGAGAGAGAGAGAGCATCTTCCCCAGGATAACATACGGTAGTGGGGAATATCAATGAGGAAATATTTTTCTCTAGGGCACGACTGGGAACATATTTGTATTTTCTTTTGCTGCGTGTATATTTGTTTTGGTTTAGATGCTTATGTTCTTGGTGTGGTGTCCCAAGTTCGAATCCCAGGAGGACCATATGCTTTCATTAGTTTATTCAAGTACATTACATACATACACAAACATAACATTTTAAGACTGAGTGCTCCACACATACGTGCAGTTTCAGTCTCTTGTCCTAACCCCTAATTGGGGTTTGTAATTGATGATTCATTAATCATCAATTACAAACCCCAAACGAAGTGTTATTTGTTTTACTGTACCCACTTGTTTTTAAAGATCTGTTGTAGCTCCAAAACTTAAAATACGAGATATATCACTGGTATCAATAGCCTATATCATTTCATCTGTCAATAAGGGGGTAGTGCTTGATTTTTGGTCTATATATTTATTTATTATTTAGTTTCCTTGCCAGACCTTCATCAAACTTAGAAAAACACCCCGTATACCCCTCTTCAAGATAAATTTGTACATTTTTCGGTAGAAAAATGGCCCTCTAGTATATCACTCAAAAATGGCTCCCATCTCCAGAATATCGCTGGAATTCATGCCCCTACATGTAAAAAATGGCCTCTAGATCGAAGTAAATACCTCTAGATATAGCGGGGAAGTAGCTAAATTGGCAACATTGTTTCTGAATTCTCAGTTTGTCAATATCTGTTTCCGATATGTTACGGTACCAAAATACACGTTTTTTGAGAAGTCGACATTTTGCGAGGGAAGCGAAGTTGAATACCCTTTATGGCGATTTTGTGAACATTATGACCGCCTTGGGTTGAACACAATAATGGTCATAGGGTTTATAGGCGTGTATGACATGAAACCACGACCCTCCAAGGTTTAAACCATCCAGTACCAGGGACGTCCTTTTCATCATATTCTGGCACCTATTAGACGGTTTTATTCAGTTTAGGAAGGACCTCTAGCAATACAAAAGCTTCAAAATATCTTACCCGACCCTTTTAACTACCACAGATCCTTCCTAAACTACACAATATCGTCCAATTATTGCTAGAATTAAATATCGCACGTCGCTGGTACTCAGAAGGTTAAGGGGGATGGGCGTATATATATGCTTATTTATCTATATATTATAGTTTAAGGGGGGGGGGGGATGGGCGTATATATATATGCTTATTTATCTATATATAATAGTTTAAGGGGGGGGGATGGGCGTATATATATGCTTATTTATCTATATATAATAGTTTAAGGGGGGGGATGGGCGTATATATATGCTTATTTATCTATATATTATGGTTCTTCCAGTCTAGGGAGTGAGACATGTGAAGCACGTAGAGTACAACGAGCATATGCCATTTTGCCTTCACATGAGGCACGGTGCTCACTCATGGCCCGAAACGACCCCATCTCTGAAGCCACCTCGTTCCCGTGCTTCACTGTCTCACACCCTACACTCGGACTCTCACACTTACACACACACAACGCCACCTGTTGAGCAGATAACTCACCAGGATGAGCGGTTTTTTTTTTTTTTTTTTTTTTTTCTATATTCCAAATTACTTCCTCTCGGGCATAGGCTGAGAGCCTTAAGATTCACCGCTTTACAATGAACAGTGAAGCCCGTGAGGTCTTCTTCCAGTCTAGGGAGTGAGACATGTGAAGCACGTAGAGTACAACGAGCATATGCCATTTTGCCTTCACATGAGGCACGGTGCTCACTCATGGCCCGAAACGACCCCATCTCTGAAGCCACCTCGTTCCCGTGCTTCACTGTCTCACACCCTACACTCGGACTCTCACACTTACACACACACAACGCCACCTGTTGAGCAGATAACTCACCAGGCATTGCACCCCTATAGCATATTTTGAATATGGGAATATTCATACAGTGCTATTTAATCAGTATATACAGTATATGCTTATTTATCTATATATTATGGTTAAAGGGGGGGGGGGGGATGGGCGTATACTGTATATATGCTTATTTATCTATATATTATGGTTTAAGGGGGGGGGGGGGGGGGCGTATATATGCTTATTTATTTATATATTATGGTTTAAGGGGGGGGGGGGGATGGCGTATATATATGCTTATTTATCTATATTTTATGGTTTGGGGGGGGGGGGGGAGGGGCGTATATATATGCTTATTTATCTATATATTATGGTTTAAGGGGGGGGGGGGATGGGCGTATATATATGCTTATTTATCTATATATTATAGTTTAAGGGGGGGGGGGGGGATGGGTGTATATATATGCTTATTTATCTATATATTATAGTTTAAGGGGGGGGTTTCGTATATATATGCTTTTTTATCTAAATATTAGGGTTAAAGGGGGGGGGGATGGGCGTATATATATGCTTATTTATCTATATATTATAGTTTAAGGGGGGGGGGGGGGATGGGCGTATATATATGCTTATTTATCTATATATTATAGTTTAAGGGGGGGGGGGGGGGGATGGGCGTATATATATGCTTATTTATCTATATATTATAGTTTAAGGGGGGGGGGATGGGCGTATATATATGCTTATTATCTATATATTATAGTTTAAGGGGGGGGGGATGTTCGTATATATATGCTTATTTATCTATATATTATAGTTTAAGGGGGGGGGGGGGGGGGGATGGGCGTATATATATGCTTATTTATCTATATTATGGTTTTAGTTTCCTCCTTAGACCTCCATCAATCTTTAAAAAACAACACCAAGACCCACCCCCCTTCAAGATAAATGTATACATTTTTCGATTTAAACAATGTTCCGGCCAGAGGAACAGGTTCACTATCGCTCGCCAGGAAAACAAAATACACCTAAATTGTAGGAAAGGTCTTAATATTGACAAATACATTGGGTGGAGAGTCTTAAAATCACCAAACAAGTGGGGCAAGCGTCTTGAAATCTCAAAACTAAAGGGACTAAACATGAGGGAGAAGGGGGTCCAGAAAAAAGCAATCCTCTCCCCTTAACGTGCCATATCAAAATGTTCAACACGAAGCCTTTGTGAATCGATGACCCACCTGGAGTTAAGGGGGGTCACCGTTTTTTTTTTTTTTTTTTTTATCTTTCTCTCCTTTTCTCTCTTTCCCTTGCTTGTATGCATTCGGCCCCATTCAGCCAACTGGTTTAAGACGTTTATCCTCATCCAAGTGTCGATTTCTTCCTGGAGAGCGATAACGAGCCAGCATTGTATGGAGAAATCCGGCTTCGCCGGAGAAATTTTTCTATCGAAACATGTACAAATTAAGCCTGTTGTCAAACACATTTATTTAAATATGCTGACTCGCTAACGCTCGCCAGGAAAAAAATCGACACCTGGATGGGGATAAACGTCTTAAAACAGTAGGCTGAATGGGGCCGAATGGATACAAGCCAGAGAAAGAGAGAAAAGGAGAGAACAATGCAGGTGACCCCCCTTAAGGCCCTTTTGAAACTGAAAAAAATCGTCTAATAGTAGCCAGAATAAAGTTAAAAAGACGTCACCGGTACAGAAGGGGTTAACCCCTTCTGTACCGGTGACGTCCTTTTAATTATGTGTTGGCAACTCTTAGACGATTTTATTCAGCTCAGGAAGGATCTCTAGCAATAATAAGCTTCAAACTATCTCAATCAAACCTTTTTACTACCACAGATCCTTCCTAGGCTGCACAATATCGTCTGCATATAGCTATAATAAAATATATAATCGTAGCTGGTACTCAAAGGGTTAACACAGGTGGGTGAACAGGAAGGAGGATGGGTGTGGGATAGTGACTAAAGGTTTGTAAAGGTCAGACATATAGGTTTATCAATGTGGGAGTTATAGTCAATATTTGTTAACCCGTTCAGTACCGGTGCCTTTATTTTAACTGTGTTAACCATTAAACGATGTTTATTCAGTTTCAAAAGCCTCAAGCAATAATTAACAAGCTTCGAACTATCCACTTAACCCTTTTTACTACCACTTATCATTCTTAAGCTGTACAAAATTGTCTAAATATAACTAGAATATAATTATAATCGTCACTGGTACTCAAAGGGTTAATGGGTGAAAACAATACAGTGAATGGATCCCAGCTACATATTACAAAGTAAGAGTGAGCAAGTGTATGGAACGAAATCATTAATGGATCACACCAGTTCCTATTCAAATTAGTTTTACATCATACATTGTCTTGCCCTTTACACATGTTATTGTATTTATATAGCACACCAGTCTGTCTCTACTAAAGGATCACACCAGTTACATTTCCGATTAGTTTTCACCATGCACTTTCTTGTTTATACAGTTTAATGTATATATATAGTTATATATGCCATGTCGTACAAACACGAATTCCGATTTCACTTCACAATGACCAACTTAACGTAACACACTTACCATTACCTTAATTGAAATACAGAAATTGAAATTCATATTGTATTGTTTACAATGTTCAAAGGTGCCTGCTCTACAGCCCCCTTTACAACATTGAATTTCGTAATAAAGGTATACACACTATATCTGTCACAATACCACTGAAAAATTCAGCATGTAGCAATACAAATGAAATGGAACATAAATATATGTCAACAGAGTAAACTTTTTTGGTGAACTTTAACCCACTGAGCACCAGGCAATATAATATAAATGTACACTCCAGGACCAGCAGGTTGTCAAAATATATTGTTTGCTAAAAACACCTGGAATGGGTTAGAAATGAAGGAAAAAACATAAAAAAAACGATCCCCTAGGTCATTAAAGGGTCCTACGGGGCGCCCGAAAGTCGGAATTAACATGGGGAAATGGGTAGGCAAAAACATGCAAAAACAAATTTTTGCGCCCTCACGTGCACGCGGCTGGACTTCTGAGGTTTTTTAGCCATCGGCATTGTTGCGTGGGATGCGTACGCAGTTCCCATACAAATCTGAGCCCTCTAGGTGCCGTAGGACCGGAGTAATTAACTGTGACGCTCCCTATGCGGCTCTGGGGTTTAGCGTTACATACATTGCCGATGCATAAGGTGGTCTCTGGTACTCGAGGGATACAAGTAACATATCAGAGGGCTAACACACCTCCATATTTCACTCTGGGATCTTGCCTTCATTGATAAAGAGGGGTTTGAGAGAGAAAGAGAGAAAGAGAGAGAGAGAGAGAGATATGCGAATAAAGTAAAAGCTGATCCCTGGTGTTCGGTAAGACAGAAGTTACGACCCCGTGGTGGACATGTTGGACTGTGACAGAGGCGGCGGACCCTGAAATGAGGGAGAAGAGAACCGAGACGGTTATATAGTATTGTAAATCAGGAGATGAGAGACTGATATAAAGTAATGGAAATTGCTAAGCATAATATTTTTCCATCAGAAACTAAAGTTGTATTTACCTTTATAATTTTACATACATTGGTTGATCTTAACAGTTGCTAACTTTAACACTTACACTGCGGGCATATTTTCGCTATATTAGGGCTCATTCAGGTATTCCTGAATGATTGAGCAAGTGTCTGAATGAAATGAGATATATTCAGCCAAAAACTAGAAGAAAATCGCTTCAAAATGGCACCAGAACGAGCTTCGGAGCGCGCGGGCATCACCCGCAGCGCTATCATAGACATTCACTAATACTGAGCAATTACCTCTAATGTCGCGCTAAATTTGCCTTTGGCAGCGCTGTTATGTATAGCGGGAGTATGGCTCCTACTCCTCAGTGCCTCGGCCGCCTGGCTGGAGAGAGCACGGGGGCCTGCCGGGCTCCCGCTCACTCGCACTCATCTCCACAGGCTTTAAAATCCTGTAAATTGCTATATATTCCCATGGTGTTCCGGATCGTCTCCCGCAGTCAATGGGTTAAGGAGACTATTAGTTGTGGTGTTTAAAGGATAAGAATCAGAGAGAGAAAGAGAGGGGGGAGGGGGGATAAGGTGGAAGGCAACGACACATGTACAATTGTACACTCAACTTTGATGAAATGCACAGACCACTAGGACCTACTAATACTTATATTTATATACTCAAAACAGCTATACTCGGTTTCATTTCATCTGACGGTAAGTTGAATCCCTCAACAACTGATTTCTCGATAACTAACAGAAAAATAAGAAACTACCATGTCTCTGCTATATATTAGTGCCAAGTTTTCATAATTAACAACACATTTCGCTACAATAACTGCATATTAGCGAAGTCAAGTTGAAGACATCAATTTACCGTCAGCTGGAAAAAAACAGAGTATAGTGTATACACACACCTTTGCTCAATATAATGTTTGTTCCTATACATGGCAGGCAACAGTGCGAATACTTAAGTTATTTATCTAAATCATGCTTAATCGAAAGTAAAGAGTAAAGTTATAAATGGAAAATGTCTATTATATAACATGTTATTACCAGATTTTATTTAACATCAAAGGTCATTGTTAAATCCAAATAATAGTTAACTATGGACACACGATATCTGTAGAGCATCCGTGATGTTTCTGTTGGAAAACAAAATGGAAACTAAAGAAATATTTGCTTCACCAGAGTTATCCATCAACTCCTCCAAAGAGCAATATTACGGGGATAAGCTCCTCGGTAAATCACAACTTTGAGCACTGTAATTCAGAACTTCCTCGTGAAGCTCGTATTTTTCAGGTCAGTGGTATGGGCGAACAGGTGGGTGAAATTGATTGTTGTTAGTGTTGGCAGCCCACTAGATACTTCCCCTTCCGCACGCTCGTGAGATTAAATTGAATTATAACCTAATTTATTCGCCATCACTTTTGCTCGGCTATTCTGCAATTCAACATGTGTGTTCATTCGTTCTTGGAATCTTTATTGTCAATGCTGTCTCTCTCTCTCTCTCTCCCCCACCCGCTCTCGCGCTCTCTCTCTCTCTCTCACACACGACACTTCGTCTCGTTACGCTTTCCTGTGAACGAGGTTTATCTTGGAATCTTATCGAGAAATTGTACCAGTACTGTCTGGATTTATGTTATCATTAGTGTATACCGGGGTGGTAGAACACGTAGCACCCGTCTTGTAGCACAATCGCACCCCTACTCGTGCAACTCTCCAACCCAAAAGTGACACGTTATTCTCAATCTTTCTTCTATTCAACAGCTGAGCTCTGGAACTCTCTCCCAGAATCAGCCTTTCCCTCTTCCTAGGATTCGAATTGCTTCAAACTCTGTGTGTCCAGGCATTTTGGCTCGAACGTCCCTTGATTGTAGCGGTTTCACTTTTTCAACTCGGGAGAGGCACTCGCTACACATAGAACAAAAATGCCTATGTGTAACGGGAATATGGTATCAATCCATTATAATATCAAAATGTTTGTCTGCCCATATCCACTCTGGGTGGTAAATTCAAAGTAGGAAGTTAAATATGTGTCTCCTCGTCGCACGATTTAGGAAATATCGATAACTTTCGTATGTTCATGACCTTTCTTATTTACTCTCACCTACATATTGTTAACCAAATGTTCCAGTAAAATAACACCAACAACATTTTAAAATGGACCAATGTATTTCTCATAAGGTTGCAGTTACTCATCTATTTCAACCTCACAATTTGCTTTACATTATCTTTATAATTATATATGCATACATTCATCTATAGCCTTAGTAAATTATATAATGATAAATATTAAGCGATTTTATATAACTTACAAGGAATTTTAAAATGTCCGTGTGCCTTTTTTTTTATTACATTGGCTCTTTATTAAATTCGCATAGGGTTAACCAGAATATAATCAGTAGTAACTTCCTATAGAGACATCCAAAAAGGTGAATCCATTAGTAAATTGTGTTCAACTACTGGCTTCTTCTTCGTCTATGGAACCCGCTCGTGGACCCGCCGTTGCTACAAGCTTCAGTATTGATCCACAGGGCTGACCTTTCTATCAGTACTGGCTCAGAAAATGTTAGTAAGAGGGAAAGTATAAAGTAGAAGGATAATACTAGGGACAGTTATTTTGGACCTATCCATCACCCCCCCCCCCCTATAATTTTCCGCTCGTTAGTCCTAGTAACCACATAGCTTTCCATGGTCTTCACTCACAGTTTCTGCCTCTCACCTTCATCTACGTTTTTTCCAGCCTGCACAGAGAATTTGTACACGTGAATCCATTTGCAATTTGCATTCTAAGTGACGATGAGTCGAACGAAAAAGAAAGAGGGGAGAAGAGAAAATACATTTGTATTATTTATATATTATTATTATTACTCCCTCTCTCTCTCTGACCCTGGTAGTGAGGCAGGTGTGGGAAGGTTGGTCTCAGCTGTCATCTCTTTATTGCTTATGGACCACAGAGGGAACGCAGCACTCCCCTCGTTATTTACTTCACCTCGCTCATTCTTTTTTTCCTTCCATTCAGGTTTTATTCACTGCATAAATACAGTGTATATATACTGTATATTATATATATATATATATATATATATATATATTATATATATATATGTATATATATATATATATATATATATATATATATACATATATATATATATATTTATATATATATATATATATATATGTTGTTACAAGGGGAGCCGGGGCAACCAGATGCTCTAATAGCCTAGCCCACAGCACCGTCCTACCCTGCAACAGACACGCTCTTAATATCTGACTCAAACACCAAGACACGCAGGTTCTCTAGGAAAAATGGTTATCTTCCTCGTTGCTCTATTAAAGCAATAACAAGGAGACACAAAAATATCTATTGTCCCCGAGTCTGGTCCACAGTACGTGTAGTATGCGAGAGAACTTCTAAGGTTATTCTAAACTGCTCAAATATTACCTAACCATACCACTACTAGACTTCCAGAACAATCTATATCATGCCCAATCGCTTAGGAATTGGGAACAATACAGAGCAAAAACCATGGAAAGTCTAGTGCATAAACCTCTGTGCCAAGCCTATTTTCCCTAGCCTATGTCCTAATAATACACCGAGTGGCTCTCTTCAGCACAGCTCGGTGGTGGTGTTGAAAGGGGTAAACAACTTTAAAGACTTAACCTTACAACATCATCTGGGGTTAGCTCAATACACCCGAGTACAATGGGGACAACCTCACCTAGTAACAGGCTCCACCCCTAGTCCCTGACTGCACCGAATGTATTGCTGCTAAAAACTAAAAAGGCACAAGGGTTGGTATCTTAGTAGGTTGAAGATTGGCTGCCACCCCCTAGAGGGTTAACTAAGGCCCGAGTTAGAGGGTGCTATTTGGTGGAAGGAAAAAAGACAGTAGCCTATCATGGCACTGCAGGCCTACACACACACCCAACAACCCCGTTCCTCAAAGGCCTACCAAAAACTAAGTAAACAGGCCAACCCGCAAACCACTATTGATACCAACCATGAATAATATTCACACATAAATATAATGCAGCAGAATAATGGAAACGACATGGAAGAATAAAAAGAAGCTTATATTCTAGATAGCCAAGGGAAAGAAATGCAGTATCTCTAACAAATGCAGAAAACTCTTGTATGCGAAATAATAAAGTTATATTAATAAAAGTTAGGTTAAATGACTCCCAGACTTGCCATGCTACAATTCAATAAGAAACAAGATCGTAAATGCGGTTAACAAGGGAACATTTGGCAAGCCTGTGACAGCCCACACAGCACGTGTGCTCAGTATGGCGTCTATCTCACGAGTAAGGCAGCAACACTGGGCCAGCCTCGAGAAGGAGGAAGGGAGCTCCAGACATTGCCAGACTAAACAATTATTTTCAGGTCCTAGGCTCTCATTAACTATACAAAAGTAATCAAGTAAATATAAGGCATCATTGTGCAAACTTATAATAAACTAATACAACTCGCCTCAGTGCTGAACAAAATTGATAATTATACTCGTAGCAATAATCAACATGGTTGCAAGACAGTGGCGCGATCATGACGTCACCACTGGACAAGAAGTACACACGTGAGACGGGAGAGAGAAAGAAAAACAGCAAACCTCCCCTTAAACATACAACACTGCAACTGAAATAGGCTTTTGTATAAATCATAACAAACACTTACAGCTGAATTATCTGGTGGAAGTGACACCCTCACACCCAGGGGGAGTCTGTTGGTGCATCTTGAAACAACAGACTGCTCATACTTCAATAACACTACAAGACATACACAACTAGTCTTTTTTATAGTATTTTTATATTTTTTTTATATTTTTTTATTTAAATATTTTCTTCTATACAGAAACACAGCAACTCCTACTTTACGACCCTAAGCTGGGCTACATACGCCAACCAACAAGCACCAGACGTAAACATGCTAATCAAACCAAAGTAGGAGGCTACACCAACACTGACTGAACGGCGAGGGTTCTCTTTAAAATATACCCTCCCGTGACAAACAATCAGCCATAACATTATCCGTGCCCTTAACATGCCACTCATCCAAACTGTGTTCCGGCAGCAAAACAACACCTGACACTGATAAACTGCCCAGTCCATCACAAGACTGGCACTTCTCTTCGCTCTCTCCGGCAACGGGACCTGCCAATAACCTTTCACTGATTCCACCTTAGTGATAAACGAGGCAGCCCCGATGCAGTCTATGGGGTCGTCAACTCTGGGTAAAGGATAGGCGTCTGTCAGGGATAATGCACTAACAGTACTGCAATCAACGCAAAAACAGATCTTGCCACTCAGCTCAGGTTGCAAAGTCACTGGCAAAGACCACTCACGATATCCCTTATCCCTCAGACCCTCCTCCCGCATGTAGTCCAGCTCTGCATTCAAGACAGGCTGTCGAGCAGGATTTATACGGTAGGGAGCCAACTTGAGCTTTACACTGTCTCCAGCCTCTATGGCGGGTGCCACCCCGGACATCAGGCCTGGAGAATCAACAAACATGCGGAAGTACTGCCACAGCCTAGTAAACAACTCCTCTTGGCGCTTAGGAACAAGAGGTTGCAACTTATCTCGAAGAACAACATTCTCATTACCCTCCCACAACCCAGCCGGGACCGCAGCCTCTAAACTATAGCCTCCCTCCTTCTCCACCTCCGTCCCTAATACAGCCAGGTCATGAGAGAGACAATCTGTACCACCTGTGCAGTCACTCCCACAGTTCATAAGTGCCAATGCTTCCCCGCCGATACCATACATGCGCAACCCCGTATTCCTTGCGGCTACACCTGCCTGCGCAGCATCACCGCCTTCAGTGCCACGGCCAGATGCAGTCGGTCTATAGATCTGTTGCATTTTACTACGGCAGCATTGGGAGGCTATGCGACGGTCGGGCATATCTATTACATAGTCAAGCTCACCAATCTGCTTAATGTCCTGATACTGACCACAAAACTTAGCAGCCATGGGTCGACCCTGAACTGACAACCGTGCCAAAGCCTCGTCTCCCACCTTGAATACCCTAGATTTAGCCTGTTTGTTACAAGGGTCTCTCATCTTCGTGTTCATGCTGCTATCCGGGATAGCCTCCGGGTATCTAGTGGTAGTATCAATTAAAGTGTGCAAGTATTTATCTCCCGACCTGGTGGGTAATAAGGGGCCAACCATGTCAACTATGACACGAGTCAATGGCGGTTCAACTGCAGGTGTAGGGATCAAAGGTGCCACGGGTATTCCTGGGTGGGGTTCTCCAACTACCTTATTGATATGACACATCAAAAAAGAAGCCACTGATGCATGCATATAAAGCCACCAAAAATGAGAATGTAGCCTATCAGTAGTCTCACATGCCCCTACATGACCCGCCAGTGGTGCCACCTGCGTTAGCCTAACCAGCCCTTCCCGGAACTGGGCAGGCACCACTAACTGCTCCTCCCCCAAACCTGAGTTCGTATCCGGCTTCCACTGCCGATACAACAATGCCCCCTTTACAACAAATTTCTCTGCTTGACCGTTCTTCCCACCAGTCGTACCAACCTTCTTAAACAGGAAGCCCAGACTGGGGTCCTCTTGCTGCAACTTGCTCAGTTTGTTTCTAGGTAACTCCATCAAGGCAATTACCTCTGACCTCTCAAAAATATCAGAAGGTTGAGTCGGTTTCACTATGTCAGACTCCTCGTCCGGCACTAGGTCACCTCTACTAATCTCGGTAGCCTCACTGGGATCAGCCAAGCCCACAGTTGCCTCCGGACCAGTGTCATCTAGTAGTGCATCATGGGATGGCCCGCACTCATGGCTGTCGGCCCCCGCATCCACTAAATCATCCACCTGTTGTGCCAAATGTGCCACTGATTAGGTAGATAGAGTCCATGTTATTTTCTTGCAAACAACCACCACCAGAGGGCACAAAAGCAGCCTCAGCGACGACTGTTGGAGGCGGGAAGACTACATCCCCTGCCAAGTCAGTCCCGAGCAAAAAGTCCACCCCCTAAACTGGTAGAGTGTCCACTATGGCCACCATACACTCGGCAGACAAAGGTGGGCACTCTAGGGTCACCGGGACTAAATCACAGAATTGTTCACTGTTGATTCCCCTTCACATTACAAACTCTCCCGTGCTAATAGGTCCCCCTGTCAGGTTGCGACACATGGATTGTTGCGCACCAGTATCCCTAAACACCTTGACAGGGTAAGTCTGCTCACCAACCCGTACATATCCATCATGTATGAATGGCCGACACCAATCAGGGGAAGTCTGGTTATGCTCAGGTAATGATAAGATCCGGGGCGGCAAAGTGCTTACTACCCTGCTTCGTGCTGGCCAACACTGCCCCCCAAGCTCACCAGTACCTGGCTTGCCTCTCACAGGCACCTCCCCTAATGTCGCCACCAACTGGACAGCCTTGGGTTCCTAGGTAGCCCTTCATTTAGCACACTGAGGTTTAATATGACCCCCTTGTTTGCAAAAACAACATATCACTTCCATAGAAGTTTGCTGGTTGTCAGCCTTGGTATCATTTTGTGTCTTATTTGTGGTACCTTTGGGTGATGATGGGCGAGCTGATACTGTGGCTGCTTGGTGCACAGGTCGGTTTTTCCTGTTACCAATGCTCCCCATGCATGTGCCACACCGGGCTAGTGCAAAGTCATCAGCCCAAACTGCTGCTTCCCTTATTGATTTAAACTGCTTTACTTTTAATTTTGTCCCAATGTCCTTTTCAACTATGCTGGTAAACTGCTCCATCAACGAAACCTCACACGCCGCCTCAAAAGTACCAGCCGACTCTGAATGCAGCCACCTAGCTAGAGTATCGCGCAGGTACCTGGCACATTCCATGTGAGAATCCCCCTGCTGCTTCCGAGCCCCCCTGAAGGCCAACCTGTAAGCCTCGGGACGCAGGTCGTAGGCTTTTAACACAGCCTCTTTAAGTACATCATACTCTAGCTCCTGCACGTCTAGGCAAGAGCCTTGCCTTTTAAAACATTAGACGCCAACACTGCCCAGCGCTGCCTCGCCTACTGACACTCGTGGGCCCTCTTCTCAAAATGCAAGAACCACTCTGGGACCTTGAGTTCATCGAAGGCTGGCACGAGTTTCAGCCGTCGATACAACAGCACCTCTTCTGCCTCCCTATCCCTCTGTATCTCTTCTCTCTCGGCCTGTATTCTCTTCTCCTCTGTCTCCAACTTCCTCAATGCAATTCTCTCTTCTCTATCTTTCCGTCTCTCTTCTCTCTCCTCTATCTCCAACTTCCTCAATGCAACTCTCTCTTCCATCTCTAATCTCTTCAGCTGAAGCTCAACCTCTGGACTCCTTCTCGACCCTATCGGGGTTATAGGAGGAAACTGGGCATAAGGGGGAACATTGTGCTGAGCAGCCACAGTATGAGTGGCAGTGAAATGCTGGGGTGTGGCCAACGACACATGGGGGGGAAAAAGGAGGATACTGAGGATTGCTAGCATAACTTGAAACAAATGTACTGGCCATAGGAGCCTGAACATAGCCCTGTGAAAATGAAGGGGCCGTACTGATAGGGTTAAATGCCAACGGTGGAGGCGTGGTGGCAGGTGCTGTGGTAATAGACTGCCTACATACAGTCTCACCTTGCTCTGGAGTTGTTGTTCCACTCCGGTCCCGAGCAGAATGGTAGCCATCATCCACGACAGAAGTACTAGCTTCCTGTAGACCATTCTGCTGTGCAACTAGCTTAGACACCTCTTGAATTAATTCTGCCTCAGCCATACCACTGCACCTCCAACCATGCATCTCCAACACACGTCTTAATTTATCGCTACTCCTGCTAGCAACCTCTTCTTGACTAGGTTGGGTTGTAATAAACTGCAAAACGTCCTCCTTCCCCACAATATGAACAGGAATGTAATCAACATGCGACATCTTAGCAATAGTTGTGGACACGGGTTAATGAAATAAGAGTACTATGTCCGTAGACTTTCAATTACAAGAACAATTATTGACAATTTAAATATAATTGCTTCACACCACAAGAACTCTATACTATCACAATGCTGGCCTGAGGTCGCCACTGTTACGATGGGAGCCGGGGCAACCAGATGCTCGAATGGCCTAGCCCACAGCACCGTCCTACCCTGCAACAGACACGCTCTTAATATCTGACTCAAACACCAAGACACGCAGGTTCTCTAGGAAAAATGGTTATCTTCCTCGTTGCTCTATTAAAGCAGTAACAAGGAGACACAAAAATATCTATTGTCCCCGAGTCTGGTCCACAGTACGTGTAGTATGCGAGAGAACTTCTAAGGTTATTCTAAATTGCACAAATATTACCTAACCATACCACTACTAGACTCCCAGAACAATCTATATCATGCCCAATCGCTTAGGAATTGGGAACAATACAGAGCAAAAACCATGGAAAGTTCAGTGCATAAATCTCTGTGCCAAGCCTATTTTCCCTAGCCTATGTCATAATAATACACCAAGTGGCTCTCTTCAGCACAGCTCGGCGGTCGTGTTGAAAGGGGTAAACAACTTTAATGACTTACCCTTACAACATCATCTGGGTTAGCTCAATACACCCGAGTACAATGGGGACAACCTCACCTAGTAACAGGCTCCACCCCTAGTCCCTGACTGCACCGAATGTATTGCTGCTAAAAACTAAAAAGGCACAAGGGTTGGTATCTTAGTAGGTTGAAGATTGGCTTCCACCCCCTAGAGGGTTAACTAAGGCCCGAGTTAGAGGATGCTGTGTGGTGGAAGGAAAAAAGACAGTAGCCTATTATGGCACTGCAGGCCTACAGTACACACACACCCAACAACCCCGTTCCTCAAAGGCCTACCAAAAACTAAGTAAACAGGCCAACCCGCAAACCACTATAGATACCAACCATGAATATTATTCACACATAAATATAATGCAGCAGAATAATGGAAAACGACATGGAAGAATAAAAAAGAAGCTTATATTCTAGATTGCCAAGGGAATGAAATGCAGTATCTCTAACAAATGCAGAAAACTCTTGTATGCGAAATAATAAAGTTATATTAATAAAAGTTAGGTTAAATGACTCCCAGACTTGCCATGCTACTATTCAATAAGAAACAAGATCGTAAATGCGGTTAACATGGGAACTATATGGCAAGCCTGTGACAGCCCACACAGCACGTGTGCTCAGTATGGCGTCTATCTCACAAGTAAGGCAGCAACACTGGGCCAGCCTCGAGAAGGAGGAAGGGAGCTCCAGACATTGCCAGACTAAACAATTATTTTAAGCTCCTAGGCTCTCATTAACTATACAAAAGTAATCAAGTAAATATAAGGCATCAGTGTGCAAACTTATAATAAACTAATACAACTCGCCTCAGTGCTGAACAAAGTAGATAATTATACTCATAGCAACAATCAACATGGTTGCAAGACAGTGGCGCGATCATGACATCACCACTGGACAAGAAGTTTTACACCAGTGAGGAACGGTGCACGGCCAACGCAGAAAAGGTCTCGTCTACAGTCACAATGTCAAACAGATAGAGATCTTGGTAGAGATGGAAGACGAAGAACGCAGAAAAGGTCTCGTCTACAGTCACAATGTCAAACAGATAGAGATCTTGGTAGAGATGGAAGACGAACCAGAAGAGACCAGGCTCGTTGGGGATTCCATCCTACGTGGACAGGTCGAAGAGTTCTGCGACAGAGTCCCAAATCGACGAAAATAAATTTGCGTCCCAGGAGCTGGACTGGACGACATTGTGGAAGCCTTCGAAGATACCACAAAGGATGCAAACGAAAATACCCTTTTTGTCATGACGTCATGCGCACCAGAACCGAAGAGTTGATGGAGAAATATCGCAAGATGATCCAGCACTACAAAAACAAGTCAAGGAATATCATCATCTCAGGCATTCTCCCCAAGATCGCTGCACCTGACAAATTCTACGACAAGGCCTTCAGCACAAATAGCCGACTAAAATATTTGTGTCTGAAGGAAGAAGTTGAATTCATCAACCTCTGGGATAATTTCTATAACCAGCCTACTCTGTTCCGCACGGATGGCACTCATCTAAACCCTGTGGGTTCAGCACGCATGGGTCGTCTCCTACACGAAGCAGTCCGCAGCCATGGATAAAAAAACGCCATCCGAGAAGATGCAGCAGTGACATAAATCATCTAACGCCAAGCAAAAAACAGAGGCAACCGAGGACCACCAGCGATAAGGACCGAAGACAGCGAGGACCGAGGACAGCCATGAACATAAATGTAGACCCGACAAGAACCAAAAATATTATTAAAGATCGTTCCGTGAGTTCTAAAATAACAAATTTAAAGGTTTTCTATGCAAACGCTCGTAGCATACGCAATAAATTTTCAGATTTAGAGGAGCTAGTGTTTACAGAAAATTATGATGTGATTGGCATAACAGAATCTTGGCTCAATACAGAAGATAGAGACTTTTTAGCAGAATATTCACTTCCCGGTTGTGTAATGTTTGAGAAAAGCCGAATAAATAGAAATGGAGGTGGCGTTTTACTTTATATCAAAGAAAGTCTTAACCCTACCCTCTTGTCAAAACATCAAATTGTGAACGTCGACACATCTTTTGTTCTAATAAAGAATAATAAAGGTACAAAAATAATACTTGCATTAATATACAGACCTCCAGCTCAATCAGTGCAAACTGACCAAGAAATTTACGAACAAATTGCAGATGTAAGTAACTCACAAGATACCGTAATATTTGGCGACTTTAATTTACCTGTGCCCAAGTGGGGCGATACTCTTACTTCACACTCCGGACATGACTTGTGTACGAACTTGCAAGAGAGTTCGCTTTATCAATTTGTTCGAACGCCGACCCGTGGTAATAACGTTCTTGACCTTGTACTTGTAACAAAAGAAGAATTAATAGAGAATTTGAATGTTGGTGATGAATTCAGTAACAGCGACCATCGTACAATAACTTTCACTTAGTTTACTTGTAACGAACCAAATAGTAGCATCGAAAAAGTCCCTAATTTCAAGAAAGCAAAGTTTCATAAACTTAGAGCTATGTTTAAACAAACTGACTGGAGCTTTTTAATTAACAATAACGACATAAATACATCTTGGAAGTTATTCGAAACCACTTACCTAAAAGCAGTGCAAGACTGCCTACCATCGAAAATACGACGTCCAGGCCTTAATAATAAGCCCAAATGGTGGAATAAAGATATTTCAAACTGTCTGCTTGCTAAAAAAAATTGCTAATGATAGATTAAAATCCTCACAAAATGACGAAGAACGGATGAAATTTGTAGAGATACGACGCAAAGCCAAAAAGTTAATTAAGCAAAGTAAAAAGACCCTAGAGTTACATATTGCGAATCAAAGTAAAACAAACCCGAAAACATTCTATAGTTATATCAGAAAGAAAAAAGTAGTTACTTCAACTGTTGGACCATTAGTCGATGAAAATGTAGAATACACCAAAGACGAAATACAAATGAGTAATGCCCTCAATACCTTCTTTGCATCAGTTTTTACAACAGAAGACCTCAGTGATATCCCTACACCATCGCCGATTCAGATTGATAATTCAGATGTTCTAAGCAATATCACCGTTACGGAGAGAGAAGTATTGAACTGTTTAGATAAACTCAAGGTAAATAAAACGCCTGGACCTGATACAATCTCGCCTAGAGTTCTAAAGGAAGCTAAGGATGAGCTCTCCAAACCACTGACATTACTATTCAATAAATCCTTGCAGTCTGGAACTATGCCTGATCAGTGGAAGATAGCCAACGTAACACCGATATTAAAAAAAGGCAGCAAATCCCTACCCAGTAACTATCGTCCAATTAGCTTAACCTCAGTTGTATGTAAAATGCTAGAAACGGTCATAAGAGACAGACTTGTATATCACTTGGAGGAAAATAACATACTTAACCCATAACTATCGGGGCGCAACATAAGTCGAGTATAATAAATCTAGACTATCTGGCGGCGCTCGACATAGGTCGTGTGGCAATTTCAGCACGTAATGTTGCTGAGAGAGAGAGACAAGTGGTGGCAGGAGAGTAGCGAGCGTATGACTGCTCCAGACCACCGCGGCGAACCTACTGACACGAATCCCAGCTCCTCCCTCCCTCTCTCACTCGCTATATACGGAATTGTATGGGGAAAGTGCCGAATTACATGCTTTTTGCACTCGCGTTGCGCGGTTGTTGCAAGAAAACTAGCCATCATAAAAGGATCGTTATGGTGTCATTGGAAAGCTCTGTTTATGCCCTTTCAGGGATAGATACTTGTTTTACGCTCTGGGTCTTATTTAGGCATGAAAATTATCACGTAAACAGCCCTATTTTGGCTAAAAACACCCTGCTGGTGGCTACATATTATATACTGCCTAGGCCGCTCGTAAGGTGTTAAAGATACTCAACACGGCTTTCGTAAAAAACGTTCCTGTTTAACAAACCTCTTAGACTTCTTCCGCGATATCCTCAACCTCTACGATGAGAGTAAAGCTGTAGATATTATATATACCTTGATTTTCAAAAGGCCTTTGACAAAGTTCCCCACAAACGTTTACTGCTAAAACTAGAAGTGCATGGAATAAAAGACGGTGTGTTGAAATGGATAGAAAATTGGCTCAGCAACAGAAAGCAAAGAGTAGTCATAAACGGTAGGGCATCTAAATGGACCAATGTAAGTAGCGGGATACCACAGGGATCGGTACTAGGACCAATTCTCTTTCTAATTTATATCAACGACATAGATGAGGGTCTCACCTGCACAATCTCAAAATTTGCTGACGATACAAAAATTGCAAATAGCATACTCTCAAAAGAACAAGTTGACGATATGCAACACAATCTAGATAAATTGTCATGTTGGGCCCAAATTTGGCAAATGAGTTTCAATGCGGATAAATGTAAAGTACTACATATCGGATACCTAAAGAAAGCAAACTATTCGACGAATGGCTCGCCTTAAGAATGTAAACAGAGAAAACCGATCTGGGAGTACAATATCGAGTAACCTAAAACCGAGTCACCAATGTTCAGAAGTTGTTAAGAAGGCAAACAAAATAATTGGCTTTATAGGCAGGTAATTTGAGCATAAATCCAAAGAAGTTATCCCAACCCTTTACAATTCCTTAGTCCGCCCTCTTCTAGAATACTGCGTTCAATCCTGGTGCCCTTATTACCAAAAAGATATAAACAAGCTAGAACGAGTTCAACGTAGAGTTACCAAAATGATACCTAGCCTAAAGAACAAACCATACGAAGAGCGTCTTAGAGAATTAAATCTATTACCTTTAACCCAGCGCAGATTAACAGGTGACTTAATTCAAGTGTTCAAAATCATCAAAGGCATCGACAATATGAACCGTAGTAAGTACTTCACTATCGACCAATCTAATTACACGTGGGGAAACGGTTGCAAAATTATTGGTAAATCTTTTAACTTACACGAATCTAAGAATTTCTTCTTCAATCGAGTTGTCAACTTGTGGAATGGGCTTCACCGAGACGTTATAGACTGCAGCACCGTTGATTCATTTAAACTCCGCATAGACAAATATCTCGCATCAAACCCGCGACTCACTGCGTTTGTAAATGAATAACTTTATTTTATCCTCCCCACAGTTACTAACCCATCTGTCCCCTACTAACTTCCTAATCCTGCCACGGACATTAGTTCCCTTTCCAATGTTCCCTTACCCACTGTAAACCACTGTTTGGATACTTGATCCTCAGTGTTTTGGAGGACAAGCAGCCTAGAAGGGTCACTAGACCTCTTGTTGCTTGATTTCCTTTGTACTCCTTTGAAGTACACACGTGAGACGGGAGAGAGAAAGAAAAACAGCAAACCTCCCCTTCAACATACAACACTGCAACTGAAATAGGCTTTTGTATAAATCACAACAAACACTTACATCTGAATTATCTGGTGGGAGTGACACCCTCACACCCAGGGGGAATCTGTTGGTGCATCTTGAAACACCAGACTGCTCATACTTCAATAACACTACAAGACATACACAACTACAGTCTTTTTTATAGTGTTTTTATAGTTTTTTTATATTTTTGTATTTAAATATTTTCTTCTATACAGAAACACAGCAACTCCAACTTTACGACCCTACGCTTGGCTACATACGCCAACCAACAAGCACCAGACGTAAACATGCTAATCAAACCAAAGTAGGAGGCTACACCAACACTGACTGAACGGCGAGGGTTCTCTTTAAAATATACCCTCCCGTGACAAACAATCAGCCATAACATTATCCGTGCCCTTAACATGCCACTCATCCAAACTGTGTTCCGGCAGCAAAACAACACCTGACACTGATAAACTGCCCAGTCCATCACAAGACTGGCACTTCTCTTCGCTCTCTCCGGCAACGGGACCTGCCAATAACCTTTCACTGATTCCACCTTAGTGATAAACGAGGCAGCCCCGATGCAGTCTATGGGGTCGTCAACTCTGGGTAAAGGATAGGCATCTGTCAGGGATAATGCACTAACAGTACTGCAATCAACGCAAAAACAGATCTTGCCACTCAGCTCAGGTTGCAAAGTCACTGGCAAAGACCACTCACGATATCCCTTATCCCTCAGACCCTTCTCCCGCATGTAGTCCAGCTCTGCATTCAAGACAGGCTGTCGAGCAGGATTTATACGGTAGGGAGCCAACTTGAGCTTTACACTGTCTCCAGCCTCTATGGCGGGTGCCACCCGGACATCAGGCCTGGAGAATCAACAAACATGCGGAAGTACTGCCACAGCCTAGTAAACAACTCCTCTTGGCGCTTAGGAACAAGAGGTTGCAACTTATCTCGAAGAACAACATTCTCATTGCCCTCCCACAACCCAGCCGGGACCGCAGCCTCTAAACTATAGCCTCCCTCCTTCTCCACCTCCGTCCCTAATACAGCCAGGTCATGAGAGACAATCTGTACCACCTGTGCAGTCACTCCCACAGTTCATAAGTGCCAATGCTTCCCCGCCGATACCATACATGCGCACCCCCACATTCCTTGCGGCTACACCTGCCTGCGCAGCATCACCGCCTTCAGTGCCACGGCCAGATGCAGTCGGTCTATAGATCTGTTGCATTTTACTACGGCAGCATTGGGAGGCTATGCGACGGTCGGGCATATCTATTACATAGTCAAGCTCACCAATCTGCTTAATGTCCTGATACTGACCACAAAACTTAGCAGCCATGGGTCGACCCTGAACTGACAACCGTGCCAAAGCCTCGTCTACCACCTTGAATACCCTAGATTTAGCCTGTTTGTTACAGGGGTCTCACATCTTCGTGTTCATGCTGCTATCCGGGATAGGCTCCGGGTATCTAGTGGTAGTATCAATTAAAGTGTGCAAGTATTTATCTCCCGACCTGGTGGGTAATAAGGGGCCAACCATGTCAACTATGACACGAGTCAATGGCGGTTCAACTGCAGGTGTAGGGATCAAAGGTGCCACGGGTATTCCTGGGTGGGGTTCTCCAACTACCTTATTGATATGACACATCAAAAAAGAAGCCACCGATGCATGCATATAAAGCCACCAAAAATGAGAATGTAGCCTATCAGTAGTCTCACATGCCCCTACATGACCCGCCAGTGGTGCCACCTGCGTTAGCCTAACCAGCCCTTCCCAGAACTGGGCAGGCACCACTAACTGCTCCTCCCCCAAACCTGAGTTCGTATCCGGCTACCACTGCCGATACAACAATGCCCCCTTTACAACAAATTTCTCTGCTTGACCGTTCTTCCCACCACATCCATCATGAGAATGGTGAGATGGATGTGTGGGGCCAGGCTACAGGATAGAATAACAAATGTTGAGCTGAGGAGACGTTTAGGTATAAAGAGTATTAGCGAGGTGATGCGTACAAGTAGACTGGGATGGTATGGACATGTGGAGAGAATGGATGAACAAAATTGGGTGACAAAATGCAGGTCTGTGATTGTGGAGGGAGCTGCACCAAGGGGTGGACCGAGGAAGACCTGGGATCGGACTATACGCGCCGATCTCAAATCCAAGAACTTGACAAGTGAAGCAGCCCTTAACAGGGTTGCCTGGAACGCCGCCATTAGGACAAGAGACTGAAACTGCACTTATGTGTGGAACACTCAGTCTTAAAATGTTATGTATGTATGTATGTACCAGTCGTACCAACCTTCTTAAACAGGAAGCCCAGACTGGGGTCCTCTTGCTGCAACTTGCTCAGTTTGTTTCTAGGTAACTCCATCAAGGCAATTACCTCTGACCTCTCAAAAATATCAGAAGGTTGAGTCGGTTTCACTATGTCAGACTCCTCGTCCGGCACTAGGTCACCTCTACTAATCTCGGTAGCCTCACTGGGATCAGCCAAGCCCACAGTTGCCTCCGGACCAGTGTCATCTAGTAGTGCATCATGAGATGGCCCGCACTCATGGCTGTCGGCCCCCGCATCCACTAAATCATCCACCTGTTGTGCCAAATGTGCCACTGATTGGGTCACTGCACTAACAGGGTAGATAGAGTCCATGTTATTTTCTTGCAAACAACCACCACCAGAGGGCACAAAAGCAGCCTCAGCGACGACTGTAGGAGGCGGGAAGACTACATCCCCTGCCAAGTCAGTCCCGAGCAAAAAGTCCACCCCCTCAACTGGTAGAGTGTCCACCATGGCCACCATACACTCGGCAGACAAAAGAGGGCACTCTAGGGTCACCGGGACTAAATCACAGAATTGTTCACTGTTGATTCCCCTGCACATTACAAACTCTCCCGTGCTAATAGGTCGCCCTGTCAGGTTGCGACACATGGATTGTTGCGCACCAGTATCCCTAAACACCTTGACAGGGTAAGTCTGCTCACCAACCCGTACAAATCCATCATGTATCAATGGCCGACACCAATCAGGGGAAGTCTGGTTATGCTCAGGTGGTGATACCATCGGGGGCGGCAAAGTGCTTAGTACCATGCTTCGCGCTGGCCAACACTGTCCCCCAAGCTCACCAGTACCTGGCTTGCCTCTCACAGGCACCTCCCCTAATGTCGCCACCAACTGGACAGCCTTGGGTTCCTGGGTAGCCCTCCATTTAGCACACAGAGGTTTAATATTACCCCCTTGTTTGCAAAAACAACATATCACTTCCATAGAAGTTTGCTGGTTGTCAGCCTTGGTATAATGTTGTGTCTTATTTGTGGGACCTTTGGGTGATGATGGGCGAGCTGATACTGTGGCTGCTTGGTGCACAGGTTGGTTTTTCCTGTTACCAATGCTCCCCATGCATGTGCCACGCCGGGCTAGTGCAAAGTCATCAGCCCAAACTGCTGCTTCACTTATTGATTTAAACCGCTTTATTTTAATTTTGTCCCAATGTCCTTTTCAACTATGCTGGTAAACTGCTCCATCAACCAAACCTTACACGCCGCCTCAAAAGTACCAGCCGACTCTGAATGCAACCACCTAGCTAGAGTATCGCGCAGGTACCTGGCACATTCCATGTGAGAGTCCCCCTGCTGCTTCAGAGCCCCCCTGTGAGCCTCGGGATGCAGCTCGTAGACTTTTATCACAGCCTCTTTAACCTAAGACGTGCGCACATGGGGTAATAGACACCACACCCCTGTGCGCACGTATGATGATTTTGGGGCCCATTGCCAATATCGATAAAAACTACATCAGCGTGTAGGGAATGTTAGCGTGCATCGGCCCATATATATTTGACCCCCCAAAAAATGTCTGGTGGGGGGGGGGGGGAGCGGTTCGTAGTTGGAAAATGTGGAGCGAATGGCACCGCGCGGCTAGATTGTCATCGAGCGGCGAGATTTCCCGCGCGAATATTCCCGCGCCCAGGGGGTGGAAGCAGAGGGAGGAGGGGGTGGGATAGCGCGTAATATCGCGTATCTCTCCTTTTTTGAGCTCTTTTATGCTATTTAGACTACGTGTACGTATGTGCACGTGTGTGTACGTATGTAGGCCACCCATATAACAAGGAATATGCCGCATATAGACCAAATATTGCAATATATAAGCGAATTATCAATGAGTTTCTAGGCAGGAACGAAGGTGTGGTTTTTGTCTGGCGGGGATGAAGGGGAGGAGAGGGTGTGTTGCGCCATAATATCACATATATCTCGTATTTAGAGCACTGTCATGCTATAATAAAGACATGTACGTATGTAGGCGTACCATATAACAAGGAATATACCTGATATAGATCAATTGATGCGATATTTACGCAAATTCTGAATGTGTTTATGGAGACGGGAGACAAAAGGTAGGTGGGTGGGAGGGAGGGAAGGAAGGGGAGGAGAGGGTGTCTTGCTCCATAATATCATGTATATCTCGTATTTAGAGCACTGTCATGCTATAATAAAGACATGTACGTATGTAGGCGTACCATATAAGAAGGAATATACCGTATATAGATCAATTGATGCGATATTTACGCAAATTCTGAATGTGTTTATGGAGACTGGCGACAAAAGGTTGGTGGGTGGGAGGGAGGGAGGCAGGGAGGGAAGGAAGGGGAGGAGAGGGTGTGTTGCGCCAAAATATCATGTATATCTCGTATTTAGAGCACTGTCATGCTATAATAAAGACATGTACGTATGTAGGCGTACCATATAACAAGGAATATACCGCATATATACCGGGGAGGTGTGGTGGAGTGGTCTTGCCACTGGCCTGGTAATCCAAAGGTCCCGGGTTCAAATCCCGATGTATCAATGGGAAGATATTATTGGGATGGAATTTGTGCTGTACCTGGTATCAGTGCATTACCACAAGCCCACCGAAACGTCAATAAAATACCCTCATGGTTCCCTGATTAAATAGCACTGTATGAATATTCCCATATTCAAAATATGCTATAGGGGTGCAATGCCTGGTGAGTTATCTGCTCAACAGGTGGCGTTGTGTGTGTGTAAGTGTGAGAGTCCGAGTGTAGGGGGTGAGACAGTGAAGCACAGGAACGAGGTGGCTTCAGAGATGGGGTCGTTTCGGGCCATGAGTGAGCACCGTGCCTCATGTGAAGGCAAGATGGCAGGTGCTCGTTGTACTCTACGTGCTTCACATGTCTCACTCCCTAGACTGGAACAAGACCTCACAGGCTTCACTGTTCATTGTAAAGCGGTGAATGTTAAGGCTCTCAGCCTATGCCCGAGAGGAAGTAAGTTGGAATATAGGAAAAAAAAAAAAAAAAAAAAATATAGACCAATTGATGCGATATTTACCCAAATTCTGAATGTATTTATGGAGACGGGAGACAAAAGGTGGGTGGGTGGGACTGATGGAGGGAAGGAAGGAAGAAAGCAATATAGAAAAACACCTGTGTGTACAATTTGGAGGCGCCCGAGGCATATGGATGTCATGGGATTTTCAACCTTATAGTCTAGCATGTGGCTGATGTTTGTTGCCACCCGGGAGCCCACAGGGTGGAGAAAGAGAGTGAGAGTATTTACTTAGAAACATGAGTCATGAATGGAGAGAGAGAGAGAGAAAGTGAGACATGCGTATGTCGTTCGTATAGATGGCTTTCAGAATTGCATTTTTATGCAAGCAGACATTGCATTTTAGACACATGTGAAGTATGCACAGAAATAGCTAGGCCATTGACTGTAAATAAAGTACGATATTATAGAGTAGTTTTGAGGAGGGGTAGATGGAACGAGGGAGGTCACAGACGAGGGAAGGGAGATAACCTTTTTGGGAACTGAGCTATATTTAGACTGGTGTCGAATGACGCTTGTGAAAGGGAAGGGCAGATTGCCATCAGAAACACTTAAATATATTTATTTGCAAGTAATATGCAATCTAAATGTATATTCGAGACCTACTTGAAGTATTTGTATGATAGTCATGACTATGTTTAACCCTTCTTTAGCGGGGTCGGACTTAAGTCCGATACGAGAAAATTGGACTAAATGACGGGGTGGGACTTAAGTCCGTGGGCGTATTCCCGCCCTAATTTAGGTGGAAAGCGAAACTTGGTGGTCAGGCGGTGTACTACAAGGGCCCACCCCCACATCCCCACTGTGTGACCGTGACTAAGTGACCCTCAAGCAGCCATAATGGAAGGTCAAGATTTGCCCGTGTTCGATTCGGTGGCCGCCATCCCTAGTGCGTCGCGCCACCCTACTAACCACGCCCGGCTTACCACCCAGGAACTAGATATCATGCTGAACTCTTCAGAACTTTCTAATAAGCTGTTGGATGAAACCATCGAAGGTCTGGGTGAGAGTTTTGGTAGTGTGGATGACTCGGAAGACGAAAATAACCCGATCATAGGCTTTCACCCCAAGCATAATTTGCGTGGGGTGGATGATGTGGTTGATATTGGACAGACCCTTGAGCAAATTGGAGACGTTCCTGAAGAAGAACATACTGGTGTGGGTGTTGGTAAGTACAATTTATATTTTATAATTGCTTGAAAATGTGATTGCAAGCATTTTATCACCTTACGAGCGGCTGGTGGAGTATATTTCACTGTGCCGCCCCGCGTTTTTTTTTTTACCCTAAATGGGGTTGTTCCGTGCTCTTTTTCATGCATAAACAAGACCCAGAGCGTAATACAAGTATGTATCCTGAAAGTGCGTAAATTGAGCTTTCCAATGACACCCGAACCATCCTTTTATGATCACTGGTTGTCTTTCAACAATCGTAAAACACGAGTGCAAAAACCCTAAAATACGGTAATTTCCTTATATAATTCCCTGTGTGGCGAGCGGTCTTGAGGTAATTTATGCTCCTAATCACCGCTCCGCTCTCTCTCAGAGCACATTACGTCCTCAAAATTGCACTCTACAAGAAATTTCCTTTGCATTTTATAGCATATTATTTGCAGGCGTTCGGTAAATTTCTTACGGTAATACAAACAACGAAAGATTTAATATTTGTGCTTGGCATTATATGATTGTGGAGAACAGATGTAGGCCTACCGTATATATTATGTTTTCATATATAGGATACATGTGTAACATTTTTATATTATCACGACTCTCTCTCTCTCTGTCTCACTCTCTTTGTTTATACTCCTTTGTACTCTCTTTGTCTGATGTAGGCCAGGGCACGCCCCTAACTAATCTCTTCCCTCCCAGGGGAAATCACACCTAGCAGATGTTTTTGACCTCCCCTCTCTCTCTGTCTGTCTCTTCCTCTCTGAGTCTACCTATACTGCATGTGACATTGAAATTGCTTGAGAGTTTGATTGCAAGCATTTTATAGCGTATTATTTGCAGGCGTTCGGTAAATTTCTCACGATAACCAGGGTGTATGGTACATTTCTCACGATAATACAAGCAACAACGAAGCTTTGCGAAGATTGTGGTCTACAATATACCTTTTTATAATTGCATGTGACCTTGTAATTGCTTGAAAGTTTGATTGCAAGCATTTTATAGCGTATTATTTTCAGGCGTTCAATAAATTTGATAAATATATCAAAATAAGTCCTGTGGGACTATGAAATAGCTATTATTGGACAAGGAAAATATTTTGTTCATCCCTCCACTGGAACATCAACAACAATGTCAACAACGTATCGCCGTCGGTAATCGTAAGATTCAGAGTCGTAAAGATTCCAGGACGAGCTCAATAGAAAATGAATGAATGAAATGAATGAGTGTGCAGTACTGCCAATACGTATAGCGACTTCCGCTAGATCTAGAGACCTTTACTTCGATCTAGCAGCAATGACTTACACTAGCGGTTTTGTTTTGAAATTTCAGAACAATTTCGAAGTGATATTATATGGATTTTGCCAATTCATATTTCTAGTGGTATTTATCATGTCTTACATCTAACAATATATGCTAGCGGATTTAACTTCAATTGGTAACCCTCCCGCTCGAGTCGGCTCCAAGAAAATCGATAACGGTGGCACTTTAGTATACAGGTGATAAACAAAACCGCATGCGGATCGGTTTGGTGTATCGGTATTATGGTAAGTTGGCTACCTACTATTGTTTATACGATATAGTAAGTAATGATAAGTAAATTATTATATATTATATATAAAACAAAAACAAAATTCCTGCAAAGCAAGCGAAACAGAAAGAGAGAGAGAGAGAGAGAATGCAGAAACTGAACTGAAGAAAGAGTGAACAAGATATAATAATACATAAATATTACAAGCAAATAAATGAAATAGAGGGATTAGTTAGAGAAAATAATAATGAGAAAAACATAATACGGATGAGGAAGAGGGAAAGCGAGCGAGCCAGAGAGAGAGAGAGAGACAGGAAGAGTGAGAGAGATTAGAGAAAATAGAGAGATTGCAAGCATTTTATAGCGTATTATTTGCAGGCGTTCAGTAAATTTCTTACGGTAATACAAACAATGAAAGATTGAATATTTGTGCTTGGCATTATATGATTGTGGGGAACAGATGTAGGCCTACCGTATATATTATTTTTTCATATATATATGATACATATGTAACATTGGTATATTATCACGACACTCTCTCTCTCTTGTCTCTTCCTCTCTGGGTCTACCTATAGCCTACATTTATAATTGCATGTGACCTTGAAATTGCTTGAGAGTTTGATTGCAAGCATTTTATAGCGTATTATTTGCAGGCGTTCAGTAAATTTCTTACGGTAATACAAACAACCAAACAACGAAAGATTGAATATTTGTGCTGCACATCCCTCATACGAAATACCATTCCCACCGTATAGAGAGAATACAGAAACTGAACTGAAGAAAGTGAAAAAAATATAATAATACAGAAATAATACAAGCAAATAAATGAAATAGAGGGATTAGTTAGAGAAAATAATAATGAGAAATACATATACGGATGAGGAAGAGAGAAAGGGAGCACAAGAGAGGGAAAGCGAGCGAGCCAGAGAGAGAGAGAAAGACAGACAGACAGGAGGCAGAGAGAGCAGAGAGAGCGAGAGAAGAAAGAAAGACGAAGAGAGAGAGAGAGAGAGAGAGAGAAAAGAGAGACAGACAGAAAGAGAGAGAGAGAGAGACAGAGAGAAAGAGAGAGAGAGAGAGAGAGAGAGAGAGAGAGAGAGAGAGAGAGAGAGAGAGAATACAGAAATAAGAGAAATAAGAGAAAAATAAGACCGATTACCGAAGGAATAGTAGACGCACGAGAGGCCGAAGTCAGGCCAAAGCGAACGCAACCGAACGCGCCCCGGAAATAGACCAAAAAGTACCTCCTCTTCCTCACCTCTTCCCACCCTCCACACTCATTCATAACATCCATTCATAGACTTCTATGGGGAGACGAAGAGTTGCTCTTTCCAAAAATTATCGTTTCGTTCGCATTGGAGCGATAGTAACGGCGCTAGGGGGAGTGAAATTGAGCGAATATTTCGGGATTATGCCCGCTGAGCGGTACAGTGTAAAATACCTTACCACCTGCTAAATAAGGGATAATCCAATATACGCGCGTAAGGGCGTAGGCGAGATATAAGAAAGATGGTTGAGCAATTTTCGACACCCACACAGTTGTTATTCATTATTTACAAGATTACACAATACAAATGTATTTGTGAAGATTATTTTATGCATACTGTATTTATACAAATTTAGTTGGTAGCCAAACTCAGACAGAGAGAGGTGTTGTGGATCGAGGGAGGGAGGGGTCACCCACTGACCCACTGACCGTGTGATAAATGATTGGAGTCACACTGAGAGGGGCAATTTTGGTGAGTGTTTGGGCAATTTTTGAACAAATAAAGTTCTATAATTACTTTTTTTGCCAGAGAGAAAGTTTTATATAGTTTTGCATGATATGATTGATAATCCCATCAATTTACAAAAGTAAATTGGTGGGATAAATAATTTGTTTTTGTATATTGTCATCTCGATTGTAGACACGAAGATTTGAGTGACATATTGTATGAGGTGCTGTGGCCTAGTCAGTAAGGTGACGGATTGGAAATCTGAAAGTATGGCAGGGCAGTGGGATAGAATCCAGGAGGGGGTTATGGGGAAGGTTTTATAATGTTTAGAACATTTTTGATAAAACATTTTTTTTACAAGATCCTGTCATTGTATTCAAGCAATATGAAATATTCATAGAATATATCATATTGAAAGAATACAATGACATGACCTTGTATTTTTATTTTTGTTTTATTATCATCTTATAAGTAGGTTGGACATGATGTATTGACACATAATGATTTTTTTACAATTCATTTGAGGTTAACCCTTCCTCCCCAGGTGTCATTTTAATATGACACCACGAAATAAGGGCAGGTGCCCGGGTGTCATTTCAGGAGATAGTATGCTTGAAAGCCTATTCAGCTTGGTCTGAACGCCATGCGTCCGACGCATGTAAACAAAGCCGATCGTTGCATCACCACACCTCCGAAAACAAGAAGGAGAAGACTCGTTTGTTATTGTATGTCTGTATGTCGTTGTTTCAGTAGTGAAAAGATCGTCGTATTGCTAATATCGCCGGAAAATGCTCTCCACTAAAATCGTCATCACAACTGAACCAGTTGACTTAGAGAGCTCTACTCAACGCCAGTCTACAGATTGGAAACCGCACTACATTTATAGATGCGTGGGAAATTTCTAGCAGTTAAAATTAACCAAAATACGGTAGCCTAGGCCTAGACGTTTTTCGGCCAGATCGCCCGGGTAGCCCACCCTGTCCTTTGGAGATACAGCCCGGGCCAGGAGGGTTAACATATATAAATATTGGGTATAGAAAACATATATATTGATATAGTGAAAAAAAGGCATATCACATGTACATCTTTGAAACATAGGAACTAAATAATGAAAGACATATTTATATAATGAAAAAAGGCATATAAGAACATATTACAGGGACATCTTTGTAAAATATATATCTAAAATTATGAGGTAGCGTGTTCAGTTAGGTCAGGTAAGGTAGGGCACGAGTCCAGGGCAGGGGGCGGCACTCAGTAGTGCTTATACATGTGGTAGTCCCTGAAGCAGTCCCCCAAGCAAAGTGCAACCTTGCAGTCGTGGCACATTGTGGTGACTTTCTTGGCTGTTGAGGCTATCCTGGAGGTGTTCAGGCAGACGTAACACTTCAGCTGCCTGTGACGAGTGCCAACCAGCTCCGTGTGGATTGGGAAGTGTCTTTCCACCCCCACCTGGATGCGGTCTGGGACGTGATCCCCACGCCATGCCGTACGCCTGTGAGTGGGGGTGCCATACTTCGTCAGGAGTTGATATGACACGTTGTAGACAAATTCCCTGAATTTGAGTTTTTGATAGGGTGCCATATCTCTCTTGACCAACCACAAGTTGTAGGCGTTGAGCATCGTGATGTCAACTAGGTGGAGGAAGAGCTTGTGATACCACTTCACAGTCTTCCTCAGACACACAACGCCTGCCAGTTGACAATCCGACTTGTCCACCAGGCGCATGTTCTTGGTGTAGTCCACTACCAAGTCAGGCTTATGGATGATCTTCTTTGTTCGGTAGTGGACTTTACCAGAGTCCACCTGGGCACCTGTGTGGACTGTCGAAAGCAGGTGAACGTCTCTTTTGTCTTTCCACTTCAGGGCTACCACTTTCACAGACTTTTCCAGTTGCTTGTATTTCTGCCCCCTTCGTCGCTTTCTTCGGATATGCCTCTCGAGGTGTTCCTGGACCAGTTCGTCGTCAGAAGGTGTGTCGCTGGAGGAGGGATCTGAAAGAGGAATGACATTATCTGCGAACTTGGGCATAGGGGAGGTGTGGTGGAGTGGTCATGCCACTGGATTGGTAATCCAATGGACCCGGGTTCAAATCCCGATATGTCAATGGGAAGATATTATTGGGATTGAATTTGTGCTGTACCTAGTATCAGTGCATTACCACAAAGCCCACCGAAATGCCAAAAAAATACCCTCATTGTTCCCTGATTAAATAACACTGTATGAATATTCCCATATTCAAAATATGTTACAGGGGGACAATGCCTAGTGAGTTCACTGCTCAATAGGTGGCGTTCTGAGAGTGAGGGTCTGAGTCTGGAGGGTGAGACGGTGAAGCACTTGAGCGAAGCAACCAGCCGCTTCAGAGATGGAGCTCCTTCGAGCCATGATGGATGCTTCACATGTCTCACTCCCCAGACTGGAACAAGACCTCACGGGCTTCACCGTGTTGAGCGGTGGAATGTACAGGCTCTCAGCCTATGCCCGAGAGGGAGTAGTTGGAATATAGAAAAAAAAAAAAAAAAAAAAAAAAAAAAAAAAAACAACTTTCTTGTCTTTCTGACAGTCCCACATGACCCCGTTTGGTTGTCATGAAGAAACTGGCAGAGAGCAGGAGAAGTATACCAATTGTCAGTGTACAAGACGTGGCCATTGCCCAGGTAAGGTGCCAACATTTTCCTGACGATGGCACCTGACATGCCCATGGGGTCATTGGCAGCGACTTTTGGTATGTCAATGTCAGTTTCTGTATACACGATCATGTCCAGCACTATACCTGTCTCACAGTCGCACAACACAAAGAGCTTGATTCCAAACCTATGCCTCTTCAAGGGGATATACTGCTTGGAAACAAGACGTCCTTTGAAGAGCACGAGCGACTCATCAATCACCAAATTGAGAAAAGGGTAAAAGTATTTCTTGTACCTCGCCAACAACATGGTGAACACCTCCCGAAATTTCCATATCCTGTCAATCCTGTTAGGATTTTCGTTGTCTGCAAAGTGCATAAATCTTAGCAGCAACAAAAATCTGTCACGGGTCATGTACTTATTGAAAGTTGGGGTGGCGATGAGAGGGTCGTGCTTCCAATAATGTTGTAGCACATGCTTCTTACAAAGAGGCATGAGGAACAACAAGGCAAAGAACGTCATGAACTCATTCACAGTCGTATCAACCCAGCCTCGTATTCTCGCTTTTGGAGAAAGGACGTCCAGTTTACCAAACACCCACCTGTAGTAGGCGTTTGTTTGGGCAACTATGTACGTCATAATCTCCATGTCGAAAAAAGCGAGGAAGAAATCCATTTCGTTTGCGTCGTCGTACAAGGCCAGTCAGCAGTTGTACCCTGACCTACCAGCATCAAACTGGGGCATGTCAGGCACAAAATCAGCCCAGTTAGACCACACAAACGTATGAATGTTGGCGTCGCGGATTGGAATCTCGTCTGCGTGAGCGCCACCATCAGACAAATCACTGTCATGGTCGCGATACAACGCTTCATCATCACCTAGAGCACCTGCCTGAGCAGCAGTGTGCAGCGCTCCAGCCCCTGCTCGGTTCATACCCCACTGTTTGTGCCGAGCACCCAGGCCTCACAACTCATGCGGTGCACGAGGTTCCGCTGGCAGGTCACTTGAGTGTGAGTAGACCGTTGGCCTCGTTGCTTCAGTGGTTCAAGGTGGGCGACGAGGCTTTGGCATGGTTGTTAGGTCAGGGTCGACCCATGGCTGCCAAGGGTGGTGGTCAGAATGAGGACATTGAGCAGATTGGTGAGGTTGGGTGTGGAGTGGATGTGCCCGGTCGTCGCATAGCCTCCCAATGCTGCTCTAGTATTATGCAACAGACCTACCATAGACCGACTGTATCTGGCCATGTCGCTGAAGGCGGTGATGCTGCGCAGGCAGATGTTGTTGCAAGGAATGCGGGGGTGCGCATGTACGGTATCGGCGGGGGAGCCTTAGCAATTATGAACTGTGGGAGTGACTGCACAGGTGGTACAGATTGTCACTCTCATGACCTGGCTGTTCTAGGGACAAAGGTGGAGAAGGAGGGAGACTATAGTGTAGAAACTGTGGTCTCGGCTGGGTTGTGGGAGGGCAATGAGCATGTTGTTCTTCGAGATAAGTTGCAACCTCTTGTTCCTGTGCGCCAAGAGAAGTTGTTTACTAGGCTGTGGCAGTACATCCGCATGTTTGTTGCTTCTCCAGGCCTGATGTACGAGGTAGAATCCGACATGGAGGCTGGAGACAGTGCAAGGCTCAAGTTAGTTCCCTACCGTATAAATCCTGCTCGACAGCCTGTTGTGAAAGCAGAGCTAGACTACATAATTATGGAAAAAGGGTCTGAGGGATAAGGGATATCGTGAGTGGTCGTTGCCAGTGAGTTTGCAACCTGAGTTGAGTGGCAAGATCCGTGTGTATGTTGATTGCAAGAGTGTGGGTGCATTATCCCTGACAGACGCCTATCCATTACCTAGAGTTGACGACACCATAGACCGCATCGGGGCTGCCTCATTTATCACAAAGGTAGAACTAGTGAAAGGTTATTGGCAGGTCCCGTTGCCGGAGAGAGCGAAGAGAAGTGCAAGTCTTGTGATGAACTGGGCAGTTTATCAGTGCCAGGTGTTTTTTTGCTGCCGGAACACAAGTTGGATGTGTGGCATGTTAAGGGGACCAACCGGTTAATTTAGGCTTAAAAAAATCGAAATCCTGAAAATACCAATAGGTGTTTACTCAACAAGAGTCAACATCCCTTCATAAGCCAGTGAAATGTTATTAGTGAAAACCCATTGGAAATAGTTTTTTTATATGTTTTCCAAACTTTTCCTGTAATTCTAAAAACGTTATATAGCGAAATTTGAAATTAACATGCTCAGTAACTACTGGTCGTACGAGGAGCATACCTATATAAATCGAAAGAGCGTAAGCTACTCTACAACCTCCCATACGCTTTATCTTCTACTTTGCCATGTTCATGCGTAAAATATTGTAAATCTAAAAAACAAAAGTAAAAATGTTCACCTAATTACCTTAGACTTTCACCTGATTTTCTCAGAACCTATATTGCCGCACTATCGGATGTTATTCTACAGTTATTATTGGACCTATAGGAATGGTGTATATACCATTGGAAAGGTAATTAAAAACACTAAAACCTCTATAAAGCCAATTTACTCTAGTAATTAATTTCTTTTCACAATATGTCGTCAAAGTTGTAATTTTCTATAAATATATTCGCCTGAATCCGTAATCACCTAAATCGAACAAATACACAAAATATATAAAATGTTTTTTATAGAAACTACAGATACACCTTTTGTGAGTTGTTTGATCACATAAAACATGTGCTATGGGGATATCTGTAGGAGTTTATCATTTTCTGCAGTGCTATGATTTTCAACGTTTTTTTTTACCTAAATTGCAAGAAAAAAGCAAAAAAAACAAATTTTCTTTTTATATCTAGTTTTATGGTCATATACACCTGTTTATCTAGTGTTATGGTCATATACACCTGTGCCAAATTTCATTTAAATTGAAAGTAAGACCTGGAAGTTTGTAATTAACCGGTCGGTCCCCTTAAGGGCACTGATAATGTTTTGGCTGATAGTTTGTCACGGGAGGGTATGTTTGCAGGAGAACCCTCGCCGTTCAGTCAGTGTGTGTTTGAGAGTGGAGAAAAACCAGGCTTGCCCCTGTAGAGCAGCCGTCAAAAACAACATTAAAATTAAATAAAAAATCACATAAAAACTCTTTCTTTTTTATAGTAAGTTGCCAATGTTATAGCTAAAGTCCTAAGTTGAACCTGTCTTTCACTTAGTAGGCTGGGCTCTGTGAAGCTCGCTCAGGGAGCATAGCAGGCTAAATTATACTATTGTGTTTGGGAGGGGTTATAAGATTTTCTTTATGCTAATATGTTGTTTTATGTAAGAATTGAGCTTTGCATTTCATTTCTGGTGGATTGGCTAGGTGTGACGGGTCTTGTCGGCATTCTGCCTTGTCAGATATGGTGCTCGCCTTATGTTGAGCGTCCCATATCTTGGGCGGGATGTGACGTCTACCAGCGTGGGCAGAATCGCCTCTCGTTAGCCTCTAGCGCTCGCCAGGGACATCGAAATGGGCTACAGTTATCCGAGAATGTTGTTCTTTCTTTCCTTGTAATCACATTGTCACAGACAGTCCAGTGGTGGTCTTTGTTTTCGTCTGTGACAACGGGAAGTATTTTATATCATTAATAGAATATAAGATGCATTGTGTAAAGTTAAAGAGAAAGAGCGACATAGGCAGCGTGTTGGTAATATGTGCGTGTGTATGTATGTGCTGCCTCCTTCGCTCGGAGGAGTTTTCCCGCTCGCGCGCGGGCTTTCCCACGCCCTTGATTGGCTGGCGGATCCTGGCGCGTCCTAAGGACGCCTGCTGTCTTGTGACGTCTCGGCTCATGATTGGCCGACCATCGCGCCTTTGCGGGCTCCAGTGTAACTAACCTCCTCCATGAGGGTTCCCAGGAGCTGTCCTCGTTAGGACAGGCTTGGCACGCGTGCTTCTAACATCCCTTTGCATCCTCACTCCCGATCACCCACTTTACCACTGTCTCTCTCTCTGACCTTCTTCTTTTCCATTACTTCTCGCCTTTATTCAATTACTTATCCCCTTGGGTTTTGCATACGGTTTCCATAGCCGGCCCATTGTATTGCATGCGCCGTCCTCAGAGATATATACATGTACTTAGAATAGGTTTTGAGGGTTCTTAGTTAGTATAGGTTAAGAACTTAGTGTGTCTCCATTATTGATTTAGTGTTTCTGCTCTTTTATTTAATGCTAGACTGGGATAAGGTAACTGTAGTCGTTGTCTCCGATGTGTGTATGGTTTGCTTACACCTACACGACTTCGACCGGTCCTGTGGTAGCCTGTGTTGTCTTTTCGGTTGCGTCCTTTGCGAGTGCAGCATTGTGTTGACTGAGGGTTTTGGCCTGTTCCAGTTCCACACTTTGCTGCCTCTTTGCTTGTCTTTAGAGGGTCGCCAGGATAGAACCAGATACTTGTAATCTGGATCTATCAAGAGAGCACCCTAGTCAATTAACGTAACTTAAAGGATGCAGTCTTAAGGACTTCGCTAGGCTATGAGCCTGTCTTGCTCAACCCCAGTTTCTTACCTAGAGTATCCCAGCTAGACATTATTAATCGAGTAGACACTTATTAGTATTTATAAGCTCTTTGATATTATGTACGCATTATTATTCACAGCATTTATTAGTCTAGGTTGTTGTTGAGTTGCACAACCATAGCAGACTGTTTCGTTGATGAGGAAGTACTTCTTTTAGTGTCGAGCATTGCTACCGCTGCGCATTTATAGTATTCTCGTTAACATTATATGTCCTATATTTTAGTGTATTCGAGTTACACGTGTTGTGTCCTGCCTCCTACCTTTATATAGTTCAAGATTAGATACGAGCATCTTATGATCATCAGACTTTCTTCAGAAGTTTCCAGGTCTATGCTGTAGGACTATACTTCACTTTCTTTCAGATAGGAGTGAAGAGTTTATTGTTGTTTAGAGTAACTTTATTGAAGCATCTTTTTATTGTATTACATCTTGCAGTGATTTAATTGATCTTTCCATAGATTCCTTTTTATGCATTTTAACGTAACTTGCATCTTGTTTGTTATCAGGCTATACCAGTGTGGGTTAGCCTGAAGTAGAGTACATTTATGCCCAGTTAAGGATACCCCGCTATCGCAGATTAACTCTGGAGGGTATAAGTGTTTTGTTCGCCGGCATATAAGTTCGAGGGTTTGGATCTAGCGTACCATTGTTGCATAGTGCCCTATTACTAGTCCAATCTTTAAGTGCCCTTGTTTTATTCGTAGCCCCGGTCGTAACAGGATGCTGTGTGGTGGAAGGAAAAAAAACAGTAGCCTATTATGGCACTGCAGGCCTACACACACACCCAACAACCCCGTTCCTCAAAGGCCTACCAAAAACTAAGTAAACAGGCCAACCCGCAAACCACTATAGATACCAACCATGAATATTATTCACACATAAATATAATGCAGCAGAATAATGGAAAACGACATGGAAGAATAAAAAAGAAGCTAATATTCTAGATTGCCAAGGGAAAGAAATGCAGTATCTCTAACAAATGCAGAAAACTCCTGTATGCGAAATAATAAAGAAATATTAATAAAAGTTAGGTTAAATGACTCCCAGACTTGCCATGCTACTATTCAATAAGAAACAAGATCGTAAATGCGGTTAACAAGGGAACTATATGGCAAGCCTGTGACAGCCCACAAAGCACGTGTGCTCAGTATGGCGTCTATCTCACAGTTAGGCAGCAACACCTCCTCGAGAAGGAGGAAGGGAGCTCCAGACATTGCCAGACTAAACAATTATTTTCAGCTCCTAGGCTCTCATTAACTATACAAAAGTAATCAAGTAAATATAAGGCATCATTGTGCAAACTTATAACAAACTAATACAACTCGCCTCAGTGCTGAACAAAGTAGATAATTATACTCATAGCAATAATCAACATGGTTGCAAGACAGTGGCGCGATCATGACGTCACCACTGGACAAGAAGTACACACGTGAGACGGGAGAGAGAAAGAAAAACAGCAAACCTCCCCTTAAACATACAACACTGCAACTGAAATAGGCTTTTGTATAAATCATAACAAACACTTACAGCTGAATTATCTGGTGGAAGTGACAATGTACATATATTTTTACACACATATATATATATATATATATATATATATATATATATATATATATATATATATATATATATATATATATATATATATGAGAGAGAGAGAGTGTGTGATTAACAGGATATGAACACTAAACGTGTTCATAATGACAGCTTAAGGGAAGACGCACCGTTTGTTTTTCTTTGATCTATTAATGAATTTACTCCTTTATTTCTTAGTTTTTTCGTTAGACCTTCAAGCAAGCTTAGACAAACATCCCCTAGACCCCCCTTCAAGATTAATTTGTAAATTTTTTGGTAGAAAAATGTCCCGGCCAAAGGCCAATTCCTCCTAAAATACAGGCTCGCTGTCGCTCGCCAGAAAAAATCGACACCTAAATGTCACGAAGGGTCCTAATATTGACAAAGAAATGGGGTGAAAGGTCATAAAATCCCCAAACTAATGGAACCAACGTATTAAAATGTCAAAACTAGTGGGGCTAAACATTAGGGAGAAAGTGGACCAGAAAAACGGCCCATCTCCCAATTAAGACTACAAATACAAATATTAATCAAAGTATTGCAAGTCATTGGCATAATGATAGAAGGTTGATTATTATATTTCGATTTCGCGTGTTTCTTATTAATTTAAGGAGATGTGGGCCGTTTTGCTGGTCACCCTTCTTCCTAATGTTTAGCCCCACTAGTTTTGAGATTATAAGACGTTTGGCACATTAGTTTGGCGATTTTAACACCTTTCACCCCATTTCGTTGTAAATTTTAAGACCTTTCGTGCCATTTAGGTGTCGATTATTTCCTGGCGAGCGACAGCGAGCCTGCAATTTTGAGAGAAATCGGCCTTCGGCCGGGACATTTTTCTACCGAAAAATGTAAAAAAAATATCTTGAAGGGGGTTCTAGGAGGTGTTTTTCTAAGCTTGGTGGAGGTCTAGGAAGGAAACTAATAAAATATAAGAATAAATTAATTAATAGACCAAACAAACGGTCAGTCTCCCCTTAATTGGCATGAAGATCGAAGGTTTCAGGCGTTGTTATATATTTCTATTTTGCGTGTGTCTATTAACCCTTTTCTGTACCGGCGACGTGTTTTCAATTTTATTTTAACTATAATTAGATGATTTTGTGCAGTTGAAGAAGAATATGTGGTAGTAAAAAGGGTAGAGTGAGGTAGTGCGAAGCCTATTAATTGCCGGAGGCCCTTATGAAACTGAATACAATCGTCTAACAGTAGCCAGATTAACGTTAAGGGAGGTCACCGACTTTTTGTTTTGTCTTTCTCTCCTTTTCTCTCTTTCCCTGGCTTGTATCCATTCGGCCCAATTCAGCCAACTATTTTAAGACGTTTATCCACCATCCAGGTGTCGATTTCTGCCTAGCGAGCAATAGCGAGCCAGCATTGTATGGAGAGATCCGGCTTCGCCGGAGAAATTTGTCTATGAAATTTTTTACAAATTTAGCTTGCTGTCAAAACAAAAATATATATATGCTGGAAAATATTGACACCTGGATGGGGGTAAACGTCTTAAAACAGTAGGCTGAATGGGGTCGAATGGATAAAAGCCAAAGAGAGAGGGAGAGAAAGAGAAAACAAGCGAGGTGGGCTCCCTTAAAAAGACGTTGTCGGTATAGAAGGGGTTAATCTAATCAATCTAATGTGTATCGATAGCAGGAGTGAGGGAGGCGATGACGTAGCCGATATGTCAGACGACCACAAGCATTTTCAGTGGGAATTTGTTTTCTCTCTTTCAATCAGAACTTTGGGTGGCAGTTACTTAGTTCCTGGAGGTGATCGGACTGAATGAATAGGAGAGAGAGAGAAATAGAGAGAGAGAGAGAGAGAGGTTTCTTTAAGCTTGCGGAAATGAACTCTCTTATAATTTTAGAATTTTTTAGTATCGTTTCCATTGTTAAATGTTGAGAGAGAGAGAGAGAGAGAGAGAGAGAGAGAGAGAGAGAGAGAGAGAGATAGTAAATATACAACTACGAAACAAATGACAGACAAGCATATATAATCTATTTTGTTATTAATTTCACCCCAACACCAAACACCTCCAATTGAATTAATGAAAACATATATGTGATCCACCGGGATTCGAACCTGGGTTATCACACACAGATTTTTAAACACTCTAACCATTACACCACCAAGACGTGGCTCTTGTAGAAACGCGAGGCCTCATTGCTAAAGGGGTCACCTATGATTCTGAAAGGCTTTAGTGTTGAGGTAGCTATAGTCTGTTTATTCTAGGTTGGGCAGAACTCGTAACCTCTAACCTCTGTAACTCAAAAAGGACTAGAGTAATCGAGCTAATTTGTCTACCAAATAGGAAGACTTGGCTAGGGAATAAGTGTGGAAATTGACAGCTCATTTGCTCTAGCCATTTTTGAGTTACACAGGTTAGAGGTTACGATTTCTGCCCAACCTAGATTGAACGGACTATAGTACTTTGGTCAAGGTTAACAAGAAAGTGAGAGCAATAAAATGAGAGCCACCCCATCACAGGACATACGGTTTGACAATATTAACCCGTACAGTACCGGTGAATTATACTTTATTTGATTTCAGCTACATTTAGAAGATTTTATTTAGCTTAGGAAGGATATATGGTAGCTAAAAGGATTGATTGAGATAGTCTGTAGCCTTTTAATTTGGTATAATTTTGTCCTAAGCTGAATAAAATCGTGGAATAGTAGCCAGAATATAATGAAAAGGACGTCACTGGTACCGTATGGGTTAATCACTTTAGTCTGTTTATTTCCAGCTGATGGTATATGTCTATCACACCATCCTGATTATTCGGCTATTATCAAGATGTTGTAGCGAGATGTGTTGCTAATTATGACAACTTTGCAATAATGAAAGAAACACATAGCAGTATCATATTTTTCCATAAAGAATAAATAAATCAGATGCTAAGGGATTTAATTTACAATCAGCCGAGTTAAAACAGACTATAGCCTATTAAGAAACACCCCATTCTTAACATTAATCATCAATTACAAACCCCAATGCACTTGAATAAACTAATGAAAGCATATGGTCCTCCTGGGATTTGAATTCGGGACACCACACCCTGGACATAAGCATCTAAACCATTACACCACCAACACATCAACCAGTTGCATCAGAGAAACAGTCTAGGGGGCGTTGATCTAAAGTGTCAAAGGTTCAAAATGTAATGTGTTCTTGTGTCTGAAAAACGAGCAAATGTTCTTTGTTGACCATCAAAAAAAGGCTCAAGTCATAGGACACAAACAGTAAGAAAACTGCTCATCACTATCATAAAGATGTCGAGGAATATGTTATAATTAATATGCCTGCCCATTGTCAGAATGCATATTATAGTCTTGAATGACTACTTTTGAGTTGTTAGTAGAATTTAATTAAAATTGTTGATGGTCAAGTAGGGTACCAATGTTTTGAAATATATAATGTTTTATTTAAAGGATAAATGCCCAGTGGCATGGTAATTATTAGGCATATAATTTGACTTAACCTTTAGTTATTTCTTAAATTTTGAGGTACATTATATAGATTTTATCACTTTACCAATGAACCATTATTGATTTGTTTAATCTAGTGATAATGATTAAAAACAAAGAAAACTAACATCACAATACATGTTTTTGTTATCTTATTAACATGAATAATACTATATATTGTCATTTACATTGTTTGGGACGCACAAACAAAATTGATGAAACTCAAATTATGAGTTAATTACCTGTGTCGGGCAACAATGAGTACCTAATACAATATGTTGTAAAAGTTGTTCCTCTGTAACCAAAATATAAGAAAATCATGCTATGATAATTTTGTGTATATCTATATGAGCCACTAAAAGGGTTACATGGTATGTTTCCCACTAATTCAAATATACATCAACAACAATTAATATTAAATCAACATTAAATTAAATGTTACTGTGGGTAGGCCAAACTTGATAAAACGAACATTTAGACACAAAGGCCTATTCATCTGGACCAGCACAATATAAAACACTAATAAAGAGTGTAGCTTTGATTCGCATAAATTCATATCATCACAAACACACCAATTAACTTACAAATAAGCCTAATGAAATCAATTGAAGTAATGAAGCGCCAGTCATCTTCACAACAGCCCGACCCACAGCCAGGAATATCAAGACAAGGATGAAAACAAACTGTATTTACCTGTTATTGTGAAAAGGTCGTTTGCGGGATAATTGTCTCATACAGTAAATTTCGAGAGGGAACGCTACCTAATCGTGAGCGAAAATAAACTCCTCAAACAGTATTACCAACTTTGCAAAAATTGCAGAGAAGAAGCAACATGTGAACCACACGTCACAACTAGGTATAGAGGTGCCACCAAGATAACTGTGGCATGTGTAAATTGCAATACTCTGACTGGATATTGTACACTTATGAACCCCAGGGAAAGTACAATGTGAACATGGTACCTAGTTGACTTTGCAATAAAAAAACAACGGTTACAAAACCATTGAGGACGTAGAGATGGTTTTGTAAACAAAACTGCTCACTTCTGCCAGATTCTTCCAGATCGCCAAGGAAATAAAAGATAATGGCATCGAGGAATGCGAGACAGAACTACAAAGAGTGAGAGATCTAGTGCATGAGTACCTAGAGCAGCAAGATTCTGATGCACCAGAAATCAAGAATATTGCACTCACAGCCGATGTAACATGGTCACAGAGAGGCTTTGTGTCAAAATACGAAGTTATCCTCATCATCCACTTCAATACTGGCCTCGTCATTGATTATGAACTCCTCTCAAAGTACTGCAGCTACTGTGATAAACACAAGGACGCCGAGGTAGATTGGCAGGCTGACCATGGAGAAAACTGCTAAAAAAACTTAACAGGATCTCCCCAGCGATGGACACGGAGGGTTGGAGGAGATTGTGGAGGCGCTTTGTGGAGAAGTTCAAGTTTTGGTAAACAACTGTGATAGCTGATGGAGACTCCAAAGCTTTCACGAGTGTACGGTCTGAAGATGTGTATGATGGAGCATAAAATGAAAAACAAAGTGCATGAATCACATTGAAAGACGTGTTGGTAAAGCCCTACAAGACTTTGTGGCAATGAACAGCAAAACATGAGGTGTGGGAGGAAAATAGGCTGGATCATTGACAGGAGATCATCAACAAAATGTCAGCAGTATTACCTCTATGCCATCCTCAACAATAGGAGAAATACTGCAGCCATGTGCCAAGCAGTGTATGCTTCTCAGGAACCCAGCCACCATCTGTGCCCTAATGGAGAAAATAGCCAGTGCTTTTACTAGAAAATTATAACCAAAGGAAGAGATGTGAAAGGACCTGAATGAAGCCACCAACGACATTTTTATTATCCACTCAGAAAAAATGTAAAAGAAGAAATATTTCGGCACAAAGTATATGACCGACGAACTGCTTTCAAGATGCACTGGCCTAACTCAGAACACCAGTGAGTCAGTGAATAAGGTGATATGGTCAAAGGCTGCAAAGACAAAAGTCTATCTACTAATAGTGTTCATCCCTTAGACTCTCCTATTTAAACTCAAATGTGTAATATCCCAGTAAATTCGAATTTTCCAAAACCATCACATAGCCTAGTAAAGTATATTTAATATTGCTAGGTCTATTAATTTTGAAATTTATGAAAAGTATTTTTGAAACAACCTGTATCGAATACAGAACAATACGTATTATACGACCATCACCAGCCACATCCCTGTACAGTGGCGCTGATAAGTCATGGCTCAGCTGTCATTACGTTTGGCTCGCTCTGTGTTGTATTAATGTCTGTCAGATATTGAATAGGGTGGGTAAGTGTAGAATCATGCTTGTATATCTCACAGAAAAAGAAGAAACCATTTGTTAATACTGCTGATCCCCATTATTGATCAAAACACAGTACTTGTTAGGCCGACTGTACGTGACCTTACACTTTCACCTTGCCACTGGTCACAGGGTTTTATAAATTTCCCTAGCGACACTTGTACTGCTAATTAAATTTATCTTTATTATCTTTTTGTTTTCCTTTTCTATTTTTCTGCTTTGAATATAGTGCAGTCCCACTGGAATAATATTGGGGGAAACCTGTACCCTCGAGATTTTAACTGGGAGGGCTTTGACATTGGTTGGACATTTCCAACACCTGTCTATCTCACTTGTTTTCACACATTCTTTTTCCCCCCCAACTTATTTCGTCCTCGTAGTTGTTTGCATAGGGTTAAGCAAAATGAAGGATTTCCTACCGTATTTTACTCTCATATCGCACCTACTACCTTAACTCAGATAATCTGTTCTTGAATAAGGTAACTTAGGTTTGTATAGATGTAGATTTTCAGCAACATATTATATTACTTTTTAATAATTATGTTGATATAGAATTATAGATAAATGTCCAAAATTCGAAAATGGATATTAATCGTGATCGTGTACTTAATCTTTAACCGTGTTGGTTGTGTAACGGGTTACATGTTTATGTTCTGGGTGTGGTGTCCCGATTTCGAATCCCGGGAGGATCATATGCTTTCCATTAGTTTATTATGGTGCATTGGGGTTTGTAATAGAGGATTAATGTAAAGAACGGGCTTTGCCTTTATATATTGATTCAATATAATGATGACAATCTAACTGTTGGAAAATATTGCACGCGATAGCAGTTCCATCAACGTCCTTATTATCACCACTGTTTTTTCCCCCGTCCATTTCCTTCTTCACGACCAACAAGTCTTTCTGGAACGGCAAATCCTCTTCATCGACCTCCTGCTCATTCCACACATAATTTATTCGAGACGATTATCAGAGGCGGAAATCCGTAAAGACCTCTTCCCTAGTTTATTCTCTCTCTCTCTCTCTCTCTCTCTCTCTCTCTCTCTCTCTCTCTCTCTCTCTCTCTCTCTCAATTATTGGGACATGCCTTACATCTTGTCTGGGACAGATGATTCTTAAAGTAATTATTAAAGAATGAAAAATACTGAAGCAATAGTCAATTAGATAAAATAATTAACAGTGGAAGGCCGGTTCTGGTCCTATCCAGAGTGAGGTGTGGCATCCTCTACCCAACCTTAGCCATTTCTTTCGGTCTCTCTTCCTGTACTACTTTTTCTACTTCGGGACCCGGAGGCAAGGAATCCTCCTCTTCCTTGATTTCCTTTGTACTCCTTTGTACTCCTTTGTACTTCCTTGTATAATTCACCTACTAGACGAGACAGAAAATGGCGAGAGAACGCGAAAAGGGTCCCGACCATAGAGTAGAGAAGGATAGGTTCGAAAGCATGATGTCACAAATCTGAAAATAGTGATCCGCGCGTTCGAGAGATGGCAGCACGATCGCAAAAGAAAATAGGAGGGTCCCTTTTAATTCGTAATAATCCCTACCTTGTACTAATAACGCTATTAATAATCAATTCAACATTAACCAGAGACTGTAAACATGACAGAATCCAATAGATATAAGTAGAGGCTAATGTAAAGGCCAAATCATCGTGAAATTGTCGTCATTATGAGGAGGTTCACAGGAAAGCCTAGATGTCATAAGTATAACCTACGTACACTCGACCAAAAAACAATCTTTACACTAACGCTCTAAACATTCTGGAAGTGGGTCGAAATCTTATGATAATACCTCACAGAAGTATGTTTCACCCGATTAATTCCGTCCACACTATATTATTTACAGCACACCAGTGTAAAGATTGTTTTTTGGTCGAGTATACTTACTGTATTTCGTGTAAATATTAAGTTTTAGTGCAACTTTACAATTTAACATCTACATAACATGTAACTAATAATATATATTCAAAATGGCATTCATGTTGTGTTGCTTGGAGTTATACAGCTTGCATCATATATAAGTATTATTTATAGTGTATATGTATACTTAATTTTTTCCTCTTGCTTTTATATAATTATTTTATTTTAAATAATTTACATGTGTTTTTACCCACATTAATTAACTCTTAAAGACGTTCCCTCTTTAATCTAACGCCCCCTCATTATGCGGACTTCCCCTAACTATGGTAACACTGCAGACAAGCCAGGCGCACAGATATCAAGGAGTATTTAATAAGGAATATCCACTGGGACCTTTTGCTTATAATATTATGCTCCACGATAGTGCTGACACCCCTAGTTCGCGCGAGGAAATAATAACTTTCTCCTCTTTCCTTTAAGGGGGGATGGGCCGGTTTTCTTAGCCACTTTCTCCTTCATGTTTAGCCCCATTAGTTTTCAGATGTTAAGATGTTTGCCCCATTAGTTAGTCAATTTTAAGACCTTTCGCCCTATTTCTTCATCAATATTTAGACCTTTCGTGCTATTTAGGTGTCGATTTTTTCCCTGGCGAACGATAGTGAACCTGTAATATTGGAAGAACCGGCCTTTAGCCGGAACAAATTTTTCTACCGAAAAATTTACAAATTATCCTAATCCAGAAGGGGGATCTAATGGATGTGTTTTTAAATTTGATGGAGGTCTATGGAGGAAACTAGAAAAATAATGAATACATGCAAAACTCGCAGAAAAATTGAACCATCCCCCCTTAATTCTCTTTGGGTTAGACATTGTATTCTCTGGCCCCTGGTGTCCACGTATCGTTTCGGAGGTCGTCGATCATACCCTGCACTGGTAGTTTTTGGTGCGCGTGTACAGTTGCCGCACATATTCTATTACGTTGTGGTCGTGATTAGGCAGCGCTGCAACCCCTTCAACAACCCCCCTCCCTCACTCCACCTCCTACCTTCCACCTATTGGTAGGAGGTGGAATAAGGGAGGGGGGTTGGGGAAGTGGGTGCGGCTCTGACAAGTTACGATTTGATGTGATGGTTGAGAAATGGAATATGTGCGGCAAACTGTACATCACATTGATGCCATGTTTTCATATTTAACAATATATTTCACTACAATGTTCTTCGTAATCCCTAATTAATCAAAATGGGGACGTAGCATCTTACCGTCAACTAAGAAACACTTCGATTATAATTATTACGAAGTGCACCAGTGTTTTGTGATTCATTGAAAACAATATTGTTTATTGGTAGGACAGATCTTGTGAGTGAATAAGTTACTTCATTTGTGTGGTATTCAAATATATATTAAGGGGAAACTGGTTATTTTGGGGGGTCAATTTATGTATATTATTCATTTATTTTTTAGTTTCCTCGCTAGACCTTCATCAAGCTTAAAAAACAACACTCCCTAGACCTTCCTTTAAGATAAATGTATACATTTTTCGATAGAAAAATGTCCCAGCCGAAGGCTGGTTTCTCTTAAAATTACAGGCTCGCTATCGCTCGCCAGGAAAAAAATCGACACCTAAGTGGCACGAAAGGTCTTGATATTGATATAGAACTGGGACGAAAGGTTTTATAATTGCTAAACTAATGGGGCGAACGTCTTATAATCTCAAAACAAATGGGGCTAAACATGAGGGAGGATGGGGCCAGAAAAAACAGCCCATCTCCCCTTAATAATAATCTACCTTACAGTGTTATTGCCAATAACTTCAGTCTTAACTTAATCTAAGTCGATGGAATAGCATAAATAACCCTAAAAGGATTCGTATTTATTTAAATAATGATTGTTATGCATATTCTCGAAATAGGCATTTTTAATTAAAAAGAGCAAGAACTTTCTTCTTGTGAAAACAGTAAGATAGAAGAAATAAATTGCTAAGCAAACTTTAAAATTTGAAAGTAAATATGTAATGGCAATTGCTTAAATATAAGCGAATAATATCTTTATATATCATGAACATGATGGAGTAGAAGAGGAGAATAAGCCTACAAAATGTGAAAACGATTACGAGGAAGGTAAGCAACTTAATTTAAGTAATCTGTTATTAGGAAATATAGAGGAACATTTTCTCATTTAACAAATATTGTGGCGCCTGCCTGACGCTTTGTCTTTCTTTGCCTTTTTTCGAATTCTCTGTCTCTCTCGTGTTTCAATTAGTGGAGATGAATGAGCTCTCAGAAATTCTTAGTATTCTTGAGCGAGATCTGAAGGTTCCCATGTGCAAGCTATTCAGAAGATCTAAAAAAAGAATGAATTATGAGAGAGAGAAAACAAAGTAGCACATAATCCACCTCGCTATATCTCCCTCACTTTTAACCCCTTCTACACCGACGGCATCCTTTTAACATTATTCTGGCTACTATTAGACGATTTTATTTAGCTTAGGAAAGACGTCTACCCATTGAAAAGCTACAGACTACTCAATTAATCCTTTTAGCTACCATATATCCTTCCTAAACTACTTTAGGGGATGCTGGCCGTTTGTTTGGTCTATTAATTAATTTATTCATATATTTTTTTAGTTTCCTCCCTAGACCTCCATCAAGCTTCGAAAAACGCCCCCTAGACCCCCCCTTCAAGATACATTTGTACATTTTTCGGTAGAAAAATGTCAGGGCCGAAGGCCGGTTCTTCCTAACCCTTTAGGGGGCACTCATAGAAATAACAATGATATAAAAAAATCCTCTTACTATGTTAAAACACAAGTGTTTCTAAGACATTTTTACTCTTGTGCATTTTTCTTATTTATCATTTGGAATACGGGAATCAATTGGGAATGAAGTGGCCCGTGCGGGCTATCCACCCGCAACGCCGGTAACCATAGATGTCTTTTCCGGGCTACTTTGCCTGTTACAGGGTAGTTTTGTTCCCTATTTTTATACAGTGTTTACATATTATTTTATGAATTTTTAAGACTTGTAATTTGTATAAATATATAATACAACCTAGCTTATGACTTTAACTTACAAACTAGAGGTTAATCAAATAAATTGGATTTATTTTATATTCATTTAATTATAGAAAAGTACATAATTAGATATCAAAATATTACTTATATATATAATAAAATATTTATACTCTACTTACATATATAGCTGAACTCTCAAGGGGTGTGGAAGGGTAAGAAGCAGTTCCTTGTGTCCGAGAGGCAGAGGGCAACCTGGCAAACCATGCAAAGCCAACGTGACCGATGGATGTCACCCTTCTTAGAGCAGTGCTTGCACGTTTGCCTGTTGGTGACGAATATGGGCAGGTGGGGCTTGGAATTGTTGAGCCTTTTGTCGAGAGATGGTAGTGAAGCTCGCTGGCCTTGCTTGGCTAATGGCAGAGTCTCGCTGTCCATCGACTGCCAGGTTACCCTGGATGCCATGGACTTTTGGCACCTGCCAAACCTGGATATATCAAGCCTGAATAGCTTGAGGGGCATTGGCTTTTCCTTCAACATCAATTACCCGCCTCTCCCTAAATTCCAGCACCCTGCACCTGACTGCCTTCGCTCACCCTATGAATACTTCCAGGACATGTTCCCCATGAATCTGGTAGACGATATTGTCTACCAGACAAACCTCTATGCCCGCCAGAGGGACGTGAACACCACATTCACCATCAACAGGCATGAACTCCTGATGTTCATTGGGGTAGTCCTCTACATGGGTATCTGCAGCCTGCCTGCCATAGAGGATTATTGGGGAGTGATGACCAGGCTCCCGCAGGTTGCCGAGGTAATGTCGTCCAAGCGTTTCCGCCTCATCCGCTCATTACTCCACTTCAACAACAATGAGCATGCCCGAGCCTCCAATGACCGCTTCTACAAAATACGTCCCATCTTCAATGCCATCACAGCACAGTTCCTGAAAGTCAGCGACACTCCGACACAATCAGTGGACGAGGTCATGGTGGCGTACAAGGGCACACGAGTGGGCAACCTGCGGCAGTACATCCAAAACAAGCCGGACAAGTGGGGGTTTAAACTCTTCTGTAGGGGCAGCATTGTGGAGCTTCCTTCTTGGACCTCTTCCTAGCTGGCTGCTGAGCAGCCTCCTCCTCCTCCTCCTCGTCGGATCCATGTTCTTCAGGGAGCTCCTGGGGATGCACTGGTGCAACATTACCTGGAAAAGAAGGGCTAGGTAAGTATTAAATACAGGTAAGATAAGTATAAGGACAGGTAAGGTAAGTATAAGGACATATGAGGTAAGTCTAAGGTAAGTAAAAGTAAGAAAAATAGGTTTATGGTAAGTTGTGCTGGCCCTTTAAATTTGTTGTCATAAAATTAAAGGGACTGTGATGACATGTTGTGGTGGACAAGGTCATTTAATTAAAGGGACTGTTTAAAAGGGTAAATAGGCATTTACATTGTCCCTACTGCTTGGCATTTAAAATACAATTAATTTAATAAAAGGTACTGTTGTAAAAGGGCCGATGGTATGTTTTGATGGACATTTAAAACATTAAATGTCCACCATAACATCCTGAAATTTAAATGCCATTCAGTAAGTATACAAAACATTTTTTGTACTAACCACGTGGCTGGGAAAACTGTTCCTCGTCTTCATCTGTGGCCGTGGCGTAGTCAGGGTCCCGCACATCATCGTCCTGGGTATCGTCTTCCTCCTCCTCGACCTCAATGTCACTATCAGCACCCAACTGCGGCACTAGCCATACCTGCCTCCTAGCCCGCTGGGGGTAGAACCGGTTGGTTGCATGCTGAAACAACAGAAATAAGAATTAGGCTCAATAATATAAATAACCGTCATCATTATCACCATCATTATCACTATCATTATCAAAATAACTGTGAATGTGATTTATTGCCTCGTGAGGCACATCATATCATTATATGAATCATCATATCAACATAACAATGATCAAACATATCACAATGACCATATTTCACCATGCATAATCACTATCAATATCACTATCATTGTGAAAATTGCAGTTAGGTGGTGAATAAAGTACTAAAACACCATAAAAGATACATATTAATCATAGACTTTACATAATATATATCAATACTATCACAATAGGCCATTATCACCATCATTACTATCACCATCATTTTCGAGAACATTCTTACCCCATGCGGTCGAGGTGGCCCACGCGGGCCATCTATGGTTGGTGGCGAAACTGGCAATAATCACGCGCGGGACACACACAACATGGTGGAATCACTATCGTCACTTTCCTATCATGCTACACTAATTTGACCTATATAACCTTACACAGCATTTATATATGTATGTTATGTTAGAGTATCATCAACTTACCGGCATTGGTTCGGTAGTGGGGGAGTCAGATGTGGGAGTGACTCGATGTGAATGTTGCTGTTATGGAGGCTCGGCGTGGACTGACGCTCTTCTCCCTTCACCACCGCGTCACTTTCGTGAGTAGAGAGTTCTGATTGGCTGAGAATCGAGACGAGGCCTGTTGCTATTGGCTGGAGTCAATCCACGCCAACTACGTCATCAAATAGGTCATCGACAGCCACGTGAGATGACGTGTTTAAGTATCCCGCGCGGGCCACTTACCCGCTAAATGGTTAAAATTACAGGCTCGCTATCGCTCGCCAGGAAAAAATCAACGCATAAATGTCACGAAAGGTCTTAAAATTGACAACGAGATGGGTCAAAAGGTGTTAAAATCGCCAAACTAATGGGCTGAACGTCTTATAATCTCAAAACTAGTGGGGCTAAACATGAGAAAGAAGGAGGTCCAGAAAAATGGTTTGCCTCCCCTTAAAATCGTCTATATGTAGCTGAAATGAAATACAACAAACGTCACAGGTACAGAAGGGGTTAAGTATCTATAATGAAATGTTACTTTTAACACCTTATGAGCGGCCTAGGCGGTAACTTCTACTACCTGCCAAGCGGGGGGTTATACCCTAAACGAGCTTATTTCCGTGCTCTTTTTCATGCATAAACAAGAGCCAGAGCGTAATACAATTATGTATCCCTGATAGGGCGTTAATTCAGCTACCAATGACACCAGAACCATTCTCCTACGACCATGCGTTCTCTTGCAACGATCGTCCAAGACGAAGGAAAAATCCCTAAAATACGGTAATTTCTTGACATAATACCCTGTGTAGTGAGGGAGGGAGGGTGGATGTGTGTGGAGTAAACTTCAGTATGCCCGCGGGACACGTGGCGAACAGTCAGAGCCCGACCTACGCTCCGCCCACCGCTCGTCTCTCTCTCAGAGGCAATATTGCTCCAAAATTGCACACAGACTTAAGTCGGTCCCCGCCACATAGTCCTTTCTTCTCTAGCCCGACTTAAGTCCACCCCCGCCAAACAAGGGTTAAATAACTTGTTCTTATTATTATTGATATTATTATTATTAATATCACGAGAATTACGGCGTCTAGCAAAAAAATACAAAAGATAAGAAGAAACAAAAAAATATTATTATCATTATTGCTATTATTAATATTTTTCTTGCTATATGATTGTATTTATGCATTATGTAAAATGTACAGGAAGCGTTGGTTGAGTATTATATCGTGAATATTTTAATTTCAGTTGATTTAAATTTCCATATTTGTCACTAATATCTACTATCTTCATTTTCCAACAATAAATAGTGATAGCAAGAAATGTTCAGGTGTGAAATTAGAGAATTCATAAAGGTGATAGTTGATGCAGGAGATATTAAGTGGTTTGAATGCTAGTTTTATATACAGTATATACGTAGTGGATATCCGCTGCATGTCTGCCTGCTGAGACCAGAACTTCTCCTGGAGGACTGGGACCGGGGAAGTGCTGGAGGCCCATAGTAATCCTTGGTCTCTGAGTCTTCTCCTGGGCGACCTAGATATATTTGATTTTTATATTTAAGTGTTTATTTATTTACTTGTTTAAATTCAAATGCATTATTATTTTGTTTGTGTTTTGTTTTTCTGTTCGGGCTCTGTCTCGAGTACGCCACCCCCATATATGGGGTATGTGCCTGAGTACATACATACAAGGATACAAAAACTATTTTCACTCTCCCATGTTGCAGATTCACGTAAATGCAAGCCAAACAAAAACGGAATCAGATAATGGCATTGTGGGCTTGTAACTGTCTTCCTTCCTCCCACAACCTTCTCTCTCTCTCTCCCAATATAAGTCACTTCCACACACCAACCACCACCCTCTCTCTCTCTTTCTTTCCCATTATATGTCACTTCCACACGCCAGCCACCACCCTCTCTCTCTCTCTCCCAATATATGTCACTTTCACACACCAACCACCACCCTCTCTCTCTCTCTCTCTCCCAATATATGTCACTTTCACACACCAACCACCACCCTCTCTCTCTCTCTCTCTCTCCCACTATATGTCACTTTCCCACACCAACCACCACCCTCTCTCTCTCTCTCTCTCCCAATATATGTCACTTTCACACACCAACCACCACCCTCTCTCTCTCTCCCAATATATGTCACTTTCACACACCAACCACCACCCTCTCTCTCTCTCTCCCAATATATGTCACTTTCACACACCAACCACCACCCTCTCTCTCTCTCTCTCTCTCCCAATATATGTCACTTTCACACACCAACCACCACCCTCTCTCTCTCTCCCAATATATGTCACTTTCACACACCAACCACCACCCTCTCTCTCTCTCTCCCAATATATGTCACTTTCACACACCAACCACCTCCCTCTCTCTCTCTCTCCCAATATATGTCACTTTCACACACCAACCACCACCCTCTCTCTCTCTCTCCCAATATATGTCACTTCCACTCGCCAACCACCACCCTCTCTCTCTCTCTCCCCCAATATATGTCACTTCCACACACCAACCACCACCCTCTCTCTCTCTCCCAATATATGTCACTTTCACACACCAACCACCACCCTCTCTCTCTCTCTCCCAATATATGTCACTTTCACACACCAACCACCACCCTCTCTCTCTCTCTCTCTCCCAATATATGTCACTTTCACACACCAACCACCACCCTCTCTCTCTCTCCCAATATATGTCACTTTCACACACCAACCACCACCCTCTCTCTCTCTCCCAATATATGTCACTTTCACACACCAACCACCACCCTCTCTCTCTCTCCCAATATATGTCACTTTCACACACCAACCACCACCCTCTCTCTCTCTCTCCCAATATATGTCACTTCCACTCGCCAACCACCACCCTCTCTCTCTCTCTCCCCCAATATATGTCACTTCCACACACCAACCACCACCCTCTCTTTCTCTCTCTCCCCCAATATATGTCATTTCCACACACCAACCACCACTCTCTCTTTTTTTCTCTCTCCCTCTCTCTCCCAATATATGTCACTTCCCCCACCTCTCTCCCTTTTTTTTTTTTTTTTTTTTTTTTAACCCTTCCAGCCCGTCTGTCCTTTTATACGTACACCGCGGCAGATGGGCTGGTACCCAGGTGTCCTTATAACAGGCTGTAAGCTTGAAAGCCTATTAAGCTTGGTCTGAACGCTGTGCGTCCGACGCATGTAAACAAAGCTGGTCATTGCGTCACCGCACCTCCGAAAACAAGAAGGAGACGTCGGATCAATGTTGTTGTTGTATGATATGACGAAATTAGTGTCTGAAAAGCTCCGATATTGTCAACATCGCGGCAAAATTCGCTCCGCGGAAATCGTCATCACAACTGAACCAGTTGACTTAGAAAGCTCTATTCTATGCCAGTCTACAGACTGGAAACCGCACTACGTTTAGGAATGCGTGGGCCTAGACGTTTTTCGGCCAGATCGCCCGGATACGACCTCCGTCCTTTTGTAAGGCAGCCCGGGTCGGAAGGATTAAACATTGCTTATTATTTGAAGTGCACTATTGAGTTTAGTGCATTTTTCTGGGCTAAAGACATAATATGTCTGTTGATGTCTATCTTAAAGCTCAACCTCTTCTAACTAGGATACATTTGTCCTGATTATATAAGTTTCATTATAATATATATTATGAATATATTTATTAGATATGTATTGGTGGTATATCATTCAATATATTAATTATATTTTACACTTACACATACACACATACTGTATATATTATATATATATATATATATATATATATATATATATATATATATATATATATATATATATATATATATAGATATATATATATATATATATATATATATATATATATATATATATATATATTATATATATATATATATATATATATATATATATTTGTTTGTAATTCTTTTTAAATTAACACTTGAATTAATTTATCTGTCACGTTATATGAAATTTATGTTATTTGTGTACACCAGACATTAGCTGCAATCTTCATTTGATTGGTATTTAGAGTTCTGACATCTATAATATTTGTCATAAGGTTCCACAATCTTGAGGTTGCAGCTTGGAAAGAACGCTGGTGTGCATTGGAGTGAGATCTAGGGACTTCCAGCAGACAGCTATTGGATAGCACTGACCTCGTGCTTCGGCTTGACTGTCTCCATGAAAGCCTTAGTTCGACTAAATGAGGAGTTTGTTGTACTTGTGCTTTAGGAAGTACAGTTAGTGACGCTACCTGACGACGATGCTCCAGGGTGTCTAATTCCATTACTCTCTCTTCCCTTTGACAAACTGAGGTAATGAGTCTTTCGGCTCTCCTCTGAATTTAATCAAGTATAGAGAGGTGGCTTTGTGGGCTCGACATCCGTGTAAGGGGAGCGTACACAAGGTGTGATCGAACCTGGGCTTTGTAAAGTGTTTTCAAACCTTCAGCATCTAGAAGATGTTCGATGCGCCGGAGAGCTGTTACTTTAAGTGACACTTTATGAGCTAACTCCTTAATGTGGTTTTCAAAGGTGAGCTTGCTGTCAAACTGTACTCCAAGGATGCTGAGGTTGTTGTTGATCATTAGGTCCTCCGTTCCTAGTTTTAGTTTTCCATTGAGTAAAATTACATCATTTGGTGAGCGGGTTATTACCATTGTTTGGGTCTTTTCGGAAGCGATCTTTACCTGCCACCTATGACTCCATGCAGTTATATATTTTAGGTGTTGATTTATTGTGTTGATAATCTCTTGTGGTTCATGTCTATTAAAAGTGTATGACAGAGTGCAGTCATCTGCATAAGCATGTGATGATGGAAGTCCCTGGATTAGATCATTAATGAAAATGTTCCAGAGCAAGGGTCCTAAGACAGATCCCTGAGGGACTGAGTCTCCAATGGGATGACTGGTAGAGATCTGACCATTTATTATCACGGTCAAATTTCTTCCAATCAGGTAGTTTCCAAATAGCTGAAGCATGTTCCTGACTATGCCAAGTGCCTTAAGTTTGGTCATTAATCCTTGGTGCCATACACAATCGAATGCACCAGCGATATCTAGTGCTATGACCAGAGTGGGGTTAGCAGCATCTAGAACGTTGTTCCATGCTTGTGAAAGTGAAAGGAGTAGGTCAGATGTGGAACGGCCCTGTCTGAAGCCATATTGCTTGTTGCTTATTAAGTGATGTTCATCCAAAAAGATTGTAAGTTGTTCAGCAATAATTTTCTCAAATATTTTACTCTCAACAGACAGTAAGGATATAGGGCGGTAGTTTTTTGGATCACATTAAAGTTCTTCTTATGTACTGGTACTATTCTTGCTTGTTTCCAGAGTGTTGGCCATGTTTTTGTGAGTAGGCAGGATTGGTAAAGCTTGGTCAGAGGCCTAGCTAGTTCTGATGCACAGTTTTTCAAGGTGTGTGGACTAATCTAATCAGGTCCATTCGCTTTATTTGTGTTTTGTGCCTTAAGATGTTTCAGCACATCCTCCTCTCTTATATCTATTTCTTGTAGCAGAAAATTATTAGGTTGTGGTATGACTGGGGGAGGTCTGTTTGGTTCAGGCACAGTCATCTTTTTGCTAAACATATTAGCTATTAGTTCAGCTTTTTCTTTGTTGCTGGTAGTGAAGGTACCATCTTCCTTTTTTAGGGCTGAAATTCTTTCATGAGATACAAGACCTTGTCGTTCTTTAATTAGTGACCACCAATGTTTTGTGCCAATTTGGTTGCCATGTAGTTTCATATTTTGTATTTTGTTCCCATATTTTCATAGCCCATTTGATGGTAGCTTTCATTTTCTTACAGGCCTTCTTATGTAGGTACCGGCACTTGTTTCTTTGTGTAGAGCGATGCTTTAATTTTCTCCAGGCTCTATACTTGGCATAAGCAGCGAGATGACATCTGTACCCAAACCATGGCTGATCTTCAGGTGTTGTGCTATATGTACGATGTGGTACGAATTCCTATTGTAACTTTGAAATATTAGAGGTCAGAGTGTCTGCATCTAGGTTTGGATCTCCAGTCATCATCATCTCCCAGTCTGCTTGGCGTATTTTTTCATTCATTGACACCCAGTTCGCATGTTGCCAGAGCCATATTTTCCTTTCACATCCTTCTTCAAAAGCAGCTGCGAGGTGCACTTGAGACAGGACTGCAAAGTGGTCTGATGATTCTACACTGTCTAATGGTCTACATCGTACAGTGCTTTCACCTAGATCCGTAAGTACAGGATCAAGAGAGCCCCCTAGAATATGTGTAGGGAAGTCCACATGGTTTAAAAGGCCATGCACAGCTAATAGGTCATTGAACCTGCCAACAATCAAGATCCCTCTTGAAGCTCTGAAACCTCCCACTCAACATGGAAGAAAGAAAAAAACACCAAGGAAGGAGAACAAGCCAACTATTCAAGAAGAACAAGAAGAAGACGAGACAGAAGTGGACCTCCAGGACTATGCAGAAGAAGATGAAAATGAAGTAGAAGAAGATGAATACGAAAAAGAGGAGGAAGAAGAACACACTCCAACTCCTGTTCCATCTCCGAAAAACACCAGATCACGAACGAAGAATACAGAGAAAAAACAAGAATACCCAAAGGACCTACCAAACAGTGATCACCTGGACTTCAAGAACCTCAAAAGCATCCTTACAAAAGAAGATGAAAAACGAATAACTCGAGACGTCTATGAGTGCATCAGAAGTATGGAAACAGAAACAACAGGCTACTTCTTCACGGCTTTTCGCAATGTAGCAAGAACAAAGAAACCCAACGATAACTGGAGATGGGTGGAAATGAAGGAGAAATATGACATCAATAAATACTGCCAAATTAATAACCTCCCCCCTATAGAATATAACACACAATGATAGCCAACACTATATTTCAACTGAAATGTTAAATAGACTCAAAATAAACTTTTAAATACAGAATAGACTCAAATAATAACTCTTAACTTCATTAAAATAATGTAATATAGTAATACCTTTGGTGTATTACAGTTGCCCTAACCTTAATAAAGCAAGGTGGTATGCCCACTAACTTTTAATCTACTACTTTCTTTCATAATTTCCTACTTTACCTTCCTGACCAAACCTCTACTTTTCCTCCCCCTTCCCCCGCAAAAAAAAAAAAAAAAAAAAAAAAGGTCATTGAAAGATCTTTGAACTAAATGTTGGTTTAAATCTCCTAAGATTATAATATATGTGCAATTTTGCTCTTCCATTATAGTATCCAAATTATCTATGAGAAATGTTATTGGATCTCTTCCTTGCCATTGGGGGCGGTAGACAGCACAAAGTAATAGACCACTACCATTCTCCAAAGTTATTCGAAAAAACATGATTTCCATCACAGTTGGAAGTTGTGCTTACAGTGTTTGAACTTGCATGTTTTCCTTAAGGCAAACAGCAATTCCTCCTCCCTACATCCCTTGACGGTCTCTTCTTATCCAGTGGCTGTATCCTGGAATCTTTCTGAATGTTGTTTGTACACTATTATACAGGAAAGTCTCAACAGTCACAACAATGTCTATATTATGTTTCATGATGAAGCTATGTGTTAACTCCCCTACATATGTGAGGAAACCACGAATGTTAGCAGACAAAATGTTCAGTTGGTGATGTCTGTCTTGTGGGGATGAACTGCTGGTGGTAGTCATTATGCTGAATGTTGGGTGTTTGCCACACAGGATTTTTTTTGGTGCCAGGTGCTTGGGTGTTGGTAGACTGGCTGTGGTGGACTTGGAGGCAGGTTATTATTTGAGTTTAGTAACTGACTATTTGCATGTGCCTGTCCTGCCAATAGTCTCCTTATTAACTGTTCTTATCTTTGTTCTGAAGCTCTAGTGATACAGATCTCCTCTGTGTGTCCTGCACGGTGACAAAAGTTGTAGGTGGTTTTCTTCTTCTGATCAGCTAACCAGGTCCGGCATTGATCATAGCCATGGCTACGTCTTCCACAGTAATCACAGGTCCTTGACCTACAATTGTTATCATTGTGACCACTGCATTGACACCAGTCACAGTACTGGTTTGGATCTGGTCCTCTCTGTATCCGTTTGTTATTTTCACTGTTGCTGTTGTAGTAGTTGCTATTGTTGCTCTGGTTGTAGCTCCTGCTAGTGGTGGTGTTATTGTTGTTCCTACTGCTGTTATTTCTGCTGCTATGGTTATTCTCGTTGTTCTTATGGCTACTATATCTGTTACTATTGTTGTTATTGTTCCTGTTTCTGTTATTAATATTGCCTCGATATGTTGTTGTTGTTGTTGTTGATGATGCTGCTGGTGCTATTTCCGTTGCTGCTGTTGTTGTTGTTATTTGTAGTATTTCTGTTATTTTGCTCTTCAGTATTTGAGGGGAGGGAGACTGAGATGGCACTTGATTGGATGGGTTCGTTAGTTTCCTTGGTTTGTCTGACTCCCACCAGTTGTTCCACTTATCACTCTTGGAACATACAGTATATGCTCCCAATCTTTGTCTATTTTAGCTGGGGAGGCACTGGTCTTCTTTGATGACACAGCAGTTTCATTATTATATACATCTGTTGCAGCAATTAGGTCAATCAGGTTGAGTGCCTCTACGAATAATGGTCTTTCACTTAGCAGAAGTTCCCGTTGATTATTGTGTGATCTGACGATGTTTCGGGCAGTTGCAAGTTCAGACTGTAACTGAAACACAGTTGATATTAGGTCTTCTTTGCTCAATGCCTTCAAATGATCAGTGTCTTCATCTTGGGAGACATCCACAGGGTTTGTTGAATCCTCTGCTGTTTCAGTAGTCGTTGGAAGATAGATTACAGGGTCGGTAACATTATTTTGGGTTCTCAGTGTGCCTGTTTCATCACACATGAAGTTTTCACTTTGGCTGCTGCTTTTCCACATACGCAGCACCACCGCTGAGGGCAGTATCCAGGAAGACTTGTTGGTCGGGCGATACATTGGTGTTGGTTGATGCTCATAATCGTTCTGTGAGCTCAAGTGCTCTACTGGCAATTGTGATAAATAATACTTTAATTGTAGTGATGTGCGTCAATATGCCTTAGGCAGGTGCATGAAGGCTTTCATAGGAGGATCCCCTGGAGTGGGGTCGACGGGTAAGTGCGGACACGAGCTGCCATGTCTTACACCTCTAATGACTAATTGACTAATTGATTATGAATATGATCATTGACTTTTAGTATATTTAATATTCATATTATATATATATTACCACTATTATTATTATTATTATTATTAATACTATTATTATTATTATTTTATTTTTTTATTCTATTGTTTGTATTATTACTAATACTATTATTATTATAATTATTATTATTATTATTGTTATTATTATTATTATTTTTTTTATGAATTTAGTGTATATCAATGTAGGCTGATGATTAATTACAATTTAGCTCAATGCTATGTCCATTGGTCGTCTACCTACCTATTCCCGTAGCTTAATAAGAGATACGATTACATATCCCCCACCCTCTTAAGGGCGTATACCTTCTTGATAGGTCTAGGGATGGTCGAAATCTCAGCTTTGGGATTCCCATATAGGGAGCCTATTTCCTAACCAGAGGAGGGTTGCCACCTCACATGCTTCCTTACACCACCCCTTCTAAGGGGCCCCCTCGTGTGTATAGCCTCAGGGTTCAGCTTTGTACCACATGTGAGGACTCAAGTTGGCAGAGATGACCATGAACACAGCATTGAGTTTAAGCGAGTTAATAAAATTAGGTGACTAGCAGTTGCTTCAACTCAGTGGGGTTGGCGGCGCGGCGTGGTGGTGGGGTTGGAGGTAAACAAACCTGCCAGCCAGCTGACTGGTTCGTGGTCACTTCTTTAAATGCCTAAAAAGCTTCCTTGCTTTTCAGCATTCATCAATTGTTTATTGAGAGGGTGTGCAGCGATGGCTTATAATGATGTGAAAAAGCCAGAGCAATTTGATATCTGAAACAACAGTTGTGCCTTTGTTGTTTGCTGCGTGCGCAACAATCTCTCTATATATATCACTTCCACACACCAACCACCTCTCTCTCTCTCTCACTGTAACTTCCACACACCAACCACCACCCTCTCTCTCTCTCTCAATATATGTCACTTCCACACACTAACCACCACCCTCTCTCTACCAATATATATCACTTCCACATACCAACTACCTCCCCCCCCCCTCTCTCTCTCTCTCTCTCAATATATGTCACTTCCACACACCAACCACCTCCCCCTCTCTCTCTCTCTCAATATATATCACTTCCACACACCAACCACCACGCTCTCTCTCTCTCTCTCAATATATGTCACTTCCACACACCAACCACTCTCTCTCTCTCTCAACGAAGTTTCGAAGTCAGCCCCCTCACGCACAATGTACGTCATTCATGTTGGATCTAATGACGTGCAGCGGACTCGATCAGAGGACCTTATGCTCAAGTACCGGAAGCTGATTCAGACGTATAAGGAAAAGTCACGTAGAGTCATCATATCAGGGATGGTTCCCAGGATCGGTGTAAAGAACAGATTCTTCAACATGGCCACTAGCGTAAATTGTCGACTGGCAGAACTCTGGAGGGAGGAAAACATTGGATTCATCAACACCTGGGATGACTTCTACCGTGAAGATCATCTGTTTGTAGCGGATGGAGTTAACCTAAACCAGGTGGGAGCAGCAAGATTTGGCCGCTTGCTTCACGACGCAGTAAAGGATTTTCGAAAAAGAAGCAGAGCCAACCAAGGACCACCAGGGACTAGGATCGAGGTCCAACGACCACCAGGGACGAGGATTGAGGACCGTGGACCACTAGCGACGATGATCGAGGACCGAGGACTACCAGGGACGACGACCGAGGACCGAGGACCACCAGAGACGATGAGCGAGGACAGCGAGGACCACCAGGGACGATGATCGAGGACAGCGAGGACCGAGGACAACCAGGGACGAAGGTCGAGGACAGCGAGGACCGAGGACAGACAGGTACATAAATGTAGATCCAACCAGAACCAAAATTTTTGTTAAAGAACGTTCCCTGAATTCTAAATCCACAACATTAAAGGTATTCTATGCAAACGCTCGTAGCATACGCAATACATTTTCAGATTTAGAGGAACTAGTGTTTACAGAAAATTACGATGTTATTGGCATAACAGAATCTTGGCTCAATACGGAAGACAAAGACTTTTTAGCAGAGTATTCACTTCCCGGTTATGTAATGTTTGAGAAAAGCCGAATAAATAAAAATGGAGGTGGCGTTTTACTTTATATCAAAGAAAGTCTTAGCCTGACCCTCCTGTCAAAACCTCAAATTGTGAACATCGACACATCCTTTGTGCTAATAAAGAATAATAAAGGTACAAAAATAATTCTTGCAATAATATACAGACATCCAGCTCAATCGGCACAAACTGACCGAGAAATCTATGAGCAAATTGCAGACGTAAGTAACTCGCAGGATACCATAGTTTTTGGCGACTTCAATTTACCTGTGACCAAGTTGGGAGATAGTATTACTTCTCACTCTGGACAAGACCTGTATGTAAACTTGCAAGAGAGTTCGTTATATCAATTTGTTAGATCTTCAACCCGTGGAAAGAACGTCCTTGATCTTGTACTTTCAACAAAAGAAGAATTGATAGAGAATTTGAATGTGGTGATGAATTTAGTAACAGCGACCATTGTACGATAACTTTCAGCTTAAATTTTACTAATAACGAACCAAATAGCATCATCGAGAACGTCCCTAATTTCAATAAAGCAAACTTTCCTAAACTTAGAGCAATGTTTAAAGAACCTGACTGGAGCTTTCTAATTAACAATAACGACATAAATACATCTTGGGAAGTATTCGAAACCACTTACCTAAAAGCAGTGCAATACTGCATACCATCAAAAATACGGCGTACAGGCCATAACATTAAGCCCAAATGGTGGAATAAAGATATTTCAAACTGTCTGCTTGCTAAAAAGTTTTCTAATGATAGATTAAAATCCTCACAAAATGACGAAGAACGGGTGAAATTTGTAGAGCTACGACGCAAAGCTAAAACGTTAATTAAGCAAAGTAAAAAGACCCTGGAGTTACATGTTGCGAATCAAAGTAAAACAAACCCGAAAGAATTCTATAGTTATATCAGAAAGAAAAAAGTAGTTACTTCAACTGTTGGAACGTTAGTCGATGAAAATGGAGAATACATCAAAGACGAAGTACAAATGAGGTATACCCTCAATACCTTCTTACAACAGAAGACCTCAGTGATATCCCTACACCATCGCCGATTCAGATTGATAATTCAGATGTTCTAAGCAACATCACCGTTACAGAGAGAGAAGTATTGAATTGTTTAGAAAAACTCAAGGTAAATAAAACACCTGGACCTGATACAATCTCAACTAGAGTTCTAAAGGAAACTAAGGATGAGCTCTCCAAACCACTGACATTGCTATTCAATAAATACTTGCAGTCTGGAACTATGCCTGATCAGTGGAAGCTAGCCAAAGTAACACCGATATTCAAAAAAGGCAGCAAATCCCTTCCCAGTAACTATCGTCCAATTAGCTTAACCTCAGTTGTATGTAAAATGCTAGAAACACCCATAAGAGACAGACTCGTAAATCACATAGAGGAAAATAACATACTTAAAGATACTCAACACGGCTTTCGTAAAAAACGTTCCTGTTTAACAAACCTCTTAGACTTCTTCCACGATATCCTCAACCTCTACGATGAGAGTAAAGCTGTAAATATTATATACCTTGATTTTCAAAAGGCCTTTCATAAAGTTCCCCACAAACGTTTACTGCTAAACTAAAAGCGCATGGAATACAAGACGGTGTGTTGAAATGGATAGAAAATTGGCTCAGCGACAGAAAGCAAAGAGTAGTCATAAACGGTAAGGTATCTAAATGGACCAATGTAAGTAGTGGGGTACCGCAGGGATCGGTACTAGGACCAATTATCTTTCTAATTTACATCAACGACATAGATGAGGGTCTCACCTGTACAATCTCAAAATTTGCTGACGCTACAAAAATTGCAAATAGCGTACTCTCAAAAGAACAAGTTGACAATATGCAACACAATCTAGATAAGTTGTCATGTTGGGCCCAAATTTGGCAAATGAGTTTCAATGCGGATAAATGTAAAGTACTACATATAAGATACCAAAATGAGAAAGCAAATTATTCGTTGAAAGGGCACTCAGCTTAAGAATGTAAACAGAGAAACCGATCTGGGAGTAACAATATCGAGTAACCTAAATCCGAGTCAACAATGTTCAGAAGTTGTTAAGAAGGCAAACAAAATAATTGGCTGTATACGCAGATAATTTGAGCATAAATCCAAAGAAGTTATCCTAACCCTTTACAATTCCTTAGTCCGCCCTCTTCTGGAATACTGCATTCAATCCTGGTGCCCCTATTACCAAAAAGATATAGACAAGCTAGAACGAGTTCAACGTTGAGTTACCAAAATTATACCTAGCCTAAAGAACAAACCATACGAGGAGCGTCTTAGAGAATTAAATCTATTTCCTTTAACCCAGCGCAGATTAAGAGGCGACTTTATTCAAGTGTTCAAAATCATCAAAGGCATCAACAATATGAACTGTAGTAAGTACTTCACTATCAACCAATCTAATTTCACGCGGGGAAACGGTTGCAAAATTATTGGTAAATCTTTTAACTCACACGAATCTAAGAATTTCTTCTTCAATGGAGTTCTCAACTAGTGGAATGGGCTTCCCTGAGACGTTATACACTGTAGCACCGTTGATTCATTTAAACTTCGCCTAGACGAATATCTCGCATCAAACCCGCGACTGACTGAATTTGTATATGAATAACTTAATTTTACCCCCCCCCCCTCAGTTACTAACCCCTCTGTCCCCTACTAACTTCCTAATCCTGCCACGGACATTAGTTCCAGGGCAGTAGTTCTTTTCCAACGTTCCCTTACCCACTCTAAACCACTGATTGGACACTTGATCCTCAGTGTTTTGGAGGACAAGCAGCCTAGAAGGGTCACTAGAGTGTGGCTTGATTTCCTTTGTACTCAATATGTGTCACTTCCACACACCAACTACTACCCTTTCTCTTTCTCTCTCTCTACCAATATATGTAACTTCCACACACCAAACACCCTCTCTCTCTCTCTACCAATATATATCACTTCCACACACCAATCACCACCCTCTCTCTCTCTCTCCATATATGTCACTTCCACACACCAACCACAACCCTCTCTCTCTCTCTACCAATATATATAACTTCCACACACCAACCACCACCCTCTCTCTCTCTCTCTCAATATATGTCACTTCCACACACCAACCACCACCCTCTCTCTCTCTCTCTCAACCAATATATGTCACTTCCACACACCAACCACCTCTCTCTCTCTCTTTCTCAATATATGTCACTTCCACACACCAACCACCTCCCTCTCTTCTCTCTCCCAATATATGTCATTTCCACACACCAACCACCACCCTCTCTCTCTCTCTCTCTCTCTCTCTCTCAATATATGTCACTTCCACACACCAACCACCACCCTCTCTCTCTCTCTCCCAATATATGTCACTTCCACTCACCAACCACCACTCTCTCTCTCTCTTTCCCAATATATGTCACTTCCACACACCAACCACCACCCTACCTCTCTCTCTCTCTCTCTCTCTCTCTCCCAATATATGTCACTTCCACACACCAACCACCACCCTCTCTCAATCACTCTTTACAAAAAAACAAAAAAAAACAAAAAAAAAAATCTCTCCAACCACCGAACGTTTCATTGCTGTCGGATACTTACAAAAGATTGAGTAAGAATAAACAAGCAATCAAATTAATGTATTTTAATGCCAGAAGTCTACGAAATAAGATTGACGAACTAAGACTTATGTTACTAAATGAAGAAATAGATATAATTGCGATAACAGAAACTTATATAGACACCAACAATATCGATTTCATACACGAATACCAGATCAATTCCTATAAACTATATCATAAGGACAGAGTAGGTAAGAGAGGAGGTGTATTACTTTATATAAAAGAAAATATATGCTCACTTGAGGTTCAAATTCCTTCTAATAACTCAGAACTGTTATGTGTGAAAATTACTAACAAGGATATAGACATTAATGTGGTTGTCGTATATCGTCGTCCAACTCATAACTATCAGGAGGATATAGCCCTATACAATAATTTAGAAAAAACTCTATCAACAAAAGAAACCCTTATCATAGGCGATTTTAATCTTCCTAATATGCATTGGAGAGAATTAAAAGGGTCTGGCCATGCATCAGAAAAAATGATCGAATTTATTAAAGATAACTTCTTATATCAATTAGTCCAGAAACCCACGAGGGGAGATCATATTTTAGACCTAGTAATCACGACCCACGGAAATTGAATTTCCGACCTAGAAGTTGGGGAATTAATATCTAATTGTGATCATAATATCGTCAGGCTCCAAATTAATATGTCGCACACAAACAGCACTAGTGAAACGTTTATTCCCAACTATAATATGGCAGACTTCAATAGCCTAAGAAATTACCTAAAGGATATTAACCCGGGAACTGCGGGGAGACTCTTAAGAGTTCCCCCGGCGGACTGCGGGGAGACTCTTATGAGTGAGTGAAAAAAAAAATCAACTTTTGACATCGAAAAAAAAAAAAAAAAAAAAAAACAAAAAAAAAAATTGGCCCCTGGGCCATGCAAATTCTCAGTCCTCTACCTCCCCTCCTTCCCCCCTTTCCTCCTCTCCTTCAGTTATCACCTATTTTCCCTGTTATTCCCTTATTCTGAGGTATATTTTCGTGCTAACATTAGCGAGTTGCAAGCAGGGTGTTGTCATCACTGATGGCAAGCGAGTGCAAGAGAGAGAGAGAGAGTATCGATCGACTGTGTCTCAGTGGCCTTGGGGGAAATTGGCGGGAAAGCAGGTTGCCTCACCCATACATTATACAACTCGCGGGCTATATCTCCGATTTTGACCATCCAAACGCTGTTTTCACTCGTTTTATTGTTGTTTCAGGTTAATACCTTTATAATCAACCCATAATAGGCGCATATGGATAAGTATTAATGCTATTAATGGCACAATGAATATTTTAGTGACGGAAACACCTCAAATACGTCAGCACAGGGGGACGTTTCCAATTACCCCCATGCGCACTTCAGAGGTTAATCTGATCTCGAAGGTCTCACCAACATTTACGGTATATGGGAAAAATTTAAAGAAATATTCATGAGTGCTCAAAAGAAACATATCCCAATGCGTAAAAGACACAGTAAGAAAATAAACAAACCCCTTTGGTACGATATAAATATCAGTAGAGCAATTAGGGAAAGAAATCGTTTATACAACTTAAAGGGAGAAACAAAGAATAATACCATATGTAAGCAATAACTGGCCGCCAGAAGATAGGTAAAATCACTAATAAAAACAGCAAAGAGGAATTATGAAATAAGCATAGCTAAAGATAGTAAGACTAATCCAAAGCAATTTTACAGATACATTAACAGTAGCAAACAAATCAAAAGCGGGATAGGACCCATACTTAACACTCAGGGTGTTCTAGAAACAGATAGCAAAGACATTTCCTCTACTCTTAACAATTATTTCAGCTCCGTTTTTACCACTGCTACCAACACGAACACTCCACAAGCTACTAATCAAACATGCAAAATTGTGCTCCCTGACTTCAAAATCAGCCAATAAATCGTCACTAGAAAGATTGAATTACTGAAAATAAATAAATCTCCCGGCCCAGACCTATTCATCCCTAATATCCTAAAAATGGTCAAAGATGAAGTTACCGAACCCCTATATATGTCACTTCCACACACCAACCACCACCCTCTCTCTCCCTCTCCCAATATATGTCACTTCCACACACCAACCACCACCCTCTCTCTCTCTCTCTCTACCAATATATGTCACTTACACACCAACCACCACCCTCTCTCTCCCTCTCCCAATATATGTCACTTCCACACACCAACCACCACCCTCTCTCTCCCTCTCCCAATATATGTCACTTCCACATGCCAACCACCACCCTCTCTCTCGTTGCTGTGTGACTTTATGAGGGTGGCCTTGTACAGTCGGCCAAATAAGTGATGTCGCGGCACCAAGTATATTTCGATCAACAATTGGTATCAGCACTATCTAAGCATTAATTCATCGTTTCGAGTGAGATATACTAACATGTTCCTAGCTTTACACACCCTATTCAACATCTGACCGACATTAATACAGCACACAGCGAGAAAAACGTAATGACAGCGGAGACACGACTTATTTGGCCAACCGTACAACTACTGACAAATGTTCATCAGTTCTTGCGATTTGTTTATACAAATATATCCATTTAGATGGATGTCCAGATCAAATCAGCTGCATACTGGCTTCCTTAAAGGTCGCTCTACTGGTGATCTTCTTTCATACCTTACTAACTCTTGGTCATCCAACTTTCGGGACTTTGGTGAGACTTTTTCTGTTGCATTAGACATATCGAAAGCCTTTGATAGAGTGGCACAAATCTTTAATTTCCAAACTGCCCTCCTTCGGTTTCTGTCCCTCCATCTGTGCCTTTGTCTCTAATTTCCTTTCCGGCCGGTTCATAACTGTGGTTGTGAATGGTCATCGCTCACTTCCTCATCCTATCAACTCCGGTGTTCCTCAGGGTTTTGTCCTATCTCCTATTCTCTTTCTAATTTTCATAAATGATCTTCTCAACTGTACATCCAGTCCCATCCATTCATATGCAGACGACTCTACCTTACACCACTCAATTTGTTTTCCAGAACGCCCCAGCCAGCACTCCCTCAAAAGTAAACATAATGAAGCCATAAAATACTTATCTTCTGATCTAGCTACTATTCCCAATTGGGATAGAGAAAACCTTGTTGCATATAATGCTTCCAAGACTCAATTTATCCATCTTACTACCCCTCAGGAACCTCCAGAGGACTATCCCTTATTCTTCAACAATACAAAAATCAACACTTCATCTTCTCGCAATGTTCTCGGTGTCTCTTTTTCTTCTGCTCTCACTTGGAAAGACCATATTACCAGTCTCGCTAAGGCAACAAACCGCCTCAAGGAGTTCTTTACCCCTGCGCAGCTTCTTGCTCTGTACAGGGGCACAGTGCGTCCTTGTATTGAGTATTGTTCACATGTGTGGGGAGGATCCTCTCACACCGTACTCCTAGATAAAGTAGAAAGGAAAGCCTTTCGTATCATTAACTCCCTTCCACTCACCAACTCTCTGCAATCTCTCTCTCTTCGCCGCAATGTTGCATCTCTCTCACTATTCTATTGCTACTACAATAATCAGTGTTCCTCGGAGCTTTCCCAGTGTATAACCACCTCCTCTAGTAGGGTATGTAGTACCCGCCTTGCAACACAATCCCACCCCTACTCTGTGCAACTCTCCAACCCAAGGGTGAAATTATATTCTCAGACTTTCTTCTATTCAACTGCTGAGCTCGGGAACTCTCTCCCAGAGTCAATCTTTCCCTCTTCCTATGACTTAAATTGCTTCAAACTCTGTGTGTCCAGGCATTTTATCTCGAACGTCCCTTGATTTCGGCCCTGTCACTCTTTGAAATCTGGGGGAGGCACTCGCTGCAGGCAGTTATGCCTTTTGTCTTCCTCAGTCACATAGAAAAAATACACATAATTATGTATGTATTAGTATACAACTGATTTGATCTGGACTTCAATCTAAATGGATATAATTGCATACAGAATATCGGAAGAACTCCCGAAATGTTGTCAGTAGCTGTACACTATCAGAAGCAGGAAGTTACTTTTGTTGTTTGTCTTCTTAATTAACAGTGAATATCCTGCTTCTTACACCATCTTCTTTCCTTTCCGTTGTTATATTTCCTGCCTCTCAGCTTCTATATGATACTAGTTTGTACCTGCTCTCTTGTTACGTTCTTTCATTAATTTTGGAACGACTGCTTTACTATTGGTTATCACACTTATCTTATTATATTTCATTGCATAACACATATACGTTTGACAGCCAAAAGGTGTATTAGGTTCATTAAAACAAATATTTCAAATTTAAATTATATAGTAATGCCTCTGCATAAACGTTTCAGAAATGCCAAATCTTGAATGTACTATAACGCTACACATTGACCTTCAACTAGATAATATGCACTAAATAGTGAGTTTGTACGGTATTGTTGGCCAGAGAATTATATATATATATATATAAACTCGCTGGAAAAATGAAACATTGGAACACCAAGCTTTCGTCTATTCGCTCAAGATATCTTCAGAGTAATACAAGAAGACAGTTAGTTAAAAGAGGCTATTAACTCTACTGGATTGTCAAGCCAGCATACTATTATAGTGCGGCAGCCAAGTGACAGAATTTGTGGGAATTGTGCATTTGTTAATGAAAGTATCAAAATTGGCACACACAATCTTGCAGGCAATATAATCAAAATTATATAGGGATGTATCAAAGGTTTATCCTATTATTTTTATTAATCTCACCACCACACCCCCAATAAAATTAAGTAAAGTATATATGATCCACCGGGATTCGAACCCGGGTTATCACACACATATTTTTGCCACCTTAACCATTACACCACCAGGACGGTTAAAGGTTTATGCACACGCCTACGACTTATTATCCATTCTCGAATACTGGATATTAATCTAATCATGTTCATATTCCCAACCGCACTATGGTAGCCTACTGTTTAAGTGAGAGGAAAGAATATTCATGGGGCACAGATCATATAGACCGGCCTCTCGAAGAAATATCCCTAAACCTACTAATAATATTATTTTTATTAATCTCACCACCACACCCCCAATGAAATTAATTAAAGTATATATGATCCACCGGGATTCGAACCCGGGTTATCACACACATATTTTTGTCACCTTAACCATTACACCACCAGGACGGTTAAAGGTTTATGCACACGCCTACGACTTATTATCCATTCTCGAATACTGGATATTAATCTAATCATGTTCATATTCCCAACCGCACTATGGTAGCCTACTGTTGTTTGCTTCAGCAGCCCCTTTTCAATTAAATGTCCATTAGAGTTCTGGAACACCTGATTTTGCCTCAAACTGTATAACGTAGTAGAAATGTCAAACTAGTCTCAAATGACTCGTCTGGACAAGGTAAACAATTTATATTCAGACAATGTGTGGCTAATGTTGACCACAGCTTCTTGCTCTGTACAGGGGCACAGTGCGTCCATGTATTGAGTATTGTTCACACGTGCGGGGAGGATCCTCTCACACAGCACTCCTAGACAAAGTACAGTAGAAAAAAAGACTTCCGTCTCATTAACTCACGTCCACTCACCAATTCTCTGCAGTCTCTCTCTCTTCGCTGCAATTTTGCATCTCTCTCACTATTCTACCGCTATTACAATAATCAGTATTCCTCAGAGCTCTTTCAGTGTATACCACCCCCTCTTCATAGAGTGCGTAGCACCCGTCTTGTAACACAATCCCACCCCTAGTTTGTGCAACTCTCCAATCCAAGAGTGAAACGTTATTCTCAATCTTTTTTTTTATTCAACAGCTGAGCTCTGGAACTCTCTCCCAGAATCAGTCTTTCCCTCTTCCTATGACTTAAATTGCTTCAAACTCTGGGTGTTCAGGCATTTTGGCTTGAACATCCCTTAATTTTTGTCATGTCACTCTTTCAACTCAGGGGGAGGCACACTCTAAAGGGAATTGTGCCTTTTGTCTCCCTCATTCACATAAAAAAAATAAAAAAGATGTCTGGCTTAATTGAACAAACTGTACACTCTCTCTCTTTCTCTCCCTCCTAATGAATTTCTACTCCACGAGAACATTTTATATAAAACTTAATTTTAACTTATTTTCGTCTCTCTTGTGGCTGCGACCGGGAGAATATTGCATTAGCTGGTAATTTGGGTGTTGTAACTCTAAAGCCGGTATCACACGAGCACTTTTTCCCTCAACACTGGTCTGGCAGTTTACGAGGTCGACTTTTCAAACATTTCTGCTACCTAAATTCATCTACCACCAGTCTAGGTTCCAATACCAGTGCAAAATACTCCAGAAATGTTGCCAGAACATTTTTGATTATCGAATGTTGACTATAAAAGCTCTCGTGTGATACTGGCTTAAAAGTGATGAGCTGGTCTTGGGTTTGTGTGTGTAATTGTGTTTGTGTGTGTGGTTATTTGAATTAAGGGGCCAGTGGCTGGTTTTTCAGTCTATTAATTAATGTATTCATTTATTTACGGGTGGATGGGACTCGTTAGCCTTGGTCGGCAACCCATCTAGGGGAGACAACCTTATACAAATCTAGGGGGATGGGACTAGTTAGCCTTGGTCGGCAACCCATCTAGGGGAGATAACCTTATAACAATCCGGGGGGATGGGACTCGTCAGCTTTAGTCGGCAACCTTTCTTGGGGAGTAAGCCTGATACAAACCCGTACTGCTTACCTAAGGGTAAGGCAGGTTAGTGGATGGACTAGCCGAACACCACTGTAGTAAAATAGTGCTAAACAGATACATAGAAGGCCTCAGAGTCGGATGGATCCTAAATTGAGTGGAATCTTGTAAGTCCTTCAGTAAACTGGCTCGGGTTGTCCCTCTTACAGGGAATAGGTCCGCTTGGGGGCATTCTGTGTATGGCCACCCTCATTAAGGGGAGTAAGGCGTCCGGCAATAGATAGATAGATAGATAGATTCATTTATTTTTTTAGTGTCCTTGTTAGACCTCCATCAAGCTTAGAAAAACACCCCCTAGACCCCCCTTCAAGATAAATTTGTAAATTTTTCGATACAAAAATTTCCCGGCCGAAGGCCGGTTTCTCTTAATATTTCAGACTCGCTATCACTCGCCAGGAAAATATCGACACCTAAATTGCACGAAAAGTCTTAAAATTGACAACGGAATGGGGTGAAAGGTATTAAAATCACCAAACTAATGGGCCGAACGTCATAAAATCTGAAAAGTAATGGTGCTAATCATGAGGGAGAAAGGGAACCATAAAAACGACCCATCTCCCTTAATTTTTTTCCGAGCCGCCACCAATACCTGTGTACCCATAAAATACAGGTATATACGAATTCATATAATCACCAACCCACCAATTAACTTAGAAATAAACCTAATGAATGAAATCAATTAAACTAATGAATACATGTGGTACTCCAAGGATTCGAGCCTAGGATACACACACCGATTCCGAGCACTAACCATTACGCTACCAAGATACGAGATCTGGTAACCAGACTGTGCGTGGATGTGCTGTTTGTAAAGTTAGTTAGTTCAAATGACTTCAGAGGCTATCAACCTTTCTGGATTATTAAGGGGGTAGTATTTGCTTTTTCTGGACCCCCTTCTCCCTCATGTTTAGCATATTAGTGTTGAGGTTTTAAGAGTTAGTTTGGTGATTTTGAGACATTTCGCCTCATTAAAACCTTTCGTGCCCTTTAGGTGTAAATTTGTTTCCTGGGGAGCGATAGCGAGCCTTCAATTTTTAGAAGGAACCGACCTTCGGCCGGTACATTTTACTACCGAAAAATGTACAAATGTATCTTGAAAGGGGGTCTAGGAGGTGTTGTTTTATGCTTGATGGAGGTCTAGCGAGGAAACTAAAAAATATATTAATAAATAAATATTTATATAGACCAGAAAACAAGCACTACCCCCTTAAGCCAGCACATTGTAAGTCAAGAATAGCGTCAGAATTGGAGCCCCTTTACGAGAACTCCAGTCCCTTGTGTGTAAAGTATATGGACAGTGTTTCTTTTGGTTGGCTTCTGAGGGCGTTTAGTTTTTGAAAAGCCGGTATCACACGAGCGCTTTTTCCCTCAACATTTATCCTCAACACTAATCTGCTCGCTTATTAGGTCATCATTCAATATATTACTGCAACCTAAAGTAATTTACCATCAGTCTAGTTTTCGATACCAGTGCAAAATACTCTAGAAATGTTGCCAGAATAATGTTGATTATCGATTGTTGACTGTAAAGGCTCTCGTGTGATACCAGCTTAAGACTCTGGTGTTTGGGTTTTTTATGTGTGGAGAAAAATAAGTAACACCCCGTTCTTAACATTAATCAGCAATTACAAACCCCAATTTACATGAATAAACTAATGAGAGCATATTGTCCTCCCAGGATTAGAACTCGGGACACCACACCCAGAACATAAGCATCTAAACCCTTACACCACCAACACAGTTAAAGGTTGAATACACGATCACGATTAATATCCATTTTCGAATTTTGGATATCAATCTAATCATGTACTCGACCCAACAGCATTATGCAAAGCGTAAGGTTTTAGTGAGTGGACAGAACAATGAATGGGGCCAAGATCACTAAGGATCGGCCTCGCTAGACATTAGTTCCTTAACCTATACAATTTAGTAACACCTCGTTCTTAACATTAATTCATAATTATGTTCTTTTCACCAACCAACTTTATTTCTAAACTCAATTAATGAAATCAACAAATCATCAATTACAAACCCAATGC